>OZ038402.1:24864337-25554337 GCA_964036045.1 Eutreptiella sp. 'Long Island Sound 2002'
GTCACGGAGGCGGCGAGGACGACGGCGAAAGAGTCGTTGTTGGGGGCGCAGATGGTCGGCGGCGCGAACTCCGGCGGGAGGTCGCCTGGGGTCTGCGGGCGCGGGGCGGCGACGTCCGGGCCCGGCGCCGCCATGACCCCCCAGCCCCCGTACAAGAGCATGCGGACGGAGCGGTTGGGGGCGTCGTAGAGGCCGGCGACGTGCCCGCACCGCGGCTGCGGCAGCGTGTGCCCGGTGACCGCGGCCTTGGACCACACCATCGTGGCCAAGTTGAGGAGGTGGATGCCGTTGTAGTAGACCTGGGCCACAGCGGATGGGGCGTTGTCCAAAAGTGGTGGCGTCCCAAATGGCCACGACTCGGTCGAGGCGCGTGGAAATCGGCCGAAACATGGACCTTCAGATTTCCGCCTACGACCTCTTCGATTCCGTGCCCGTGAAAAATCTGCTGCAAATGCACACGGCGCCGGGACATTGCGGGCGTCCGAAAAAGGCTTTGTCCTCCTTATTCTTGGGGTGTCGCTGAGCCATGGGGAACTCCGCAGGAACAACGCAAAAATTTTCGGAACTTCGGGAGGGGGGGGGGGGGGGGCTGATGCCTGGCACATGTGCCGGTGGTGTTCACAGGGGGGAAGCGGGGTGTTCACAGGGGAGGGGGTGCTGTGTTTTCAGAGGGGCCGAAGGCACCCCTGTAAAAACAGCACCACTCGGGGGTGGGGAGGGGGAGGGGGGGGTCGGGCTGGACCCCCTCCCCTCCCTTAGTGTTGCTGAGTTTTTAGAGGCGCCAAAAGCGCAAGAGAAAATTGTCGGTCCAACTTAACTCGGGTCGAAGGCGCCAAAGAAAGTTTTTCATTGGCTGAAAGCCCGAAGGAAAATTTGGCCCAACCTTTTACGGCATCTGCCCCCGAATGGTGACGTTTGAGCTGTCACGTGTTTGTTGGTTGAAGCAGGATCAGCACAACAGGCAGCACCCCCCCCCCTCCCGGTGGTGCCGGGCTGTTAAAAGGAGCCCTGGTTCTGGGGGGCACCGGGCGCGTCGCCCGATCACTTCATGCGGCGCGCCGAGCCCAAGTCGGTGGGCGCCTTTCTTAAGTTGCCGCTTCTAGCCCCCCCCCCCCCCCCCGTTCGGACGTCTTTGTCCCCGGGGGATGGGGGATGGCTCCACCGCCTCACCCCTTTTACGTGTAGTACCGCCCCCCGCCGCCATCACGCCCACCCCCCGGGGGGGGGGGGGGTGCACGCTCGGGCATGCGGGGTCACCGTTTGGTCACCTGGTCGCTGTCTCTCTGACCACCGCGTTCTCTCACTGGCCACCGGACTCTGGACGGCTGGGGTGGGAGCAGAGTGGGCGTGGGAGGGGGGGGGGGCGGGGGCCTGCGGGGGGGGGGGGGGCTCGCATGCAATCCCCTCTCCCGGGCTGCCACCGGCCGCGGGCTCCAAACACCTTCTGGTCGCGCGTGCCGCCAGAGTAGCCCCCGAAGACCACGAGGGTGTTCCTGTAGAGGAGCGCGCTGTGGCCGGCCCGGGGGGCCGGCTTGTTGCCGGAGGGCTGCAGCCGCTGCCACGTGTGGGACTGGAGGTAGTAGGCGTAGAGGTCGTTGCAGTACGCGGCCTTCGCGGCGCGGCCCCCGAACACCAGCATGCAGGGCCCCGCCTGGGGGTCCCGGTAGAGGGTGGCGGTGTGCCCGGAGCGGGGGCACGGCACGTCCGCCAGGGAGGCCGCGGGACTGAGGCCGGCGGCGTACGCCATCAGCTGCGGGTTGAAGAGGTGGTCGGGGATCCAGCGGTACGTGTCGAGGTCGTAGGCCTTGACGATGTTGGTGCGGCCCTGCGGCGGCGGCGGCGGTGGGAATGCCGGAGGGGCGATGGGGGGTGGGCAGACTTCCATTTAAAATGGGGGGGGGGGTTCTGAGCGGGTGTGGGGGGGTCCCCCCCACACCCGCAGCCCCCCCTGGTCCTGAAGTAATGGAGGGCAAAGGGCCAAAGAAATTCTTCTGGCCTAAACTGACGGGCGCCGCAGGCGCCGGAGACAAATCCCGATCGGCCGCAGGCGCCGGAGCACAATTTGGCCCAGGCACTTAAAGGGGGCGGGGGGTCTGGAACGCCCCCCCCCCCCCCCCAAATGGCGCTGAGTTGTTAAGTGGAACTGAGGCTGTGGGCCACGATGATGTACACCGAAGAAGTACGACCGTTTGTCGTGGGCCGGACGGTGCCATTGCCTTTGAAGGTGATCGTTGAGAAAACTGTGGAACGTTTTGAGGCGGGGCCGACGAGGGCAGTGGGGGACGAATGGGGGCTGAGTGCCTTACGCATGGGTCAGGGGTCCGCTCCGACCGCGCCCACCCCCACGGTCTTCATTGCTCTCGGTTCAGTGCTCCAGAATCAGTTCTCTAAGTTCGCTGTCCGAGAGGTCAATGGCTGGGGTTAGGGCGGTGTCCCTCTTCTCTGCCCCACTGGACCGGTCAGCTGCTGCCTGTTGAGCTGTGGGGGGGTGCGAACCTTCGGGCATACGCCCCTGGGCCTGGCCGATCGGCGTAGGCCGTGGGTGTGTGCATGTGGGGAAGAGGGAAGGGGGAGGTAAGTAGCGTGCTGGTGGGTTGCCACCACCACCGTCACTATCTCCACCACCGTCGCGTATCACTGCTACTACCACTACCACAAGCACTACCACTACCACCGCCACTACAACCCTCAGCGCTGCGGAACGACTTTTATCAGTGTACAGTCCGCCTTCCCAAACGACATCGTCGTGGAGCCAGTGCGAAACCTTTTGGAAGCCGGTGCTCGCGTGCACGGCAGGTGTTGTGCAACCGCACAGGCCGCGCGCATATAGTGTTTTCCGTGTACCAGGAGGGGGCGGTGCACGCACGGCGCGCCGCTCTATGTAGTGCGCGCAGAACGACCATCCGTGCATACGCACATACACACACACACACACACACGTTGAGAACCGCGAAACAAGAACAAAGCCAGAAAAGCGGTTGGCGAAAAACTCCTCTGGAGCGGCAGGGCAGCCCTGGGTGTCATTCGGTCTGCCAAGGAGTGCACAGAGCATGGCAATCATAAAGCAGGCGCAGCCCTTCACCAGGCCTAGTTACATCGGTGGAGGAGTTCGTGATTGTCCATACCAAAGCCATCAATTTACGTGGCAAGCTGTGCTGGGCGCTCCCACCCACCCACCCACCCACCCACACACACACACACGCGCGCGCGCGCGCACACACACACACGCACGCACACACACTCACACACACACACACACACACACACACACACACACACACACACACACACACACACACACACACGCACACACACACACTTCGTGAGGGAAACAAATGAACCAACGACCAGAGGCCCAGTGTGGATGATACGGAGCACAGCGGGGCAGCGTCACGGAGCAAGTGCCTCCAAACACCTCGTCAGGCCAATCAAAACGAAGACAGAAACATTGTTCGAGGCACACACACACACCCACACACACACACCCACACACACACACCACCAACCCCCACCCACACATACTCATACACATACAAACAGCCGACACTTTCGGCTGCACACACCTCCAACGTGCAGCCCCCAAATATGTACATTTTGTGCCCGTAGACCATCGCGCTGTGGTTCTTGACGTGGTGCGGCGTCCCGTCTGCGCCGTTCTGGATATGCTGCACGTGCTGCCACGTCATGCCCCCGAAGTCCAGGACGTACATGGAGTTGAGGAGCCCGCAGGTCACGCGGGTGTACCCCCTCTCCCCATCCGCCCACTGTTTGCCGTACCCCATCATGACGGAGGACAGCGGCTCGGGCTTGGACGGTTCGGGCGCCGCAGGGGCCACGCCCCCGAGCCCGTAGCCCCCGTAGATCCACATGCACTGCGACAGAGAAGGCGCACTGGTGGTGGTTGGGGGACGGGGGGCAGACCACAGGACCGCCACACGCAGACACACACATGGATCATGTGAAAATGGTGTACCGGGGGGGAGGGGGGGTTCTATGTCTGGGAAAACCTGAATCTACAAATTCTGGCGCGACAAGACCCGTGCCATTTGTTAAACATGGACGAACAATCATGTCGGGCCATTGCTTAAGGACCCCGGAGGGGGGGGGGGGTTGGGTTGGGTTGGGTCTCGGCTTGCGCCAAAGGTGGTGACCCACGGCCAGTGTGCCCGTAACTCACCGGCTCGACTGGGTACCCCCCTCTGGTTGTCTGGTCTCACAGCCGTCCAGACTGCTGACGACCCCCGTACCCCACCAAGGCGCTGGTGGGAGGGAGATGTCGCCGTGCCTGTGTGTCCGTGCGCGCTGGGGCTTTTGGGGGGGGGGGGGATTCAAGGCAGGGGCACACCTTTGTCGTTCTCCAGTGGGCCGTGGTTGGCGTGTGTGGGGGGTTGTGTGTGCCCGGTGCTCCGGGCCCCAGCAGCGGGGCATGGGTGCCCTACCACGTGGCCGCTGAGGGAGTCTGTGGGTCGGGTGACCGGCAGCTTCCTCCAGCCCACGACTGAACCCCAGAGGGGTGCACGGGGCGTGTGGTCTGAGGTGCTCCTTGACTGACCCAGAGGGTCACAGGTAGCGTTGCACAGAGTGCCAGACCGGCTGGGAGCGTCCCAGTAGAAGGAAAGTCCTGGGGCGTGCTGAGCACTTCCCTGCCCCAGGAGCACTCAAGGGAGCGGAGCTCCCAGTGGGCCTGCTGCGCCCTGGTCACCTCTGACGAGGCGGGACCCCGAGGGTGACACCGCTCGCCACCCCTCCTGAAAGGGGGGGGGGGGTTGTTTGGGGCCTCAGCCAGCCCCGGCCGACGCACCCCCCCCACCCACATCAGAAAAGTTTCTCTCCGGCACAAAATGACATTTATCAAAGGGGCCGGAAATTTGAGGCCCATTTTAGGTACACAAACTTTTTTTTGGCATCTGACAGCCCCCCGCCTCATGAGCAACAGTGGTCGGTTGCTGCTATTTCCTGGTGGACCTCAGCACTTCTGTGACTTCCATGGCTAAGCGATTACACTTTGGAGGTGTTGTCCAATCATCATCCCTCATCATCATCATCATCATCATCATCATCCCTCGTCGTCGTCATCATCATCATCATCATCATCATCCCTCGTCGTCGTCGTCGTCGTCGTCGTCGTCGTCGTCGTCGTCATCATCATCATCATCATCATCATCATCATCATCATCATCATCATCACCATCATCATCATCATCATCATCATTCCGGATGGGCATGTCACGTGCCGAAATCATGAATTCGATTCAGGATGCTCCATTGCACTTCGCGATTGGAAAGTGGGGGAAACTGGGGGGAAATGGGGGAAACAGGGGGGCTGCTTTCCTGGACACCCGGCCCCCTCGTCAGGAGGGCCTGAATGGCAGGCCTCACATTGGAGGGCAACGACCGCGCAACGGGCCTGTCTCAGCCGCTTCTGGGCTGGAGAGGGGGGGGGGTACTTGGGGGGGGGGGGGGGATTCCCTGTCTGAGAAAATATGACTCTACAAATTCTGGCGCGACAAAGTCTGTGCCATTTCTTAAAAATGAGCGAACAAATTATGTCTGACTCCGAAGAATTGCCCATGAGCAACAGCAGACGGTTGCTGGTATTTCCTGGAGGACTTTCCTGAGGCATCAACGTACACCCGTGCAAATCCTCAAACACACCGAACGATTTGCGCGCAACGATTTCGCACAGATTTTGTGACACAGAAATGGTACCCGGCATGACCCCCCCCCCCCCCCCGGAACCACCACCCCGGCATTGGACATGCGTTGTACAGTTGTCTGTCCCTCCGCCTCTGCAGCCCGGTACAGACTCACTCGAAATATCGGTCCTGGAGTCCCTGTGGCACACAACTTGAACACAGGGCTGTGCGTAGGCCCTGTCTTGTTTGCCGGCCTGCGCTCCGACCGCGGCAGAGCGCCAGTCAGCAGCCGATCATCGGCTACCCACCGTCGGTTGGCCATCAACTGCCGTTGGGTAAGCGCCGATCGCCGCCGGCTGAGTGTCGACTGCCGTCGGTTACCAGATTCCTGCCGCCGATGACCTCCGGCCGGCCTCGGCGGCAAAAACAAGAGAGAGATCTCGTTCCTGAGGGACGACCCCGACACGCCTCCCCCGCTCAGCACCACCAGTACGCCAATGCGCGTGGCAGGGGATGGGGCTGCTGCCCTCGCACGGCAGCAGTACGCGGGGGAGTGCGGACATGAGCGGCGCGGCCGCCAGCCCCTCTCCCCCCACAGGCCCCGCGGGCCCACTGCACATGCACAGGGCATCCGCCGTCACCGGACGCCACCGGACTCACCAACTCACCACACCGGGATTTTGGAGTGAAATCGGGGAAATTGGGGAATGGGGTGGAATGGGGCGAGATGGGGGGAAATGGGGGGGGGGGGTTTTGGGGGGGAGATTGGGAGGAAATGCGGGGAAATGGGGGGAGGTTGGGGGGGGAGATTGGGGGGCGGATGGAATGGGGGAAAACGGGGAAATGGGGGAAAACGCGGGGAATTGGGGGGAACGGGGGGGGGGGGGACTGGGGGGGAATGGGGGGAATTGGGGGGAAATCGGGGAAAGGGGGGGAAATGGGGGGGGGGGTAGCAGGCATAGCACAAGGGATGTGGGGTGTGGAGGGTTGTGGCGGGATGTGGTTGAGGAAAATGGGACATCAAAAGGGAGAAAATTGGGAAGAAAAAGGGAGACAAATGGGACGAAATATCCATTTTTCACAGTCCCATTGCCCCCGATTTTCCGGAGGTCGAAGAACGTCCCCCAGTCGCCTTTGTAAACATCAGCCCACCGCACGCGCCGACGGAAAACTGGGACTCCTTGCCACTCACCGACGCTCACCGCCGCGGCGGATGCTTGGCGCATGGAGAGGGCGGGGGGGCGGGCGGAACCTTCCGGTAGACAACGGCGGAGTGGCCGTACCGCCCCAACGGCACGTCCCCGCGGCAGTTGGCCTTGCGCCAGTCCTCGTACGCCGTGTGGAAGACCCACGTCGTGTTCATGAGCTGCTGACCGTTGGTGCCGCCGAAGAGCACGAAGTTCTTGTCAAACTGAGACAGGGGAGCGAGCCCTTGCCGCTGTCAGCGGTCGGGACGGGGGGGGAGGGGGCAGGGGCTGTGCGGAGAACATCGTATGCTTGCCATTCCACTTGATCCCCCTCCCAATAGCCCCCGCCTCATCCCGCCCCCACGGCCGTGAGCCCGGTGTGGAGCACTTCACATGCACACCTCTGGAGCCCACAGACAAGATGCCACGCGTGCGCGTCCTCTGGGACTCTGCCGCCCCCCGGCCCACCAACCGGTTTGTAACCGCCAGGGCGTTGCCCTCCAACCGCCGCTAACCGCGCTTTTGCGACCGCCTCTGACGGGCCCCTGCAGCCCTCCGCCCCCTCCAGCACATCCCACCACAAATCATGTTCGAGCAATTCTGCCCCAATCCTGGGAAATGCCCGTGAATGTTATGTCCGTCTCCCTGTTGCTTGCTCATTGCGTTGGCGCATCCAACTCTGCCCGGATGGCATCAGATGAGACAGAAGTCCGTGGGACAGGAAAGGGGTCCATCAATGAGATGGAGCTGCTGCGATGGGGGTGTGCAGCGCAGAGGGAGCACTGCGCATGTAGACACGCACGCTGTGGGGGCTTGGGTCCATAAAACCGCCAGGGTGCCGCTTCGTTCAACCACCCCATTGCCAAAGACGATATGCACCAGCCCTTAAAAAAGGAAGGGGGGATTGCATCAGGAATTCTCGGCCAGAATTTGTGCAACAGAACTTCTACGGTAATAGCCCTTTCCCCCGCCAGGCACTCGAAGGCGGGGAGGAAGGGGCGGGTCACGGAGGCCCCTTCCTCCGGATATCAACGGAGGGACAGAGGGACAAACGGGGGGCGCGGGGGAGGGAGCCAGCGAGCGAGGGGGCGTGGGAGGGTAGGCAGGTGGGGGGAAGACTGGAGAGGGGAAACGTACACGACTTCTGAATGCAGGAGGCCAAAACTGTTGTGTACGCGCGTGCATCACAATGGCTCGATTGTTGGACGAGCGCTGGGTCACCACGACCACCCACAACCCAACAACTCCGCAGTGGACGGTGCGTTCCTGCAAACATCCGCCCTGCCCCTCCCCCCGCGCACGCAATGGCACAACACAAAACGCGACAACACAGGCCACAGCACCGCACGGCCGTGCTCAGCACAACACCCTTCAGGCACACGGCCCCCAATCGTCCCCCACTGCCCTCGTCGGCCCCGCCTCAAAAAGTTCCACAGTTTTCTCAACGATTACCTTCAAAGGCAATGGTACTGTCCGGCCTTTTCCTACGGCCCACAACAAACGGTCGTACTTCTTCGGTGTACATTGCAAGAGCACACCAATTCTTCGGCGGGGGGCATGGGGGCGGTGGGTCCGAAACGGGCCGTTTACCTTAGCGCCATGCACGGCGACCGGCCTGTCCATCTGCCCAGGGGTGGGCGGATTTTCAACTCCCGCGGGGGGGGGGGGGTCGATACAGACCTCTGACTAGAGCCCCCCCCCCCCCCAAAAAAGGCTCAATTGACGGGCCCCCCGGAATCCTACCGAGACTGACCCCCGGCGCCGGACGTGACCCGGACCCCGAATTCGGCAAAAAAAAAAATGAAAATGGGATTTTTGGAATCAGCGCGTCGAGGGGCTTCAGACAGGCCATCATTTGCAATGTATTGGGGGGGGGGGGGGGGGCGGGGACTTGACCATTTTCAATGCTCAAAAAAACTTTCGGCGCCGGTCAATTGAGCGTTTTTCCCGAGCCCCCCAAGTCTTGGGGAGCCCTATTGAAACCCCCCCCCCCTCCCCCCTTGAAAACCCAACTTCTCCACAAACAGCCTGTGACCCGCCCTTCCCCCAAGCGCCCCAACGCACCTTCACAAGGCTACTGCTCTCCGTCGGCAGCGGCGCTGCCCTCCCGCTCAGCTGCTGGCACTCCAACTCAGCCGCCATCTGCCGAGGCCTCGCCGCCGGGCCGCCCCCGGGCCGCGAGACCGGGCGGGAGTCTGGGGGCTGCGGCGTCAGAACGAGGCCGTCGACGCAGTCGGACTGCGGGGGCACCTGCGGGACCGGGGAGTCGGTGCCGCTGTGGCGGAGGTGGGACTGGGGCGGGCGGTGCGCACGGTCTGCCAGCAGCTGCGTGACCTGGTCCTTGAGAGCCTGCAGCTCCTGCGGAGGAGGGCGGGGCAGAGGTCCACTTGGGAGGGCGGGCTTTCAACTCCGGGGGAGGGGGGGTTGATGCAGCCCTCTGGCTAAACCGCCCCCCCAAACAAGGGCTCAAGTGATGGGCCCCCCAAAGTCCTACCGAGACTGATCCCCAGGCCCCGTAGGTGACCCGGACCCAAAAGTCAGAAAAACAAAGAAAATGGGATTTTTGGATTGGAATCAGCGCGTCGAGGGCGGTCATCATTTGCCAAATATTTGGTGGAAAAATTTTTTGACCATTTCCAATGCTCCAAAAAATGTTTTCGGCCTCGGGGGGTGGGGGGGGGGTGTTGTTCGGGGCCCTGGCCAGCCCCACATCAGAAAAACGTTCACCCAGCAAAAAATGAAATTTCCGAAAAGGGCCGGAAATTTGAAGCCAATTTTAGGTACATCAAATTTTTTTGGTCTCTGACCCCCCCCCCCCCCCCGGGGGGTGATATTTGGCCCACTAAGCAATGGCCACGTCCGCGGCGGGGGGGGGGGGGGGGGGCTGGTCCCCGCCCATCCCCGCTGAGGGATACAGGGATACAGGGATACAGGGATACAGGGATACAGGGATACAGGGATACATTGGATGCCTCAAGCCTTGGGTCATCAGTGGCAGTTGACGGCGGTTGGTCCTTTCCCACGTCAGTTAATGGCCAGCCGACGCCGGGTGGCCGGTGACCGGCTGCAGTGAGTTGCGAGCTGGCGCTCCCTGGCACTCCCTTCTTCCAAAAACATGTCACTCTGAAGTAGAGGTGCTTAACGTCTGCGCCTCCCCCTGCCCTTGCCCCCATCTCTTTGCGCCTCTGGAGGCTACGTTTGCCCGGCACACCCGGCATCCAAATCAATGTTCCGGCCACCTTTTCCCGATGCTTTACTCTCCAAACATCACTCCCTCCTCCAGCCCAGGCTACCTAACCCCTGCCGTCTTGGGGGCCCATGTGTGGGCGGAATGGCTACATCACCCCTGCCTTCTCGGGGGTCTCCAAAACGGGGACAAAAAACGGGGAAAAGGGGGGAGAACTGGGAAAATAGGGGGAAACGTTGCCCGGGCGCGCCGGAAGCGCTGACGGACTCTCCTACTGCGGCCCCTGCCTCTACCACCAAACCCGCCCCTGTCCCCGTAGGCCTTGGGAACAGGTAGGCAGGGGCGTACCCGCCCTCCCCCCTTGTCGTCACATAGAATAGGTTCTGGTTGAAGGGGCAAGAGTGTGGCGACACGGGATCGCCGTGTTTGGACAAGCCTGTGTTAGGCCATCGAGCGACGATGGTCGTCACCCTCCGGAATCGCTCCGGCATTCCAACAGCACTTCAAATATCGCGCAGCCGCGGGGCCGCCGCACAAATTGTCCAGGGTGGTGTGGAGCAACAGACGACGACCTTAGGACAAAGGGGGGGGGGTAGGTAGGGTCTAGGGGTTGGTAGGTCGTCTCCCGGGACACCCCCGTCCCGGCCCCACAGAGGGCACCTCATTGTGGCGCTCCACGCGCTTCTCCTGCTCCGCGTACTTGGCCGCCAGGTCCTCCTTCTCGAGCTGCACACGCTCGAGCAGCGTCAAGGGCACCGAGTGGGGCCGAGACATCTGGTTCACATGGCCGGGACTGCGGGAAGAAGGCGTGAGGGACATGCGGGCTCCGTCTGCCCTGCACAAGCCCCCCACCCCACGCTCTCCTGGACTATACGCCCCCTCTTCGCAGGGGGGGGGGGTTGCGGTCGGGGAGCGTCCAATCCAATTGCGAAAAATTGTGGGCCACCGCGGAAAAATTGCGGGAAAATTACAGGAAAATTGCTGACAAACAGCGGTGCCGTAACCAACTTCCTGAGGCCTCAAGGAGCAACACCTCTGCACTGGGGATACACAGGGCACCAACAAGCACGCAAGAGGAACAGGCAACAAAGCAATTGCAGAAAAATTGCGGAAAATTGCGAAACAATGCGGACCTCAATCCGCCTATTTGCCCTCCCCACCCCCCACCCCTATCCCTGCCGCAGGATCCCCCCCCCCCCCAAAAGCCCCGCAGCCATGGGGGCGCGCACACTGCATGCACGGGTCCTATGAATCCATTCAAAATACTGATCAACCTGCGAGGCTCAGAGTAAACCACATGTTTGTGCTGGAGATGCAACTTCCGGGGCTGAGGGAAGGGTCGATACAGGGGGGAAGGGTACCATGTAGCACAGGTGGTGTCCAGTGCCATGTCTTTTGTGCCTACCGCAGTACTGGCGGCCAGTGTCCTATGCACCCTTCATGCACACATACACCCCCTAACCCCCCATGCCCTGTCCAAGCAGCGGTAAATGACCAGAAAATGACGGAACCAATGCGTAGTGTTGCTTGGACGAGGATGTTGCATATGCGTCACACTGTGTGTGGTACATGCGGAAAGGCATGGTGTACTATTCTGAAAACCAAGGGGTCAAATATGCTACAAAGGCCATCGTGCCCCAATCAGCTTCCTTGACACAAAATATGCACGTCAAGAATCTCAAAACCCAGGTATCAGACAGCACGCATAGCGCATAGTACGACGAATTGAAATATTCACCACCAAAATCCAGGGTGCAAAGGTTGACGGAACCAACACCTAGCGTTGCTTGGATGTAGGTGTGGCCTTGGGGGGGGGGGGGGTATGTACCCTCGATGCACCCCCCACCTGCACGTACCAGGCACCCTCTATGCGCCCCTCGTGCCCTATGAGGACGCCTTCAGAACGCCCTTGAGGACGCCCTTCGAGTTCAAATAAACCAAAAAGTGGTGTTCCGTCAGCATCTGAACATGCGGATGATGAGAACCAAATAACTATTGGACCTGCAAAGACAGAGGCTGACACTTCACGGCTCCGGGTCTGTGCTTCACAAGGCGAAATAGGGCATAGAGTGGGATCTTCACGGACAACCAGAAAAGGAATCGCCAAATTCCATGGTTCCAAAAATCTTGTAAACAAAGTAGCCGATTAAGGTCCTGCACGCTGTGCGTACAGGGGTCAGCGCAGAAGCAGGAATCTTGTAAACAGGTCACTCTTTTTTGCTCAGGGGGAGCTCGGTAATGCCCATGCGGCGCCGGAGTGTTGGTGCCACCAGGAGGATCGCATATGGATCACGCCCTCTGGGAAAATCCAAAAGTCCCGTAAACAACACCTCTTGTTGCTCTGACAAGCACGTTGCTCTCCAGAGGCAGACAAAATGACACAACAACCGTCCACAAGAGTTTGTTCAGCATAACAGACCATCAAGATCATCTGCAAGACATCCACAGTCCTCTACAACTACTCCAGAACTGGTAGCTGAAGAGGGGGACTAAGGAGAAAATCGGCCAATCTGCACCTGTGCTGCATTCTTGGGAGAAAACACAAACATGACTGACCTGGTCCTGTCCCTTGATGCATTGAGCATGTCGGAATTGAGAAATACAAATATATAACCAGTGACATTGCACAGGTGGTGTGCAATTCGGACCAAAAAAGTGCAGTGTGATCATGTGCATGGCTGGCTCAGAACACGGCAGCCCGCGCCTCTTGTCAGGGACAGTATTCTTCTGCCAAGACCCCAGATCACTGTGGTTCAGACCTGGGAAAGCTGGCAAAGCCCTCTTACCAGACGCTACTCGAGAGAGCTCTCGGAATCAGGAATCAGAGCAGTCCAGTGCTACGATTGTCCCACAGCTCCATGCGGTAGTGGACATGGCACGCAGGTAGGGCAAGCCAAGTCTGAAACCATAAAATGCAGCGGGAACTGCCACGCCCGTAGGCATCGCAAGGTGCAGCCATGGAGCCTCAGCCAAAGGGCGTGGAGGGGGAGGAGCAACCGGTGCTGCAGGCAGTCCAGACCACCACAAAACTCATTTAGAGCACTAAACATGAGTTTAGCCCCGGCATTCCCGGGCCGGGCCCCTGCGTGTGGTGTCAGGGGAGAGACGGGCTTCGGCTGCAAGTGGTGGGGGGCGACGAGCCACTGTCAGTTTGTGTTTGTTCCCGCTTCACAGGTTTGATGATTGCCGCCCCCATACCATTGGCTTTTGATGAATTGTGTTCAGCCGCTTGTGCCGCAGTGTTTGTGTTTGTATCAGTGATCAGTACCAGACCTGGACGGAGTGGGGGCGGGTGTCAAACGCCACCACCCATCACTTAAACAGGCTGTTGAAGTGGTCGCATTGTCGAGGGTGTGAGGCCCGGGGGTGGTGCCCATCGCCAGGCATGGCCGACTGTAGTGATCGAGGACGCCACGTTTCTGCCGGTTCCAGGCCCCTCCAGTGTTCGCAGAGGCGGTGCTGGGCTGCACCTATTGGCTACGCATTCACCGCTTCAGTGGGAAGCGGGGGTTTCACTTCATATTTTGTGTGTGCGTTGCCGCTCCCTGTGCTTCGCCCTTCTTTGGCATTTGTCCCTTGGGGCACAGCGACAATGTGTTAGCAAGTTGCTGCTTTGCGGTGTGAGTGACCCCTCCCTCCCCTCTCCGCCCCAAAGGAAAGGCGGAAGAGCTGGCCCAGACAGCCCAGGAAGCATTCGATAGCTACGCCTGTGTGGTGACCTCGAGGCAACAGTCAGCGCTGGGCTGGTTTGCGCTGCGAGAGCGGCACGGCAAAACAAATTGTGAGCAAAGGACGACAGATTTGAATTGAACTGAGTAAGTCTGGGATGAGGTCACGATCATGCTGGTCATTTGAAAACTGACATCATGGTCCCCGCCCCCAAGTCCGCCCCGTCGAGAAGCCTCCATTCTTGTGGTTCTCGAATCCACCAGTGTTGGGTGCACAAGTGCCCCAGGGTTGTCAATAAGAATCAGCACGGCACTGGGGCGTTCATTTGGCACTGCAACGACGCAGACCAGTGCCGATTCCGCCTCCCGCTCCACGAAACGCGTCAACGACATGTACGCCTCTGTGTAGGCGCGCGCACTCGCCGGTCACGGCGCCGAACTCGCGGTGTCACTGGCACACGAACTTCCGAGTCACACTCGTGAGCCCGGGCCCAAGAGGCGTCGAATGCCGACCTCAACGGCCGGCGGGTCTCGCGGTGCGACCACAAGGACTGGGCGACACTCCGTCTGTCGTCCGCACGTTCGGTCACTGGCAGTACTCCCCCTCACCACCTGAACGGGCCATCTGCAAACTGGCAAAGCGAGCGGCGGAACTCACGTTCGCGACACCGGGGGCAGAAAGCGGGGATGGGCCGGGTCCAACTTCGCGATTTGCACACCTCAGAATCGCCCATTTGCGCCTGGTCGTGCGCCATGCGTGCGCCCCCCGCGAAGGCGACAGCAGTAGGGATACACCCTGTGCACAGGCGACAGCAGTACTAAGGCGCCGGGTCGGAGTCGGGGGTTGGTCTGGCTTCGCGATTTGTACACCTCAGATTAACCAATTTGCGGTCGGTCGCGCGCTCGTTGGGGCCCATTGGCCCTTGGCTGTGCACGGGTGATCAGTTGTGCCTGTCGCCCGCGCAGACACCCCTTCATTACCTTCAGAGCATGAGAGCAGGACCTTGTGGGACCAGGACCGTGCGGTCGCCGGGCGGCGCCTGGGGCCCGTTGCAAACCGCGGATGCAAACCACGGATGTCGCAGTAGTCAGGGCCGCCAGCGCAACCGCACAAGATGCCCCTTGTCCGCTCCGTAGCTCGTGGGCATGTGCCGCCAGACACGCCGCCGCTGTACGGCCACGAACGTCAGTGGGGGGGTGGCGGGGGTTCCTCCCTCAGGGCGTGCGCGCGCTCCCCGCCGCCAGAACGCCGCACGGGCACTGCGGCGGACTGCCCGGCGCCGCTCCAGTGCCAGACACAGCGCCAGGCAAAGGGTTGCGGAAGAACGAAGGGGGAGGTCGTTGGGGCGCACGGTGACCACCGATCGGCCGCCACTTGCGCGGGCGCTGGTCTGCGGCGCCCCCGGGGCCGGGGCACGTGCTGCGTAGCGCAGCCGCTCCCCATTCAAAAGTACGGGTCACAAAGGGCACGAGTTCGCCTGGTCCACGACAGTGACCCAAGGTGCGCCCCGCAGCCGCCGCAGGATCAGCGTCCCCTGTGCACACCGCTTTTGGGGAACTCCCCCCCCCCTACATCAGGATCCGCGCCGCCACCAGCCCCCCCAACTCCCAACAGCGCGCCCTCTGCTCCGCCGTGCACACTTTGTTGGGCCGCAGGATGTTCGCCCGCGTCTGCACGAGGCCGTTCCGCACCACCAGGGCCTCCCCCACCGGCTTCAACCGCCACCCCACGCAAATCCGCTCCACCTGCCGCACGGCCCCGGCCCCGTCCGACCCCGCGGCGACCGCGAGCCCGTACGGGCGCCCCAAGATCCGGCTCTGCAGGTCCTCGTCGTCCCTCCCGCCCGCCGCGCGCGCGCCGGCACTGGCACCGGGGCCCTCGCGGCCGCCGACCGGGGCCGGGTCGGCCGCGCGCACCTCCAACAGGTCCTCGAACACTTCGTAGTAGCTGCGCTGGAAGAAGTCCAGCATCGGCCCACTGACGCTCGCGAGGTTCTCCGGCGCGCAGAACACGTACCCGGCCGCCGCCAGCACGTCCGCATGCGTGGCCTCCGCCGCGGTCTTCAGCACCACCTCAAAGCGTTGGGTGGGGCCGCCGTCGTCGTCCAGGCACTGCGCTCCGATGTCCCGCGCGCCCGCCGCCGCGGCCTCGGCCATGTCCTTCGCCAGACCCGTGCGGGAGTGGTACACGACGAGCAGCGACTGGGTGTCTGGCGGAGGCCAAGGCAGTGCCAGAGGAAGAGAGGAGGGGCAGATTGGGTTTCTGGGAGATACTTTAGGGGTGTTAGAAAATTAATTGAAATTGAAATTGAAATTCAAAATATAATCAAAAATAAATTAAAAATCAAAATCAAAACAGGACAGGAGGGTTTCTGATTTTGTGCAAGGTATGGATATCCCTTTGGCACATCCCCCGCCCCCCTTGTCCAAGCTACGGAAAAGTCCCAAATCAATACGACCCCACGCCGACTAGCGTAGACAAGGCCGTAGCCTGCACACAGCACATGGACATGGAAACCGTTGCGCCGGTGCAAACAAAGGGTCAGGACAATGCCGAAGGCCCCTCAAGTGAACATTTGTGGGAGCCCTGAAACGTCCCTCAGCCCACGAACATGCCCCTTTAACCCCAAATCCTTGTTTTAAGTTGCGGCCACAAAATTGGCACCGAACTAAATTGGGCCCCAAATCAATACGGTCCCCACACCCGCTGTGGCTTGGCCAGAGATCGACGATGGTCGTCACCCTCCGGATTCACTCTGGCATTCTCAAAAGTACTTCAAGTATCATCGCGGCTCCGAATTGCTTCATGAGCCCAGCACGGCGCCGTTAGGCGCCGTCACAAATTGTCCACGATGTCTCGAGGGCGGCTCTGGCGCCCTCACGACCGTAGCTTGGCCATAGAATGACGATGGTCGTCACCTTCCGGAATCACTCCGGGAACTCTCTCAGTTCATTGTCATGATTCCGGCGCCGGAGGCGCGCCACGGATTGACCACACATTGTCCGCAGACAGACACCGGAGGCGCCGTCACGCCCGCAGCTTGTACAAGGGGGTGGGGGGATACCAGGGTGCAGGGTCACCGGGTGGGAAGGTGGGAGGGCGGAACGTCTCTATGTTACAAACCTCTGCACGTGCTGGGCCTGTCCCGCAACATAACGCATCTTTTAGGGGGCATGCCTCTGCACAGAAGGGAGAGGAGGAGTGCTGCCAAGCCCTCTCCGTCCGATTCTTTCGAGGAACGCTGTCCGGGACAGCCAGGCCAGCTACGATGACAAACCCGGCTGAACCCGGTTGAATGGATAGGCATTCTGACGGGTGCGCCTCCCAATAGCACCCCCCGTGCGCAGCACGGTGTTCCGGTGGTAACGGGGCAGGGGCAGGGGAAGGGGCGGTGTAAGGGGAACCATCGGACGCTGTACCTGGGCATGAGGGCTGTTGCGCGTCAGCACCCAGATATACTGTAGCTCGGCCCTTGCACGTGCTCTTGGCGCGAGGGGGGCTGGTCATGGAGTAGGATGAGGACACCGTCCGAAGAGGAGTTGGCGGTACAGACAGGCGTGGTGGGGGTCGTGGGAGGCAACGCACAGGGGAAGGCAGGCATCGCCATTGCGGGCGGCAGAGGACAGCGGGAACCATTCTCATCACCGCTGGCGCAGCCAACATGCACTCAGTCGAAGTCACGGCGACAGCATGACTGTCCTCATAGCGACCACTGGAGGCATCAGCAACGGAGGAAGTCTGCTATACTAAGCAACTGAGGGATATGCTCCTAAACATGCATTCCTGACACTATGGTCTGAATATCCGAGGAGGCAGGGCTATGTGGCCACTTTGATTCCTCTCCGCTATGGTTACGTTGCCACTGTTGATTGGAGGCCCGAAGGAAGCAAGGGCTACGTCGCCAGTTCAGCCACCAAAGGAGTCGCATGGGCCCGCCCCCTGCCCTGCGCCCATTCCTCCATTGTGCCAAAACAACAGCACAGCAATCATTGTGTGTCTCTCCTGGGGGCACCACCATCCATTGTTCCATAGATTTCCCCCCTTCCATTTCTGCTTCCGTCAACCGGGTATGTAAGGCACTCTGGAAAAAATTCTATTGCCTTCGGCAAGTCCACCTCGCAGAGAATCTACTCTAAGCAACGCAAACACAAAATAGGGAAAAAACGACATGAATACGGCCTAAAACATGCTTTACATGGCTTGGATGGTGATTTTAAGTGATCGCGGTATCAGAAAAACAATTTTCGAAAACTTCAATTTTTGAGCTGCCGAAGGTGAAAAACCACGTAAGCAGGCTGTGTACCAATCCCTTGGGAGACCCCGAAGGAACTCTGGGCTATGTCACGTGTGCACTGGCGGCAACAGCACAAAGCGCAGAAAGAAAATGGGCTCGTCAGTGGCCTATAAGACCATAGGTACCTTTCTGTCGCAAGACAAGAGACACGAAGATGCCTGTGGGTGGGCCACAGAGATGCGAAACAGTGGGTGTGCAGCGGTACGCCATCGGCCGACGCTATGCTTTACCCACCGGACCTGTAAATTCGACCTATTTCTGAGTTCATAAGACAGGGAAAGGTGATGGGCCCTCCCCCCGGGGGCATAGCCCCAACGGGATGCGTTTCGAGTGATTCAATAGTGGCGTTAGCGCAGATAAAATAGGAAAATCGTGGCACCAGTCGGCGCAGTGCGCGTGGCAGAGCCCTGCATGTGGCATGTGCCATGAGGCATACGCCTGTGTTGACCAAATAGCATGGCTGTTTAGCCAGCGATGGAGGTGGAAAAAGACTGTCTCCCTGGTGGAAGGCAGTTTATAGGTAATGTGTTCGCACCATATAAGTGTCTGATCTACGTCCCATGTCGTTCGGGCGATGATGCGAGGCACTGCGGAGTGCAACGCGCGCAAGACAGTGGGTCGTGAATAGCCAGACAAGAGGGCAACTTGCGCCCAGGATGTGATACTCAATAAACAGGATGCCCATGTGTGGAGAAAGGGCTGTACATTGAGTACTGCACTGACCAGTATGTTGGATATGTGTTTGTGGGCCTGTGCAGGTGGTGGTGACTGGAGGGTGACTGTGTATTTCAGGTGCCAGCTCGCTGTCAAACCCGACGGCTGGGCATATATCAATGGAGGGCTGTCGTCCCCGAGGTGTATGGTAAAACCCATGGCCGTGAGAGAGGGGGATGTGCAAGTGCGGCGGCATACCCGTTGTTCATCTGTCATGCAGTCGCACAGGACTGGCAGGTCCCATACCTCTGACAGAGTGTCACAGACATTTTGCATCTCGTGCGCCGGGGACGGTCCCCGTGCCCCTACCAGGATGTTGTCCCTGAATTGCGCTAAGGACACCGTGTTCCCTCGTGGTGTGGTCCACAGTGGGTGTCCTCTTGGTGAGAAGGAGAGCTGGCCTATTCGTCTCATCAAGTCTGTCCGTTGTTTAGCGGTCCAGATGGATCTCAGGTCTGCGCTTTGGGCGCTGAATGGTCCCCCCATGGGGATAGCGCCTGTTCGTGACCACACTTTACCAGAGGCCTGTGTGTATGTGTCTGTCAGCAGTGAGAAGTACACCAGGTTCTCGAGGTCTTGGTGGAGGAGGTGGGTGAATCTGCTTGTTGTTCCCATACCTGCTCGGTCCAGGGATTTGTTGTCTCGGTGGATGCTCCATATCAGTTCATTCGCGTTCCACCGCCGCTTTTTGGATAACCATTTGACAGATGTGTGCCCAATACCCAAATAGGGTGAAAAACACGTAAATACGGCCTAAAACATGCTTTACATAGCTTGGATGCTCATTGTAGGTGATCATGGTATCAAAAAGGTAAGTTTCGAAAACTTCGCTTTTTGAGCTGCCCAGGGTGAAAAGCTGCATAAGCAGGTTGTGTACCCATCTCTCGGGGGACCCCCCCCCCCCCGGACCTAATACCCAAATAGGGTGAAAAACACGTAAATACGGCCTAAAACATGCTTTACATAGCTTGGATGCTCATTGTAGGTGATCATGGTATCAAAAAAACGAGTTTTGAAGACTTTGATTTTTGAGCTGCCCAGGGTGAAAAGCTGCGTAAGCAGGTTGTGTACCAATCCCTTGGGAGACCCCCCCCCCCCCCCGGACCTAATACCCAAATAGGGTGAAACACATGTAAATACGGCCTAAAACATGCTTTGCATACCTTGGATGGTCATTTTAGGTGATCACAATATCATAAAAACGAGTTTCAAAAACTTCGATTTTTGAGCTGCCCAAGGTGAAGAACTGCATGAGCAGGTTGTGTACCAATCCCTTGGGAGCCCCCCCCCCCCCCCCCCCCGAGCTAATACCCAAACAGGGTGAAAACCACGTAAATGCGGCCTAAAACATGCTTTACATAGCTTGGATGCTCATTTTAGGTGATCATAACATCAAAAAAGTAAGTTTTCAAAACTTTGATTTTCAGCTGCCCGGGGTGAAGACTGCATGAGCAGGTTGTGCACCGATCCCTTGGGAGACCACCCCCCGCCCCCCGGGACCTAATCCCCAAATGGGGTAAAAAAAACACGTAAATACGGCCTAAAACATGCTTTACAAAGCTTGATTACCTCCCTTTGCATCCAACCCACGACGCATGGCGTCCACCTCTGGCCCCCCTGGGTGCATGGGTTTGGTTACCAATGTATAATGGGCTGGCCCTCCTGATTTGGACAACGTCTGTGCACTGTGGACTTGTACTTCCAAAAAAAAAAAAGTATAATGTGACCTATGATGTGACCTATGATATAACCTTGGATGGTCATATCCTGTGGTCACATTATCATAAAAATAAGTTTCGAAAACTTCGATTTTTGAGCTGCCCGGGGTGAAAAACTGCATAAGCAGGTTGTGTACCGGCCCAAGCACTAGGCCATTATTGGTGGAAACAGTCGTTTTGCGTCTTTGGCACGGGTTGTGACCGGCTCTCAGCAAGGCTAGAGACTGCAAAAAACGTCCTTTCATATCCTAGTAGGCACATACTGTCACAGCATCCCCACTCACACCCCTCAGAGTGGGTACCACAGGGTCACCAAGGTCGCCGAAACCGCCAACATAGCAAAAATGGCTGAAAAGTGCATAAACCGCATAAGCGCTCATCCCACTCCACCCCATACAAATCCCATGGAGTCGGGACCCGGAAACACTTTTTCGGCTCAAAATCGGAAAAAACCAAAAGATTCATGATTTTCGACCCAAAAAAAGGGGGGTCATTTTCTCGACAGTTTTGACCCCCCCCCACCCCCCTCCCTCAAAAGCTCCAAAAAGTGGGTTTCAATGGGGGGGTGTCTGGGGGGGTCCGGACCAAAAACTCATTGAGGGATGCGTTGATTGGGCAAAATAATGATTTTGCAAGGGGTTAAACTAACAATTCAACCTCTTGGGGTAGGGTACACGAATAGGCCCAAAAAGGCCCAAAATGGGGGGGTATGTGGCGTTTTCCCCTATATACGCCTTCCTGCCTTTGATCTAACAACCTCTGCGAGGTGATTCCTAGAATCTGCATCTGCAGTGTCGCCCTCAACACCGAGTGTACCTCCCCCCCGCGCAAGCACGCTGAAAGTTAGGGAAACTACGGTCAGACAGGCTCCCGTCGTGCACCAATCCCTTGGGAGACGCCCCCCCCCCCCCCCCCCGCACCCAATACCCAAATAAGGTGAAAAAGACCTAAAACGCGTAAAAAATGCTTTACATACCTTGCATGGTCATTTCAGGTGGTTGCAATATAGGAAAAAATAAGTTTCAGAAACTTCGACTGTTGAGCTGCCCAAGGTGAAAAACTGCATAAGCAGGTTGTGCACCGGCCCATTCAATCATGTAAGCCATTGTTGGTGGAAATAGTCCTTTCATGTCCTTCGCACGGGTTTTGACCGGCCCTAAGCAAGGGTAGAGACTGCAAACTACTAGGCATATACTGTCACAACATCCCCGCTCACACCCCTCAGAGTGGGTACCACCGAGTCACCGAGGTCGCAAAAACCGCCAACTTAGCAAAACTGTGCATAAACTACAAAGGCGCTTGTCCCACTCCGCCCCATACAAACCCCATGGAGTTGGGACCCGGAAACACTTTTTGGCTCAAAATCGAAAAAAAAACCAAAAGATTCATCATTTTCGACCGAAAAAAAATGGGGGTCATTTTTTTCGACATTTTTCACCCCCCCCCCACCCCCCACAAGCACCCTCCACTCCCCCACCTCCCTCGAAACCTCAAAAAAATGGGTTTCAAGTGGAGGGGGGGGGGGGGGATAAATGGTCGGTTCCGATAGACTGAATGTCCCCGCCATAGACAATTCCAGCCATTAGTCCAGCAGTACTGCGAAGTCCAATCAATGCGCGTGTCCCCTTCTTGGTTGGGGTGCTCCATTATGTAAGTGAGGGGGAGTGGAGGGGGGTCTAGGGGGGTCCATACCAAAAAATCATTGGGGGATGCATTTATTAGACAAAATAATGATTTTACACGGGATTAAACTAGCAATTCAACCCCTTGGGGCAGGGTACGCGAATAGGCCCAAAAAGGCCCAAAAAGGGGGGTATGCAGTGTTTCCCCCTATATGAGGGCCTGCGTGGCTTTGATCTAACAACCTCTGTGAGGTGGTTTTCCATTTTTGACTTGTAGAGGGTGGGAAGCTGCTTAAGCAGTTTGTGCACACACCAAATGCCATTGAGCCACCTACAACGGCAATTTTGAAGCTTCTGGGGGGCCCATGGCTCGGGGTAGATGGGCCCAGTGGCCACTACATGGGTCCTCAAGTGATCACCAAATGATCACCCAAACCCATCGTAGGGGCAACAGGTGGGTTTCGGAAAAAGTCGAAATGTCACAATTTTCTCAAGTGCCACTAAACACCCTACACAGCAACAATTCCATTGCCTTTGGCAAGTCCACCTCGCAGAGAATCTACCCCCAGCAACAAACACCCAAAATAGGGTAAAAGGTGCAAAAATATGGGCTTAAACATGCTTTATATACCTTGGAAGGTCATTTAGGCGATCACAATATCAAAAAGACAAGTTTCAGAAACTTCAATTTTTGTGAAAAAAAACTGCAAAAAATGTCCTTTCGTATCCTAGTAGGCATTTACTGTCACAACATCCCCACTCACAGCCCACAGAGTGGGTACCACGGAGTCACCGAGGTCGCCGAAACCACCAACCCCGGGGGGGGGGGGGGGGGCGACCCCTCAGTTCTGGACGCCAACTACCCCCCCCAACTAACTGTTGGCCGGAGGCCCCTTGGGGGGGGGGGGGGCTCCGGGAGGGTCGGTTGGGGGGGGGTTCTAGGTGGGGCGATTTGGGGTGTTGGGGGGGGGGGGAGGGCACAGGCTCCCCTTACCTCCCCTTGCCCTCCCTCTAACCATAGCATCACCATAAACCTAACCCTAACCCTTGCAGCCAGTTGATTTGGCCATGCCAGCCATGTTGATTGGGCTGAACAAGATTCCTCCAATTTCGTTCATGGCTGCTTTTGCCACATCATTGCTCTCCATTTTGGACCGCAACACTCACTCTGACCCTAGCCTAGGGTGAGAGCCAGGGCTAGGGTTAGGGCTAGGGTTAGGGTTAGGGTTAGGTGTAGGGATAGGAGTAGGTTGAGGGTGGGGGTGGGTTTTAGAGTCAAGGTTGGGTTTAAGGATAGTGTTGGGGTGCAAATTGGACAAAATTTTCCTTAGGGCACCTTTGGTGTTCATGGAGCATCGGGCGCCTTAGGCGCCCATGGACGCCTGAGGGCGACACCTTTGGCAACTAACTGTTGGCCGAAGGCCCCTAGGGGGGGGGGGGGGCAGGGGTAGTTGGCGTCCGAGGACCCGCGGAGTCGCCCCCCCTGTGCCGCCAACATAGCAAAAATGGCTGAAAATGGCATAAGCTGCATATGCACTTGTCCCACTCCGCCCCTTACAAACCCCATGGAGTCAGGACCCGAAACACTTTTTCGGCTCAAAATAAAAAAAAACCAAAAGATTCACCATTTTCGACCCAAAAAATCATTGCAAGATGCGATTATTGGACAAAGTAATGAGTTTACAGGGGGTTAAACTAACAACTAACTCTTCCCACTCCGCCCCATACAAACCCCATGGAGTTGAGACCCGGAAACATTTTTCCAAAAAAACCAAAAGATTCATGATTTTCGACCCAAAAAAGGGGTGGCGGTCATTTTTTCGACATTTTTGACCCGATCCCCACACACATCTCCCTCCAAACCTCAAAAAAGAGGGGTCCAAGGGGGGGAGTTTGGGGTGCCCGGCCCAAAAACTCATTGAGGGATGCGTTGATTGGACAAAATAATGATTTTACAAGGGGTACAAACAATTCAACCCCTTGAGGTAAGGTACGCGAATAGCCCCCAAAAGCCCAAAAAGGGGGGGTTTGTGGCGTTTTCCCCTATATACGGGCCTGCGTGGTTTTGATCTAACAACCTCTGCGAGGTGATTTTGGGGCTTTCGGAGGGCCCATGGCAAGGGCTACAGAGGCCTAGCGGCCACTTTGTGGGTCCCCATGGGTGCTCAAGTACCCGTATTGTCACCGAATGATCACCCAAACCCATCCCAGGGGCAACGGAAGGGTTTCATGAAAAATTGATTTTTTAAAAAAATTTCACGTGCCACCAAAACGCCTATCCAGTGTGCAAACGGCTAAGTCCTCACTGCCAAGGGGCGGGGGTATCTGGAGTTGGGACCCGGGAGCCCGCCATGGGTTAGGGGGTCCATATACAAGAAAAAATTCCTTCAGGACCCGGGTCCAAATACACACAAAGCGGCCACAATACGCAAAGAAGTTTTGACCCCAACCCCACCCCCCACCCCCCAAAAAGGGGTACCCAGGTGCCAGGGGGGGGGGGGGGGGGACGGGGGTCAAAATCCAAAAAATCATTGGGGGGTCATTTTTGGTCCTAAAATGATGAATTTACAGGGGGTTCGACGTCAGAAACCATGCATTGGGGTATGCTACGCGAATGACCCCCAAAAAGGGGGGTATACGACGCTCGCACCTGCGCTTGATCTAACAACCTCTCTTCAAGGTGATTTAGGTCACCCAAACTACCCTACCTAGAGACAAATGCAAGCTACCTTCCCCTCACATAAGACATCATGCAAAATGTGGAAAGCCACACACGTATCCTCTTTTCCGTTCAAATCTCAACTAAGTACAGAATCAGAATGCTCCAGAGTGGCGGCATTTGAAAGCTCACTCACCCTACCAGCTAGTGCCAAAGCCTCGTATCTGTCCACCTCATCCTCAACTGGACCAGGGGGCAAAGTGGCTTGCAGGAGGGAATCCATGTCAAACTCCGGTATGGTACAACTACACATCCTCATCGGCAGTGATGTGGCCTCACATAGGGCATTCGACTGTGGTTAGGCAAAAAGCGGGGATTCCGTCACCCCAACTCAAGGGCCCACACCAAAGTGTGGGAGTGCATGGTGGAGATGAGCAAAAAAGTGCAAAAAGGGGTGGACATGGGTGAAAGCGGGTGAAAATCCAAAAATGCCACATCCCCAAGGTGGAAGAAGCATCAAAACCTACACTAGGGGCACCAATGATGCCCCTAGTATCACAAAGTATGGGTCTCCAATACGGCTAGACGCCCAAATAGTTGCACTGTGCCCGCACTGCGCCCCCGAAAACACAAAGGGGGCGGGGCTTGATTGCCGGGAGTAAATCCTCTGCAATCAGACACTTTTTGATATCTTTTTTTTTTATCTTGTCTCCAAGCAATCTCCCGTTTTTGGTAAACCCCAAAACATCCCAACACCTTTGTCCCCCCCAAAGCCCATCCACAACATGCACTTAAGTGATGCAAAATCTGCGGCAATGGTTGGGTAGAGGGGCAGTACACCGAGCACAAGACCAATCACAAAATCATATTGGCTGCAGTGAAAGAAGAGAGGGTGTCGTCGTTTTCCTTCCGGGCGTTCAGGGTGTCACTGAGTACTTTTGGGACATCCCGGATATGTTGTTAGGGCTGACACGCACTAACAAGCAGCTCGGAATCTGGGTGCATCAGCGACCTGTGCCATGGGTTGCCTGGATCCAAAAACATGTCGTGCAGATGGGCCTGCAAAAGGAAAATGCGAAACCACCTGAAACCTGAATGTGCAACACAAAAACACTCACGATTGCGATGAACCTTACGTACACAGATATCAGGTTAAGAGGCGCGTGTCAAACGTCCTGGGGTGCCCCTGTTGCACTGTCTGCAACCATCGCTTTCGCTTTGCACTCGTATACCAAACCATTAATCTGTATGCGAATGCAGGCCCCTGCCTAGCCAGACGGGGCATGGAGGGCGGACGCCCAAAGTGAATGGGAAAGGGGGCGGGCTTGCGCCCTCTCTCAGCACACGGCGCAGGGTCGTTGCTACGGGTCCTGCGCCACACACTGCGTGCGCCAACTCCTGCAACAACAACAACCAACAACAGCAACAGCAACACGAGACGACAAAGGACAACAGCACAGCACAGCACAGGAGGTAACGCACACAGGAAACACACAGCGGGGGATATGCCACTAAAGAAATGTGGCAGCCACTCCAGCGATGGCAAACCCAGTCCCACGGCACAGACTCAGAAGGCGGTTGGGTTAGCATAATGCAGACCGATGTTTAAGATGTACCCTGTCTACGCTGCACGTGCAATATCCCACCAAGAAAATCGAATGTGGGGGGAATGTTTGCCCACGGCACAGACTCAGAAGGCGGTTGGGTTGGCATAATGCAGACCGATGTTTAAGATGCACCTGTACCTACGCTGCACATGCAATACCCCAACAAGAAAATCGAATGTGGGGGGAATGTTTGCCCGGCACGCTACTTTTCTATTAACTATCCCGACTTCAGCCCCAAATTTACCCTCTCATGGAGAAACCCCCCAAGTAGACCACATTGCACTGCACACCTTCCCTACAAAGCACGTTGCATAATAAAGCAATAGCTGTGAATTCAACAACTCCAAATGTCATTTGTATTGTGCTCAACAAACAACATTGGTCCCACAAGTGTGGGTGTTAATACATTCAGTACAATAGTGCTCCTTACACTCATCACAAACTGCAACGGTGGAGCGCTTCTGGCAACACAACACACACAATTCTGCCTCATCCTCTGCCTCATCTTGCATGGCGGCCGAGTTGCTTTGGTCAGTCCAAACATGAGGCGGGACATTCTCCCATGGTCCGTAGGGGGGGGGGGGGTGACGGACTTGCCTCCAGATGCAAAATTGTGTAAAATGCAACAAAATACGGACTGACTGGTGCAACTCATCGGGGCCGCCACGCCAGATGTTCCTAACCAAACCCCAATGCCACAACCGAGCAAACAGCTGCTCAATGTGTGCCCTATACCACCCGTGCACGTCATTGTAACATTGTTGGCGGGTTGTCAAAGTGCCATTCTTTCTTCCAATGAATGGTACCATGACATGAATTCGGCCTTTATGAGCACCATCATGGCCCCCAACTTCGAAATCAAAGAAATCACCTCGGGTACGAGAAGGTCCATACCCATCCCAAATCAAAACATCTGCTAATGTCCCCGGGGGCCAAGGGGCAAATCCATATAATGTTGCTCAACATATCAACGGCAGCAGTCACCTTGTAAACATGCGATGCATACTTGGGATTCCACAAGTGGCACTCCATATCCCGCCAATGGAACTGATGGGCATGGAGTCTGTGAAATGCGTCATAAAGAATGGAAAATGGGGACAATGGTTGAAAGGTTTGCACAAGCAGAGCACAAGAAAACTGCACAGGACTTGGTTAGGGTTAGCGGAAGTCGGACCAACGCGGCCCAAAAAGACAAAGCAAAAGCAACACCCAGCGGCCATGCCGTCAGGGTCACCCATTGCAGTGGGCAGGCTCAGACAACGACGACAGTTGCAAACCTCACGGGTTAAAGAGGCGGGCAATTTGCAACACCAGCCCATACCGGGCCTGGATCCATATATAGGGTACAGCAACCCTGCGTCCCTGGTTCCAGTCCGTTAGGGAGACCACAGCGACTCCCTCCGGCAGCCTCACCTCCCAGACCTGGCGGCAGGCATGCCGCCCAGGGGGCTTGGCGGCGCTGCCGCCGGGGGCCGTGCGGCGGTGCGGCGTGCCTCCCACGCGTGCGGCCACATCCCTGGCCGCTCGTTCCAAAAACCCCTCCCTGTCGTCAGGGAGGGGGCACTGGGGGCACAGGCGCACCCCGTTGCCGAGCAGCACCCGGCGGATGGGCAGGCGTGCCAGCCTGCCACGGAGGCGGGTGCGGATCACGCTGCTCCACTTCGCCGCCCGGCGCTGCTGGGCGTCCGCGGAACGCCGGTGCCGCTGTCCGCCATGGCGACCCTTCCGGTGGGCTCCACGGGAACCCCGACTCTTGCGGGCCCCACGTGAGCCCCGACGCTTGGTCATAGGTGCGGAAAGCAAAAAAAAAGGTTGCTACATGGAGGGGGCAAACTCTGCCGCCGCTGGTCCACTGGGGGGGGGGGGGGGGCTAGCATCCCCGGAGACACACCACCCCCCTCACCCGAGCCTCGCTCAGATTCTCCAGCAATGCATCCCACGTGCACCAAGCCTCGACTTCCGCTCTGGCCTGTGAGCCTCCGAACACTGACGTCACCCTGGACATAGGGTCTCCCGGCTGAAGCGCCGAGGGCACCCACACGAGGCGGAGCACGATCCCTGATACCCACAGGATTCTAGCCAACGACCGAAGGACCGTTTGGTGGTGTGTCAGGTGGCTAGTCGCGCGCAGCCTGAGGACCTGAGCAATGGCCGCCTCACTGTCACTACAGACCGTAACAGATCGGTGTCCCGTCCTGACTGCAAACCTGACAGCCCACGCCACCCCCCTCAGTTCCGTGGTTTGCTGGCTGGCGAAGCGGGCAGGAGGTGTCACATGCGTACGCACACCCACCCCCGGCACGAGCGCCCCAACCCTCCAGCACCCCGCATCGCGCGCTCCATCGACACAGATGACGACGCCCCCGCACCACAGAGATGATCGCGAAAGCCTATCCTCAGTCCCAAACTGGAGGGTCCTCAATTGCCGCCAGGCCTCCCCGCCCGGCGCCCGCCAGGGCTCGGCCGCCACCGCCACCAATGTTGCGAGGCTGCCCAGCATTTTCAGGGGGAAGCCCTGGGCCGGCTGTTTGACCCCCCCCACCGTCCTACCCCAGCGCAACCAGCAGTAGGCGCCCGCCGCGAAAGGGCAACCCAATCCCCTCGGACGCACATGCCAATTCAGCAAACCCAGGAAGCTTTGGAGGTGCCGGTCGTTGCCTGCGCCGACCGCCAGCCTCAGCCATCCCGCCCACAACTGGAGCAGTGCTTGTTCATGGCTCCTGATCTGCCTAGCCTGCAAGTCGAGCTCCTTCCCCAGGAATGACGCCACACGCACCGGGTCCAGGACACTCTTAGGACTTATGAGGAACCCAGCCTCGATCAGGGCACGCACTGCCACACGCCCCGCCTCCCTGAGCACCTCCCTATCAGTGAAGACGAGCAAAAAGTCATCGAGGTAGTGCACAAGGAGTATCTCGGGGGGCAGTACCCCCTGGAGAATGCGAGCCAAACTCGTTTGGCACAGATAGGGGCTGTATTTCCAGCCAAACGGTAGGCGCGACAGCGCCACAGGCGGAGCCCCGGGGGCGGGCCGGAAGCGAAAAACCTGGCGCGCACCCTGGGGCAAGCAGAAGCTCCAGAACGCATTTTTGAGGTCAATGTGGAGGCCGTAGAGGTCCACATCAGGCGGGAACGCCGACAAGGACCTAGCCAAATCCTCCCAGGAATCCAATCTGAAAGTGGGGGGCTTGCCCCCGTCACTCTTGTTGATCTTGACGCAACTCAAGATCAAGAATACCTTCTCGGATGATTTGGGGATGACGAAGGGGTAACATGTGGGGGGGGGGGGGTCAGCCGGCTCCTCGTAGACCCCCGCCCCCCTCAATGCCTGCACTATCCTCTGGACCTGCTGTGACACCCATCTGGTTGCCCCTCGGACCACCCTATCCCCGTCCTGCCACTCCCGCTCGACGTCAAAATCCTTACACTCATCACAAACTGCAACGGTGGAGCGCTTCTGGCAACACAACACACACAATTCTGCCTCATCCTCTGCCTCATCTTGCATGGCGGCCGAGTTGCTTTGGTCAGTCCAAACATGAGGCGGGACATTCTCCCATGGTCCGTAGGGGGGGGGGGGTGACGGACTTGCCTCCAGATGCAAAATTGTGTAAAATGCAACAAAATACGGACTGACTGGTGCAACTCATCGGGGCCGCCACGCCAGATGTTCCTAACCAAACCCCAATGCCACAACCGAGCAAACAGCTGCTCAATGTGTGCCCTATACCACCCGTGCACGTCATTGTAACATTGTTGGCGGGTTGTCAAAGTGCCATTCTTTCTTCCAATGAATGGTACCATGACATGAATTCGGCCTTTATGAGCACCATCATGGCCCCCAACTTCGAAATCAAAGAAATCACCTCGGGTACGAGAAGGTCCATACCCATCCCAAATCAAAACATCTGCTAATGTCCCCGGGGGCCAAGGGCCAAATCCATATAATGTTGCTCAACATATCAACGGCAGCAGTCACCTTGTAAACATGCGATGCATACTTGGGATTCCACAAGTGGCACTCCATATCCCGCCAATGGAACTGATGGGCATGGAGTCTGTGAAATGCGTCATAAAGAATGGAAAATGGGGACAATGGTTGAAAGGTTTGCACAAGCAGAGCACAAGAAAACTGCACAGGACTTGGTTAGGGTTAGCGGAAGTCGGACCAACGCGGCCCAAAAAGACAAAGCAAAAGCAACACCCAGCGGCCATGCCGTCAGGGTCACCCATTGCAGTGGGCAGGCTCAGACAACGACGACAGTTGCAAACCTCACGGGTTAAAGAGGCGGGCAATTTGCAACACCAGCCCATACCGGGCCTGGATCCATATATAGGGTACAGCAACCCTGCGTCCCTGGTTCCAGTCCGTTAGGGAGACCACAGCGACTCCCTCCGGCAGCCTCACCTCCCAGACCTGGCGGCAGGCATGCCGCCCAGGGGGCTTGGCGGCGCTGCCGCCGGGGGCCGTGCGGCGGTGCGGCGTGCCTCCCACGCGTGCGGCCACATCCCTGGCCGCTCGTTCCAAAAACCCCTCCCTGTCGTCAGGGAGGGGGCACTGGGGGCACAGGCGCACCCCGTTGCCGAGCAGCACCCGGCGGATGGGCAGGCGTGCCAGCCTGCCACGGAGGCGGGTGCGGATCACGCTGCTCCACTTCGCCGCCCGGCGCTGCTGGGCGTCCGCGGAACGCCGGTGCCGCTGTCCGCCATGGCGACCCTTCCGGTGGGCTCCACGGGAACCCCGACTCTTGCGGGCCCCACGTGAGCCCCGACGCTTGGTCATAGGTGCGGAAAGCAAAAAAAAAGGTTGCTACATGGAGGGGGCAAACTCTGCCGCCGCTGGTCCACTGGGGGGGGGGGGGGGGCTAGCATCCCCGGAGACACACCACCCCCCTCACCCGAGCCTCGCTCAGATTCTCCAGCAATGCATCCCACGTGCACCAAGCCTCGACTTCCGCTCTGGCCTGTGAGCCTCCGAACACTGACGTCACCCTGGACATAGGGTCTCCCGGCTGAAGCGCCGAGGGCACCCACACGAGGCGGAGCACGATCCCTGATACCCACAGGATTCTAGCCAACGACCGAAGGACCGTTTGGTGGTGTGTCAGGTGGCTAGTCGCGCGCAGCCTGAGGACCTGAGCAATGGCCGCCTCACTGTCACTACAGACCGTAACAGATCGGTGTCCCGTCCTGACTGCAAACCTGACAGCCCACGCCACCCCCCTCAGTTCCGTGGTTTGCTGGCTGGCGAAGCGGGCAGGAGGTGTCACATGCGTACGCACACCCACCCCCGGCACGAGCGCCCCAACCCTCCAGCACCCCGCATCGCGCGCTCCATCGACACAGATGACGACGCCCCCGCACCACAGAGATGATCGCGAAAGCCTATCCTCAGTCCCAAACTGGAGGGTCCTCAATTGCCGCCAGGCCTCCCCGCCCGGCGCCCGCCAGGGCTCGGCCGCCACCGCCACCAATGTTGCGAGGCTGCCCAGCATTTTCAGGGGGAAGCCCTGGGCCGGCTGCTTGACCCCGCCCACCGTCCTACCCCAGCGCAACCAGCAGTAGGCGCCCGCCGCGAAAGGGCAACCCAATCCCCTCGGACGCACATGCCAATTCAGCAAACCCAGGAAGCTTTGGAGGTGCCGGTCGTTGCCTGCGCCGACCGCCAGCCTCAGCCATCCCGCCCACAACTGGAGCAGTGCTTGTTCATGGCTCCTGATCTGCCTAGCCTGCAAGTCGAGCTCCTTCCCCAGGAATGACGCCACACGCACCGGGTCCAGGACACTCTTAGGACTTATGAGGAACCCAGCCTCGATCAGGGCACGCACTGCCACACGCCCCGCCTCCCTGAGCACCTCCCTATCAGTGAAGACGAGCAAAAAGTCATCGAGGTAGTGCACAAGGAGTATCTCGGGGGGCAGTACCCCCTGGAGAATGCGAGCCAAACTCGTTTGGCACAGATAGGGGCTGTATTTCCAGCCAAACGGTAGGCGCGACAGCGCCACAGGCGGAGCCCCGGGGGCGGGCCGGAAGCGAAAAACCTGGCGCGCACCCTGGGGCAAGCAGAAGCTCCAGAACGCATTTTTGAGGTCAATGTGGAGGCCGTAGAGGTCCACATCAGGCGGGAACGCCGACAAGGACCTAGCCAAATCCTCCCAGGAATCCAATCTGAAAGTGGGGGGCTTGCCCCCGTCACTCTTGTTGATCTTGACGCAACTCAAGATCAAGGATACCTTCTCGGATGATTTGGGGATGACGAAGGGGAAACATGTGGGGGGGGGGGGGTCAGCCGGCTCCTCGTAGACCCCCGCCCCCCTCAATGCCTGCACTATCCTCTGGACCTGCTGTGACACCCATCTGGTTGCCCCTCGGACCACCCTATCCCCGTCCTGCCACTCCCGCTCGACGTCAAAATCCTGGAGCCCTCCGTGGTAGAAGGGCGGTACGACAGCGTCCCACAGATCGTCCGGTAGCTGGTGGGAGCCTACCGGTCCCAATCCCCGGTCCAAAATGGCATCCTCGACCCCCCCCATGAACCGCGGAATGGGGGAGGTGTTGATATGGAGGCATGCCTCCCAGGCGTCCGGATGGAGCTTGCGCAAGGCGCCCAGGAGAGCGGGTAAAGCCCCTTGCAAGCGGAAATCCTCGGCTGTATCGAATACTCTATTCAACCACAAATCCACCCTCTTCGCGACCATCCACAAGCCACAACGTTCCCGCTCGGCTATCCAGTGAAAATGGGGGGTGAGCGCCTGCATGAACTCCAGGAAGAGGGGGGGCTGTTCCTTCACCCTCCCACCCCTGTCGGGACCCTTACAGAGGGGGGGGGGGGCGAAGCCACTGGGCCCGCCCTCCCCCAAGCCTTGGCCTTGAGACGCTCAGCTGCAGCCACGAAGGCACCCTCCACCGGGCCTTGCGCCTCCGGCGTCCGGACATGCCCGCCCTGCCCGAGCTTGATGCGCTTGGGCTGCGGCGTTCCGATCTGCTGGGCCAAACGAGGTCTCCCAGCTTGACGGCGTGCGGGGGCTCGGGATCGCACGGCCTGCGTACCATCCAGGACCACCTTAGCGCGACGCGGCCCCGTGTATGTGCGGTGGACACGGCCCACCACTCCAGCTTTCGAGCCCGCTGCGGGTCCTCCTCTGACAGGGCCAACGGCTGCCCTGGAGGACCACGGCTTACGCTCCCGTCCAACGAACCTGGCAACTCCGGCCTGTCGACGCCCGGGGGAGCCCCTGGTGCTGCCGACTGCGAATTCGCCAGATGGCTCGCTTCCGGAATCCTCGCTGTTGTCGTCGGTGTCCACGTCGGAATCGACATTGATGGGCCCGGCTGCCGTCCCTGGTCCGCACGCCCCCCCCCCCACGGCAACCAATGGCCCCGCCACCGTGCACAGCTGACCCGCATCTTCCCGAGACACGGCGCCGCGCTCAATGGCAGAGGCCAAAGGTGGAAGTGGAGGGAGGGTAGGAGCCGTGTCAGGCCCCGGGCCCATCTCAGCAGAGCCATCCCCGGTGGACTCCTCCAGCTCGGTCGCGGCTTGGTCTCCGTCGCCTCCGCTCCCAACTGTGCCGCTCGCGGTGGACTCCAGTTCCTGACCTCGCGGACGCCTCTGCTTGCGCTTGGTCGGGGTGTTGAGTGCGCTCGCGATACTGGGGAACATCGGGGATCCCCACAGGGCCAGGACGCCCACGCGTTCCGGAGTCGGCAAAGGCCCCTGGTCACGGGACCATGCGGGCAGCACCGTAGGGGCAACGACTCCCGGGTCTGACCATTTGGTGCCGTATTGCATCGCCACGGCCGTGCTCTGCCATCTGCCCCACCATTTGTAGTAGGCGAGGTCTGGTTTACGGGCCCAAGTCGCTGCGGCGCCTCCCCTGCGCAGGGCGTGCCACCTGGCTCGGAAGTGGGCGGTGCTCGCCAGGGTGTCGGCCATGCCCGCCTCCAACCCCGCTTCCCCTGACTGCCAGACGAGCATGTCTGAGGACCGGCCCAGCGAAACCATGTGGCCATGAAGCCACGCCCGGACGCCGTCCGCATACCTGTACAGGGGGCGGGTGGTGTACCCCTCCTCCCCTGTCTTGGAGTTCCAAAACTGGATAAAGCCTGGCATAGCCAGGTCAGTAACCCTGATGCCAGCTGCTTCGCCCACCCGCAGGTAGCATACCCAGCTGATGATGGCCAAAGCGCTGAACACCGCTCCGTGTCTGGAGTCTCTGGCCTTTTCGACTAGCTGGACCAAGCCTGCTGGGGACAGATAGGGCTGAGAGCCCGAGGATGCGGCTCCCGCCGCAATCCGTTTGTGCAGGGTGGTGACTGTTGGGGGCAGCCACTGGAGGTCCTCCACGGCTCTGACCGCGGAGGTAATACCCCGCAGGGCCGATGCTGTAGCGCCGGCTTGCGCCCGCTCTGCCAGGAGGCCTGCCAGTGCTGCGGCTGTATCAGGCGGGCCCGTGCGGTCCGCGTAAGCCGCCAAGGCCCGGAGTCGGGACGCGTACTGCGAGCGGGTTCTCGGTCTCCAGGACTGCATGGCACTTTCCTCTGGTGAGCAGGGGTCGTCTGACCGGGCTGCTGTCTCCCACCGGCGGGCGAGCGCCCGCAGCTCTGCCGCCGCGTCCGCAACGCCGGAGCCCGGGGCGGCCGGTCCGGGCTCCAGCCGGTCCTGTCAGGACCAGTGTGGGCATCTAAAGTGCCAGTGGCGTTCGTCGGGGGAGCCCCGCTGCGCGCACCTCTGGCACCCTCCGCTCGGGGGCGAGTCCACAGGGATCCACTCGCCCTGCCTCGACTGCCACTGCAGTACTCCTCCCACCTCCCTGAACTTGACGCTCCGCCACGTGAACGCCGATCCTTGTTCCTTCCATGCCTCCTCCAGCGTGGCGTACTGGTTGGACTCGGAGCTGGTTTTTCCGTGCGTCCCTGCATACCTGCGGGCATACGCCGCCTGGGACTGGGACACGCAGTCCCCGACCCTCCACGCCAGCTGCTCACCTGGGTCGACTGCGGCCTCCGTCGCCTGGCCGCCAAACTCACTTGGTCGGGAGATCTCCCCCACCTCACCAGCTCTAAGGCGTACGTACGCCTTGATGTTGGACAGCATGAGTCTCATCCACTGTGCCAACTGAGGCTTCTCGAGGGCTCGGTTTACTTCTGGTACGCTTAGCGGGGGCAGGCGGGGCCCCTCCTTCACTGCCACTCGGGCGAGTTGCTCTCTGAGTTCTTGAATTTCTTTGGCTTGTGCCGCCAGCCGCTCCTCGGCTGGCTCTTGCTGGTTCTGACTAGGCTGCTCAACCCCGTCCATGGGTTAACAAAAACAAAGACAGGAAAACTGCCTAAACATTGGAGACGCAAACAAAAGTTGAGACGAGGCACAACTAGTGATTCAACCTGTCGGCCCATCGAATGTCTTGAACAACATGGTCAAGGAGTTCGCGAACACGGGCAACACTTCGCCGCCATGCAACCTCCAAACACCCTTCGATGCGAGACATGAAAGCACCGCTCTCTGCCGCTGGTGTGTGTTTCATCCAGAAAAAAATCGGTGGACTTGCACCGTTTCACCCACCACTGGTAACCACCACCCTTGCCATCGTCATAAACGGGGTGCAAAGGGTGTGCCAAATTCTTAGACACGGCGAGAAGATACTCCAAAATCTCATCCTCTATCAACCTTGTGTAAAACACGTTGTCCTGGTTTCCTCAATAGCACCGGAAGGTTAAAAGACCGCATAAGAAGTAGACTTTAAATTGTTGCATCGTGTCGTGTGCATTCTCCGTGATCCTGAAACAAAGGGGAACAAAATCAGAACCGGCTGCCTAACCCTTGCCTTCTCCGGGGCCCAAAAAAGGGTGGAAATGCTATGTCACCCCTACATTCTTGTGGATTGTGAGTCCCTGACCCCAACTCAGGGGGTCACGCAACATAGCGTGGATTCAGAGTCCCTAACCCCTACTCAAGGGGCCACACAACAAAGCATGGATTGAGAGTCCCTAACCCCAACTCAAGGGGCCACACAACATAGCATGGATTCAGAGTCCCTAACCCCAACTCAAAGGGGCCACACAATATAGTATGGATTCAGAGTCCCTAACCCCAACTCAAAGGGGCCACGCGACAAAGCGTGGATTGCGAGTCCCTAACCCCTACTCAAGGGGCCACACAACAAAGGGTGGATTGCGAGTCCCTAACCCCAACTCAAGGGGCCATGCAACAAAGCATGGATTGAGAGTCCCTGACCCCAACTCAAGGGGCCATGCAACAAAGGGTGGATTGCCAGTCCCTGACCCCAACTCGAGGGGCCAGGCAACAAAGCGTGGATTGAGAGTCCCTAACCCCAACTCAAGCAAAGCGTGGATTGCGAGTCCCTAACCCCAACTCAAGGGGCCACACAACAAAGCGTGGATTGCGAGTCCCTAACCCCAACTCAAAGGGCCATGCAACAAAGCGTGGATTGAGAGTCCCTAACCCCAACTCAAGGGGCCACGCAACAAAGCGTGGATTGCGAGTCCCTGACCCCAAATCAAGGGGCCACGCAAGAAAGCGTGGATTGAGAGTCCCCGACCCCAACTCAAGGGGCCACGCAAGAAAGCGTGGATTGAGAGTCCCTAACCCTAACTCAAGGGGCCACGAACAAAGCGTGGATTGCGAGTCCCTGACCCCAACTCAAGGGGCCACGCAACAAAGCGCAAAATCAGAAGTCAAAACCTACGCTAGGGGTCACAATGATGCCCCTAGTATCTCAAAGTATGGGTCTCCAGTACAGCCAGACGCCCAATTGGCTGCACTGCGCTATGTGCGCCCCCTTAGTGCACCCCCTAAAAGGCCTCTGGTGGGGCATGGGTCGAAAAGATGCCCGGCGCGCGCCCGGCGCGCTAGCGTTCCCCTGTGGGGTAGGCAAGCATCCGATGTTTGTTGGGGGGGCATAGTCTCAGGGTTTGTAGGTTTTGGTGGGCTTCTTGAATTGATGGACGGTGGCAACATTGGCCCTGAAAGTGTCCTTCATGATGGACCGTAGCCTCTGCCACAGCGGAGTTGTGGCAGTGGTATTGGCCCGAATGCAGCGCTGCCCCAAAGCTCTCAGGGTTTGGACCAGAGCTTCTCTTCGAGAGCGTCGGTGTGTCATAGTAATCCCAGAGAGACACGTTCCCTGGCGTTTCCAAACGACAAATGCAGCGCCGTGATATGGCGATGGAGGCGGACAGACCCATGCACCACCGCGGACTGTGGAAACGTTGCTGAAGAGAAAGTTCAGTGGACTGTACATGTGGACCAAGGCCACATCTGAACTCAATGTCACAGCTTCGCTGTGGGAAGAGGGTGTGGGCCAAGCACATGACACAAACCGGCGGCATCAGTTTTTTCTTTTGGCTCAGACCAAGATGAGCTGGCGTACCCTGCAGGGAATGTTTATAAGGGGCTGGGGGGTTTTGGGGTTTTGAGGCACCCACCCACCCAAAACCAAGCAACCCACCCAGACCCCCCCCCCCTCTTATAAACATTTGAGGGGGGGGATTGAGGCGCTCTCCCGGGGCTGAACGGCAGGTACACACAAAGCGACCAATGGCAGGACAAAATGCATGTCACCGCTGCTCCCAAGCTTGCAAAAAAAGCGCCAACCTTGCAAAGAAGGCGGAGCTAAAAAATGGTGCCCTGACCGGGAATTGAACCGCAGACTTCCAGTACAGCATACGGCTGCATTACTTTTGTACTAACTGCCAGATCTGATTGAAGCGCCTCCCGTCCAGCTTATTGAACACATTTGAAATCGAAAAAAAAAGCACCATCAGCCTGCACACTAACAGTAAAGGGGGGGTCCTAGACTACACACCCACCCACCCAGAGTACAATTCTAAGAGGGGGGAGGGTCCCAGACTTTTCACCCACCCACCCAGGCTGGGGCACCCACCCAGACCCCCCCCCCCCACTTAACTTAATTCCTTATAAACGTTCCCTGGTACCCTGTTCGTATAGTATAGTTTTTTCTTTTGGCTCAGACCAAGATGAGCTGGCGTACCCTGTTCGTATAGTACTCGGGACACGAGACACTGTCTCGGAATCAAAGTTCAGAGCTGTCCAGGGCTACAATGATCCCACAAATCACTGTGGTAGCGGATCTGACACGTAGTGAGGATTGGCTGAAACCAGGTGATGCAGTGGGAGACTGCCACGCGCGTATGCTTGCCAGTGCGCATCAGGCACAATGACTGTAGGCCGAAAATGACAACGGTGTGAAGACTGAAGGCTGAGATGAATCAGCGCGTTGCATTGCATTTGCATACAATATCAGTACCAGAGAAAGGGGGGGGGGGGGGCGACATTCAGGCATAGCTGGTCACTACAAACCGGCAGCATTAGTTTCGGTCTGGCCTCCGGGATTCAGGTGCCGAGGCCACGGATGAGGAGCGCCTGAAGGCTGCTCCGGAGTCGAAAACAAGAAAAAGAGGCGGGGCAGGGATAAGGGCAACAGGAGTCCAGGGGGAAGGGGGAGGGCCACAGTGTCGGGCCCAGCCTGACAATGGGACCGATGTCCATCGGGGACAGGGTAGTGCAGGTTGCACAGAGATGAGACGCTGTGTCGTACACAGGGCTTGACTTGGACGTCAACGGCCTGGATAGGCTGTGTTTCACAGAATGCGATTCCAGGGCCAATGCAAGAGGTGCCATGATTTCTTTTTTTTTGCCGGGGGGGGGGGGGTTCAGACTAAGATGAGCTGGCGTACCCCGCTTACTTCACAGTACTCAAGACAACCTCTCGGAGTCAAGGTTCAGAGCTGTCCAGTGCTATGGTGATCCCACTAATGACTGTGGTAGTGGATCTGAAACGTAGTGAGGATTAGCTCAGTCTGAAACCAGGTGATGCAGTGGGAGACTGCCACGCGCGTAGGCTTCCCAGTCTGCATGAGGCACAATGACTGTAGGCTGAAAAAGACAGCGGTGTGAAGACTGTGAAGAGGTGCCATGATTTTGACGCCCGTGATCCCGGAGAGCGGAACGTGACGTCTGGAGCGCTTGAACGGCCAACGCCCCATCACTTGTACAGGCAGTGGCGCAGGAGGTGCGAATACCGATCGCTCCTGATCACGCTCTGGACCTCGTACCTCGTAGAAAGCGGGAACAAAAAAGGCGCACAAGAAGAATTCTGGTTCTGGTGCCAGTAACCCCCCTCCCTCCTGTCGCAACAGCAACGTTGTTGTTGTTTCCACAGGTTTTGGCGCGGGTCCTTCTCTCGCGCTGTGTACACTTGGGGCTTGGGGGGCTTGGGGGGCGGCACGGTGGCTCTGCCACGTCCTGCTTCTGCGCTGACCCCTGTACGCACAGCGCGCAGGACCTAAATAGGCTGATCTGTTTCTGCAGGTTTGGAACTGTGGCAATCGGCGGTTCCTTTTTCTGGCGGTCCGTGAAGATCAAGTTTTCTATTTGATCTGGGGCTGGCAGATGGTATTTTGGGGGTGCCAGACTGCAACTGTTGTTGCTGCCTTTGGTCCTCCGTGTCCTCTTCCTGGTCAATGGCGCCCGGTGCCAGGCTGCCGCTGGCACTACCCTCACGCAATGCAGGGTGCTGTGCTGGTGGGAGGCCGTCCACCAAGGTCCGAGGGATTCGCGGGCAAATGCAAGAGGATATTTTCTTTTTGGATGACTCAACTTGTTTAAAGCAGAGTACTACAGACGCTTCTTGGAAAGCGGGCATCGGACTCATATGATACACTGGATACCTGGCAACCCTGGTACCCCCCGCCCCCCTTGTAATCCCCCCCCCTAATGTCAGGCCAGCCCCCCACATCGGGGGAGGGGACAGTCATCAAGTGATGGTCCCCCATATGGGGGGGGGGGATTTTTTTTTTTTTTTTGATCAAAAAGGCCAGTTCATAAGTGCCAGGGGCCACAGTGGACCAAGTTCGAAGTAAGATACAGATTTCGGCGAAGCCAAGGTATGCATACGGGCTGCAGCTCGTGACTGTGCCCCCATGGTTTCCCATTGAGGTTGGTGTAGTCATGTCAGTGGTACGTCCCACTCATTTGGGTCCCAGTGCGTTTTGTGGCGTTTCGGTAGCGGTTGTAACGGGACTTCCCACAAGGTGGGGTCCCAGTGCTCCCGCGGCCGCTTCCGTATCAGGTATATCGTCTGTCGGGCTGGTCGGGTTGTTTGCCAGTATTGTGTTGTCTTGTGTTTGCAGGCGTCTTGGTAGTACTGTGCCATGGCAGTCAGGTGTGTCTGCTGCTGCCACATGTAGGTCGCTTGTTGATGGTGCAGGTCAAGTAGCTTGGCAGTGCCTGCGCTCAGCCTCCAGTATCGGTCGTTGACCATCAGTAGCAGTTTTGCGTCAGCGTACCACATCCTTGTGTCGTCCTTCGCTTGTTCGTACCATTGCCTACGTATTTGGTATAGGTGTGCATGTGTGTCGTGCAGTCGTTGTGTTTGTCTCTGTTGGTCGACTAGTTTTATGACAAGCCTGTGGTAGTCTGTTTTAGCCGTCAGTGCGTTGGTGTAGCCCATGTGTAGGGTGTGCAGGTGTTGTCTCGCCATCGCCTCCATGTGTGCTTTGTGGTATATGTCCCGTGCTTGCTGTGCGTGTTCATTTGCCAGCCTGTCTGTGGTCGTCTTGTACTGTTCCCACCGCTGTGTGTCAACGTTGAGGCGCTGACGTTTCTTTATGTGGTCGTCTGTCCCTGTGTTAGTGGCTCGTGCAACGAACCATGCCACTGCCTCACTATCGCCCGCGTTGCGCGCATCTTGTAACCATTGGCCGGGATCGATTGGGTCAGCCGTTGCGACCTCGGCCTTACGTTTGCGTTTCGCGCCGCACCACGTGGGCGCCCCGACTTGGTTCCGTAGGTTTTGGGGCGTTTCTCGCGGCGGAAGTGCCTGTGCCATGTATTTGGTGAGCCACAGGGGCGACGGTGGTTGTTGTGGTGTTGGGTCGGCGTACTTTCGTCTTAGTGTTTGGACGGACTGTATCATGCGAAACTGGAACAGGCCCACCTCCGTTCGCAGTTTGTGTCGTTCCGCAGTGGGTATGGCGTCGACGAGGGATAGTGGTATGAGCAGCCTGACACAGAGCCATAGTTCTTGGTTGTCGGCCGCTTGCAGCCATTGGTGCGTGTATGGGGTCCAATCAGTCCAGCTCTTGCGCCACAGGTCCCAGAAGTCGCTCCAGGCAGGACAATAAGCCAGTTTTGACTGCACCGATGCTCCGTGTTGGTGGCCACACTGGGAGCAGAGGCGGGGTGTCCGTTCCCAGGGGGCGCCCATTCCCCACCATCGCACTTGCCCCCACAGCCAGGGTGTCCACGTGTTCCGTCTGTAGTGCTTCATGGGGAGCCAGCTCACCCAGTGTACGTCTGGTGTTTGTTTTTGTCTACGCACTTGCATGATCCATGCCTTGGCAGGCGTGGGCATGATTTGTCCTGTGATGACAATATCATGGGGTTGTGGTTGTTGGGAATCCATGGGCAGGTTGTCGCCCATATTGGCGAGGACGTCAGAGTGGTTGTTCCCCCGTCCTGGTAGTCTTTATACGTGGTGGCTTGTTCTAGATTGCGGTGCCCTGGTGTCCATCGGATCGTCAGTCGTTTCGTGGTGGAGTTGAGGTACCCTATGTCGCGGTAGTCCTGGTCCTTGACCACTCCTTTGCGTTTTACAGGTGTGGCCTTCACCACACTCTGGTTGTCTAGTATAATGTCGTCTCCTGGCTTGGCCAGCTCTGAAGCTAAGGCGCAAGCGATCGTTTCGGCCCGATAAACCTGTTGTGGCCCGTGCACCCGGAAGGCCGCACGGTATGTTCCGTTGTAGATGCCCCCTCCCGCTCGTCCGTGTCGTTTCGACCCGTCTGTGTACCACCGGGTGGTGGTGGGTTCTCCTGTGTAGTGTATGGTGATTCCGTGGAGTTTTTGCTGGTGGGGGAGTGCCTGACAAACCTCATGGGTTTCCTCAGGGGTTGGCTCCTCTGGAGGGTTCATCCAGCTGTAGTCTAAGCGGTTGGTAGCTGGCCGTGCCTTCCCTGCATGCGTCTCCTGGTCCTCCTCTGAGCTCTCCGAGTCGTAGAGTCCCGCGGACCAGGGTCGGTGTTGTCGGGGTTGGGATATACGCTGACCCACTGTGCCCCCTAGGGCTCGGATGGCGTCTATGTATTTATATTGGGTTGCGGTGAGTTGTTGTGTCGGGCCGGTGCGCTGCAGTTCCTGTTGGCCAATTGTGACCCACCGGGTGATGTAGGACCACCACAGCCGGCGTAGGCCAAGTCCCCCGTGACTGAGGTTGGTAGTCAGCCGGTGTTTGTTCATTTGTTGTTCTACCCCGGGTGTATCCCTGATGAACTGCAGCAGTATGTCGTCCCAATGCGCCATTCGTGTCCTATTTCCGAGGAACAGTCCCCTGTACGTCCAACGGGGGATAAGGACGGCGTTGATGATAGCCACCTTTTCGTAGGCGTTGAGCGACAGGGTCCTGTATGCCGCTACGTCGTGGTGTAGCTGTGTAGTGACCATGTCCCATGCTGTGTCTTCTTGTGTGGGGTGGGCTAGCACATGCCCCAGGTATGTCATTATAGGTGGCCGCACGGGGATGAGCTGATGCCGCCACGTGATGGGCGTTAGGTCGTAGTCCTTAGCCCAGTGGCACACTTCAGTTTTGTCCTTGTTGAAGCGTAACCCCATTGTGTGGGCCACGTCGTGGAGGGTATCCAGGGTGTGCAGCAATGCTTCCTTCGTGGGCGCACGCACAGCTATGTCGTCAACGAACACGTACAGCCGGGCTCCCGGGCATCGTTCCATGGTTTCACGTAATAGTATGTCGTAGTATAGGAGAAATAGTGTTGGGGGGAGGGGGCACCCCTCCTTCATACCCCTGGTGGGTCGTATGGGTAGGTCCTTTCCGTGTAGGGTTAGTACGGCAGGTGTATGCTGGTATATTTCCCCCAACATCCGTATGATGTTTTCTGGTGCCCCTGCCTCCTTGACGATCCCAGTCAGCATGGGTCGGGGGACTGAAGGAAAAGCTTTGGCCACATCAAGTAGGGCCACGTACCCGTCCTCAACGTGCAGGTCGTTTAATAGTTTCGTGGCTAACGTTGTGGTGTTTCGGCCCTGTGTGGCGCCGTGTTGTATGTCCAATAGTCCCGGGGTCAAGGCTCCCGATATACGCGTCAGGAGGAGGCGTGTGAGTATACTATATATGGCCGTGGATACGTAGATTGGCCGGTAGTTTCGTGGGTCCTGGGGATCCTTCTTTTTATAGATGAGCACTACCCTGGACTGCAGCCATGCCACTGGGATGTGCTGTCCGTTCCAGACTGCAACGATGGCCTGGTATAGTTGCCGCTGCACGTGGTCCGGTATGTGCCGGAGCAGGTGTGGGGGGACACCGTCAGGTCCGGCAGATTTGTTCTTTGGTGCCCGAAGGCACCGCAAGTACTCCTCGTATGTGGGGGTCGTTGTGTTCCACGTGCGGTGCCGTACATGTTTCCGTATGAGTTGCCGGCACGCGTCTTCGTCGTATGTTGGGTCGCCCACAAAGTGGTTGAGTACGTACTGTGTTCCTCCTATTGGGGGCTGCGGTGTGTCCTGGGCTATGAGTCCAGTGCGCCATCTCTTGACCATTTTATAAAAATAGCCCGATTTGTGCACTGCCGCTCGGCGCAGTTTGCCGATTTGTCTCCGTATGTGTTGCTCTTGTATTTCCCCGTACTCTCGTAACCGTGTTTTGGGGTCCGTGGTTTCCGACCAGCTTGCGGTGGTCGCTGTCTTTGCGCGCGTGGGTCGTCGTGGTCGCGCCGCGTGCGCTATAGCAGACAGGATCCGTCGTGCCGTGTGTAGGGGTGGGTCGTTGTTTGTTATGGGTAGTGTGGATATGGTGTTGGTAAACCGTTGAAATTTTTTTGTATACCACTTCGCGACTGTGGGCTGTGGTTTTCTGCGTGGTGGGTCGGGGACCCCTATCCTCCATCGGACCCCAAGCAGGACCAAAGCATGATCCGATATGGGCATTTGTATGGTGTCATAGTAGGTCCAGGGTATGTTCGGTATTTGTTGCCTAACAAGATGGCGTCTAGTCGACGTGGGCGTCCATGCCTAGGGATGCGGGTATAGTATTGCCGGGGGTCCGGGGGTTGACTGCTAGCGTGCAAAGGGTCCAGGAACACTCCGCTGGCCAGGTCTTCCTGGCACGGGCGTGTCGGGTTGGGTGGGGGGGGGGGGATTGCACCACAAAACTGTACCACTTGACGACTGCAGCACTGCATGGACAACACCAGTAGCACCCATCCAACTGAGACATCAATGCATTTTTGCAACGTGCCTGCTCCACAGGCAGCGTTGTTTCTGTGCACGTGCCCATTACACAGGCACTGTATGAAACTTTTTCTTGCGAATCCAAACGACCTTGAACTCTTGGACATGTTTGGTGGGCATTTCATGGGTAGGGTGACGATTGGAGGATGAGGCTGTCTTCTTTTTTGTTAAAAAAAAAACTCTATTGCCTTCGGCAGTGCACCTCGAACAGAGGCTGACAGTCAGCCAATCAGTCAGTTAGTAAGGCCAGCAGTCAGTTAGACAGTCAGTCGGGCAAGCAGGCAGGCAGACAGAAACACACAGTTTGGGTTTTCAGCAGACTCGGCTTCAAGCAGTGGGGAGAATTTTTACGCCGGAACAAACAGTGGTCGAGTGGTAAAGCAGCCCCCCACCCATCCCCCTCAAAAAGTGATATCAAGTTTCAGGGGATAGAGGCCTCAGAATCAAAAAATCCATTGGGGGATTGTCTTATTGGGCAAAAAAATGATTTTACAAGGGGTTGGAGATCAAATATCATGCCTTGGGGTATGCTACGCGAATGACCCCCAAAAAGGGGGGGGGGTATACGACATACGACGCCCGCACCTGCGCTTGATCTAACAACCTCTCTTCAAGGTGCTTTTTGTTCGAAAGTTTGTTTGGCTGGAAACGCTTTTTTTTGTTGGAAAAATGTTTGTTGCGCAATTTTTTTGTTGGAAAAATTGTAGGAGTTCAGGGTCCCCGGTCAAAACCACAATGGCATCATTTCCCGTGTCATCTATGGCAGTGGTATTGGGCTTCAAAAAATGGTCCATAAACATTTGCAGGGTCCGTTTCAAACCAGGCCTGGGTACAGGTTTGGGTATAGGTGCCTGAAATGTGGGTGGAGGTGCTTGTGGTGTAGCTGCGAGTGCTGGTTGTGAAGAGTGGTCAGGAGATCCTGGTGATAAAGATGACGCCCGTAGTGCCTCCAACCAAGATAACTTGGCTGCAGTATGGTCCACAATGTTGACAGTATAGGAACTCAGGTCCAGAGGGTGAGGGCCCAGTGGCAGTTGCCAGCAATGAGGCACCCCTGCTGCAACAGTGGTACCAGGCATGATCGCCTATGGCATACACTTGTGTCTGTACGAGAAAAGGAGCCAACTCTGATAGTGGGGACCAGCACACAAAGAACAACAGAGCACAACACAACAAACCCTTGTCAAAAGAAAAGCAAAGTGACGGTCCCCCATATGAGGGGGGGGGGGGGGTTGCAAGGGGTGGGGTTTACAAGGGGGGGGGGGGGGGCGAACGCAGATTTGCACGGACATGAGAAGAGTCAGAAGCCATGTGTGCCCGTCCTGTCTGACAGGAAAATCACGTTAGAATGCAGAGCATCCCAGGTATATAAACAGTTGTACATTGCGCCTTTTCAGGAGAAAAATCTGGCTACTTCAGGTAATTCAGTTGATGAAATTCTTCATAACAAATCAGAACGTGCAATTCATCCATTCATCAATTTTGGCAACAACCTGCCCCAAATTCGTGAAAATAGCCTGTTGCCCGTGGGATGCACTCATTTAGATGCATGCGATTTGCAATTTGTCAGTGACAGATCCCGTTTGGCCCCATGAAATTGACTCAACACTCTGCATATTTACCTACACACACTGTCTGCAAGACCCAACGTCCCACAACCCATGATATGTGTCAACATAGAAGGAAAAGAAGGTACAAACTGTGGATCCAACCTCCGGTCGACTACCCCTGTTTAACAGAGCCACCCCCCAGGTGCTGACTCGAATCGGCTCACTGGGTAGCAGAAGCATATTGCAGAGCCCTGCCTGCTGCCTGCCATGGACTTCCACGGAAATCGCAACTCAGCATCACATATTACGTACCATACACACACGTTTTTGTTACAACCCAAACGGAAGTGCAAAAGAGAGAAACTTTTACTTCAGAACAGATGCTCTAGAGCACAGGGGATGTCGTCAGCAGCCACCAGTACCCAAAGCAAATGGGGTTCAGCCCTGACAAAAACATACATACAGCAAAACTCCCGTAGCTCACAATCACCACACACACACACACACACACATACACACAATCACATTCAAAGACATGAACACTTCTTCACAGGGCAGCCTGTTGGTCGACATGCTATGTCAGACCACTTTCTCTTTGCTGGCCTTTTAGTCCAAAAGGATAAAGGGGGTGTGGATCATGCGGACAATGAAGGCGATGGAGAGGATCACCAAATCGCGGAAGTGTCAGCTTTTGGATTATTGGGGTAGGCTAGGCTAGGCTTTGCGCAAGCTTTCTTACCAAGGTGTCTAGTATCGCCCCCGCCCCCCCCTCCCTGGCGGCTTGGAGGCCTACGTGCTCACGTCGTAGGGCAAGGAGGTGGCAAACAAGTGCGCAACACTCCAAACAAAGAAGCCAGGAGCGATATCACCAATATCACGAGCACGTTGGATGGCACCCATGCCACGCGAGAGAACAACCCATCCCCGCCCGTCACACTCCGCCACCCACCACAGCGAATGGCACCCATGCCACGGGAGGGACTGGAGACACAACACACACACCACGGACACAAGGGAGAGGGAGGGGGTACATGATGCGCTTGCCACAAAGAGGACTGAGTGCGGGAATGGACAGGCGGAAGGTTGTTATGTGCCACCGTCGGGGAAGTGACCCCGCAAGCAGACATCCTGGGCCCAAAAGCCGCCGCTGGGGAGAGGTTCCCCACCGCGGTTTTGGGAGTGTCCACTGGGACGCACCTGCTGGCCAACGGCAAGGGCAGTTGCCCTCTTCTGCACAGACCCAACACAGAGCAGTGAAACACGGAAAATCCGGGGGCACAACCAACCAAGGGAAAGGAAAGGGGAGTGGAGAGGTAGAGATAGGGTAAGGAGGGAGAGGAAGGACACAAGGTGGTGAGAGGCCGATGGGCGCCGCCGCCTGTGGAGGGAAAGGATCCAAGGGAAGAGCAGCAGTAAATGGCGATTGGCCAATTGGCGCCACCAGCTGCAAACCAAAACACACCAAGGTGTCATGCCAACCCCCCCCCCCAAATGCACGCCGTCCCCCAGGAACATGAAATTCGACGCATGAGAATTTTGGAGGGAGTTGATGAAAATGCAACCTTTTACAAGAGGGGACAAAAGGCATTTTCATGGGGGCCCCCCATAGAAGAAAAAAATCAATCCCAACGATCGAAATGTGCTGCACACCCTGCAGGCCACCAAACCGGAAGATCCACCAGATTACCCGCAAATTATTAGACTAAATGTGTGGCCACATTGACAATCAGATACATTTCTGAAAGGAGCGAACACATGTCAAAGCGTGCAGCTCATGGGGTCGGTATTCACAGGCCCTCACACGTCAGTCTGCAAGAGTGGTGCGCATGCGACGGCCCCACTGCGCCTGCAGAGCGAGAGGCACTCCACATCTGGAAATCAGGTGATTCCTGATGTGGCCTGCCCGGGCCTTCCGTGCAGCCTCCACTTGCACCACCTGCACTGTCTGCATGCAGTCCACAGCAATATGCCGTTGCCTTTCTTCAGGTCCTTCAAAAGTATGTACGACGGACACTACAGCTGGCCGTTAGAACGCCATTGACATCACAGAGGGCCCCGAAATCAGACCAGACGGGGACTCGGGGGGGGGGGGGTGCTGCTCAACCTGCTGGTACCACCTTCAGCCACGCCTCCCGCCAGGGACACGGAGACAATGTCGGGGAGATAGCACAGAAATATCAATTTTTTTTGGCTCAGACTTACGTGTGCCTCGTAAGTGCTTGGTCGGACATGACCGGATCTGTGTGGCAGATAAAGTACAACATATATTATCGCATGTGGAGGACCCATAGGACGGTGGCACAGAAATATCATCATACCAACAAAGAGGGATTCATCTTTCGTTTTTTGGTCATGGCAAACCGGGTACCATGGGTACCATGGGACCAAAGAGCGGTTCATATAGTACAAACGAGGGCCCCGCGCGGTGAGTGTGTTCCGGACCGAACCAGCGCATATCCTCTGGTCATACCAACAACGACATATCATCCGCAGACCCACACACTCACTCTAACACACACTGGGCTTCTTGGCTATATAAATCGACAGCGGCAGCACGGAAGCAGCATGGGGGCTGCACACTGGCTCACTGGATGGTACCCTCAAAGCAGGTCCCGCTCCAGCAACCTTCGTCCCAGGGCTGTCCTTAAGGGGAAAAAAAGGAAGAAAAGAGCTCGTAGCGCCAACAGAAGCGAACGTTCACGGGACGCTTTCTGCTTTATGGTCAAGGCATGGGCAAGACACAGGACCGCGGAAACAGTGTTGAACAAGGGTTGGCGGTTGGTGGCGGTTGGCGGATGTCGTTGGTTGGCAGTTGGCGGTTGGCGGCGGTTGGTGGCGGTTGGTGGCGGTTGGCAGTTGGTGGTCCTTGGGGGCCATCCTTAAGGCCTGTCCTTAACAAAAAAACGGGGGGTTCTTAAGAACGGCCCTGCTTCGTCCAGAAAGCGTCAGACCCGCAGGACATATTGGCCCAATCTTCAGAGGGCTGTGTTGATATTCGATTGGGGGCGGGGGGATCACTGATGGCGGAATCTGGCGAAGACCCCAGTGACATTGACTCACAGGACATGCCCCCAGTTTGGGAAAAGGCGTTAATTGAGAGAGGTGGTGACTCGCTGACAGGCGTCGCGTCAGCTGACGATGCTTCTGTGGTTTCAGTAACAAAAGTCGGGTGTACTGCTGCAGGAGACTCCCAGGAATCAGTGGGCCCCAAATCAGACAGGGAACACGACATGTCGCCCCACCTCTTGGCTGGAACGCCTCCTTCTACGGCACGAGGTGGGCAGCCCTCAATGGGCGCCTTGTCAAGTGGATCTGCTTGGGGCGTGTCCCAGGAGCCATCGCTCGAGGGGGCCCACGAGCAAGACATGTCTGCCCATCTCAGGGGGGGTCTCGTTTCCGTTGGAGCGCCAGCCGGCACCTCCACCGGCAGCATGCGCGGCGTGTCGGGACAAAGCTGTCGCTCACTGCTGGTGTGAGAGCCAAACAGGTCCAGCGAGCACGACAGGTCTGCCCAATTCAGCGTTTTACCGTTTGGCACCGCACGATCACCTGCGGGCGAGGGCGAGGGGCTGTCTCCCAGCGACGCCCTGTGTGCCAAAGCCCATGGGCGCTTCTGAGCGACGGGCGATGGCGACTTGGGGGTTTTCCTTTGGCTGCGCGGCGAAGGGCCGGCGGTCTCGGACTGGTCGCGGAGCCAAGCCAACAGACAGCCTGAGCTGTTGTGAACTTTGACGGAAATACTCCCGTCGCTTGAATGGTCTAGGGGCCCGTGGAACCAGGCGTGCCGCATTGCCTCTTTGGCGGTCGGTCGGGCTTCTGAATCGTAATGCATCAGCTGCAGGCAGAAGTCCTTGGCCCTGGGGCTGATGTGCTCGAACTGGAAGTCATCGAAAGGCGGCCCTTCCGCAATCAGCTCCGGCAGATCTGCGAATGATAGCGCCGGGAAGGGATGGCTGCCCCCGAGGGTGAGGTATGCGACGACCCCCAGCGCGAACACGTCCAGTTTCTGGATCTGCTCGCGTGCCCGAAGGTGGGCCTTTTCGTCCATGACTGTGATGGTATTCAGAACCTCCGGGGCCATGTATCGAAATGTGCCGAGCGGGGTCATGGCCACTGGGGATGCGACCACCATGTCCTCCATGCCTCGTGGGGCGTCGTGGCCAAAGAACTTGGCAAATCCAAAATCCACAATCTTAATCGACAATGTCACCGGGTCCGTCATGATGTTCTCAGGTTTAATGTCGCGATGGACAATCTCGTTCTCGTGCAGATACGCAAGCACCTCCAGAAGCTGCGACACGATGCGCTGGGCCTCGCTCTCGGTGAGACATCCGCCTTGGGCCACGTGGTCATTCAGCACGTCCAGAAGCTCGCCGCCTTTGACGTATTCCAGACACAAGCACACGCGGTCAATCTCAGGGTCCTCAAAAACGTCATACAACTTGATGCAGCTGGGGTGGTTGATGTGGTACAAGATCATCACCTCGTGAAGGAAGTTTTTGTGGTTCCGCGACCCCGCTTTCAAGAAATCCCTTGGAAGCGTTTTGACCGCATAATCGTGCGTTGGTTTCAATGTTCCCCGGCACAGCGCAGCCCCTTGCTCAGAGGGAATGGCACATGTCGCCCGGTACACTGTGGCAAATGCCCCTGAGCCCAATTCCTGCCTCTCTTCCCACCGAAACAACTCCTTGGCAGAATCCGTGCGAACTTTAATATCCCCAGTCCCGATCACTAGACCAGGAATGTTGCCTTGACCGTATTTTGGGCTCGTTGGCTTCGCTAGACTGATTGCCGCCCAACTAAGCTGCGGGCGCACGAAAACACCTTCGCTGTGCATTGTCGGCATGGTCTGAAATTGCGAAATGCGGGGGAAGACATGGGCACCAAGAAAGCATGATCAGATGGGGCAAGACGGAGCAAGAAAAGAAATGAAGTAACAAAAATCACATCCGGCCCTGGTGTGATTTACCCACCAAAAGGAGGGCATTGTCTCATATGAGCTGGTACCACGTGTCAGAACATATGCAGGACGTGCCTGAATACAAGAAAGAAATTGGGAATGACAGGGAAATGAACATTGATAAAGTCATTAGTGGTGCAATAGTTGTGTACATACTTCATCGCAGGATGATCGGAGATTTCGAGTGTTGTAACAAAAGACCGAATGAGGTGAACGCCAGACCACATGCAGTCTCTTCTGATCTCTAAAATTTGCTCGGTACATAGCCCAATCCTAAGTCACATGCCAATCAGTATTTTCGGCCCGAGTTCCCAAACCTGTCCTGAAGAAGTATCTCGAATAAATATCTCAGTACGGTATTTCCCAAAATTTTCCCGAAAAAACTTCAATGTGGCACGTTGTCCCAAAAAGGAGTCCCAAGGTTAAGGGTGGTGCATGCATTGCCACTTGAAACGGTCCACAAGCACCCCTCGCTGTGGCCAATACGTGTTGCCATAGGAGGCAAGGGGGGAATGTTTGCCCGGCGCGCGCCCGGCGCGCTACTTTTAGACTATGTTCCCCCCGAAGAGCCCCCAAGCACACCCCTTGGAAACGCCCTTAGAATTAGGTGACCCAAACTGCCCCAGCTCAAGAAAGTTGCAAACTGGGGTACACAGTACCACTCTCGCTCCTTTAAGGGCGGTCTTGGTCAACACCTTAGCAAGTTGGGAGAATGGGGGGTTAGGATAGCACAACCGCATCGATCTCCAGTAGAAGCGATAGGCGTCATTGAGGTATCGCGAACAGTAGAGCTGCATCATAACATTGGTCCCACAAGTGTGAGTGTCAATACATTCAGTACAATAGTGCTCCTTACACTCATCCCAAACTACAACGGTGGAGCGTTATGGCAACACAACACACACACTTCTGCCTCATCCTCTGCCTCATCTTGCGTGCCACAACCGAGCAAACAGCTGCTCAATGCGTGCCCTATACCACCCGTGCACGTCATTGTAACATTGTTGGCGGGCTGTCAAAGTGCCATTCTTTCTTCCAATTAATGGCGCAATGACATGAATCCGGCCCTTATAAGCACCATCATGGCGCCCCACTTCGAAATCAAAGAAATCACCTCGGGTACGAGAAGGTCCATACCCATCCCAAATCTGCTGATGTCCCGGGGGCCAAGGGGCAAATCCATATAATGTTGCCCAACATATCAACGGCAACAGTCCACCGGTAGGGCACGGGTCAAAAAAGATGCCCGGCGCGCGCCCGGCGCGCTAACGTTCCCCCAAGGATCCCCTCTTAAGGCTGAATGTTCCACGTCGGCTGCAGTGTAATGACACCACTCTCCTCACTCACATGTACGAAAGTAGCATTCGTACGCAGCTAGCATTGGCAATCGTTGGCGAAAGCGGCAGCGTGTCGTTTGGGACCAAGTGGGGAGGTACGCGCAGAAAAAATTGCGTACCTCCCCCCAAAAAGAACCGCGCGCGCACCGTTCTTTCCATCGCAGTCTAGAAAATTTTCAGTGATTTTTCAGGTGGTCAAGGACACGGTGGCCCAAGGGGTAAGCATACAACAACGGAGGCCTCCACTCCATCCTCCTCACCAATTGCATGGTGGCTGTAGCCGCCCACACCCCCTGATGGAGGGACATTTGTGCCTTTGATTGTGGCATGCGGTTTTCCCTGCAGGGGAGGGGTTGAGGCATACGTGGCCTCCCTGACCTAATACCCAAATAGGGTGAAAAACACGTAAATACGGCCTAAAACATGCTTTACATAGCTTGGATGCTCATTGTAGGTGATCATGGTATCAAAAAAACGAGTTTCAAAAACTTCGATTTTTGAGCTGCCCAAGGTGAAGAACTGCATAAGCAGGTTGTGTACCAATCCCTTGGGAGCCCCCCCCCCCCCCCCGGAGCTAATACCCAAACAGGGTGAAAACCACGTAAATACGGCCTAAAACATGCTTTACATAGCTTGGATGCTCATTTTAGGTGATCATAACATCAAAAAAGTAAGTTTTCAAAACTTTGATTTTCAGCTGCCTAGGGTGAAGACTGCATGAGCAGGTTGTGCACCGATCCCTTGGGAGACCACCCCCCCCCCCCCCCCCGGGACCTAATCCCCAAATGGGGTAAAAAAAACACGTAAATACGGCCTAAAACATGCTTTACAAAGCTTGAATGCTCATTTTAGGTGATCACAATATCAAAAAAGTAAGTTTTGAAAACTTCGATTTTTGAGCTGCCTAGGGTGAAAACTGCATGAGCAGGTTGTTTACCCATCCCTTGGGAGACCCCCCCTGCCCCCCGGACGTAATACCCAAATAGGGTGAAAAACGACATAAATACGGCCTAAAACATGCTTTACATACCTTGGATGGTCATATCTTTTTTTTTCCCCTCTGGCTCAACAAGTTCAATGAGTATAATGTGACCTATGATGTGACCTATGATATAACCTTGGATGGTCATATCCTGTGGTCACATTATCATAAAAATAAGTTTCGAAAACTTCGATTTTTGAGCTGCCCAGGGTGAAAAACTGCATAAGCAGGTTGTGTACCGGCCCAAGCACTAGGCCATTATTGGTGGAAACAGTCGTTTTGCGTCTTTGGCACGGGTTGTGACCGGCTCTCAGCAAGGCTAGAGACTGCAAAAAACGTCCTTTCGTATCCTAGTAGGCATATACTGCCACAGCATCCCCACTCACACCCCTCAGAGTGGGTACCACGGGGTCACCAAGGTCGCCGAAACCGCCAACATAGCAAAAATGGCTGAAAAGTGCATAAACTGCATAAGCGCTCATCCCACTCCACCCCATACAAATCCCATGGAGTCGGGACCCGGAAACACTTTTTCGGCTCAAAATCGGAAAAAACCAAAAGATTCATGATTTTCGACCCAAAAAAAGGGGGGTCATTTTCTCGACAGTTTTGACCCCCCCCCACCCCCCTCCCTCAAAAGCTCCAAAAAGTGGGTTTCAATGGGGGGGGTCTGGGGGGGTCCGGACCAAAAACTCATTGAGGGATGCGTTGATTGGGCAAAATAATGATTTTGCAAGGGGTTAAACTAACAATTCAACCTCTTGGGGTAGGGTACACGAATAGGCCCAAAAAGGCCCAAAATGGGGGGGTATGTGGCGTTTTCCCCTATATACGCCTTCCTGCCTTTGATCTAACAACCTCTGCGAGGTGATTCCTAGAATCTGCATCTGCAGTGTCGCCCTCAACACCGAGTGTACCTCCCCCCCGCGCAAGCACGCTGAAATTTAGGGAAACTACGGTCAGACAGGCTCCCGTCGTGCACCAATCCCTTGGGAGACGCCCCCCCCCCCCCCCCCCGCACCCAATACCCAAATAAGGTGAAAAAGACCTAAAACGCGTAAAAAATGCTTTACATACCTTGCATGGTCATTTCAGGTGGTTGCAATATAGGAAAAAATAAGTTTCAGAAACTTCGATTGTTGAGCTGCCCAAGGTGAAAAACTGCATAAGCAGGTTGTGCACCGGCCCATTCAATCATGTAAGCCATTGTTGGTGGAAATAGTCCTTTCATGTCCTTCGCACGGGTTTTGACCGGCCCTAAGCAAGGGTAGAGACTGCAAACTACTAGGCATATACTGTCACAACATCCCCACTCACACCCCTCAGAGTGGGTACCACCGAGTCACCGAGGTCGCAAAAACCGCCAACTTAGCAAAACTGTGCATAAACTACAAAGGCGCTTGTCCCACTCCGCCCCATACAAACCCCATGGAGTTGGGACCCGGAAACACTTTTTGGCTCAAAATCGAAAAAAAAACCAAAAGATTCATCATTTTCGACCGAAAAAAAATGGGGGTCATTTTTTTCGACATTTTTCACCCCCCCCCCCCCACCCCCCACAAGCACCCTCCACTCCCCCACCTCCCTCGAAACCTCAAAAAAATGGGTTTCAAGTGGAGGGGGGGGGGATCAATGGTCGGTTCCGATAGACTGAATGTCCCCGCCATAGACAATTCCAGCCATTAGTCCAGCAGTACTGCGAAGTCCAATCAATGCGCGTGTCCCCTTCTTGGTCAGGGTGCTCCATTATGTAAGTGAGGGGGAGTGGAGGGGGGTCTAGGGGGGTCCATACCAAAAAATCATTGGGGGATGCATTTATTAGACAAAATAATGATTTTACACGGGATTAAACTAGCAATTCAACCCCTTGGGGCAGGGTACGCGAATAGGCCCAAAAAGGCCCAAAAAGGGGGGTATGCAGTGTTTCCCCCTATATGAGGGCCTGTGTGGCTTTGATCTAACAACCTCTGTGAGGTGGTTTTCCATTTTTGACTTGTAGAGGGTGGGAAGCTACTTAAGCAGTTTGTGCACACACCAAATGCCATTGAGCCACCTACAACGGCAATTTTGAAGCTTCTGGGGGGCCCATGGCTCGGGGTAGATGGGCCCAGTGGCCACTACATGGGTCCCCATGGGCACTCAAGTGATCACCAAACGATCACCCAAACCCATCGTAGGGGCAACAGGTGGGTTTCGGAAAAAGTCGAAATGTGAAAATTTTCTCAAGTGCCACTAAACACCCTACACAGCAACAATTCCATTGCCTTTGGCAAGTCCACCTCGCAGAGAATCTACCCCCAGCAACAAACACCCAAAATAGGGTAAAAGGTGCAAAAATATGGGCTTAAACATGCTTTATATACCTTGGAAGGTCATTTTAGGCGATCACAATATCAAAAAGACAAGTTTCAGAAACTTCAATTTTTGTGAAAAAAAACTGCAAAAAATGTCCTTTCGTATCCTAGTAGGCATTTACTGTCACAACATCCCCACTCACAGCCCACAGAGTGGGTACCACGGAGTCACCGAGGTTGCCGAAACCACCAACCCCGGGGGGGGGGGGGGGGGCGACCCCTCAGTTCTGGACGCCAACTACCCCCCCCAACTAACTGTTGGCCGGAGGCCCCTTGGGGGGGGGGGGGGGGGGGGGGGGCTCCGGGAGGGTCGGTTGGGGGGGGGGGGGGTCTAGGCGGGGCGATTTGGGGTGTTGGGGGGGTCGTGAAGCAACGGATACTTAGCTACCATATGACCCCCGTGACACAGGCCATACGGTCATCGCTCTTCCAAGTCCAGTGCTGAATGTCGCCTTGAGTTCGCCCAGCTGGGCTATCGAATGTTTCATGGGCTGGCTTGGGTTAGACAGTTTACCTCACCCTCCCACTCTTTTGCGGCCTACACACCAATTCACATTCACTGCTTCCCCCCTCTTCGCTCTCACTCATCATCTCTGCATCAGTGCTGTCTGCTGTACTCCCTGCATCAGTGCTGTCTGTTTCACTGTCCCAATTCTCCTCTGGCTCTTCGTCCTGCTCGGGCATCTCCTCCAGCCCCAGCTCCCTCCACACTTCACTGGCCTCTTTCTCTCTGACTACCCCTGGCAAGGACAACTCTGCACCCCGCACAGCACATTTATCTGCCTGCTCGTTGCCCTCTACTCCTGCATGTGACGGGACCCACTGGATAGAGACACTGTCCCCTAATAACTGCCAGCTCTGCCAGAGCTGCATCCACAGGTCACGGTGTGTGGGGTGTTGGGGGGGGGGGGGGGGCACAGGCTCCCCTTACCTCCCCTTGCCCTCCCTCTAACCATAGCATCACCATAAACCTAACCCTAACCCTTGCAGCCGGTTGATTTGGCCATGCCAGCCATGTTGATTGGGCTGAACAAGATCCCTCCAAATTCGTTCATGGCTGCTTTGGCCACATCATTGCTCTCCATTTTGGACCGCAACACTCACTCTGACCCTAGCCTAGGGTGAGAGCCAGGGCTAGGGTTAGGGCTAGGGTTAGGGTTAGGGTTAGGTGTAGGGATAGGAGTAGGTTGAGGGTGGGGGTGGGTTTTAGAGTCAAGGTTGGGTTTAAGGATAGTGTTGGGGTGCAAATTGGACAAAATTTTCCTTAGGGCACCTTTGGTGTTCATGGAGCATCGGGCGCCTTAGGCGCCCATGGACGCCTGAGGGCGACACCTTTGGCAACTAACTGTTGGCCGAAGGCCCCTAGGGGGGGGGGGGGGGGGGGCAGGGGTAGTTGGCGTCCGAGGACCCGCGGAGTCGCCCCCCCTGTGCCGCCAACATAGCAAAAATGGCTGAAAATGGCATAAGCTGCATATGCACTTGTCCCACTCCGCCCCTTACAAACCCCATGGAGTCAGGACCCGAAACACTTTTTCGGCTCAAAATAAAAAAAACCAAAAGATTCACCATTTTCGACCCAAAAAATCATTGCAAGATGCGATTATTGGACAAAGTAATGAGTTTACAGGGGGTTAAACTAACAACTAACTCTTCCCACTCCGCCCCATAAAAATCCCATGGAGTTGAGACCCGGAAACATTTTCCAAAAAAACCAAAAGATTCATGATTTTCGACCCAAAGAAGGGGTGGCGGTCATTTTTTCGACATTTTTGACCCGATCCCCACACACATCTCCCTCCAAACCTCAAAAAAGAGGGGTCCAAGGGGGGGAGTTTGGGGTGCCCGGCCCAAAAACTCATTGAGGGATGCGTTGATTGGACAAAATAATGATTTTACAAGGGGTACAAACAATTCAACCCCTTGAGGTAAGGTACGCGAATAGCCCCCAAAAGCCCAAAAAGGGGGGGTTTGTGGCGTTTTCCCCTATATACGGGCCTGCGTGGTTTTGATCTAACAACCTCTGCGAGGTGATTTTGGGGCTTTCGGAGGGCCCATGGCAAGGGCTACAGAGGCCTAGCGGCCACTTTGTGGGTCCCCATGGGTGCTCAAGTACCCGTATTGTCACCGAATGATCACCCAAACCCATCCCAGGGGCAACGGAAGGGTTTCATGAAAAATTGATTTTTTAAAAAAATTTCACATGCCACTAAAACGCCTATCCAGTGTGCAAACGGCTAAGTCCTCACTGCCAAGGGGCCATATTGGGGGGGGGGGGGGGGGATTGGGGGTACCTGGAGTTGGGACCCGGGGGCCCGCCATGGTTTAGGGGGTCCATATACAAGAAAAAATTCCTTCAGGACCCGGGTCCAAATACACACACAGCGGCCACAATACGCAAAGAAGTTTTGACCCCAACCCCACCCCCCACCCCCCAAAAAGGGGTACCCAGGTGCCGGGGGGGGGGGGGGGACGGGGGTCAAAATCCAAAAAATCATTGGGGGGTCATTTTTGGTCCTAAAATGATGAATTTACAGGGGGTTTGACGTCAGAAACCATGCATTGGGGTATGCTACGCGAATGACCCCAAAAAAGGGGGGTATACGACGCTCGCACCTGCGCTTGATCTAACAACCTCTCTTCAAGGTGATTTAGGTCACCCAAACTACCCTACCTAGAGACAAATGCAAGCTACCTTCCCCTCACATAAGACATCATGCAAAATGTGGAAAGCCACACACGTATCCTCTTTTCCGTTCAAATCTCAACTAAGTACAAAATCAGAATGCTCCAGAGTGGCGGCATTTGAAAGCTCACTCACCCTACCAGCTAGTGCCAAAGCCTCGTATGTGTCCACCTCATCCTCAACTGGACCAGGGGGCAAAGTGGCTTGCAGGAGGGAATCCATGTCAAACTCCGGTATGGTACAACTACACATCCTCATCGGCAGTGATGTGGCCTCACATAGGGCATTCAACTGTGGTTAGGCAAAAAGCGGGGATTCCGTCACCCCAACTCAAGGGCCCACACCAAAGTGTGGGAGTGCATGGTGGAGATGAGCAAAAAAGTGCAAAAAGGGGTGGACATGGGTGAAAGCGGGTGAAAATCCAAAAATGCCACATCCCCAAGGTGGAAGAAGCATCAAAACCTACACTAGGGGCACCAATGATGCCCCTAGTATCACAAAGTATGGGTCTCCAATACGGCTAGACGCCCAAATAGTTGCACTGTGCCCGCACTGCGCCCCCGAAAACACAAAGGGGGTGGGGCTTGATTGCCGGGAGTAAATCCTCTGCAATCAGACACTTTTTGATATCTTTTTTTTTTATCTTGTCTCCAAGCAATCTCCCGTTTTTGGTAAACCCCAAAACATCCCAACACCTTTGTCCCCCCCAAAGCCCATCCACAACATGCACTTAAGTGATGCAAAATCTGCGGCAATGGTTGGGTAGAGGGGCAGTACACCGAGCACAAGACCAATCACAAAATCATATTGGCTGCAGTGAAAGAAGAGAGGGTGTCGTCGTTTTCCTTCCGGGCGTTCAGGGTGTCACTGAGTACTTTTGGGACATCCCGGATATGTTGTTAGGGCTGACACGCACTAACAAGCAGCTCGGAATCTGGGTGCATCAGCGACCTGTGTGGGTTGCCTGGATCCAAAAACATGTCGTGCAGATGGGCCTGCAAAAGGAAAATGCGAAACCACCTGAAACCTGAATGTGCAACACAAAAACACTCACGATTGCGATGAACCTTACGCACACAGACATCAGGTTAAGAGGCGCGTGTCAAACGTCCTGAGGTGCCCCTGTTGCACTGTCTGCAACCATCGCTTTCGCTTTGCACTCGTATACCAAACCATTAATCTGTATGCGAATGCAGGCCCCTGCCTAGCCAGACGGGGCATGGAGGGCGGACGCCCAAAGTGAATGGGAAAGGGGGCGGGCTTGCGCCCTCTCTCAGCACACGGCGCAGGGTCGTTGCTACGGGTCCTGCGCCACACACCGTGTGCGCCAACTCCTGCAACAACAACAACCAACAACAACAACAGCAACACGAGACGACAAAGGACAACAGCACAGCACAGCACAGGAGGTAACGCACACAGGAAACACACAGCGGGGGATATGCCACTAAAGAAATGTGGCAGCCACTCCAGCGATGGCAAACCCAGTCCCACGGCACAGACTCAGAAGGCGGTTGGGTTAGCATAATGCAGACCGATGTTTAAGATGTACCCTGTCTACGCTGCACGTGCAATATCCCACCAAGAAAATCGAATGTGGGGGGAATGTTTGCCCACGGCACAGACTCAGAAGGCGGTTGGGTTGGCATAATGCAGACCGATGTTTAAGATGCACCTGTACCTACGCTGCACATGCAATACCCCAACAAGAAAATCGAATGTGGGGGAAATGTTTGCCCGGCACGCTACTTTTCTATTAACTATCCCGACTTCAGCCCCAAATTTACCCTCTCATGGAGAAACCCCCCAAGTAGACCACATTGCACTGCACACCTTCCCTACAAAGCACGTTGCATAATAAAGCAATAGCTGTGAATTCAACAACTCCAAATGTCATTTGTATTGTGCTCAACAAACAACATTGGTCCCACAAGTGTGGGTGTTAATACATTCAGTACAATAGTGCTCCTTACACTCATCACAAACTGCAACGGTGGAGCGCTTCTGGCAACACAACACACACAATTCTGCCTCATCCTCTGCCTCATCTTGCATGGCGGCCGAGTTGCTTTGGTCAGTCCAAACATGAGGCGGGACATGCTCCCATGGTCCGTAGGGGGGGGGGGTGACGGACTTGCCTCCAGATGCAAAATTGTGTAAAATGCAACAAAATACGGACTGACTGGTGCAACTCATCGGGGCCGCCACGCCAGATGTTCCTAACCAAACCCCAATGCCACAACCGAGCAAACAGCTGCTCAATGTGTGCCCTATACCACCCGTGCACGTCATTGTAACATTGTTGGCGGGTTGTCAAAGTGCCATTCTTTCTTCCAATGAATGGTACCATGACATGAATTCGGCCTTTATGAGCACCATCATGGCCCCCAACTTCGAAATCAAAGAAATCACCTCGGGTACGAGAAGGTCCATACCCATCCCAAATCAAAACATCTGCTAATGTCCCCGGGGGCCAAGGGGCAAATCCATATAATGTTGCTCAACATATCAACGGCAGCAGTCACCTTGTAAACATGCGATGCATACTTGGGATTCCACAAGTGGCACTCCATATCCCGCCAATGGAACTGATGGGCATGGAGTCTGTGAAATGCGTCATAAAGAATGGAAAATGGGGACAATGGTTGAAAGGATTCAACCTGTCGGCCCATCGAATGTCTTGAACAACATGGTCAAGGAGTTCGCGAACACGGGCAACACTTCGCCGCCATGCAACCTCCAAACACCCTTCGATGCGAGACATGAAAGCACCGCTCTCTGCCGCTGGTGTGTGTTTCATCCAGAAAAAAAATCGGTGGACTTGCACCGTTTCACCCACCACTGGTAACCACCACCCTTGCCATCGTCATAAACGGGGTGCAAAGGGTGTGCCAAATTCTTAGACACGGCGAGAAGATACTCCAAAATCTCATCCTCTATCAACCTTGTGTAAAACACGTTGTCCTGGTTTCCTCAATAGCACCGGAAGGTTAAAAGACCGCATAAGAAGTAGACTTTAAATTGTTGCATCGTGTCGTGTGCATTCTCCGTGATCCTGAAACAAAGGGGAACAAAATCAGAACCGGCTGCCTAACCCTTGCCTTCTCCGGGGCCCAAAAAAGGGTGGAAATGCTATGTCACCCCTACATTCTTGTGGATTGTGAGTCCCTGACCCCAACTCAGGGGGTCACGCAACATAGCGTGGATTCAGAGTCCCTAACCCCTACTCAAGGGGCCACACAACAAAGCATGGATTGAGAGTCCCTAACCCCAACTCAAGGGGCCACACAACATAGCATGGATTCAGAGTCCCTAACCCCAACTCAAAGGGGCCACACAATATAGTATGGATTCAGAGTCCCTAACCCCAACTCAAAGGGGCCACACAACAAAGCGTGGATTGCGAGTCCCTAACCCCTACTCAAGGGGCCACGCGACAAAGCGTGGATTGCGAGTCCCTAACCCCTACTCAAGGGGCCACACAACAAAGGGTGGATTGCGAGTCCCTAACCCCAACTCAAGGGGCCATGCAACAAAGCATGGATTGAGAGTCCCTGACCCCAACTCAAGGGGCCATGCAACAAAGGGTGGATTGCCAGTCCCTGACCCCAACTCGAGGGGCCAGGCAACAAAGCATGGATTGAGAGTCCCTAACCCCAACTCAAGCAAAGCGTGGATTGCGAGTCCCTAACCCCAACTCAAGGGGCCACACAACAAAGCGTGGATTGCGAGTCCCTAACCCCAACTCAAAGGGCCATGCAACAAAGCGTGGATTGAGAGTCCCTAACCCCAACTCAAGGGGCCACGCAACAAAGCGTGGATTGCGAGTCCCTGACCCCAAATCAAGGGGCCACGCAAGAAAGCGTGGATTGAGAGTCCCCGACCCCAACTCAAGGGGCAACGCAAGAAAGCGTGGATTGAGAGTCCCTAACCCTAACTCAAGGGGCCACGAACAAAGCGTGGATTGCGAGTCCCTGACCCCAACTCAAGGGGCCACGCAACAAAGCGCAAAATCAGAAGTCAAAACCTACGCTAGGGGTCACAATGATGCCCCTAGTATCTCAAAGTATGGGTCTCCAGTACAGCCAGACGCCCAATTGGCTGCACTGCGCTACGTGCGCCCCCTTAGTGCACCCCCTAAAAGGCCACTGGTGGGGCATGGGTCGAAAAGATGCCCGGCGCGCGCCCGGCGCGCTAGCGTTCCCCTGTGGGGTAGGCAAGCATCCGATGTTTGTTGGGGGGGCATAGTCTCAGGGTTTGTAGGTTTTGGTGGGCTTCTTGAATTGATGGACGGTGGCAACATTGGCCCTGAAAGTGTCCTTCATGATGGACCGAAGCCTCTGCCACAGCGGAGTTGTGGCAGTGGTATTGGCCCGAATGCAGCGCTGCCCCAAAGCTCTCAGGGTTTGGACCAGAGCTTCTCTTCGAGAGCGTCGGTGTGTCATAGTAATCCCAGAGAGACACGTTCCCTGGCGTTTCCAAACGACAAATGCAGCGCCGTGATATGGCGATGGAGGCGGACAGACCCATGCACCACCGCGGACTGTGGAAACGTTGCTGAAGAGAAAGTTCAGTGGACTGTACATGTGGACCAAGGCCACATCTGAACTCAATGTCACAGCTTCGCTGTGGGAAGAGGGTGTGGGCCAAGCACATGACACAAACCGGCGGCATCAGTTTTTTCTTTTGGCTCAGACCAAGATGAGCTGGCGTACCCTGCAGGGAATGTTTATAAGGGGCTGGGGGGTTTTGGGGTTTTGAGGCACCCACCCACCCAAAACCAAGCAACCCACCCAGACCCCCCCCCCTCTTATAAACATTTGAGGGGGGGGATTGAGGCGCTCTCCCGGGGCTGAACGGCAGGTACACACAAAGCGACCAATGGCAGGACAAAATGCATGTCACCGCTGCTCCCAAGCTTGCAAAAAAAGCGCCAACCTTGCAAAGAAGGCGGAGCTAAAAAATGGTGCCCTGACCGGGAATTGAACCGCAGACTTCCAGTACAGCATACGGCTGCATTACTTTTGTACTAACTGCCAGATCTGATTGAAGCGCCTCCCGTCCAGCTTATTGAACACATTTGAAATCGAAAAAAAAAGCACCATCAGCCTGCACACTAACAGTAAAGGGGGGGTCCTAGACTACACACCCACCCACCCAGAGTACAATTCTAAGAGGGGGGAGGGTCCCAGACTTTTCACCCACCCACCCAGGCTGGGGCACCCACCCAGACCCCCCCCCCCCCACTTAACTTAATTCCTTATAAACGTTCCCTGGTACCCTGTTCGTATAGTATAGTTTTTTCTTTTGGCTCAGACCAAGATGAGCTGGCGTACCCTGTTCGTATAGTACTCGGGACACGAGACACTGTCTCGGAATCAAAGTTCAGAGCTGTCCAGGGCTACAATGATCCCACAAATCACTGTGGTAGCGGATCTGACACGTAGTGAGGATTGGCTGAAACCAGGTGATGCAGTGGGAGACTGCCACGCGCGTATGCTTGCCAGTGCGCATCAGGCACAATGACTGTAGGCCGAAAATGACAACGGTGTGAAGACTGAAGGCTGAGATGAATCAGCGCGTTGCATTGCATTTGCATACAATATCAGTACCAGAGAAAGGGGGGGGGGGGGGCGACATTCAGGCATAGCTGGTCACTACAAACCGGCAGCATTAGTTTCGGTCTGGCCTCCGGGATTCAGGTGCCGAGGCCACGGATGAGGAGCGCCTGAAGGCTGCTCCGGAGTCGAAAACAAGAAAAAGAGGCGGGGCAGGGATAAGGGCAACAGGAGTCCAGGGGGAAGGGGGAGGGCCACAGTGTCGGGCCCAGCCTGACAATGGGACCGATGTCCATCGGGGACAGGGTAGTGCAGGTTGCACAGAGATGAGACGCTGTGTCGTACACAGGGCTTGACTTGGACGTCAACGGCCTGGATAGGCTGTGTTTCACAGAATGCGATTCCAGGGCCAATGCAAGAGGTGCCATGATTTCTTTTTTTTTGCCGGGGGGGGGGGGGGGTTCAGACTAAGATGAGCTGGCGTACCCCGCTTACTTCACAGTACTCAAGACAACCTCTCGGAGTCAAGGTTCAGAGCTGTCCAGTGCTATGGTGATCCCACTAATGACTGTGGTAGTGGATCTGAAACGTAGTGAGGATTAGCTCAGTCTGAAACCAGGTGATGCAGTGGGAGACTGCCACGCGCGTAGGCTTCCCAGTCTGCATGAGGCACAATGACTGTAGGCTGAAAAAGACAGCGGTGTGAAGACTGTGAAGAGGTGCCATGATTTTGACGCCCGTGATCCCGGAGAGCGGAACGTGACGTCTGGAGCGCTTGAACGGCTAACGCCCCATCACTTGTACAGGCAGTGGCGCAGGAGGTGCGAATACCGATCGCTCCTGATCACGCTCTGGACCTCGTACCTCGTAGAAAGCGGGAACAAAAAAGGCGCACAAGAAGAATTCTGGTTCTGGTGCCAGTAACCCCCCTCCCTCCTGTCGCAACAGCAACGTTGTTGTTGTTTCCACAGGTTTTGGCGCGGGTCCTTCTCTCGCGCTGTGTACACTTGGGGCTTGGGGGGCTTGGGGGGCGGCACGGTGGCTCTGCCACGTCCTGCTTCTGCGCTGACCCCTGTACGCACAGCGCGCAGGACCTAAATAGGCTGATCTGTTTCTGCAGGTTTGGAACTGTGGCAATCGGCGGTTCCTTTTTCTGGCGGTCCGTGAAGATCAAGTTTTCTATTTGATCTGGGGCTGGCAGATGGTATTTTGGGGGTGCCAGACTGCAACTGTTGTTGCTGCCTTTGGTCCTCCGTGTCCTCTTCCTGGTCAATGGCGCCCGGTGCCAGGCTGCCGCTGGCACTACCCTCACGCAATGCAGGGTGCTGTGCTGGTGGGAGGCCGTCCACCAAGGTCCGAGGGATTCGCGGGCAAATGCAAGAGGATATTTTCTTTTTGGATGACTCAACTTGTTTAAAGCAGAGTACTACAGACGCTTCTTGGAAAGCGGGCATCGGACTCATATGATACACTGGATACCTGGCAAAGCCACATGGCACACGTCAGGATGCTTTCTATTGCTCTATCGATTCGGAGGCCAGTGCAAGATGATGTTCTACTGCGCAGAAATGGACAAACAGAGGGTAGAGTTTGGGACCGTGGTACCCCCCGCCCCCCTTGTAATCCCCCCCCCTAATGTCAGGCCAGCCCCCCACATCGGGGGAGGGGACAGTCATCAAGTGACGGTCCCCCATATGGGGGGGGGGGGGGTTGCACCACAAAACTGTACCACTTGACGACTGCAGCACTGCATGGACAACACCAGTAGCACCCATCCAACTGAGACATCAATGCATTTTTGCAACGTGCCTGCTCCACAGGCAGCGTTGTTTCTGTGCACGTGCCCATTACACAGGCACTGTATGAAACTTTTTCTTGCGAATCCAAACGACCTTGAACTCTTGGACATGTTTGGTGGGCATTTCATGGGTAGGGTGACGATTGGACGATGAGGCTGTCTTCTTTTTTGTTAAAAAAAAAACTCTATTGCCTTCGGCAGTGCACCTCGAAGAGAGGCTGACAGTCAGCCAATCAGTCAGTTAGTAAGGCCAGCAGTCAGCAGACAGAAACACACAGTTTGGGTTTTCAGCAGACTCGGCTTCAAGCAGTGGGGAGAATTTTTACGCCGGAACAAACAGTGGTCGAGTGGTAAAGCAGCCAACGGCAGGCGTGCCAGTCGGCGGTTTGAACCCCGGTCGCCTCACCGCGGTCGACGACAGTCAGCTGGCCAGGAATCGAACCGCCGGCCTACAGGTCTGCGGCCGGCTGCATTACCATTGGACTGCTGCTTCTTCTGACAGCACCTGTTCTCCCCACTGCTTGAATCCTTCTGAGCATAAACTTTTGAACCCCCCACCCCCCCACCCATCCCCCTCAAAAAGTGATATCAAGTTTCAGGGGATAGAGGCCTCAGAATCAAAAAATCCATTGGGGGATTGTCTTATTGGGCAAAAAAATGATTTTACAAGGGGTTGGAGATCAAATATCATGCCTTGGGGTATGCTACGCGAATGACCCCCAAAAAGGGGGGGGGTATACGACATACGACGCCCGCACCTGCGCTTGATCTAACAACCTCTCTTCAAGGTGCTTTTTGTTCGAAAGTTTGTTTGGCTGGAAACGCTTTTTTTTTGTTGGAAAAATGTTTGTTGCGCAATTTTTTTGTTGGAAAAATTGTAGGAGTTCAGGGTCCCCGGTCAAAACCACAATGGCATCATTTCCCGTGTCATCTATGGCAGTGGTATTGGGCTTCAAAAAATGGTCCATAAACATTTGCAGGGTCCGTTTCAAACCAGGCCTGGGTACAGGTTTGGGTATAGGTGCCTGAAATGTGGGTGGAGGTGCTTGTGGTGTAGCTGCGAGTGCTGGTTGTGAAGAGTGGTCAGGAGATCCTGGTGATAAAGATGACGCCCGTAGTGCCTCCAACCAAGATAACTTGGCTGCAGTATGGTCCACAATGTTGACAGTATAGGAACTCAGGTCCAGAGGGTGAGGGCCCAGTGGCAGTTGCCAGCAATGAGGCACCCCTGCTGCAAGAGTGGTACCAGGCATGATCGCCTATGGCATACACTTGTGTCTGTACGAGAAAAGGAGCCAACTCTGATAGTGGGGACCAGCACACAAAGAACAACAGAGCACAACACAACAAACCCTTGTCAAAAGAAAAGCACAGTGACGGTCCCCCATATGAGGGGGGGGGGGGGTTGCAAGGGGTGGGGTTTACAGGGGGGGGGGGGGGCGAACGCAGATTTGCACGGACATGAGAAGAGTCAGAAGCCATGTGTGCCCGTCCTGTCTGACAGGAAAATCACGTTAGAATGCAGAGCATCCCAGGTATATAAACAGTTGTACATTGCGCCTTTTCAGGAGAAAAATCTGGCTACTTCAGGTAATTCAGTTGATGAAATTCTTCATAACAAATCAGAACGTGCAATTCATCCATTCATCAATTTTGGCAACAACCTGCCCCAAATTCGTGAAAATAGCCTGTTGCCCGTGGGATGCACTCATTTAGATGCATGCGATTTGCAATTTGTCAGTGACAGATCCCGTTTGGCCCCATGAAATTGACTCAACACTCTGCATATTTACCTACACACACTGTCTGCAAGACCCAACGTCCCACAACCCATGATATGTGTCAACATAGAAGGAAAAGAAGGTACAAACTGTGGATCCAACCTCCGGTCGACTACCCCTGTTTAACAGAGCCACCCCCCAGGTGCTGACTCGAATCGGCTCACTGGGTAGCAGAAGCATATTGCAGAGCCCTGCCTGCTGCCTGCCATGGACTTCCACGGAAATCGCAACTCAGCATCACATATTACGTACCATACACACACGTTTTTGTTACAACCCAAACGGAAGTGCAAAAGAGAGAAACTTTTACTTCAGAACAGATGCTCTAGAGCACAGGGGATGTCGTCAGCAGCCACCAGTACCCAAAGCAAATGGGGTTCAGCCCTGACAAAAACATACATACAGCAAAACTCCCGCAGCTCACAATCACCACACACACACACACACACACACATACACACAATCACATTCAAAGACATGAACACTTCTTCACAGGGCAGCCTGTTGGTCGACATGCTATGTCAGACCACTTTCTCTTTGCTGGCCTTTTCGTCCAAAAGGATAAAGGGGGTGTGGATCATGCGGACAATGAAGGCGATGGAGAGGATCACCAAATCGCGGAAGTGTCAGCTTTTGGATTATTGGGGTAGGCTAGGCTAGGCTTTGCGCAAGCTTTCTTACCAAGGTGTCTAGTATCGCCCCCCCCCCCCCCCTCCCTGGCGGCTTGGAGGCCTACGTGCTCACGTCGTAGGGCAAGGAGGTGGCAAACAAGTGCGCAACACTCCAAACAAAGAAGCCAGGAGCGATATCACCAATATCACGAGCACGTTGGATGGCACCCATGCCACGCGAGAGAACAACCCATCCCCGCCCGTCACACTCCGCCACCCACCACAGCGAATGGCACCCATGCCACGGGAGGGACTGGAGACACAACACACACACCACGGACACAAGGGAGAGGGAGGGGGTACATGATGCGCTTGCCACAAAGAGGACTGAATGCGGGAATGGACAGGCGGAAGGTTGTTATGTGCCACCGTCGGGGAAGTGACCCCGCAAGCAGACATCCTGGGCCCAAAAGCCGCCGCTGGGGAGAGGTTCCCCACCGCGGTTTTGGGAGTGTCCACTGGGACGCACCTGCTGGCCAACGGCAAGGGCAGTTGCCCTCTTCTGCACAGACCCAACACAGAGCAGTGAAACACGGAAAATCCGGGGGCACAACCAACCAAGGGAAAGGAAAGGGGAGTGGAGAGGTAGAGATAGGGTAAGGAGGGAGAGGAAGGACACAAGGTGGTGAGAGGCCGATGGGCGCCGCCGCCTGTGGAGGGAAAGGATCCAAGGGAAGAGCAGCAGTAAATGGCGATTGGCCAATTGGCGCCACCAGCTGCAAACCAAAACACACCAAGGTGTCATGCCAACCCCCCCCCCCCCCCCAAATGCACGCCGTCCCCCAGGAACATGAAATTCGACGCATGAGAATTTTGGAGGGAGTTGATGAAAATGCAACCTTCTACAAGAGGGGACAAAAGGCATTTTCATGGGGGCCCCCCATAGAAGAAAAAAATCAATCCCAACGATCGAAATGTGCTGCACACCCTGCAGGCCACCCAACCGGAAGATCCACCAGATTACCCGCAAATTATTAGACTCAATGTGTGGCCACATTGACAATCAGATACATTTCTGAAAGGAGCGAACGCATGTCAAAGCGTGCAGCTCATGGGGTCGGTATTCACAGGCCCTCACACGTCAGTCTGCAAGAGTGGTGCGCATGCGACGGCCCCACTGCGCCTGCAGAGCGAGAGGCACTCCACATCTGGAAATCAGGTGATTCCTGATGTGGCCTGCCCGGGCCTTCCGTGCAGCCTCCACGAGGCATGCTCATTCCGTTGCACCACCTGCACTGTCTGCATGCAGTCCACAGCAATATGCCGTTGCCTTTCTTCAGGTCCTTCAAAAGTATGTACGACGGACACTACAGCTGGCCACTAGGACGCCATTGACATCACAGAGGGCCCCGAAATCAGACCAGACGGGGACTCGGGGGGGGGGGGGGGTGCTGCTCAACCTGCTGGTACCACGTTCAGCCACGCCTCCCGCCAGGGACACGGAGACAATGTTGGGGAGATAGCACAGAAATATCAATTTTTTTTGGCTCAGACTTACGTGTGCCTCGTAAGTGCTCGGTCGGACATGACCGGATCTGTGTGGCAGATAAAGTACAACATATATTATCGCATGTGGAGGACCCACACGCCGTCAGAGGACGGTGGCACAGAAATATCATCATACCAACAAAGAGGGATTCATCTTTCGTTTTTTGGTTCTGGCAAACCAGGTACCATGGGTACCATGGGACCAAAGAGCGGTTCATATAGTACAAACAAGGGCCCCGCGCGGTGAGTGTGTTCCGGACCGAACCAGCGCATATCCTCTGGTCATACCAACAACGACATATCATCCGCAGACCCACACACTCACTCTAACACACACTGGGCTTCTTGGCTATATAAATTGAGAGCGGCAGCACAGAAGCAGCATGGGGGCTGCACTCTGGCTCACTGGATGGTACCCTCAAAGCAGGTCCCGCTCCAGCAACCTTCGTCCCAGGGCTGTCCTTAAGGGGGAAAAAAAGGAAGAAAAGAGCTCGTAACGCCAACAGAAGCGAACGTTCACGGGACGCTCTCTGCTTTATGGTCAAGGCATGGGCAAGACACAGGACCGCGGAAACAGTGTTGAACAAGGGTTGGCGGTTGGTGGCGGTTGGCGGATGTCGTTGGTTGGCGGTTGGCGGTTGGCGGCGGTTGGTGGCGGTTGGTGGCGGTTGGCAGTTGGTGGTCCTTGGGGGCCATCCTTAAGGCCTGTCCTTAACAAAAAAACGGGGGGTTCTTAAGAACGGCCCTGCTTCGTCCAGAAAGCGTCAGACCCGCAGGACATATTGGCCCAATCTTCAGAGGGCTGTGTTGATATCCCATTGGGGGCGGGGGGATCACTGATGGCGGAATCTGGCGAAGACCCCAGTGACATTGACTCACAGGACATGCCCCCAGTTTGGGAAAAGGCGTTAATTGAGAGAGGTGGTGACTCGCTGACAGGCGTCGCGTCAGCTGACGATGCTTCTGTGGTTTCAGTAACAAAAGTCGGGTGTACTGCTGCAGGAGACTCCCAGGAATCAGTGGGCCCCAAATCAGACAGGGAACACGACATGTCGCCCCACCTCTTGGCTGGAACGCCTCCTTCTACGGCACGAGGTGGGCAGCCCTCAATGGGCGCCTTGTCAAGTGGATCTGCTTGGGGCGTGTCCCAGGAGCCATCGCTCGAGGGGGCCCACGAGCAAGACATGTCTGCCCATCTCATGGGGGGTCTCGTTTCCGTTGGAGCGCCAGCCGGCACCTCCACCAGCAGCATGCGCGGCGTGTCGGGACAAAGCTGTCGCTCACTGCTGGTGTGAGAGCCAAACAGGTCCAGCGAGCACGACAGGTCTGCCCAATTCAGCGTTTTACCGTTTGGCGCCGCACCATCACCCGCGGGCGAGGGCGAGGGGCTGTCTCCCAGCGACGCCCTGTGTGCCAAAGCCCATGGGCGCTTCTGAGCGACGGGCGATGGCGATTTGGGGGTTTTCCTTTGGCTGCGCGGTGAAGGGCCGGCGGTCTCGGACTGGTCGCGGAGCCAAGCCAACAGACAGCCTGAGCTGTTGTGAACTTTGACGGAAATACTCCCGTCGCTTGAATGGTCCAGGGGCCCGTGGAACCAGGCGTGCCGCATTGCCTCTTTGGCGGTCGGTCGGGCTTCTGAATCGTAATGCATCAGCTGCAGGCAGAAGTCCTTGGCCCTGGGGCTGATGTGCTCGAACTGGAAGTCATCGAAAGGCGGCCCTTCCGCAATCAGCTCCGGCAGATCTGCGAATGATAGCGCCGGGAAGGGATGGCTGCCCCCGAGGGTGAGGTATGCAACGACCCCCAGCGCGAACACGTCCAGTTTCTGGATCTGCTCGCGTGCCCGAAGGTGGGCCTTTTCGTCCATGACCGTGATGGCATTCAGAACCTCTGGGGCCATGTATCGAAATGTGCCGAGCGGGGTCATGGCCACTGGGGATGCGACCACCATGTCCTCCATGCCTCGTGGGGCGTCGTGGCCAAAGAACTTGGCAAATCCAAAATCCACAATCTTAATCGACAATGTCACCGGGTCCGTCATGATGTTCTCGGGTTTAATGTCGCGATGGACAATCTCGTTCTCGTGCAGATACGCAAGCACCTCCAGAAGCTGTGACACGATGCGCCGGGCCTCGCTCTCGGTCAGACATCCGCCTTGGGCCACGTGGTCATTCAGCACGTCCAGAAGCTCGCCGCCTTTGACGTATTCCAGACACAAGCACACGCGGTCAATCTCAGGGTCCTCAAAAACGTCATACAACTTGATGCAGCTGGGGTGGTTGATGTGGTACAAGATCATCACCTCGTGAAGGAAGTTTTTGTGGTTCCGCGACCCCGCTTTCAAGAAATCCCTTGGAAGCGTTTTGACCGCATAATCATGCGTTGGTTTCAACCTTCCCCGGCACAGCGCAGCCCCTTGCTCAGAGGGAATGGCACATGTCGCCCGGTACACTGTGGCAAATGCCCCTGAGCCCAATTCCTGCCTCTCTTCCCACCGAAACAACTCCTTGGCAGAATCTGTGCGAACTTTAATATCCCCAGTCCCGATCACTAGACCAGGAATGTTGCCTTGACCGTATTTTGGGCTCGTTGACTTCGCCGGACTGATTGCCGCCCAACTAAGCGGGCGCACGAAAACACCTTCGCTGTGCATTGTCGGCATGGTCTGAAATTGCGAAATGCGGGGGAAGACATGGGCACCAAGAAAGCATGATCAGACGGGGCAAGACGGAGCAAGAAAAGAAATGAAGTAACAAAAATCACATCCGGCCCTGGTGTGATTTACCCACCAAAAGGAGGGCGATGTCTCATATGAGGATCAACGGCTTTTAAAAAGCTGGTACCACGTGTCAGAACATATGCAGGACGTGCCTGAATACAAGAAAGAAATTGGGAATGACGGGGAATTGAACATTGATAAAGTCATTAGTGGTGCAATAGTTGTGTACATACTTCATCGCAGGATGATCGGAGATTTCGAGTGTTATAACAAAAGACCGAATGAGGTGAATGCCAGACCACATGCAGTCTCTTCTGATCTCTAAAATTTGCTCGGTACATAGCCCAATCCTAAGTCACATGCCAATCAGTATTTTCGGCCCGAGTTCCCAAACCTTTCCTGAATAAGTATCTCGAATAAATATCTCAGTACGGTATTTCCCAAAATTTTCCCGAAAAAACTTCAATGTGGCACGTTGTCCCAAAAAGGAGTCCCAAGGTTAAGGGTGGTGCATGCATTGCCACTTGGAACGGTCAACAAGCACCCCTCGCTGTGGCCAATACGTGTTGCCATAGGAGGCAAGGATCCCCTCTTAAGGCTGAATGTTCCACGTCGACTGCAGTGCAATGACACCACTCTCCTCACTCACATGTACGAAAGTAGCATTCGTACGCAGCTAGCATTGGCAATCGTTGGCGAAAGCGGCAGCGTGTCGTTTGGGACCAAGTGGGGAGGTACGCGCAGAAAGAACCGCGTACCTCCCCCCAGAAAGAACCGCGCGCGCACCGTTCTTTCCATCGTAGTCTAGAAAATTTTCAGTGATTTTTCAGGTGGTCAAGGACACGGTGGCCCAAGGGGTAAGCATACAACAACGGAGGCCTCCACTCCATCCTCCTCACCAATTGCATGGTGGTTGTAGCCGCCCACACCCCCTGATGGAGGGACATTTGTGCCTTTGATTGTGGCATGTGGTTTTCCCTGCAGGGGAGGGGTTGAGGCACACATGGCTATTGTCCACCATCCCGACAGCCATCGCAACTTGGCTTGGCGCCCTATCCCACCGCCACGGACAGCCACAGATAGGCTCACTGGAGGGGGGGTGCTACAGGGCCGGTAAGGTGCTGAGAAAAAGCACAAGGGGGGATTATGGGAAAAGAGTCAGCCGCACTACCCAAAAGACCGGGCACCGCGCGCCATACCTCCCCCAAGAGCAAGCTTTCTCTTGTGGCGTTATCCTTGGTGCAGTGCATTTCCGTCGATATGCAGGTGATGCTTCTGGTTCCACAGCATGTACTACCAACTGAAGTGATGGTTCAAAGCGAACGATCACAATTGTACTACTCTTTGAAAAAGTGAATTGAGCCCATTATTTCCAAGAAGGGCTGCGTTGGGCACCTCACACAGGTGCACTGTATAAAATTCAAGCCACAGAAGGGATTTCGTTTAGCATTCATCTGATGAACCACAATCATTTTTTTTTTTTGATCAAAAAGGCCAGTTCATAAGTGCCAGGGGCCACAGTGGACCAAGTTCGAAGTAAGATACAGATTTCGGCGAAGCCAGGGTATGCATACGGGCTGCAGCTCGTGACTGTGCCCCCATGGTTTCCCATTGAGGTTGGTGTAGTCATGTCAGTGGTACTTCCCACTCATTTGGGTCCCAGTGCGTTTTGTGGCGTTTCGGTAGCGGTTGTAACGGGACTTCCCACAAGGTGGGGTCCCAGTGCTCCCGCGGCCGCTTCCGTATCAGGTATATCGTTTGTCGGGCTGGTCGGGTTGTTTGCCAGTATTGTGTTGTCTTGTGTTTGCAGGCGTCTTGGTAGTACTGTGCCATGGCAGTCAGGTGTGTCTGCTGCTGCCACATGTAGGTCGCTTGTTGATGGTGCAGGTCAAGTAGCTTGGCAGTGCCTGCGCTCAGCCTCCAGTATCGGTCGTTGACCATCAGTAGCAGTTTTGCGTCAGTGTACCACATCCTTGTGTCGTCCTTCGCTTGTTCGTACCATTGCCTACGTATTTGGTATAGGTGTGCATGTGTGCCGTGCAGTCGTTGTGTTTGTCTCTGTTGGTCGACTAGTTTTGTGACTAGCCTGTGGTAGTCTGTTTTAGCCGTCAGTGCGTTGGTGTAGCCCATGTGTAGGGTGTGCAGGTGTTGTCTCGCCATCGCCTCCATGTGTGCTTTGTGGTATATGTCCCGTGCTTGCTGAGCGTGTTCATTTGCCAGCCTGTCTGTGGTCGTCTTGTACTGTTCCCACCGCTGTGTGTCAACGTTGAGGCGCTGACGTTTTTTAATGTGGTCGTCTGCCCCTGTGTTAGTGGCTCGTGCGACGAACCATGCCACTGCCTCACTATCGCCCGCGTTGCGTGCATCTTGTAACCATTGGCCGGGATCGATTGGGTCAGCCGTTGCGACCTCGGCCTTACGTTTGCGTTTCGCGCCGCACCACGTGGGCGCCCCGACTTGGTTCCGTAGGTTTTGGGGTGTTTCTCGTGGCGGAAGTGCCTGTGCCATGTATTTGGTGAGCCACAGGGGCGACGGTGGTTGTTGTGGTGTTGGGTCGGCGTACCTCCGTCTTAGTGTTTGGACGGACTGTATCATGCGAAACTGGAACAGGCCCACCTCCGTTCGCAGTTTGTGTCGTTGTGCAGTGGGTATGGCGTCAACGAGGGATAGTGGTATGAGCAGCCTGACACAGAGCCATAGTTCTTGGTTGTCGGCCGCTTGCAGCCATTGGTGCGTGTATGGGGCCCAATCAGTCCAGCTCTTGCGCCACAGGTCCCAGAAGTCGCTCCAGGCAGGACAGTAAGCTAGTTTTGACTGCACCGATGCTCCGTGTTGGTGGCCACACTGGGAGCAGAGGCGGGGTGTCCGTTCCCAGGGGGCGCCCATTCCCCACCAACGCACTTGCCCCCACAGCCAGGGTGTCCACGCGTTTCGTCTGTAGTGCTTCATGGGGAGCCAGCTCACCCAGTGTACGTCTGGTGTTTGTTTTTGTCTACGCACTTGCATGATCCATGCCTTGGCAGGCGTGGGCATGATCTGTCCTGTGATGACAATATCATGGGGTTGTGGTTGTTGGGAATCCATGGGCAGGTTGTCGCCCATATTGGCGAGGACGTCAGAGTGGTTGTTCCCCTGTATGTCCTGGTAGTCTTTATACGTGGTGGCTTATTCTAGATTGCGGTGCCCTGGTGTCCATCGGATCGTCAGTCGTTTCGTGGTGGAGTTGAGGTACCCTATGTCGCGGTAGTCCTGGTCCTTGACCACTCCTTTGCGTTTTATAGGTGTGGCCTTCACCACACTCTGGTTGTCTAGTATAATGTCGTCTCCTGGCTTGGCCAGCTCTGAAGCTAAGGCGCAAGCGATCGTTTCGGCCCGATAAACCTGTTGTGGCCCGTGCACCCGGAAGGCCGCACGGTATGTTCCGTTGTAGATGCCCCCTCCCGCTCGTCCGTGTCGTTTCGACCCGTCTGTGTACCAACGGGTGGTGGTGGGTTCTCCTGTGTAGTGTATGGTGATTCCGTGGAGTTTTTGTTGGTGGGGGAGTGCCTGACAAACCTCATGGGTTTCCTCAGGGGTTGGCTCCTCTGGAGGGTTCATCCAGCTGTAGTCTAAGCGGTTGGTAGCTGGCCGTGTCTTCCCTGCATGCGTCTCCTGGTCCTCCTCTGAGCTCTCCGAGTCATAGAGTCCCGCGGACAAGGGTCGGTGTTGTCGGGGTTGGGATATACGCTGACCCACCGTGCCCCCTAGGGTTCGGACGGCGTCTATGTATTTATATTGGGTTGCGGTGAGTTGTTGTGTAGGGCCGGTGCGCTGCAGTTCCTGTTGGCCAATTGTGATCCACCGGGTGATGTAGGACCACCACAGCCGGCGTAGGCCAAGTCCCCCGTGACTGAGGTTGGTTGTCAGCCGGTGTTTGTTCATTTGTTGTTCTACCCCGGGTGTATCCCTGATGAACTGCAGCAGTATGTCGTCCCAGTGCGCCATTCCTGTCCTATTTCCGAGGAACAGTCCCCTGTACGTCCATCGGGGGATAAGGACGGCGTTGATGATAGCCACCTTTTCGTAGGCGTTGAGCGGCAGGGTCCTGTATGCCGCTACGTCGTGGTGTAGCTGTGTAGTGACCATGTCCCATGCTGTGTCTTCTTGTGTGGGGTGGGCAAGCACATGCCCCAGGTAAGTCATTATAGGTGGCCGCACGGGGATGAGCTGTTGCCGCCACGTGATGGGCGTTAGGTCGTAGTCCTTAGCCCAGTGGCACACTTCAGTTTTGTCCTTGTTGAAGCGTAACCCCATTGTGTGGGCCACGTCGTGGAGGGTATCCAGGGTGTGCAGCAATGCTTCCTTCGTGGGCGCACGCACAGCTATGTCGTCAACGAACACGTACAGTTGGGCTCCCGGGCATCGTTCCATGGTTTCACGTAATAGTATGTCGTAGTATAGGAGAAATAGTGTTGGGGAGAGGGGGCACCCCTCCTTCATACCCCTGGTGGGTCGTATGGGTAGGTCCTTTCCGTGTAGGGTTAGTACGGCCGGTGTATGCTGGTATATTTCCCCCAACATCCGTATGATGTTTTCTGGTGCCCCTGCCTCCTTGACGATCCCAGTCAGCATGGGTCGGGGGACTGAAGGAAAAGCTTTGGCCACATCAAGTAGGGCCACGTACCCGTCCTCAACGTGCAGGTCGTTTAATAGTTTCGTGGCTAACGTTGTGGTGTTTCGGCCCTGTGTGGCGCCGTGTTGTATGTCCAATAGTCCCGGGGTCAAGGCTCCCGATATACGCGCCAGGAGGAGGCGTGTGAGTATACTATATATGGCCGTGGAAACGTAGATTGGCCGGTAGTTTCGTGGGTCCTGGGGGTCCTTCTTTTTATAGATGAGCACTACCCTGGACTGCAGTCAAGCCACTGGGACGTGCTGTCCGTTCCAGACTGCAACGATTGCCTGGTATAGTTGCCGCTGCACGTGGTCCGGTATGTGCCGGAGCAGGTGTGGGGGGACACCGTCAGGTCCGGCAGATTTGTTCTTTGGTGCCCGAAGGCACCGCAAGTACTCCTCGTATGTGGGGGTCGTTGTGTTCCACGTGCGGTGCCGTACATGTTTCCGTATAAGTTGCCGGCACGCGTCTTCGTCGTATGTTGGGTCGCCCACAAAGTGGTTGAGTACGTACTGTGTTCCTCCTATTGGGGGCTGCGGTGTGTCCTGGGCTATGAGTCCTGTGCGCCATCTCTTGGCCATTTTATAAAAATAGCCCGATTTGTGCACTGCCGCTCGGCGCAGTTTGCCGATTTGTCTCCGTATGTGTTGCTCTTGTATTTCCCCGTACTCTCGTAACCGTGTTTTGGGGTCCGTGGTTTCCAACCAGCTTGCGGTGGTCGCTGTCTTTGCGCGCGTGGGTCGTCGTGGCCGCGCCGCGTGCGCTATAGCTGACAGGATCCGTCGTGCCGTGTGTAGGGGTGGGTCGTTGTTTGTTATGGGTAGTGCGGATATGGTGTTTGTAAACCGTTGAAATTGTTTTGTATACCACTTCGCGACTGTGGGCTGTGGTTTTCTGCGTGGTGGGTCGGGGACCCCTATCCTCCATCGGACCCCAAGCAGGACCAAAGCATGGTCCGATATGGGCATTTGTATGGTGTCATAGTAGGTCCAGGGTATGTTCGGTATTTGTTGCCTAATCAAGATGGCGTCTAGTCGACGTGGGCGTCCATGCCTAGGGATGCGGGTATAGTATTGCCGGGGGTCCGGGGGTTGGCTGCTAGCGTGCAAAGGGTCCAGGAACACTCTGCTGGCCAGGTCTTCCTGCCACGGGCGTGTCGGGTTGGGTGACCAAATGTCATCGTTGTAGTCCCCCATAATGATGTCGTATGGTCTCAGGGACTGCAGAAATAGGTCTACCTCTTGTTTGTCCTGTTGGTTGAATTTGGAGTACACACACGCAATGGTGCGGCGGGGGCTGTTTGGGAGCTGTATCCTGATGGCCCCTGCCAAACCGTTGGGTGAGTATAACGTTTCGAGTATGTGGGGGACCACAGCGTTGCGGACAATGAAAGCTATCCGTGGTTCGGTCCCAGGCGCAGCGTAGCACTTGTAGTCGTTGTTGAGTGTTGTTGTGGCTGCCTCTGGTTTAGGGAAACCTGGGTGATACTCCTGGATGCCGCATAGGTCGATACGGCACTGGCTGATTAGGTGGAGGGTATTGGCCCATCGTTGTAGGCTGACGGATCCCTGTGCTCCTTGTATGTTCCAGGAGGCCAGTTTCATGTCGTGGTCCTTCGCGGTGGTTGCGTCGTCTAGACTGTCATACCGTCGATTGGTGTTGACCACCAGGTGTTGAGCATACTCCTCAATGTCAAGCAACGGTATGGGGGGTCCCCGCACATTCCGGCATCCCTGCCGGAGCTGATATATTCTACGGTGCCCGGGGTTGGGGTGCACATCTCCGCATTGGAGGACCTAGTTGGTGTTATACCGCGTGTTATATGGGCTGGTTACCGTGGTGATCGTGACAGGTGCATGGTAGCGGCATGGCGCTGCCGTGATTGGGGCGGTCGGGGTGTGGAAGAAACAGACGATATAGAGGAGGAGTAGGCCTGGCTGCCATATACGGTAACTATGGGGGTTGGGGCCCCGTGCGTAACCGTGCCGGTGCCGTAACGGCGGGGTATATTGTCTGCGGACTCTCCGGTTCACGGGGAGTAGATATACCGGCCCCTCAGTATGCGTGGGGGCCGGGAGTAGGAGGAGGGCCATAATGGCGATACAGGGCATGAGGAACAGGCACCTCACTTTTTCCCTTTGCCCTGCGGGTTTTTTGGCGGCCCCTTTCCTTTCCCCTTGTGTCTGTTGTCCACGGTGAAGGCAGCCGTACTGTCTGCTTGTTGTGTGGATTGCGGCGATGCAGGTGCTGCCTTCTTCTTTTTTGGTGGTGGCGTTGTTTTTGTGGGCGTTTTCTGTGGTGTCTTGTTGTGGGCCTTGGTTTTCTGTGCTGGGTGTGACAGCCGTGCGTGTGTTGTGGTTAATTTTGCCGGGTTGTCTGGTTGCTGGACGGGGGTTTCATCTGTGTCCATGGTGGCCATATTTGGGCGGGTGTCTGATGGGGTGTCGTCGTTAGTGGTATGGCCGAGTTCGTTCAGGATGGCCTCGTCCCAGTCTGCCACGTTGATGGGTTCCGGCTCTGCGAACAGCTGCTTTTCCCTGTTGATTTCCTTGATGACGCGTTCAGTCATCATGTCTGAGCCCAGTTGTTTCCCTGCCTTCATTCGTCTCCTGAAGGCCGCGTCGTCGCCCGTTTCCTGCGGCATTTTGTGTGCGAGCATCTGGTCGATGCGCTCTGCCGCCTGTGTGTCCGTGTTGTCATCTCCTAGCGTGATGTGGACGTATTCACCGGGTGCCACTCCGATGTATTGTCCGGCACTGAGGGCCACTGCCGTGGCGTGCTGGTATTGGAGGGAGGCGTAGGTGCAGCCCGCGTCGCTCCACATGTTGGGTTCTGGCTTCCAGCTGGTCCAGCATCCAAAGAATGATGCCACGACTTTCGCCGTGTCGTCTCTTGCGCCCTGTGTCCACCCTACGAACACCGTCGTGGTGTCGTGCCTAGTCGGTTTTGGCGGTCGCTTGATGTCCCTAGAGCGGCTCGTGGACTGTGTCCAGTTGTTGCGGTTGAGGATGACGTTGGTCATCACGTGGACCAGTTCGTAGCTTTTCATGCCCTTTAGTAGTTGGGCAATCAAGCGTCGGTCTGCGTCTGGGTGGAATTGTACCAGTAGACGGTATGAGTCCACTGGTCGGAACCCCTTGAGGAAGGATGCAATGCTCCTTCCTAGCTCGAGCTGTTCCCTGTCCAGGTTGTCCAGTATCTCCTGTACGGACGTTATTCTGTCTTCTTTGTGTTCCGTGTATTGTTGTCTCAGTATATACAGGCTCTCATAGTCCGTTTCGGTGAGCCAGTAGGGTCCAGGGTTGCCGGCGTTTTCCTCCTCTTGTTTTATGGTCTGCAGTGCTTGTGTCAAGCGAGGCAGCAATTGCATGGGCAGGTGTAGTCTCCAGGCGTGCGATCCACTTTGCCCCGCGGTGTGTACGGATGCGCACTTCCACCGAAAAGTGTTGTGGGGGTCTTTGCTTGCTATGGTGGATGCGACGTCAGACTGGTGGCCGTTGATCCGTTTCATAAATGCGTCTCGCGTCCTAATGCCCGTTTCTGGTGGGCACTCCACTACGATTGTAGTCTTGGCCGGTTCTGGTTGTAGTGTGTCTGTGCGGTCTTCCAGTCCCACTTGTATGGGTGTGCCCTTCGTGAGTGCGTATGTTTTGTGCGTGGGCTCGTGTCCCATCTTTATGGTGTTGTCCAGGTGGAGGACCATGATGGGTTTGGGTTGTAGGTGGTCGACCATAGTTTCGTGTTCCGGGGACCACTTGCGCACGGGGAATTTGTCGAATTGGTATACGCCCCTTACATAGCGGGCCAGTTTGCGCAGGGGGGCGCGGTGTAGGCAGTCCATGCGGTAGGTTTGTAGTGCTGTAATGTCTTGGCGGTCCGCCTCGTAAGCCAGGATCAGTTCCTTGGCCCCCGGGTCGCCGAGTGCCCGTAGGACTTGGTCAACCCGTTCGTCCTCGCTTCCGCCCCATTCCGTTTGTATGGTGGCGCGCTGCATGCGTCGTTCATGGTTGCGGCGGGTCCCGGTTGCCTGTGGCAGTAGTAAGTATGTCTTGTTCTGGATGTCTGGGTTCCCTTGATGGTCGGCTTCCGTGTGTACTGTGTATTGGTGTGCTTCGGCCATCTCGGATACCGTGTGTATACCGTCAGAGTCTGCCTCATGCCTCACCGTCATGACGTCGCGCAGTTTGTGTTGCGCAAACAGAGGGAGTTGGTAGGTGTTCCTGTCATACCATACCCCTTCCTGTGTTTGCCTCCTAATGTGCTTTGTGGTCACTGCACGGTTTGGGTGCTTTGTTAAGTAAGTTTTTAGTCTGGTTTGTGCGTCGTACACAACTGATGCTTTCAATGTGTCTTGCTCTGCTGTAGTCATTGGTTGTTGTGACTCGCCTGTGTGGGGGGACACCGTCAGGTCCGGCAGATTTGTTCTTTGGTGCCCGAAGGCACCGCAAGTACTCCTCGTATGTGGGGGTCGTTGTGTTCCACGTGCGGTGCCGTACATGTTTCCGTATGAGTTGCCGGCACGCGTCTTCGTCGTATGTTGGGTCGCCCACAAAGTGGTTGAGTACGTACTGTGTTCCTCCTATTGGGGGCTGCGGTGTGTCCTGGGCTATGAGTCCTGTGCGCCATCTCTTGGCCATTTTATAAAAATAGCCCGATTTGTGCACTGCCGCTCAGCGCAGTTTGCCGATTTGTCTCCGTATGTGTTGCTCTTGTATTTCCCCGTACTCTCGTAACCGTGTTTTGGGGTCCGTGGTTTCCAACCAGCTTGCGGTGGTCGCTGTCTTTGCGCGCGTGGGTCGTCGTGGCCGCGCCGCGTGCGCTATAGCTGACAGGATCCGTCGTGCCGTGTGTAGGGGTGGGTCGTTGTTTGTTATGGGTAGTGCGGATATGGTGTTTGTAAACCGTTGAAATTGTTTTGTATACCACTTCGCGACTGTGGGCTGTGGTTTTCTGCGTGGTGGGTCGGGGACCCCTATCCTCCATCGGACCCCAAGCAGGACCAAAGCATGGTCCGATATGGGCATTTGTATGGTGTCATAGTAGGTCCAGGGTATGTTCGGTATTTGTTGCCTAATCAAGATGGCGTCTAGTCGACGTGGGCGTCCATGCCTAGGGATGCGGGTATAGTATTGCCGGGGGTCCGGGGGTTGGCTGCTAGCGTGCAAAGGGTCCAGGAACACTCTGCTGGCCAGGTCTTCCTGCCACGGGCGTGTCGGGTTGGGTGACCAAATGTCATCGCTGTAGTCCCCCATAATGATGTCGTATGGTCTCAGGGACTGCAGAAATAGGTCTACCTCTTGTTTGTCCTGTTGGTTGGATTTGGAGTACACACACGCAATGGTGCGGCGGGGGCTGTTTGGGAGCTGTATCCTGATGGCCCCTGCCAAACCGTTGGGTGAGTATAACGTTTCGAGTATGTGGGGGACCACAGCGTTGCGGACAATGAAAGCTATCCGTGGTTCGGTCCCAGGCGCAGCGTAGCACTTGTAGTCGTTGTTGAGTGTTGTTGTGGCTGCCTCTGGTTTAGGGAAACCTGGGTGATACTCCTGGATGCCGCATAGGTCGATACGGCACTGGCTAATTAGGTGGAGGGTATTGGCCCATCGTTGTAGGCTGACGGATCCCTGTGCTCCTTGTATGTTCCAGGAGGCCAGTTTCATGTCGTGGTCCTTCGCGGTGGTTGCGTCGTCTAGACTGTCATACCGTCGATTGGTGTTGACCACCAGGTGTTGAGCATACTCCTCAATGTCAAGCAACGGTATGGGGGGTCCCCGCACATTCCGGCATCCCTGCCGGAGCTGATATATTCTACGGTGCCCGGGGTTGGGGTGCACATCTCCGCATTGGAGGACCTAGTTGGTGTTATACCGCGTGTTATATGGGCTGGTTACCGTGGTGATCGTGACAGGTGCATGGTAGCGGCATGGCGCTGCCGTGATTGGGGCGGTCGGGGTGTGGAAGAAACAGACGATATAGAGGAGGAGTAGGCCTGGCTGCCATATACGGTAACTATGGGGGTTGGGGCCCCGTGCGTAACCGTGCCGGTGCCGTAACGGCGGGGTATATTGTCTGCGGACTCTCCGGTTCACGGGGAGTAGATATACCGGCCCCTCAGTATGCGTGGGGGCCAGGAGTAGGAGGAGGGCCATAATGGCGATACAGGGCATGAGGAACAGGCACCTCACTTTTTCCCTTTGCCCTGCGGGTTTTTTGGCGGCCCCTTTCCTTTCCCCTTGTGTCTGTTGTCCACGGTGAAGGCAGCCGGACTGTCTGCTTGTTGTGTGGATTGCGGCGATGCAGGTGCTGCCTTCTTCTTTTTTGGTGGTGGCGTTGTTTTTGTGGGCGTTTTCTGTGGTGTCTTGTTGTGGGCCTTGGTTTTCTGTGCTGGGTGTGACTGCCGTGCGTGTGTTGTGGTTAATTTTGCCGGGTTGTCTGGTTGCTGGACGGGGGTTTCATCTGTGTCCATGGTGGCCATATTTGGGCGGGTGTCTGATGGGGTGTCGTCGTTAGTGGTATGGCCGAGTTCGTTCAGGATGGCCTCGTCCCAGTCTGCCACGTTGATGGGTTCCGGCTATGCGAACAGCTGCTTTTCCCTGTTGATTTCCTTGATGACGCGTTCAGTCATCATGTCTGAGCCCAGTTGTTTCCCTGCCTTCATTCGTCTCCTGAAGGCCGCGTCGTCGCCCGTTTCCTGCGGTATTTTGTGTGCGAGCATCTGGTCGATGCGCTCTGCCGCCTGTGTGTCCGTGTTGTCATCTCCTAGCGTGATGTGGACGTATTCACCGGGTGCCACTCCGATGTATTGTCCGGCACTGAGGGCCACTGCCGTGGCGTGCTGGTATTGGAGGGAGGCGTAGGTGCAGCCCGCGTCGCTCCACATGTTGGGTTCTAGCTTCCAGCTGGTCCAGCATCCAAAGAATGATGCCACGACTTTCGCCGTGTCGTCTCTTGCGCCCTGTGTCCACCCTACGAACACCGTCGTGGTGTCGTGCCTAGTCGGTTTTGGCGGTCGCTTGATGTCCCTAGAGCGGCTCGTGGACTGTGTCCAGTTGTTGCGGTTGAGGATGACGTTGGTCATCACGTGGACCAGTTCGTAGCTTTTCATGCCCTTTAGTAGTTGGGCAATCAAGCGTCGGTCTGCGTGTGGGTGGAATTGTACCAGTAGACGGTATGAGTCCACTGGTCGGAACCCCTTGAGGAAGGATGCAATGCTCCTTCCTAGCTCGAGCTGTTCCCTGTCCAGGTTGTCCAGTATCTCCTGTACGGACGTTATTCTGTCTTCTTTGTGTTCCGTGTATTGTTGTCTCAGTATATACAGGCTCTCATAGTCCGTTTCGGTGAGCCAGTAGGGTCCAGGGTTGCCGGCGTTTTCCTCCTCTTGTTTTATGGTCTGCAGTGCTTGTGTCAAGCGAGGCAGCAATTGCATGGGCAGGTGTAGTCTCCAGGCGTGCGATCCACTTTGCCCCGCGGTGTGTACGGATGCGCACTTCCACCGAAAAGTGTTGTGGGGGTCTTTGCTTGCTATGGTGGATGCGACGTCAGACTGGTGGCCGTTGATCCGTTTCATAAATGCGTCTCGCGTCCTAATGCCCGTTTCTGGTGGGCACTCCACTACGATTGTAGTCTTGGCCGGTTCTGGTTGTAGTGTGTCTGTGCGGTCTTCCAGTCCCACTTGTATGGGTGTGCCCTTCGTGAGTGCGTATGTTTTGTGCGTGGGCTCGTGTCCCATCTTTATGGTGTTGTCCAGGTGGAGGACCATGATGGGTTTGGGTTGTAGGTGGTCGACCATAGTTTCGTGTTCCGGGGACCACTTGCGCACGGGGAATTTGTCGAATTGGTATACGCCCCTTACATAGCGGGCCAGTTTGCGCAGGGGGGCGCGGTGTAGGCAGTCCATGCGGTAGGTTTGTAGTGCTGTAATGTCTTGGCGGTCCGCCTCGTAAGCCAGGATCAGTTCCTTGGCCCCCGGGTCGCCGAGTGCCCGTAGGACTTGGTCAACCCGTTCGTCCTCGCTTCCGCCCCATTCCGTTTGTATGGTGGCGCGCTGCATGCGTCGTTCATGGTTGCGGCGGGTCCCGGTTGCCTGTGGCAGTAGTAAGTATGTCTTGTTCTGGATGTCTGGGTTCCCTTGATGGTCGGCTTCCGTGTGTACTGTGTATTGGTGTGCTTCGGCCATCTCGGATACCGTGTGTATACCGTCAGAGTCTGCCTCATGCCTCACCGTCATGACGTCGCGCAGTTTGTGTTGCGCAAACAGAGGGAGTTGGTAGGTGTTCCTGTCATACCATACCCCTTCCTGTGTTTGCCTCCTAATGTGCTTTGTGGTCACTGCACGGTTTGGGTGCTTTGTTAAGTAAGTTTTTAGTCTGGTTTGTGCGTCGTACACAACTGATGCTTTCAATGTGTCTTGCTCTGCTGTAGTCATTGGTTGTTGTGACTCGCCTGTGTTGAGCTTTACGAGTTCTTCTATGAGCTGGTATTCCGTAGGTGTGTGTATGGGTAGTTTGTCCAGTGGGTTGTTGCCGTCTTCGTGGAATGTGTATGCCTGTGTATCCTCTTGGGGTGGAGGGGGGACGTAACTAAGCCCTTCGGTGTGTTGGTCAGGTGGTGTGCTAGGTTCCCCATTCTGGGGGGGTTCCCGCTCTGTGGTATCCTCTGGTGGGGGGTTTGAGGTTGACTCCAGGATGTCCGGGTTTTCCATTTCGTCCCCTTGGTCTTGCACACCAGTGTGCAGTCCGGACGTGTGTCTTTCGTAGTTTTCTGCCAGGGTGCGCACCATGCCATGGGGCGGGGCGTTGCTATCCGGGCCTGGGTTGGGTTCCACATCACCATCCTGCGTGGCATCCGGCACCCATTGGGTGTGTTGTGGGTAGACCACGTCTGGGGTAACGGATGTGATCCTGTCATGGCGCACGTCCGATGGGTGGTCGGATGGCACCCAGTCGGTGGTGTCAGACTCCAGGAGCAGGTCGTGTTGCAAGGGTTGGACCAGAAAGAGCCAGTATCGTATGGATACGGCCATTTGGAAGCCCTCCCTCGTGCCCGTGAGGACATGCAGTCTGTGTCTTGCGACGTGGTAGTATGGGAGGTCAGTCCTGAGGTGTACCTCCCACAGTTGGCCTGTTGTGCTACGAAGCCTCCTCCACACGTTGTATGCCAAATGCATTGGCGGGTTGGGAGTTGCGCAGTGATCCGTGTATGTGAGGAGTCTGTTGTTGTAGATTTGTATGTGGAAATACGCATATGTTGGGTCATCCGGGGGTGGGGGGGGTATCTTTGGTTGCAGAGTGCCGCGGCACAGTGGGCATCTTAGCAGTCGTTGGTCGTTGGCGCAGTCCTGGCACAGCCTGTGCCTGGGGTCGCAGCTCAGGTGTGTATCCGCGGGGCTGTCCAAGCATACGGGGCAGTCCTCTAGGGCCCGTCCACCGTCATCCGTGTTCCACGAGTGTTTGTGCACGTCGTCGTTGGGCTGGCGGGGTGGTGGTGCCGCCAGCAAGAGCGGTGGCAGAGCGTTGTGCACCTCAGTCCCCATGTCCCCCGGCGGTGTGGTCTGGGCTGTGCGCTCCACTGCGGGTGTGGTTGGTCCGGGGTTGGGCTCTGTGTCTCCGTCTTGAGTCGGGTCGTGGACCCAGCTCGTTGGTCTCGGGTAGGGGCGGTTGCGTAGGCGTTGTGTTCGGCGGATCTTCCTGCGTGGTGAGTCACCCACGACTTGGTCAGTGGTGTCTTCATATGTCCGTTTCATGCGTAGGTTTCCTTGGTTCCCGGGGGGGTGTTGCTCGTCCCAGTGGGTCGTGCTCTGGTGCCTTTTGGGTAGCGGTTGGTGGGTAGGTTCCCCGTCCGCCTTTCGTTTGTGGTGGTTATATACCTGTGTTGACGATGGATGCTCCTGGTTCGCCATGGGTACGTGGTCTGCGCGCCTCCGTTTTTGTCCGGGGGGAGTGTTGTCCGCGGTGCGCTTGCGTAGCATCCTAGGTGTTTGGTACATATGTGGTGTGTCTTGGTTGTATCGCGTGCGTTTCGCTGAGGGTGTTGATGGGCTGGGACCGGGGTTAGGTTCGACATCCCCGTCGCTTGTGACGTCGCGTAACCATCCGTCCGGGGTGTCCTCCACGGTCGGTCGGGGGCCCGTCTCGTGTGGTACTGGCGTGTGGTAGGTTTGCGAGGTGGTGGCCGGTATGGCCTCTTGCCAGGATTCTTGTCGTGGGTATAAGGGGTCTGGGGACATCACGTTGTAGAGTCGCTGTGGTACCAAGTTTGGGGTATCCGGTTGGTGTATGGCAAAATACTTGCATGTGGTGCAGCGGAAGTACACAAAGTCGGCCATGTTGCATCGGGGGCAAACTACATCGATGGCTGTGGTCATGTTTAATCCTACCGGTGAGCGGTGTTTTTGTGTTTTTACAGTCAACTCGGAAGTTTCCAAGGGGGCGGGTCGTGGTGTGCTTGGGTCATGTACCCCTTGCACCAGGGGTGCCTCTGGTGATGGCACCTCCAATGTGCCATGTGTGGTAGACGGTTCTGTACATGGAGCGGGTGTGTTGTGTCCTAAGGGAGGGGTGGATGCGCGCCGCTTTTTTTGCAGTGCCTCCGTGAGTGCCTGTGTCGCGTATTTGTATAGTTTAGCGGGGTAGTGGGGGTTGGAGGCCGTTTCGATTTCGCTAGCCAGCCGGGTGACCATCTCTCTGTGCTGGAGGGGGATGTCGTTCCCTGTGGTCTGCGCATCTTCAGGCCCCGGGTTCTTTTCGATATCACCGACCGTGCGGTCCCGCAACAACCCAATGAGGGCGGGGGGGTGTTCGTCGATTGTTGGGGGGTGCCTGCCTAGATGGTGGGTCGCAAGGCAGTTCCTCTCCCATGAGGGGGGGGAAGTGTCCCGAGGGGTAGGGGGGTTCCTCACGATACTGTGGCAATAGCACGAAGGGATCTGATCCAGGAAATGCGTGTATTCTGGTCATTGTCGCAGGTGCCTGTCCAGTCCGATGCCCGTCGGTCGGGACCTGCGCGGCGTCCCCGCGTACTGATGGCCGGTTTGGGGCCATATATGACATTCCTGTCTGGTTATCGTGTACTGCCTGTCGCTGGTCAGCAGACTGGGCGTCACCGGGGGCGTCGAGCGCGCCCACACCGGTGTGTAGAGCGGGAGAGTAGGCGGTGGCCAAGGGCCCAGCCGGGTAGGTGCCAGTAGCGCCTGCCATCCCCACGCATGGTCGGCAGGCGGGCACGTTCACACGGCCCGTCGCCTTCGCAGCCCGTTGCCTGTCTGTCTGGCCCCGCGCTGTTGATGGCCGGGTTGGGGCCATATATGACATTCTTGTCTGGCTGTCCTGTGCTGTCCGTTGCTGGTCAGCACGCCGAGCATCACCGGGGGCAAAGAAAGCGCCCACGCCAGTGTACCCGGATAAATAAACTGCGGCCTGGTAGGCAGTGGCCAAGGTCCCGGCCGAGTGGGTGCCAGCGGCACCAGTCATTAGCGTGCATGTCTGAGGAGCAAAATCCTTACGGCCGACTTGCCACCGTGCGGTCACCGTGCGGTCGACGCGGTCCGTTCCAGGTTGTCCGTTCCCGCTGTTCGCTGTGGAGAATGGCGCAAGGCAGGTGTTGGGAAGGTAGCCACAGTCTCCCGCTGTTCCCCTCATGCATATGTATGCACATGCCAGCACACCAGGTGACGCGGTATCTCGTTGATCAGGGGGTGGAATGGTGGGGATGTTGGGGATGACCGTCCCCAGTTCCCCCTTGTGGGTCCTGGGTCGGCGCCTCCTTCCTCGCGGCTGCCGGGGGGCTGCCTGCTGTTCTTGCTGTGCGGCCACCACGTCCCAGCCTCCAGTGAAGGGGAAAACCCCAGCCTGTCCCCAGCCGGATGGTTCCGGTCCCTGTTCTGGTGCCTGCTCTGCGTGTGCATCGTGCCACGGTGCCCTTTCCCCGTAGATCTGAGAAGGTCCGGGCTGGTGCACGGGGTGCTGGTCTGGTGCGTCCGGTGTGTAATACACTTGCTGGTGCTGCTGTGAGTGCCCCGCTACCGGCGCCGGCTCGGGAATCGGATAGACAACACTGTCCGTTGGTTGTTGGCGGGGGGCATGCGGGTCCGCCAGTGGTCGTGTGCGATCCCTTGAGAGCCACATGTCCAGATATCCCGTTGCCGGTTCGGCATCTGTGCGTCGCTGCATCGGTGGCTCGGTTCGCAGGATCTCGAGCGCAGCTGCATTCCGCTCGCTAAACCTGGCCCAGGTTCCTGAACTGTCCTCTGGCAGTATGTGCTGTCCATGGCGGTCGACGACGGCCCGATACTGCACCTGTGGTTCGTGCTGTGTCTGTGGTACATACAGTGGTTCACTGTGGTACACCGGCTGCGCCGCCGTGTGTTCCATGCGTGTGGCTGCCCGGTATTGCACCTGAGGTTCGTGCTGTGTCTGTGGTACATGCAGTGGTTCACTATGGTACACCGGCTGTGCCGCCGTGTGTTCCATGCGTGTGGCCGCCTGCTGTGGGAGGGGCTGTCGGTTTACGTCCCTGTGTCCGTGTTGGAAGGCAGGGACCGCACATGGCACCTCCGGGCTGTGAGGATTGCGGTAGAAACGCAGCGGTTCAGCCACGGGAGTTGGGGGGCAGAGGGGTGGGTGTTGAGGCTGCTGTCCGGGTTCTTGCAGGGAGACTTGTCGTTCCCCTTGGCGCGTGTCGATGCTCACGCAGTAGCGCCGTCGTGCCTGTGGTTCCGCCTCGCCTTGTGACGGTTCTGCCTGCGCGCGGGGTTGGTCACTGTGTCTGTCAGCGCTGCGCTGTGGCGCTGGGGCCTCAGGCGTCACGGATTGCTGTGGTTGCTGGATCGACCGGCAGATTCCTGCTACAGAGTCCGCAAGGGACGTCATGGCCCGCAGGGCCTGGGTGAGTTCGCCCTTGGAGCTGCGCTTCCGGGACTTTTTCCGTCGCCTGTGGCTGTCACTGTCGCTGTCGCTGGTGCTGTCACTGTCTCTGTCTCTCCGTGACCGTCTGCCTCCTCCCTTCAGACCCACCAGTCGCAACGTCAGGTGGATGGGTCCGGTTGTGGTCGTGGTCGGGGTCGGGTCGTGGTCTCCGAGCAGCTGTCCTTGGTAGAACAGCCGCTGGTGTTGCGGTGGGGGTAGGTGTGGCGTGAGGTGATGGAGGGCATGTTTGATGCCCTTGACTGACCCGGTTGCCGGAAGGCAAACCGGGGGTCCGGCGCCGCTCACGATCACCGACCTACAGCGCCACGCAGGGCGGGGTTGGGAGGGGGGGGTGGATCGTTGTGAGAACGCCGTGTGGCGGCAATTCCTAGTTCGCGGGCAGTGCGGTGTATGCGATGGCAACGGCGTCACATGCAACACAGGGTGTATGTCCGGTCGTCGGTGCAGTTCCTGCGCAGAAAACTGCGCAGCGGTTACGGTGTGGTTTGGGTAGTGACACGGACGGGGAGCAGGGCTCCGCACCGTCGTCATGGTTGGCATTGTTGGCGGGGAGCGTCGCTCCGCTCCGCCGTTGGCCATTCCGTAGTGTGTCATGATGTTTTGGTACGTTGTCTGGTCGGTGGTGTTGGCTGGCGGGGAGCAGGGCTCCACTCCGCCGTCCCCGTTGTGTAGCAGGAGCAGGATGATGTGTGTCATCAATCCTATGTAGCACAGCGGTCGTGGCCTCCATGAGGTCGTTTTGTTGAGTCGTACAGTGGCATGCCAAGGGCGGGGAGCGAGGCTCCGCACCGCCGTTGTGTTGTTCTCCGTCCTGTCGGTTGTGTCCGGCGGTTGGTTGTCGGTGTCTGGGCGGGGAGCTGAGCTACGCACCGCCGGTTGGATGTTTGGGTGGGAGGCATACCTGGCTCGCGGCGGTGCGGCATCCGGCAGTCTCAGGCCATCCAAACGGCGGGCGTCTGCGTTACCGACGTCCATAGTTGACGGGCCGACGTGGTACGCGGTCGTACCAGTGACTCCTTCGACAGAGGTTCGTCCATCTGATCCCACGTCAGGCGTACTCTCATTTTCATCCGTAATCTCAGTGATGTCCGCCACCTCGCCGGCGTCCCCAACGTTGCGCGGGGCGGAGGTAACGGGGGCATACTTGATATTCTGGCTGTCGGCCGTCTCCATAATTGCCTGTCTTCCTTCGGTATCGTCATTCTCAGTCCTTGGGACGCCCGGCTTGTCGATCAGCTCGTCCGTCATACGGCCAATGCTGGTGTTGGTCTCAGGGTTGTCGCTGCCAGCCGCGCAAGATGAAGGACTCGCTGGGCCCGGCCCGTACCCTCCGTAATAGTGGGGCATACGCGGGTCGTGGTTGTCCTCAGCGGGTGATGGTCTCCGGTCGCTGCTGCTGGCTCCGATGTTGCTCGTGTTGACGTTGGCGGGTTCGTGATCGGATAAGAACGCCTGCCGTAACAAGGCTGGGAGCCAGGCAAAGCGTCTTACATCACGGTGCCCCATGCTGGGCTTTCCGTGGTCCATTTGTTGGTACCGAAAAAAAATAGACACTCAGAAAGTGAGTCTGATGAACCACAATCATTTGATGCATCATCAGGATCAATCTTATGAGTGGTACGAGTACGACACCAACGTCGTCGCACAGCCCAAGGGTAATGTGCACTGGGCAGGAGGTGGCAGGCAATGTGGTTGTCACGCATACTACTATACTACTCGTAGTAGGAGTAGTATGAGGACTCCACCAACACGCAAGAGAAGCAACACGCAGTGTGCCCATCACACATACCGCTAGCAGTAGGAGTGCTACTAGTACAGCACCAACGCCGTCGAACATCCTCTGGCGCCCTCACGACCGTAGCTTGGCCATAGAATGACGATGGTCGTCACCTTCCGGAATCACTCCGTGAACTCTCTCATTTCATTGTCATGATTCCGGCGCCGGCGGCGCGCCACGGATTGACCACACATTGTCCGCAGACAGACACCGGAGGCGCCGTCACGCCCGCAGCTTGGACAAGGGGGTGGGGGGATACCAGGGTGCAGGGTCACCGGGTGGGAAGGTGGGAGGGCGGAACGTTATGTTACAAACCTCTGCACGTGCTGGGCCTGTCCCGCAACATCACGCATCTTTTAGGGGGCATGCCTCTGCACAGAAGGGAGAGGAGGAGTGCTGCCAAGCCCTCTCCGTCCGATTCTTTCGAGGAACGCTGTCCGGGACAGCCAGGCCAGCTACGATGACAAACCCGGCTGAACCCGGTTGAATGGATAGGCATTCTGACGGGTGCGCCTCCCAATAGCACCCCCCGTGCGCAGCACGGTGTTCCGGTGGTAACGGGGCAGGGGCAGGGGCAGGGGCGGGGGCAGGGGCGGGGGAAGGGGCGGTGTAAGGGGAACCATCGGACGCTGTACCTGGGCATGAGGGCTGTTGCGCGTCAGCACCCAGATATACTGTAGCTCGGCCCTTGCACGTGCTCTTGGTGCGAGGGGGGCTGGTCATGGAGTAGGATGAGGACACCGTCCGAAGAGGAGTTGGCGGTACAGACAGGAGTGGTGGGGATCGTGGGAGGCAACGCACAGGGGAAGGCAGGCATCGCCATTGCGGGCGGCAGAGGACAGCGGGAACCATTCTCATCACCGCTGACGCAGCCAACATGCACTCAGTCGAAGTCACGGCGACAGCATGACTGTCCTCATAGCGACCACTGGAGGCATCAGCAACGGAGGAAGTCTGCTATACGAAGCAACTGAGGGATATGCTCCTAAACATGCATTCCTGACACTATGGTCTGAATATCCGAGGAGGCAGGGCTATGTGGCCACTTTGATTCCTCTCCGCTATGGTTACGTTGCCACTGTTGATTGGAGGCCCGAAGGAAGCAAGGGCTACGTCGCCAGTTCAGCCACCAAAGGAGTCGCATGGGCCCGCCCCCTGCCCTGCGCACATTCCTCCATTGTGCCAAAACAACAGCACGGCAATCATTGTGTGTCTCTCCTGAGGGCACCACCATCCATTGTTCCATACATTTCCCCCCTTCCATTTCTGCTTCCGTCAGCCGGGTATCGTAAGGCACTCTGGAAAAAATTCTATTGCCTTCGGCAAGTCCACCTCGCAGAGAATCTACTCCAAGCAACGCCCACACAAAATAGGGGAAAAACGACATAAATACGGCCTAAAACATGCTTTACATGGCTCGGATGGTGATTTTAAGTGATCGCAGTATCAGAAAAATAATTTTCGAAAACTTCGATTTTTGAGCTGCCAAAGGTGAAAAACCGCATAAGCAGGTTGTGTACCAATCCCTTGGGAGACCCCCCCCCCGTGTGCCCAATACCCAAATAGGGTGAAAAACACGTAAATACGGCCTAAAACATGCTTTACATAGCTTGGATGCTCATTGTAGGTGATCATGGTATCAAAAAAGTAAGTTTCGAAAACTTCGATTTTTGAGCTGCCTAGGGTGAAAAGCTGCATAAGCAGGTTGTGTACCCATCTCTCGGGGGACCCTCTCCCCCCTGACCTAATACCCAAATACGGTGAAAAACACGTAAATACGGCCTAAAACATGCTTTACATACCTTGGATGCTCATTGTAGGTGATCATGGTATCAAAAAAATGAGTTTTGAAGACTTCAATTTTTGAGCTGCCTAGGGTGAAAAACTCCGTAAGCAGGTTGTGTACCAATCCCTTGGGAGACCCCCCCCCCCCTTGGACCTAATCCCCAAAATAGGATAAAAAAAAACGTAAATACGGCCTAAAACATGCTTTACATAGCTTGAATGCTCATTTTAGGTGATCACAGATAGTATGCACGAAGTCGCCCCCCCCTACCTCCCCCCCCTACCTACCCCCCCCCCCCCCCCACCCCCCCCTACCCCCCCCCAACTCCCCCCCCAACCCCCCCGGGACCCCCCCCCCAACCCCCCCCCTACCCCCCCCCTACCTCCCCCCCTACCTCCCCCCCCTACCTTCGGCTCGCTTCGCTCGACAGCCGGCTCGCTTCGCTCGACGCGGGGGCCAGCCCCCGCACCCCCCTTAAATAACATGACTCCTGCGGTGGCCACAGACCGCCTTTTGTGTGCACCGCCTTGTGTGTGCACCGCCTTTTGTGTGTACCGCCTTCTGTGTGTACCGCCTTGCCTGTGGCCCCTTAAATAACAAGACTCCTGCTCTGGCTACAGACCGCTATTTGGGTGTTCCGCCTTGTGTGTGCACCGCCTTCTGTGTGCATCGCCTGGCCGGTGGCCCCTTAAATAGCAGAGTCCTGCGGTGGCTACAGACCGCCTTTTGTGTGTTCCGCCTTTTGTGTGTTCCGCCTTGTGTGTGCACCGCCTTCTGTGTGTACCGCCTTCCGGACCCCCCCCCCAACCCCCCCCCTACCCCCCCCCTACCTCCCCCCCCTACCTCCCCCCCCTACCTTCGGCTCGCTTCGCTCGACAGCCGGCTCGCTTCGCTCGACGCGGGGGCCAGCCCCCGCAGCCCCCTTAAATAACATGACTCCTGCGGTGGCCACAGACCGCCTTTTGTGTGCACCGCCTTGTGTGTGCACCGCCTTTTGTGTGTACCGCCTTGCCTGTGGCCCCTTAAATAACAAGACTCCTGCGGTGGCCACAGGCCGCCTTTTGTGTGTTCCGCCTTGTGTGTGCACCGCCTTCTGTGTGTACCGCCTTGCCTGTGGCCCCTTAAATAACAAGACTCCTGCGGTGGCTACAGACCGCTATTTGGGTGTTCCGCCTTGTGTGTGCACCGCCTTCTGTGTGCATCGCCTTGCCTATGGCCCCTTAAATAGCAGAGTCCTGCGGTGGCTACAGACCGCCTTTTGTGTGTTCCGCCTTTTGTGTGTTCCGCCTTGTGTGTGCACCGCCTTCTGTGTGTACCGCCTTGCCTGTGGCCCCTTAAATAACAAGACTCCTGCGGTGGCTACAGACCGCCTTTTGTGTGTTCCGCCTTGTGTGTGCACCGCCTTCTGTGTGTTCCGCCTTGTGTGTGCACCGCCTTCCCCCCCCATACCCCCCCCCCTACCTTCTCGACCCCCCCCTACCTGCCCCCCCTACCCCCCCCTACCTCCCCCCCCTACCCCCCCCTACCTCCCCCCCCTACATAGCGGAGTCCCCCCCGGCGAATCCGAGGTTCTTCCTCGAAGGGGCCCACGGGCCCTGGGGACGCCACCGGGTATTTTCGGCCAAGCCGGACGGAGCTCCCACCGGCGACCCCCCCCCCGCATAAGAGGGTGCACACAACGACCGCCAGCCCCCCCCCCCCCCCCCCTCAGCCCCCCCCAAAAAGGGACTCCGGCGCGGAGGGTTGGGGATATAGTCCCATGCCGCGCGGCCATGAATCGACATGGCCCTACACCGGGCGATACACGCCCTCCCCCCCCCCTCGCTCAAGAGGGGCCCCCGTCGTCCCCCGGGCAGGGAGGAAACCACCCCCCCCCTGAAGGAGCGGCCGCCCTCGGGGGCCCTCGCCCGGCCCCCGGGGGCCTCTCGGGATTCCGCCCCGAGCCAGCACAGCCCTCCAGCCCCTCCCCCCCCCGGCCGCAGCCCTAGGGCCCGCGCGGTCTCCCACGCGCCGGCCCACGCACTACCGGGACCCGGGCCTCGGAGCCCCGGTGCCCAGCCCAGCCTGCCCCCCCGGTGTCCCTCCGGCGGGGCCCGTCCCGGTCCGGTTCGGCCGCGAGGGGACGGTGTGGCTCCCCCCCGCCTCCACCAGGATTCGCCCCCGTGGATGGTGCTCGGCGGGATTCGTCCCCGCCGAGCGGGGTGCGGGCCCCATCGCCGTCCGCAGCCCCCCCGTCACCAGCAGCGCCCCGGGCTCCCCGGGCGCCCCGGCCGACTTTGGCCAGCCCCGGCCGCGCACCTGCTACGGACGGCCACACGGTGACGGTTGGCGGCCGAGCGCACCGACCCCCTTCCCCCCGAGCACGCGCGCACACGCCCCTCCCACGCCCCCCCCACCCTCTCCCCGCACACGCCGCCCCTCCCTCCCGGTCCCCTCCCTTCCTTTTCGCCTCACAGGTGCAGCGAGAGAACCAACCTCGCGCCGTGACGTCAAGACAACTACGGGCCCCCCACCGCCGGCGGGGGTCCCAGGCCTACTCCCTCACTCCTGCGCCCCCCCTCGCCCCCAGCACGCCAGGGCCGCACCAGCTGTGCTGTGCAGGCCCCACAGGCACCCCCGCACGCCAGGGCCGCACCAGCAGTGCTGTACAGGCCCCATAGGAACCCCCGCACGCCAGGGCCGCACCAGCAATGCTGTGCAGGCCCCACAGGAACCCCCGCACGCCAGGGCCGCACCAGCAGTGCTGTGCAGGCCCCACAGCAACCCCCGCACGCCAGGGCCGCGCCAGCTGTGCTGTGCAGGCCCCACAGAAACCCCCGCACGCCAGGGCCGCACCAGCAGTGCTGTGCAGGCCCCACAGGAACCCCCGCACGCCAGGGCCGCACCAGCAGTGCTGTGCAGGCCCCACAGGAACCCCCGCACACCAGGGCCGCACCAGCAGTGCTGTGCAGGCCCCACAGCAACCCCTGCACGCCAGGGCCGCGCCAGCTGTGCTGTGCAGGCCCCACAGAAACCCCCGCACGCCAGGGCCGCACCAGCAGTGCTGTGCAGGCCCCACAGGAACCCCCGCACGCCAGGGCCGCACCAGCTGTGCTGTGCAGGCCCCACAGGAACCCCCGCACGCCAGGGCCGCACTAGCTGTGCTGTGCAGGCCCCACAGAAACCCCCGCACGCCAGGGCCGCACCAGCTGTGCTGTGCAGCCCCCACAGGAACCCCCGCACGCCAAGGCCGCACCAGCTGTGCTGTGCAGGCCCCACAGGAACCCCCGCACGCCAGGGCCGCACCAGCAGTGCTGTGCAGGCCCCACGGGAAACGGGCAGCGCCCCCCCACGCCCGCGCCCGTGCGGTTCAGGGGCACGCGGGCAGATTGCCCCCTCCCCTGTCGTGGGGGAGCGGCGGCCGGAAGCAAGGGGAATCGGGGCCCCGCAGGTCCCCGAACAGGTGGTCCCTCCATCCAGCCCCCCCACCCCGCCTCCGTCACGCACAGGTCGGGTCACCCTCCCCCCCGCAGCGGGGGAGGGCTCCAGGGTAACACACACAGGTGGCTCCTCCCTCCTCCGTGCGCGCGCACCCCCCCCCCCATCCACACCACGGCGGCCCCCACCCCCCCCCCCCCCCTCGGTCGTTGTCGGCACACGCCCGGCCAGCGTGACGCCGGCCGACTGCTCCCTTGCGCCCTGCCCAGGGAGAGCGTGTCTGGCAATTTCTCCCGCCGGCACGTGCTGGGTGCCTTCACAACAACAACAACAACACCTCCGGGGGCAAGAGTTGGGACCCATCCCCATGTGCCCTGGGCCATGAATCAACATGGCCCCCAGAAACTAGGAAAGCGCCTTCCCACAGATTGAGCACCCCCCCCCCCCACCGCCAGAGCCACCGACAACCTGGGGTGAGGTGGCCCGGCACTGCCCACGGAGGCTACTGGGGCTCCAACAACCTGTGGTGAGGAGACCCCTCCCCCCCCCCTCGAGGCGACGCACACACAGTGGGGGCAGGCGCCAATAACCTGGGGTGAGGCGCCCCCCCCGGGGGGGGCACGGGTACGGGGCAGCACCAACGACCCGGGGTGAGGTGCCTTTGCTCCCTCCCTGCCTCCTGTGCCTGCCCTGCCTAGTGCTCTCCCCTGTCAGATTGCCAGCAAGATGCTGCGCATCCGAGTGGGGACGAGCACACGGACAGCGGCACCAGCTCAGCGCGGTGCCCCTGCGCAGTTCCACGCAGCGCTCCAGCGCAGCCCCATGCCGCGCCCCCGCACAGCCACACGCTGCACCCATTCCGCAGCCGCGGCGCCCCGGCGCGGCCCGACGCTGCGCCCATGCGCAGCCCCACGATGTGTTCCGTGCTCAGCCACACGCTGCTTCACTTCTGCAACCGCCACGCCCCAGTGCGGCCAACGCTGCGCCCATGCTCAGTTCCATGCTGCGCCCTTTGCGCAGCCGCATGGTGCGCTCCAGCGCCGTCCCCCGCGGCGGATTGCCGCACCCTGACGCAGCCGCGTGCTGCGCCCCTCGCGCAACGCCACGCTCCGACCAGGCGCGGCCCCAAGCCGCGCCCTAGCGCAGCCCCATGCGGCGTTTCTGCGCGGCCCCACGCAGCGTCCCTTGCTCAGCCGCACGCAGCACACCTCGCGCAGCCGCTGCACCCCGTGCGGCCCCACCCTGCGCTAATGCGCAGTTCCACGCTACACCCCTCAGCAGCCCCACGCTGCGCTCAGGTGCAGCCGCATGCCGCGCACTTGCGCGGCCGCTCCTAGCGCCAACCCCCCTCTCCCGGCCGAAAGCCTGTGGTGAGGCCGGGCCCCCCACCCACACAGCCAGGCGCCAACATCCCCCAGGTGAGGTGCTCGCGGCGTCCGGGGGTCGCCAAAAGCCTGTGGTGAGGCGTCCCCCTTTGCCTAGCACCCGCCCGACACCAACAGCCTCCTGGTACGGCGCTGGTGGCGCTACAGGGATGCCGAAAACCTGTGGTGAGGCGCCCCTGCAGCCCTGACCCCCCAGCGTAGTCCCACGTTACACCCAGCGCAGCCGCATGCTGTGCCCGTGCGCAACTGCCTGCCGCGCCCTTGCGCCGTTCCACATAGCGCCCCTGCGCCACCCCACGCTGCCTCCCAACTCAGCCGCACGCTTCGCCCAAGCGCAGCTCCTTGCCGCACCCCTGCGCGGCCCCGCACTGCGCCCCTGCGCAGTACCACACTGTGCCCCTGCGAATCCCTGCGCTTCGCCCACGTGCAGCCGCATGCTGCGCCCCAGCGCAGCTCCGCCTCTTGCTGAGCCACACACTGCGCCCCCTTGCGCGGCTGCTGCACCCCAGCTCAGTCCCGTAGCGGCCCCGCACCGCACCCCTGCGCGGCGCCACGCTGCCCATGCACATCCCCACGCTGCCCCCCCCTCCCAAGAAAGCCACCACCACCAACGGAACGCGGAGCCCCCCCCCCCCCCCCCCCCAACGCAAAACTTTTACGGCCTTTGACAGCCCCCGGTGGCGCGGGCTGTGCTGTCACTCGCTGCCCGCTTCGGCCTACCCTGGGCGGGACCGGGTAAACCGCCCTGTGGACGGTTGGGGGCTGCAATTTTCCGGCGGCCCCCCTTCGGCTTTGCCGTCGCCTCGGGCGGGCCAACCAGAAACCAGAAACCAAAACCCCCCTACCCCCCCCCCCTACCTCCAAGGTAGGGGGGGCGACTTCGTGCGATATATGGATCACAATATCAAAAAAGTAAGTTTCGAAAACTTCGATTTTTGAGCTGCCTATGGTGAAAACTGCATGAGCAGGTTGTGTACCCATCCCTTGGGAGACCCCCCTGCCCCCCGGACCTAATACCCAAATGGTGTGAAAAACGACATAAATACGGCCTAAAACATGCTTTACATACTTTGGATGGTCATATCTTTTTTTGTCCCCTCTGGCTCAACAAGTTCGATGAGTATAATGTGACCTATGATGTGACCTATGATATAACCTTGGATGGTCATATCCGGTGGTCAAATTATCATAAAAATGAGTTTCGAAAACTTCGATTTTTGAGCTGCACCAGGGTGAAAAACTGCATAAGCAGGTTGTGTACCGGCCCAATCACTAGGCCATTATTGGTGGAAACAGTCATTTCGCGTCTTTGGCACGGGTTGTGACCGGCTCTAAGCAAGGCTAGAGACTGCAAAAAACGTCCTTTCGTATCCTAGTAGGCATATACTGTCACAACATCCCCACTCACACCCCTCAGAGTGGGTACCACGGGGTCACCAAGGTCGCCGAAACCGCCAACATAGCAAAAATGGCAAACATGGCAAAAAAAGCGCTCATCCCACTCCGCCCCATACAAACCCCATGGAGTCGGGACCCGGAAACACTTTTTCGGCTCAAAATCGGAAAAAACCAAAAGATTCATGATTTTCGACCCAAAAAAAGTGGGGTCATTTTCTCGACATTTTTGACCCCCCCCCCCCCCACCCCCCTCCCTCAAAAGCTCCAAAAAGTGGGTTTCAAGTGGAGCGGGGTCTGGGGGGTTCGGACCAAAAACTCATTGAGGGATGCGTTTATTGGACAAAATAATGATTTTACAAGGGGTTAAACTAACAATTCAACCCCTTGGGGTAGGGTACACGAATAGGCCCAAAAAGGCCCAAAATGGGGGGGTATGTGGCGTTTTCCCCTATATACGCCTTCCTGGCTTTGATCTAACAACCTCTGCGAGGTGATTCCTAGAATCTGCATCTGCAGTGTCGCCCTCAACACCGAGTGTACCCCCCCCTCCGTGCGCAAGCACGCTGAAAGTCAAGGAAACTACGGTCAGACAAGCTCCCGTCGTGCACCAATTCCTTGGGAGACCCCCCCCCCCCCCCCGCACCCAATACCCAAATAAGGTGAAAAAGACCTAAAACGCCTAAAACATGCTTTACATACCTTGCATGGTCATTTCAGGCGGTTGCAATATAGAAAAAAATAAGTTTCAGAAACTTCGATTGTTGAGCTGCCCAAGGTGAAAAACTGCATAAGCAGGTTGTGCACCGGCCCATTCAATCATGTAAGCCATTGTTGGTGGAAATAGTCCTTTCATGTCCTTCGCACGGGTTTTGACCGGCCCTAAGCAAGGGTAGAGACTGCAAAAAAACGTCGTTTCGTAACCTACTAGGCATATACTGTCACAACATCCCACTCACACCCCTCAGAGTGGGTACCACGGAGTCAACGAGGTCGCAAAAACCGCCAACATAGCAAAAATGTGCATAAACTACAAAGGCGCTTGTCCCACTCCGCCCCATACAAATCCCATGGAGTTGGGAGCCGGAAACACTTTTTGGCTCCAAATCGAAAAAAAACCAAAAGATTCATCATTTTCGACCGAAAAAAAATGGGGGTCATTTTTTTCAACATTTTTCACCCCCCCCCCCCAAGCACCCTCCACTCCCCCACCTCCCTCAAAACCTCAAAAAAATGGGTTTCAAGTGGGGGGGGTCTAGGGGGGTCCATACCAAAAAATCATTGGGGGATGCATTTATTAGACAAAATAATGATTGTACACGGGATTAAACTAGCACCACCCCTTGGGGCAGGGTACGCGAATAGGCCCAAAAAGGCCCAAAAAGGGGGGTATGCGGTGTTTCCCCCTATATACGGGCCTGCGTGGCTTTGATCTAACAACCTCTGCGTGGTGGTTTTCCATTTTTGACTTGTAGAGGGTGGGAAGCTGCTTAAGCAGTTTGTGCACACACCAGATGCCATTGAGCCACCTACAACGGCAATTTTGAAGCTTGTGGGGGGCCCATGGCTCGGGGTAGATGGGCCCAGTGGCCACTACATGGGTCCCCATGGGCGCTCAAGTACCCGTATGATCACCAAATGATCACCCAAACCCATCGTAGGGGCAACAGGTGGGTTTCGGAAAAAGTCGAAATGTGAAAATTTTCTCAAGTGCCACTAAACACCCTACACAACAGCAATTCCATTGCCTTTGGCAAGTCCACCTCGCAGAGAATCTACCCCCAGCAACAAACACCCAAAATAGGGTAAAAACTACAAAAATATGGGCTAAAACATATTTTATATACCTTGGAAGGTCATTTTAGGTGATCACAATATCAAAAAGACAAGTTTCAGAAACTTCAATTTTTGTTAAAAAAAAAACTGCAAAAAACGTCCTTTCGTATCCTAGTAGGCATTTAATGTCACAACATCCCCACTCACAGCCCTCAGAGTGGGTACCACGGAGTCACCGAGGTCGCCGAAACCGCCAACATAGCAAAAATGGCTGAAAATGGCATAAGCTGCATAAGCACTCGTCCCACTCCGCCCCATACAAACCCCATGGAGTCGGGACCCGAAACACTTTTTCGGCTCAAAATAAAAAAAACCAAAAGATTCACCATTTTCGACCCAAAAAATCATTGCGAGATGCGATTATTGGATAAAGTAATGAGTTTACAGGGGGTTAAACTAACAACTAACTCTTCCCACTCCGCCCCATACAAACCCCATGGAGTCGAGACCCGGAAACATTTTTCCAAAAAAAACCAAAAGATTCATGATTTTCGACCCAAAAAAGGGGTGGCGGTCATATTTTGAAATTTTTGAGCCCATCCCCACACACATCTCCCTCCAAACCTCAAAAAAGTGGGGTCCAAGGGGGGGGGGGGGTTTAGGGGGTCCGGACCAAAAACTCATTGAGGGCTGCGTTTATTGGACAAAATAATGATTTTACAAGGGGTTAAACAAGCAATTCAACCCCTTGAGGTAAGGTACGCGAATAGCCCCCAAAAGCCCAAAAAGGGGGGGGTTGTGGCGTTTTCCCCTATATACGGGCCTGCGTGGTTTTGATCTAACAACCTTTGCGAGGTGATTTTGGGGCTTTCGGAGGGCCCATGGCAAGGGCTATAGAGGCCTAGCGGCCACTTCGTGGGTCCCCATGGGTGCTCAAGTACCCGTATTGTCACCGAATGATCACCCAAACCCATCCCAGGGGGAACGGAAGGGTTTCATGAAAAATTGATTTTTCAAAAAACTTTCACGTGCCACTAAAACGCCTATCCAGTGTGCAAACGGCTAAGTCCTCACTACCAAGGGGCCATATTGGGGGGGGGGGGGGGCGATTCGGGGTACCTGGAGTTGGGACCCGGGAGCCCGCCATGGGTTAGGGGGTCCATATACAAGAAAAAATTCCTTCAGGACCCGGGTCCAAATACACACACAGCGGCCACAATACGCAAAGAAGTTTCGACCCCAACCCCACCCCCCACCCCCCAAAAAGGGGTACCCAGGTGCCGGGGGGGGGGGGGGGGGGACGGGGGTCAAAATCCAAAAAAATCATCGGGGGGTCATTTTTGGTCCTAAAATGATGAATTTACAGGGGGTTTGACGTCGGAAACCATGCATTGGGGTATGCTACGCGAATGACCCCAAAAAAGGGGGGTATACGACGCTTGCGCCTGCGCTTGATCTAACAACCTCTCTTCGAGGTGATTTAGGTCACCCAAACTACCCTACCTAGAGACAAATGCAAGCTACCTTCCCCTCACATAAGACATCATGCAAAATGTGGAAAGCCACACACGTATCCTCTTTTCCGTTCAAATCTCAACTAAGTACAGAATCAGAATGCTCCAGAGTGGCGGCATTTGAAAGCTCACTCACCCTACCAGCTAGTGCCAAAGCCTCGTAAGTGTCCACCTCATCCTCAACTGGACCGGGGGGCAAAGTGGCTTGCAGGAGGGAATCCATGTCAACCTCCGGTATGGTACGACTACACATCCTGATCGGCAGTGATGTGGCCTCACATTCGACTGTGGTTAGGCAAAAAGCGGGGATTCCGTCACCCCAACCCAAGGGCCCACACCAAAGTGTGGGAGTGCATGGTGGAGATGAGCAAAAAAGTGCGAAAGGGGGTGGACATGGGTGAAAGCGGGTGAAAATCCAAAAATGCCACATCCCCAAGGTGGAAGAAGCATCAAAACCTACACTAGGGGCACCAATGATGCCCCTAGTATCACAAAGTATGGGTCTCCAATACGGCTAGACGCCCAAATAGTTGCACTGCGCCCGCACTGCGCCCCCTAAATGTTCACCGGACAACACGTTCATTGGACACAAGGGGGGCGGGGCTTGATTGCCGGGAGTAAATCCTCTGCAATCAAACACTTTTTGATAACTCTTGTCTCCAAGCAATCTCCCGTTTTTGGTAAACCCCAAAACATCCCAACACCTTTGTCCCCCCCAAAGCCCATCCACAACATGCACTTGAGTGATGCAAAAGCTATGGCAATTGTTGGGTAGAGGGGCAGTACACCGAGCACAAGACCAATTACAAAATCACATTGGCTGCAGTGAAAGAAGAGAGGGTGTCGTCGTTTTCCTTCCGGGCGTTCAGGGTGTCACTGAGTACTTTTGGGACATCCCGGATATGTTGTTAGGGCTGACACGCACTAACAAGCAGCTCGGAATCTGGGTGCATCAGCGACCTGTGCCATGGGTTGCCTGGATCCAAAAACATGTCGTGCAGATGGGCCTGCAAAAGGAAAATGCGAAACCACCTGAAACCTGAATGTGCAACACAAAAACACTCACGATTGCGATGAACCTTACGTACACAGATATCAGGTTAAGAGGCGCGTGTCAAACGTCCTGAGGTGCCCCTGTTGCACTGTCTGCAACCATCGCTGTCGCTTTGCACTCGTATACCAAACCATTAATCTGTATGCGAATGCAGGCCCCTGCCAAGCCAGACGGGGCATGGAGGGCGGACGCCCAAAGAGAATGGGCGTGGAGGGAGGGACGAGGGGCCATGCACTTGGGGGGGCAGGGTGCGGTCAGGCGGGGTTTAAGATGTACCCTGTCTACGCTGCACGTGCAATATCCCACCAAGAAAATCGAATGTGGGGGGAATGTTTGCCCACGGCACAGACTCAGAAGGCGGTTGGGTTGGCATAATGCAGACCGATGTTTAAGATGTACCTGTACCTACGCTGCACGTGCAATACCCCCAAAAAAAATCGAATGTGGGGGGAATCTGGCGCGCTACTTTTGTATTAACTATCCCGACTTCAGCCCCAAATTTACCCTCTCATGGAGAAACCCCCCAAGTAGACCACATTGCACTGCACACCTTCCCTACAAAGCACGTTGCATAATAAAGCAATAGCTGTGAATTCAACAACTCCAAATGTCATTTGTATTGTGCTCAACAAACAACATTGGTCCCACAAGTGTGGGTGTCAATACATTCAGTACAATAGTGCTCCTTACACTCATCACAAACTGCAACGGTGGAGCGCTTCTGGCAACACAACACACACACTTCTGCCTCATCCTCTGCCTCATCTTGCGTGGCGGCCGAGTTGCTTTGGTCAGTCCAAACATGAGGCGGGACATGCTCCCATGGTCCGTAGGGGGGGGGGGGGTGACGGACTTGCCTCCAGATGCAAAATTGTGTAAAATGCAACAAAGTACGGACTGACTGGTGCAACTCATCGGGGCCGCCACGCCAGATGTTCCTAACCAAACCCCAATGCCACAACCGAGCAAACAGCTGCTCAATGTGTGCCCTATACCACCCGTGCACGTCATTGTAACATTGTTGGCGGGTTGTCAAAGTGCCATTCTTTCTTCCAATGAATGGCACAATGACATGAATTCGGCCTTTATGAGCACCATCATGGCCTCCAACTTCGAAATCAAAGAAATCACCTCGGGTACGAGAAGGTCCATACCCATCCCAAATCAAAACATCTGCTGATGTCCCCGGGGGCCAAGGGGCAAATCCATATAATGTTGCTCAACATATCAACGGCAGCAGTCACCTTGTAAACATGCGATGCATACTTGGTTTGCACAAGCAGAGCACAAGAAAACTGCACAGGACTTGGGATGGCAGTACTGAAGTATCACCAAGGCCGGAATACCGGCGGTTGTATGGACGGGTGCGCTGCGGACCACTCCGCTGGATGCGGGACCCCACTCTGAAACGGACCCTGACCCTATACCCTGGTCCACACGCTGCAGCACGGTTAGATCCCCCACTCTACCCGAGGGAATCGGTTTCAAAAGGGAAAGGAAAGGGCAGGTGCTCTCAGGGGGTCAGCCGGTCAGTGGGTGGGTGGGCGGGCAAAGACAGGAAAACTGCCTAAACATTGGAGACGCAAACAAAAGTTGAGACGAGGCACAGCTAGTGTTTGCACAAGCAGAGCACAAGAAAACTGCACAGGACTTGGGTATTCATTCTCCGCTGTACCTAGTTCCCACACCACAGGTCCCACATCCGGATCCCAGCTCCAGAGGAATGTGAACTGAGGTAGTAATCAAGCAAAAGGCAAAGCAACAGAAGCAACCCCCCCCCCCCCCACGACAACCAGGGGACCCGCCACCGTGCACTGCTGACGCGCATCTTCCCGAGACACGGCGCCGCGCTCAATGGCAGAGGCCAGAGGCCGAAGCGGAGGGAGGGCTGGAATGGTGTCGGGCACCGGGCCCACATCAGCAGCGCCACCCCCGGCGGACTCCTCCAGCGGCCACGCCGCCATGGACAGTCACCACAGTGGACAGACACAGGTGGTCACGACGGTCGCCGTGCCCCACGTACAAATAAGGCGGGTAAATCGAATCACCCGGCCGTCAGCCCCAGCCGGGCGCGGAGTGAAGCAGGCCCGAAAAGGTCTCCGCCGTATCCAGGTATCCACCACAGGGTCCACTACCTAACCCCAGCCCCAGAGGGATGTGCACCGAGGTAGCAATCCAGCAAATGGCAGTCCCCAGGCCGAGGCGGAGGGAAGGCAGGAGCCGTGTTGGGCACCAAGCTTAAATCAGCAGCGCCACGTCCGGCGGACTCCTCCAGCGGCCATGCCGCCCCGGACAGCCACCACGCGGGCAGATACAGGCGATCACGACGGTCGCCGTGCCCTGCGGACAAAGTGGCGGGCAAATCGCACCAACCGGCCGTCAGTCCCAGCCGGATGCGGAGTGAGGCTGGCCCAAAAATGTGAAGAAAAAAAAAAAAAAAAAAAAAAGCACCCAGCGGCCGTGCCACCAACCAAGCAAAAAGACCACAAGACAGGCGCACCCAGCGGCCACGCCGTCGGAGTCAACCTCTGCAGAGGGCAGATACAGGCGAACACGACTGTCGGGGAGTCTTACTGACGGTAAAAGGCGGCCAGTCCCAGCACCCGGCCGTCAGCTCCAGCGGAACGCGGACCGACGCGGCCCAAAAAGACAAAACCAAATCAGCACCCAGCGGCCAAGCCGTCAGGGACACCCACTGCAGTGGGCAGGCACAGACGACGACGACAGCCGGCAGACCTCACAGGTTGAAGAGGCGGGCAAATTGCAACACCAGCCCATACCGGGCTTGGATCCATATATATGGTACAGCAACCCTGCGTCCCTGGTTCCAGTCCGTTAGGGAGACCACTGCGACCCCCTCCGGCAGCCTTACCTCCCAGACCTGGCGGCAGGCATGCCGCCCTGGGGGTTTGACGCTGTGGCCGTCGGGGGTCGTGCGGCGGTGCGGCGTGCCTCCCACGCGTGCAGCCACGTCCCGGACCGCCCGTTCCAAAAACCCCTCCCTGTCGTCAGGGAGGGGGCACTGGGGGCACAGGCGCACCCCGTTGCCGAGCAGCACCCGGCGGATGGGCAGGCGCGCCAACCTGCCGCGAAGGCGGGTGCGGAGCACGCTGCTCCACTTCGCCGCCCGGCGCTGCTGTGCGTCTGCGGAACGCTGGTGCCGCTGTCCGCCATGGCGACCCTTTCGGCGGGCTCCACGGGAACCCCGTCGCTTGTGGGCCCCACGCGAGCCCCGACGCTTGGTCATAGGTGCGGATAGCAAAAAAGGTTGCTACATGGAGGGCGCATACACTGCCGCCGCTGGCCTACTGGGGGGGGGGGGGAGGGGGCTAGCATCTCCGGAGACACACCACCCCCCTCACCCGAGCCTCGCCCAGATTGTCCAGCAATGCATCCCACGTGCACCAAGCCTCGACTTCCGCTCTGGCCTGTGAGCCTCCGAACACTGACGTCACCCTGGACATAGGGTCTCCCGGCTGAAGCGCCGAGGGCACCCACACGAGGCGGAGCACGATCCCTGATACCCACAGGACCCTAGCCAACGACCGAAGGACCGTTTGGTGGTGGGTCAGGTGGCTAGTCGCGCGCAGTCTGAGGACCTGAGCAATGGCCGCCTCACTGTCGCTACAGACCGTAACAGATCGGTGTCCTGTCCTGACTGCAAACCTGACAGCCCACGCCACTCCCCTCAGTTCCGTGGTTTGCTGGCTGGCGAAGCGGGCAGGAGGTGTCACATGCGTACGCACACCCACCCCCGGCACGAGCGCCCCCACCCTCCAGCACCCCGCATCGCGCGCTCCATCAACACAGATGACGACGCCCCCGCACCACAGAGAGGATCGCGAAAGCCTATCCTCAGTCCCAAACTGGAGGGCCCTCAATTGCCTCCAGGCCTCCCCGCCCGGTGCCTGCCAGGGCTCGGCCGCCACCGCCACCAATGTTGCGAGGCTGCCCAGCATTTTCAGGGGGAAGCCCTGGGCCGGCTGCTTGACCCCGCCCACCGTCCTACCCCAGCGCAACCAGCAGTAGGCGCCCGCCGCGAAAGGGCAACCCAATCCCCTCGGACGCACATGCCAATTCAGTAAACCCAGGAAGCTTTGGAGGTGCCGGTCGTTACCTGCGCCAACCGCCAGCCTCAGCCATCCCGCCCACAACTGGAGCAGTGCTTGTTCATGGCTCCTGATCTGCCTAGCCTGCAAGTCGAGCTCCTTCCCCAGGAATGACGCCACACGCACCGGGTCCAGGACACTCTTAGGACTTATGAGGAACCCAGCCTCGATCAGGGCACGCACTGCCACTCGCCCCGCCTCCCTGAGCACCTCCCTATCAGTGAAGACGAGCAAAAAGTCATCAAGGTAGTGCACAAGGAGTATCTCGGGGGGCAGTACCCCCTGGAGAATGCGAGCCAAACTCGTTTGGCACAGATAGGGGCTGTATTTCCAGCCAAATGGTAGGCGCGACAGTGCCACAGGCGGAGCCCCGGGGGCGGGCCGGAAGCGAAAAACCTGGCGCGCACCCTGGGGCAAGCAAAAGCTCCAAAACGCATTTTTGAGGTCAATGTGGAGGCCGTAGAGGTCCACATCAGGCGGGAATGCCGACAAGGACCTAGCCAAATCCTCCCAGGAATCCAATCTAAAAGTGGGGGGCTTGCCCCCGTCACTCTTGTTGATCTTGACGCAACTCAAGATCAAGGATACCTTCTCGGAGGATTCGGGGATGACGAAGGGGTAACACGTGGGGGGGGGGGGGGTCAGCCGTCTCCTCGTAGACCCCCGCCCCCCTCAACGCCTGCACTATCCTCTGGACCTGCTGTGACACCCATCTGGTTGCCCCTCGGACCACCCTATCCCCGTCCTGCCACTCCCGCTCGACGTCAAAATCCTGGAGCCCTCCGCGGTAGAAGGGCGGTACGACAGCGTCCCACAGATCGTCAGGGATCTGGGGGGAGCCTATCGGCCCCAATCCCCGGTCCAAAATGGCATCCTCGACCCCCCCCATGAACCGCGGAATGGGGGAGGTGTTGATATGGAGGCATGCCTCCCAGGCGTCCGGGTGGAGCTTGCGCAAGGCGCCCAGGAGAGCGGGTAAAGCCCCCTGCAAGCGGAAATCCTCGGCTGTATCGAATACTCTATTCAACCACAAATCCACCCTCTTCGCAACCATCCACAAGCCACAACGTTCCCGCTCGGCTATCCAGTGAAAATGGGGGGTGAGCGCCTGCATGAACTCCAGGAAGAGGGGGGGCTGTTCCTGCACCCTCCCACCCCTGTCGGGACCCTTACAGAGGGGGGGGGGGCGACGCCACTGGGCCCGCCCGCCCCCAAGCCTTGGCCTTGAGACGCTCAGCTGCAGCCACGAAGGCACCCTCCACCGGGCCTTGCGCCTCCGGCGTCCGGACATGCCCGCCCTGCCCGAGCTTGATGCGCTTGGGCTGCGGCGTTCCGATCTGCTGGGCCAAACGAGGTCTCCCAGCTTGACGGCGTGCGGGGGCTCGGGATCGCACGGTCTGCGTACTACCCAGGACCACCTTAGCGCGACGCGGCCCCGTGTATGTGCGGTGGACACGGCCCACCACTCCAGCTTTCGAGCCCGCTGCGGGTCCTCCTCTGACAGGGCCAACGGCCGCCCTGGAGGACCACGGCTTACGCTCCCGCCCAACGAACCTGGCAACTCCGGCCTGTCGACGCCCGGGGGAGCCCCTGGCGCTGCCGACTGCGAATTCACCAGCGGGCTCGCTTCCGGAATCCTCACTGTTGTCGTCGGTGTCCACGTCGGAATCGACATTGATGGGCCCGGCTGCCGTCCCCGGCCCGCACGCCCCCCCCCCCACGGCAACCAAAGGCCCCGCCACCGTGCACAGCTGACCCGCACCTTCCCAAGACACGGCGCCGCGCTCAATGGCAGAGGCCAAAGGATGAAGTGGAGGGAGGGTATGAGCTGTGTCAGGCCCCGGGCCCACCTCAGCAGAGCCGTCCCCTGGGGATTCCTCCATCTCGGTTGCGGTTTGGTCTCCGTCGCCTCCTCCCCCAAGCGTGCCTCTCGCAGTGGATTCCAGCTCCGGACCTCGCGGAAGTCTCGGCTTGCGCTTGGTCGGGGTGTTGAGGGCGCTCGCGATACTGGGGAACATCGGGGATCCCCACAGGGCCAGGACGCCCACGCGTTCCGGAGTCGGCAAAGGCCCCTGGTCACAGGACCATGCGGGCAGCACCGTAGGGGCAACGACTCCCGGGTCTGACCATTTGGTGCCGTATTGCATCGCCACGGCTGTGCTCTGCCATCTGCCCCACCATTTGTAGTAGGCGAGGTCTGGTTTACGGGCCCAAGTCGCTGCGGCGCCTCCCCTGCGCAGGGCGTGCCACCTGGCTCGGGAGTGTGCGGTGCTCGCCAGGGTGTCGGCCATGCCTGCCTCCAACCCCGCTTCCCCTGACTGCCATACGAGCATGTCTGAGGATCGGCCCAGCGAAACCATGTGGCCATGAAGCCACGCCCGGACGCCGTCCGCATACCTGTACAGGGGGCGGGTGGTATACCCCTCCTCCCCTGTCTTGGAGTTCCAAAACTGGACAAAGCCTGGCATAGCCAGGTCAGTAACCCTGATGCCAGCTGCTTCGCCCACCCGCAGGTAGCATACCCAGCTGATGATGGCCAATGCGCTGAACACCGCTCCGTGTCTGGAGTCTCTGGCCTTTTGGACCAGCTGGACCAAGCCTGCTGGGGACAGATAGGGCTGAGAGCCCAAGGATGCGGCTCCCGCCGCAATCCTTTTGTGCAAGGTGGTGACTGTTGGGGGCAGCCACTGGAGGTCCTCCACGGCCCGGACCGCGGAGGTAATACCCCGCAGGGCCGACGCTGTAGCGCCGGCTTGGGCCCGCTCTGCCAGGAGGCCTGCCAGTGCCGCGGCTGTATCAGGCGGGCCCGCGCGGCCCGCGTAAGCCGCCAAGGCCCGGAGTCGGGACGCGTACTGTGAGCGGGTTCTCGGTCTCCAGGACTGCATGGCGCTTTCCTCCGGTGAGCAGGGGTCGTCTGACCGGGCTGCTGTCTCCCACCGGCGGGCGAGCGCCCGCAGCTCTGCCGCCGTGTCTCCAACACCGGAGCCCGGGGCGGCCGGTCCGGGCTCCAGCCGGTCCTGTCAGGACCAGTGTGGGCATCTAAAGTGCCAGTGGCGTTCGTCGGGGGAGCCCCTCTGCGCGCACCTCTGGCACCCTCCGCTCGGCGGCGAGTCCACAGGGATCCACTCGCCCTGCCTCGTCTGCCATTGCAGTACTCCTCCCACCTCCCTGAATTTCACGCTCCGCCACGTGAACGCCGACCCTTGCTCCTTCCATGCCTCCTCCAGCGTGGTGTACTGGTTGGACTCGGAGCTGGATTTCCCGTGCGTCCCTGCATACCTGCGGGCATACGCCGCCTGGGACTGGGACACGCAGTCCCAGACCCTCCACGCCAGCTGCTCTCCTGGGTCGACTGCGGCCTCCGTCGCTTGGCCGCCAAACTCACTTGGTCGGGGGATCTCCCCCACCTCACCAGCTCTAAGGCGTACGTACGCCTTGATGTTGGACAGCATGAGTCTCATCCACTGTGCCAACTGGGGCTTCTCGAGGGCTCGGTTTACTTCTGGCACGCTCAGTGGGGGCAGGCGGGGCCCCTCCTTCACTGCCACCCGGGCGAGTTGCTCTCCGAGTTCTTGAATTTCTTTGGCTTGCGCCGCCAGCCGCTCCTCGGCTGACTCTTGTTGGTTCTGATTAGGCTGCTCAACCCCGTCCATGGATTAACAAAAACAAAGACAGGAAAACTGCCTAAACATTGGAGACGCAAACAAAAGTTGAGACGAGGCACAACTAGTGGATTCCACAAGCGGCACTCCATATCCCGCCAATGGAACTGATGGGCATGGAGTCTGTGAAATGCGTCATAAAGAATGAAAAATGGGGACAATGGTTGAAAGGATTCAACCTGTCGGCCCATCGAATCTCTTGAACAACATGGTCAAGGAGTTCGCGAACACGGGCAACACTCTGCCGCCATGCAACCTCCAAACACCCTTCGATGCGAGACATGAGAGCACCGCTCTCTGCTGGTGGTGTGTGTTTCATCCAGAAAAAAAATCGGTGGACTTGCACCGTTTCACCCACCATTGGACACCACCACCCTTGCCATCGTCATAAACGGGGTGCAAAGGGTGTGCCAAATTCTTAGACACGGCGAGAAGATACTCCAAAATCTCATCCTCTATCAACATGGTGTAAAACACGTTGTCCTGGTTTCCTCAATAGCACCGGAAGGTTGAAAGACCGCATAAAAAGTAGACTTTAAATTGTTGCATCGTGTCGTGTGCATTCTCCGTGATCCTGAAACAAAGGGGAACAAAATCAGAACCGGTTGCCTAACCCTTGCCTTCTCCGGGGCCCAAAAAAGGGTGGAAATGCTATGTCACCCCTACATTCTTGTGGATTGTGAGTCCCTGACCCCAACTTAAGGGGTCACGCAACATAGCGTGGATTGCGAGTCCCTAACCCCTACTCATGGAGCCACACAACAAAGCATGGATTGAGAGTCCCTAACCCCAACTCAAGGGGCCACACAACATAGCGTGGATTCAGAGTCCCTAACCCCAACTCAAAGGGGCCAGGCAACAAAGCGTAGATTGCGAGTCCCTAACCCCAACTCATGGGGCCACAAAACAAAGCGTTGATTGCGAGTCCCTAACCCCAACTCAAAGGGGCCACACAACAAAGCGTGGATTGCGAGTCCCTGACCCCAACTCAAGGGGCCACGCAACAAAGCGTGGATTGCGAGTCCCTGACCCCAACTCAAAGAACCATGCAACAAAGCGTGGATTGAGAGTCCCTAACCCCAACTCAAGGGGCCACGCAACAAAGCGTGGATTGAGAGTCCCTAACCCCAACTCATGGGGCGAGGCAACAAAGCGTGGATTGCGAGTCCCTAACCCCAACTCATGGGGCCACACAACAAAGCATGGATTGAGAGTCCCTAACCCCAACTCAAAGGGGCCACACAACAAAGCGTGGATTGCGAGTCCCTGACCCCAACTCAAAGGGCCATGCAACAAAGCGTGGATTGAGAGTCCCTCACCCCAACTCAAGGGGCCACGCAACATATCGTGGATTGCGAGTCCCTAACCCCAACTCAAGGGGCCACGCAACAAAGCGTGGATTGCGAGTCCCTGACCCCAACTCAAAGGGCCATGCAACAAAGCGTGGATTGAGAGTCCCTAACCCCAACTCAAAGGGGCCACACAACAAAGCGTGGATTGCGAGTCCCTGACCCCAACTCAAGGGGCCACGCAACAAAGCGTGGATTGAGAGTCCCTCACCCCAACTCATGGGGCCACGCAACAAAGCGTGGATTGCGAGTCCCTAACCCCAACTCATGGGGCCACGCAACAAAGCGTTGATTGAGAGTCCCTAACCCCAACTCATGGGGCCAGGCAACAAAGCGTGGATTGCGAGTCCCTAACCCCAACTCATGGGGCCACGCAACAAAGCATGGATTGAGAGTCCCTAACCCCAACTCAAAGGGGCCACACAACAAAGCGTGGATTGCGAGTCCCTGACCCCAACTCAAAGGGCCATGCAACAAAGCGCGGATTGCGAGTCCCTGACCCCAACTCAAGGGGCCACGCAACAAAGCGTGGATTGAGAGTCCCTAACCCCAACTCAAGGGGCCACGCAACAAAGCGTGGATTGCGAGTCCCTAACCCCAAATCAAGGGGCCATGCAACAAAGCATGGATTGAGAGTCCCTGACCCCAACTCAAAGGGGCCACGCAAGAAAGCGTGGATTGAGAGTCCCTAACCCTAACTCAAGGGGCCACGAACAAAGCGTGGATTGCGAGTCCCTGACCCCAACTCAACGGGCCACGCAACAAAGCGCAAAATCAGAAGTCAAAACCTACGCTAGGGGTCACAATGATGCCCCTAGTATCTCAAAGTATGGGTCTCCAGTACAGCCAGACGCCCAAATGGCTGCACTGCGCTACGTGCGCCCCCTTAGTGCACCCCCTAAAAGGCCACTGGTGGGGCATGGATCGAAGAGATGCCCGGCGCGCGCCCGGCGCGCTAGCGTTCCCCTGTGGGGTAGGCAAGCACCCAATGTTTGTTGGGGGGGCATAGTCTCAGGGTTTGTAAGTTCTGGTGGGCTTCTTGAATTGATGGACGGTGGCAACATTGGCCCTGAAAGTGTCCTTCATGATGGACTGAAGCCTCTGCCACAGCGGAGTTGTGGCAGTGGTATTGGCCCGAATGCAGCGCTGCCCCAAAGCTCTCAGGGTTTGGACCAGAGCTTCTCTTCGAGAGCGTCGGTGTGTCATAGCAATGCCAGAGAGACACGTTCCCTGGCGTTTCCAAACGACAAATGCAGCGCCGTGATATGGCGATGGAGGCGGACAGACCCATGCACCACCGCGGACATGTCTGTGGAAACGTTGCTGAAGAGAAAGTTCAGTGGACTGTACATGTGGACCGAGGCCACATCTGAACTCAATGTCACAGCTTCGCTGTGGGAAGAGGGTGTGGGCCAAGCACATGACACAAACCGGCGGCATTAGTTTTTTCTTTTGGCTCAGACCAAGATGAGCTGGCGTACCCTGCTCATCATATAGTACTCGGGACACGAGACACTGTCTCGGAATCAAAGTTCAGAGCTGTCCAGGGCTACAATGATCCCACAAATCACTGTGGTAGCGGATCTGACACGTAGTGAGGATTGGCTGAAACCAGGTGATGCAGTGGGAGACTGCCACGCGCGTATGCTTGCCAGTGCACATCAGGCACAATGACTGTAGGCCGAAAATGACAACGGTGTGAAGACTGAAGGCTGAGATGAATCAGCGCGTTGCATTGCATACAATATCAGTACCAGACAAGGGGGGGGGGGGGGGGGCATTCAGGCATAGCTGGTCACTACAAACCGGCAGCATTAGTTTCGGTCTGGCCTCCGGGATTCAGGTGCCGAGGCCACGGATGAGGAGCGCCTGAAGGCTGCTCCGGAGTCGAAAACAAGAAAAAGAGGCGGGGCAGAGATAAGGGCAACAGGAGTCCAGGGGGAAGGGGGAGGGCCACAGTGTCGGGCCCAGCCTGACGATGGGACCGATGTTCATCGGGGACAGGGTAGTGCAGGTTGCACAGAGACGAAACGCTGTGTCGTACACAGGGCTTGACTTGGACGTCAACGGCCTGGATAGGCTGTGTTTCACAGAATGCGATTCCAGGGCCAATGCAAGAGGTGCCATGATTTCTTTTTTTTTGCCGGGGTTGGGGGGGTTCAGACTAAGATGAGCTGGCGTACCCCGCTTACTTCACAGTACTCAAGACAACCTCTCGGAGTCAAGGTTCAGAGCTGTCCAGTGCTATGGTGATCCCACTAATGACTGTGGTAGCGGATCTGAAACGTAGTGAGGATTAGCTCAGTCTGAAACCAGGTGATGCAGTGGGAGACTGCCACGCGCATAGGCTTCCTGGTGCGCATGAGGCACAATGACTGTAGGCTGAAAAAGACAGCGGTGTGAAGACTGTGAAGAGGTGCCATGATTTTGACGCCCGTGATCCCGGAGAGCGGAACGTGACGTCTGGAGCGCTTGAACGGCTAACGCCCCATCACTTGTACAGGCAATGGCGCAAGAGGTGCGAATACCGATCGCTCCTGATCACGCTCTGGACCTCGTACCTCGTAGAAAGCGGGAACAAAAAAGGCGCACAAGAAGAATTCTGGTTCTGGTGCCAGTAACCCCCCTCCCTCCTGTCGCAAGAGCAACGTTGTTGTTGTTTCCACAGGTTTTGGCGCGGGTCCTTCTCTCGCGCTGTGTACACTAAAGATGAGGCTTGGGGGGCGGCACGGTGGCTCTGCCACGTCCTGCTTCTGCGCTGACCCCTGTACGCACAGCGCGCAGGACCTAAATAGGCTGATCTGTTTCTGCAGGTTTGGAACTGTGGCAATGGGCGGTTCCTTTTTCTGGCGGTCCGTGAAGATCAAGTTTTCTATTTGATCTGGGGCTGGCAGATGGTATTTTGGGGTGCCAGACTGCAACTGTTATTGCTGCCTTTGGCATCCTCCGTGTCCTCTTCCTGGTCAATGGCGCCCGGTGCCAGGCTGCCGCTGGCACTACCCTCACGCAATGCAGGGTGCTGTGCTGGTGGGAGGCCGTCCACCAAGGTCCGAGGGATTCGCGGGCAAATGCAAGAGGACATTTTCTTTTTGGATGACTCAACTTGTTTAAAGCAGAGTACTAAAGACGCTTCTTGGAAAGCGGGCATCGGACTGATATGATACACTGGATACCTGGCAAAGCCACATGGCACACGTCAGGATGCTTTCTATTGCTCTATCGATTCGGAGGCCAGTGCAAGATGATGTTCTACTGCGCAGAAATGGACAAACAGGGGGTAGAGTTTGGGACCGTGGTACCCCCCGCCCCCCTTGTAATCCCACCCCTAATGTCAGGCCAGCCCCCCACATCAGGGGAGGGGACAGTCATCAAGTGACGGTCCCCCATATGGGGGGGGGGGGATTGCACCACAAAACTGTACCACTTGACGACTGCAGCACTGCATGGACAACACCAGTAGCACCCATCCAACTGAGACATCAATGCATTTTTGCACCGTGCCTGCTCCACAGGCAGCGTTATTTCTGTGCACGCACGTGCCCATTACACAGGCACTGTATGAAACTTTTTCTTGCGAATCCAAACGACCTTGAACTCTTGGACATGTTTGGTGGGCATTTCATGGGTAGGGTGACGATTGGACGATGAGGCTGTCTTCTTTTTTGTTAAAAAAAAAACTTCTATTGCCTTCGGCAGTGCACCTCGAAGAGAGGCTGACAGTCAGCCAATCAGTCAGTTAGTAAGGCCAGCAGTCAGTTAGACAGTCAGTCGGGCAAGCAGGCAGGCAGACAGAAACACACAGTTTGGGTTTTCAGCAGACTCGGCTTCAAGCAGTGGGGAGAATTTTTACGCCGGAACAAACAGTGGTCGAGTGGTAAAGCAGCCAACGGCAGGCGTGCCAGTCGGCGGTTTGAACCCCGGTCGCCTCACCGCGGTCGACGACAGTCAGCTGGCCAGGAATCGAACCGCCGACCTACAGGTCTGCGGCCGGCTGCATTACCATTGGACTGCTGCTTCTTCTGACAGCAGCCGTTCTCCCCACTGCTTGAATCCTTCTGAGCATAAACTTTTGAACCCCCCACCCCCCCACCCATCCCCCTCAAAAAGTGATATCAAGTTTCAGGGGATAGAGGCCTCAGAATCAAAAAATCCATTGGGGGATTGTCTTATTGGGCAAAAAAATGATTTTACAAGGGGTTGGAGATCAAACATCATGCCTTGGGGTATGCTGCGCGAATGACCCCCAAAAAGGGGGGGGTATACAACATACGACGCCCGCACCTGCGCTTGATCTAACAACCTCTCTTCAAGGTGCTTTTTGTTCGAAAGTTTGTTTTGCTGGAAACGCTTTTTTGTTGTTGGAAAAATTTTTGTCGCACAATTTTTTTTGTTGGAAAAATTGTAGGAGTTCAGGGTCCCCGGTCAAAACCACAATGGCATCATTTCCCGTGTCATCTATGGCAGTGGTATTGGGCTTCAAAAAATGGTCCATAAACATTTGCAGGGTCCGTTTCAAACCAGGCCTGGGTACAGGTTTGGGTATAGGTGCCTGAAATGTGGGTGGAGGTGCTTGTGGTGTAGCTGCGAGTGCTGGTTGTGAAGAGTGGTCAGGAGATCCTGGTGACAAAGATGACGCCCGTAGTGCCTCCAACCAAGATAACTTGGCTGCAGTATGGTCCACAATGTTGACAGTATAGGAACTCAGGTCCAGAGGGTGAGGGCCCAGTGGCAGTTGCCAGCAATGAGGCACCCCTGCTGCAAGAGTGGTACCAGGCATGATCGCCTATGGCATACACTTGTGTCTGTACGAGAAAAGGAGCCAACTCTGATAGTGGGGACCAGCACACAAAGAACAACAGAGCACAACACAACAAACCCTTGTCAAAAGAAAAGCACAGTGACGGTCCCCCATATGAGGGGGGGGGGGGGGTTGCAAGGGGTGGGGTTTACAAAGGGGGGGGGGGGGGCGAACGCAGATTTGCACGGACATGAGAAGAGTCAGAAGCCATGTGTGCCCGTCCTGTCTGACAGGAAAATCACGTTAGAATGCACAGCATCCCAGGTATATAAACAGTTGTACATTGCGCCTTTTCAGGAGAAAAATCTGGCTACTTCAGGTAATTCAGTTGATGAAATTCTTCATAACAAATCAGAACGCGCAATTCATCCATTCATCAATTTTGGCAACAACCTGCCCCAAATTCGTGAAAATAGCCTGTTGCCCGTGGGATGCACTCATTTAGATGCATGCGATTTGCAATTTGTCAGTGACAGATCCCGTTTGGCCCCATGAAATTGACTCAACACTTTGCATATTTACCTACACACACTGTCTGCAAGACCCAACGTCCCACAACCCATGATATGTGTCAACATAGAAGGAAAAGAAGGTACAAACTGTGGATCCAACCTCCGGTCGACTACCCCTGTTTAACAGAGCCATCCCCCAGGTGCTGACTGGAATCGGCTCACTGGGTAGCAGAAGCATATTGCAGTGCCCTGCCTGCTGCCTGCCATGGACTTCCAGGGAAATCGCAACTCGGCATCACATATTACGTACCATACACACACGTTTTTGTTACAACCCAAACGGAAGTGCAAAAGAGAGAAACTTTTACTTCAGAACAGATGCTCTAGAGCACAGGGGATGTCGTCAAAGTTTGTTTTGCTGGAAACGCTTTTTTTTTGTTGGAAAAATTTTTGTCGCACAATTTTTTTTGTTGGAAAAATTGTAGGAGTTCAGGGTCCCCGGTCAAAACCACAATGGCATCATTTCCCGTGTCATCTATGGCAGTGGTATTGGGCTTCAAAAAATGGTCCATAAACATTTGCAGGGTCCGTTTCAAACCAGGCCTGGGTACAGGTTTGGGTATAGGTGCCTGAAATGTGGGTGGAGGTGCTTGTGGTGTAGCTGCGAGTGCTGGTTGTGAAGAGTGGTCAGGAGATCCTGGTGACAAAGATGACGCCCGTAGTGCCTCCAACCAAGATAACTTGGCTGCAGTATGGTCCACAATGTTGACAGTATAGGAACTCAGGTCCAGAGGGTGAGGGCCCAGTGGCAGTTGCCAGCAATGAGGCACCCCTGCTGCAAGAGTGGTACCAGGCATGATCGCCTATGGCATACACTTGTGTCTGTACGAGAAAAGGAGCCAACTCTGATAGTGGGGACCAGCACACAAAGAACAACAGAGCACAACACAACAAACCCTTGTCAAAAGAAAAGCACAGTGACGGTCCCCCATATGAGGGGGGGGGGGGGGGTTGCAAGGGGTGGGGTTTACAAGGGGGGGGGGGGGGCGAACGCAGATTTGCACGGACATGAGAAGAGTCAGAAGCCATGTGTGCCCGTCCTGTCTGACAGGAAAATCACGTTAGAATGCACAGCATCCCAGGTATATAAACAGTTGTACATTGCGCCTTTTCAGGAGAAAAATCTGGCTACTTCAGGTAATTCAGTTGATGAAATTCTTCATAACAAATCAGAACGCGCAATTCATCCATTCATCAATTTTGGCAACAACCTGCCCCAAATTCGTGAAAATAGCCTGTTGCCCGTGGGATGCACTCATTTAGATGCATGCGATTTGCAATTTGTCAGTGACAGATCCCGTTTGGCCCCATGAAATTGACTCAACACTTTGCATATTTACCTACACACACTGTCTGCAAGACCCAACGTCCCACAACCCATGATATGTGTCAACATAGAAGGAAAAGAAGGTACAAACTGTGGATCCAACCTCCGGTCGACTACCCCTGTTTAACAGAGCCATCCCCCAGGTGCTGACTGGAATCGGCTCACTGGGTAGCAGAAGCATATTGCAGTGCCCTGCCTGCTGCCTGCCATGGACTTCCACAGAAATCGCAACTCGGCATCACATATTACGTACCATACACACACGTTTTTGTTACAACCCAAACGGAAGTGCAAAAGAGAGAAACTTTTACTTCCGAACAGATGCTCTAGAGCACAGGGGATGTCGTCAAAGTTTGTTTTGCTGGAAACGCTTTTTTTTTGTTGGAAAAATTTTTGTCGCACAATTTTTTTTGTTGGAAAAATTGTAGGAGTTCAGGGTCCCCGGTCAAAACCACAATGGCATCATTTCCCGTGTCATCTATGGCAGTGGTATTGGGCTTCAAAAAATGGTCCATAAACATTTGCAGGGTCCGTTTCAAACCAGGCCTGGGTACAGGTTTGGTTGGGTATAGGTGCCTGAAATGTGGGTGGAGGTGCTTGTGGTGTAGCTGCGAGTGCTGGTTGTGAAGAGTGGTCAGGAGATCCTGGTGACAAAGATGACGCCCGTAGTGCCTCCAACCAAGATAACTTGGCTGCAGTATGGTCCACAATGTTGACAGTATAGGAACTCAGGTCCAGAGGGTGAGGGCCCAGTGGCAGTTGCCAGCAATGAGGCACCCCTGCTGCAAGAGTGGTACCAGGCATGATCGCCTATGGCATACACTTGTGTCTGTACGAGAAAAGGAGCCAACTCTGATAGTGGGGACCAGCACACAAAGAACAACAGAGCACAACACAACAAACCCTTGTCAAAAGAAAAGCACAGTGACGGTCCCCCATATGAGGGGGGGGGGGGTTGCAAGGGGTGGGGTTTACAAAGGGGGGGGGGGGGGCGAACGCAGATTTGCACGGACATGAGAAGAGTCAGAAGCCATGTGTGCCCGTCCTGTCTGACAGGAAAATCACGTTAGAATGCACAGCATCCCAGGTATATAAACAGTTGTACATTGCGCCTTTTCAGGAGAAAAATCTGGCTACTTCAGGTAATTCAGTTGATGAAATTCTTCATAACAAATCAGAACGCGCAATTCATCCATTCATCAATTTTGGCAACAACCTGCCCCAAATTCGTGAAAATAGCCTGTTGCCCGTGGGATGCACTCATTTAGATGCATGCGATTTGCAATTTGTCAGTGACAGATCCCGTTTGGCCCCATGAAATTGACTCAACACTTTGCATATTTACCTACACACACTGTCTGCAAGACCCAACGTCCCACAACCCATGATATGTGTCAACATAGAAGGAAAAGAAGGTACAAACTGTGGATCCAACCTCCGGTCGACTACCCCTGTTTAACAGAGCCATCCCCCAGGTGCTGACTGGAATCGGCTCACTGGGTAGCAGAAGCATATTGCAGAGCCCTGCCTGCTGCCTGCCATGGACTTCCAGGGAAATCGCAACTCGGCATCACATATTACGTACCATACACACACGTTTTTGTTACAACCCAAACGGAAGTGCAAAAGAGAGAAACTTTTACTTCAGAACAGATGCTCTAGAGCACAGGGGATGTCGTCAGCAGCCAGCAGTACCCAAAGCAAATGGGGTTCAGCCCTGACAAAAACATACATACAGCAAAACTCCCGCAGCTCACAATCACCACACACACACACACACACATACACACAATCACATTCAAAGACATGAACACTTCTTCACAGGGCAGCCTGTTGGTCGACATGCTATGTCAGACCACTTTCTCTTTGCTGGCCTTTTCGTCCAAAAGGATAAAGGGGGTGTGGATCATGCGGACAATGAAGGCGATGGAGAGGATCACCAAATCGCGGAAGTGTCAGCTTTTGGATTATTGGGGTAGGCTAGGCTAGGCTTTGCGCAGGCTTTCTTAACAAGGTGTCTAGTACCAGCCCCCCCCCCCCTCCCTGGCGGCTTGGAGGCCTACGTGCTCACGTCGTAGGGCAAGGAGGTGGCAAACAAGTGCGCAACACTCCAAACAAAGAAGCCAGGAGCGATATCACCAATATCACGAGCACGTTGGATGGCACCCATGCCACGCGAGAGAACAACCGATCCCCGCCCCTCACACTCCGCCACCCACCACAGCAAATGGCACCCATGCCACGGGAGGGACTGGAGACACAACACACGCACCACGGACACAAGGGGGAGGGAGGGGGTACATGATGCGCTTGCCACAAAGAGGACTGAGTGCGGGAATGGACAGGCGGAAGGTTGTTATGTGCCACCGTCGGGGAAGTGACCCCGCAAGCAGACATCCTGGGCCCAAAAGCCGCCGCTGGGGAGAGGTTCCCCACCGCGGTTTTGGGAGTGTCCACTGGGACGCACCTGCTGGCCAACGGCAAGGGCAGTTGCCCTCTTCTGCACAGACCCAACACAGAGCAGTGAAACACGGAAAATCCGGGGGCACAACCAACCAAGGGAAAGGAAAGGGGAGTGGAGAGGTAGAGATAGGGTAAGGAGGGAGAGGAAGGACACAAGGTGGTGAGAGGCCGATGGGCGCCGCCGCCTGTGGAGGGAAAGGATCCAAGGGAAGAGCAGCAGTAAATGGCGATTGGCCAATTGGCGCCACCAGCTGCAAACCAAAACACACCAAGGTGTCATGCCAACCCCCCCCCCCCCCCCCCAAATGCACGCCCTCCCCCAGGAACATGAAATTCGACGAATGAGAAGTTTGGAGGGAGTTGATGAAAATGCAACCTTTTACAAGAGGGGACAAAAGGCATTTTCATGGGGGCCCCCCATGGAAGAAAAAATCAATCCCAACAATCGAAATGTGCTGCACACCCTGCAGGCCACCCAACCGGAAGATCCACCAGATTACCCGCAAATTATTAGACTCAATGTGTGGCCACATCGACAATCAGATACATTTCTGAAAGGAGCGAACGCATGTCAAAGCATGCAGCTCATGGGGTCGGTATTCACAGGCCCTCACACGTCAGTCTGCAAGAGTGGTGCGCATGCGACGGCCCCACTGCGCCTGCAGAGCAGGGAATGTTTATAAGGGGCTGGGGGGTTTTGGGGTTTTGAGGCACCCACCCACCCAAAACCAAGCAACCCACCCAGACCCCCCCCCCTCTTATAAACATTTGAGGGGGGGGATCGAGGCGCTCTCCCGGGGCTGAACGGCAGGTACACACAAAGCGACCAATGGCAGGACAAAATGCATGTCACCGCTGCTCCCAAGCTTGCAAAAAAAGCGCCAACCTTGCAAAAAAGGCGGAGCTAAAAGATGGGGGCCCTGACCGGGAATTGAACCGCAGACTGCCAGTACAGCATACGGCTGCATTACTGTTGTACTAACTGCCAGATCTGATTGAAGCGCCTCCCGTCCAGCTTATTGAACACATTTGAAATCGAAAAAAAAAAGCACCATCAGCCTGCACACTAACAGTAAAGGGGGGGTCCTAGACTACACACCCACCCACCCAGAGTACAATTCTAAGAGGGGGGAGGGTCCCAGACTTTTCACCCACCCACCCAGGCTGGGGCACCCACCCAGACCCCCCCCCCCCACTTAACTTAATTCCTTATAAACGTTCCCTGCTGCAGAGCGAGAGGCACTCCACATCTGGAAATCAGGTGATTCCTGATGTGGCCTGCCCGGGCCTTCCGTGCAGCCTCCACGAGGCATGCTCATTCCGTTGCACCACCTGCACTGTCTGCATGCAGTCCACAGCAATATGCCGTTGCCTTTCTTCAGGTCCTTCAAAAGTATGTACGACGGACACTACAGCTGGCCGCTAGGACGCCATTGACATCACAGAGGGCCCCGAAATCAGACCAGACGGGGACTCGGGGGGGGGGGGGGTGCTGCTCAACCTGCTGGTACCACGTTCAGCCACGCCTCCCGCCAGGGACACGGAGACAATGTCGGGGAGATAGCACAGAAATATCAATTTTTTTTGGCTCAGACTTACGTGTGCCTCGTAAGTGCTCGGTCGGACATGACCGGATCTGTGTGGCAGATAAAGTACAACATATATTATCGCATGTGGAGGACCCACACGCCGTCAGAGGACGGTGGCACAGAAATATCATCATACCAACAAAGAGGGATTCATCTTTCGTTTTTTGGTTCTGGCAAACCAGGTACCATGGGTACCATGGGACCAAAGAGCGGTTCATATAGTACAAACGAGGGCCCCGCGCGGTGAGTGTGTTCCGGACCGAACCAGCGCATATCCTCTGGTCATACCAACAACGACATATCATCCGCAGACCCACACACTCACTCTAACACACACTGGGCTTCTTGGCTATATAAATTGACAGCGGCAGCACAGAAGCAGCATGGGGGCTGCACTCTGGCTCACTGGATGGTACCCATCAAAGCAGGTCCCGCTCCAGCAACCTTCGTCCCAGGGCTGTCCTTAAGGGGAAAAAAAAGGAAGAAAAGAGCTCGTAACGCCAACAGAAGCGAACGTTCACGGGACGCTCTCTGCTTTATGGTCAAGGCATGGGCAAGACACAGGACCGCGGAAACAGTGTTGAACAAGGGTTGGCGGTTGGTGGCGGTTGGCGGATGTCGTTGGTTGGCGGTTGGCGGTTGGCGGCGGTTGGTGGCGGTTGGTGGCGGTTGGCAGTTGGTGGTCCTTGGGGGCCATCCTTAAGGCCTGTCCTTAACAAAAAAACGGGGGGTTCTTAAGAACGGCCCTGCTTCGTCCAGAAAGCGTCAGACCCGCAGGACATATTGGCCCAATCTTCAGAGGGCTGTGTTGATATCCCATTGGGGGCGGGGGGATCACTGATGGCGGAATCTGGCGAAGACCCCAGTGACATTGACTCACAGGACATGCCCCCAGTTTGGGAAAAGGCGTTAATTGAGAGAGGTGGTGACTCGCTGACAGGCGTCGCGTCAGCTGACGATGCTTCTGTGGTTTCAGTAACAAAAGTCGGGTGTACTGCTGCAGGAGACTCCCAGGAATCAGTGGGCCCCAAATCAGACAGGGAACACGACATGTCGCCCCACCTCTTGGCTGGAACGCCTCCTTCTACGGCACGAGGTGGGCAGCCCTCAATGGGCGCCTTGTCAAGTGGATCTGCTTGGGGCGTGTCCCAGGAGCCATCGCTCGAGGGGGCCCACGAGCAAGACATGTCTGCCCATCTCATGGGGGGTCTCGTTTCCGTTGGAGCGCCAGCCGGCACCTCCACCAGCAGCATGCGCGGCGTGTCGGGACAAAGCTGTCGCTCACTGCTGGTGTGAGAGCCAAACAGGTCCAGCGAGCACGACAGGTCTGCCCAATTCAGCGTTTTACCGTTTGGCGCCGCACCATCACCCGCGGGCGAGGGCGAGGGGCTGTCTCCCAGCGACGCCCTGTGTGCCAAAGCCCATGGGCGCTTCTGAGCGACGGGCGATGGCGATTTGGGGGTTTTCCTTTGGCTGCGCGGTGAAGGGCCGGCGGTCTCGGACTGGTCGCGGAGCCAAGCCAACAGACAGCCTGAGCTGTTGTGAACTTTGACGGAAATACTCCCGTCGCTTGAATGGTCCAGGGGCCCGTGGAACCAGGCGTGCCGCATTGCCTCTTTGGCGGTCGGTCGGGCTTCTGAATCGTAATGCATCAGCTGCAGGCAGAAGTCCTTGGCCCTGGGGCTGATGTGCTCGAACTGGAAGTCATCGAAAGGCGGCCCTTCCGCAATCAGCTCCGGCAGATCTGCGAATGATAGCGCCGGGAAGGGATGGCTGCCCCCGAGGGTGAGGTATGCAACGACCCCCAGCGCGAACACGTCCAGTTTCTGGATCTGCTCGCGTGCCCGAAGGTGGGCCTTTTCGTCCATGACCGTGATGGCATTCAGAACCTCTGGGGCCATGTATCGAAATGTGCCGAGCGGGGTCATGGCCACTGGGGATGCGACCACCATGTCCTCCATGCCTCGTGGGGCGTCGTGGCCAAAGAACTTGGCAAATCCAAAATCCACAATCTTAATCGACAATGTCACCGGGTCCGTCATGATGTTCTCGGGTTTAATGTCGCGATGGACAATCTCGTTCTCGTGCAGATACGCAAGCACCTCCAGAAGCTGTGACACGATGCGCCGGGCCTCGCTCTCGGTCAGACATCCGCCTTGGGCCACGTGGTCATTCAGCACGTCCAGAAGCTCGCCGCCTTTGACGTATTCCAGACACAAGCACACGCGGTCAATCTCAGGGTCCTCAAAAACGTCATACAACTTGATGCAGCTGGGGTGGTTGATGTGGTACAAGATCATCACCTCGTGAAGGAAGTTTTTGTGGTTCCGCGACCCCGCTTTCAAGAAATCCCTTGGAAGCGTTTTGACCGCATAATCGTGCGTTGGTTTCAACCTTCCCCGGCACAGCGCAGCCCCTTGCTCAGAGGGAATGGCACATGTCGCCCGGTACACTGTGGCAAATGCCCCTGAGCCCAATTCCTGCCTCTCTTCCCACCGAAACAACTCCTTGGCAGAATCTGTGCGAGCTTTAATATCCCCAGTCCCGATCACTAGACCAGGAATGTTGCCTTGACCGTATTTTGGGCTCGTTGACTTCGCCGGACTGATTGCCGCCCAACTAAGCGGGCGCACGAAAAAACCTTCGCTGTGCATTGTCGGCATGGTCTGAAATTGCGAAATGCGGGGGAAGACATGGGCACCAAGAAAGCATGATCAGACGGGGCAAGACGGAGCAAGAAAAGAAATGAAGTAACAAAAATCACATCGGGCCCTGGTGTGATTTACCCACCAAAAGGAGGGCGATGTCTCATATGAGGATCAACGGCTTTTAAAAAGCTGGTACCACGTGTCAGAACATATGCAGGACGTGCCTGAATACAAGAAAGAAATTGGGAATGACGGGGAATTGAACATTGATAAAGTCATTAGTGGTGCAATAGTTGTGTACATACTTCATCGCAGGATGATCGGAGATTTCGAGTGTTATAACAAAAGACCGAATGAGGTGAACGCCAGACCACATGCAGTCTCTTCTGATCTCTAAAATTTGCTCGGTACATAGCCCAATCCTAAGTCACATGCCAATCAGTATTTTCGGCCCGAGTTCCCAAACCTTTCCTGAATAAGTATCTCGAATAAATATCTCAGTACGGTATTTCCCAAAATTTTCCCGAAAAAACTTCAATGTGGCACGTTGTCCCAAAAAGGAGTCCCAAGGTTAAGGGTGGTGCATGCATTGCCACTTGGAACGGTCAACAAGCACCCCTCGCTGTGGCCAATACGTGTTGCCATAGGAGGCAAGGATCCCCTCTTAAGGCTGAATGTTCCACGTCGACTGCAGTGCAATGACACCACTCTCCTCACTCACATGTACGAAAGTAGCATTCGTACGCAGCTAGCATTGGCAATCGTTGGCGAAAGCGGCAGCGTGTCGTTTGGGACCAAGTGGGGAGGTACGCGCAGAAAGAACCGCGTACCTCCCCCCAGAAAGAACCGCGCGCGCACCGTTCTTTCCATCGTAGTCTAGAAAATTTTCAGTGATTTTTCAGGTGGTCAAGGACACGGTGGCCCAAGGGGTAAGCATACAACAACGGAGGCCTCCACTCCATCCTCCTCACCAATTGCATGGTGGTTGTAGCCGCCCACACCCCCTGATGGAGGGACATTTGTGCCTTTGATTGTGGCATGTGGTTTTCCCTGCAGGGGAGGGGTTGAGGCACACATGGCTATTGTCCACCATCCCGACAGCCATCGCAACTTGGCTTGGCGCCCTATCCCACCGCCACGGACAGCCACAGATAGGCTCACTGGAGGGGGGGTGCTACAGGGCCGGTAAGGTGCTGAGAAAAAGCACAAGGGGGGATTATGGGAAAAGAGTCAGCCGCACTACCCAAAAGACCGGGCACCGCGCGCCATACCTCCCCCAAGAGCAAGCTTTCTCTTGTGGCGTTATCCTTGGTGCAGTGCATTTCCGTCGATATGCAGGTGATGCTTCTGGTTCCACAGCATGTACTACCAACTGAAGTGATGGTTCAAAGCGAACGATCACAATTGTACTACTCTTTGAAAAAGTGAATTGAGCCCATTATTTCCAAGAAGGGCTGCGTTGGGCACCTCACACAGGTGCACTGTATAAAATTCAAGCCACAGAAGGGATTTCGTTTAGCATTCATCTGATGAACCACAATCATTTGATGCATCATCAGGATCAATCTTATGAGTGGTACGAGTACGACACCAACGTCGTCGCACAGCCCAAGGGTAATGTACACTGGGCAGGAGGTGGCAGGCAATGTGGTTGTCACGCATACTACTATACTACTCGTAGTAGGAGTAGTATGAGGACTCCACCAACACGCAAGAGAAGCAACACGCAGTGTGCCCATCACACATACCGCTAGCAGTAGGAGTGCTACTAGTACAGCACCAACGCCGTCGAACATCCTCTGGCGCCCTCACAACCGTAGCTTGGCCATAGAATGACGATGGTCGTCACCTTCCGGAATCACTCCGTGAACTCTCTCAGTTCATTGTCATGATTCCGGCGCCGGCGGCGCGCCACGGATTGACCACACATTGTCCGCAGAAAGACACCGGAGGCGCCGTCACGCCCGCAGCTTGGACAATGGGGTGGGGGGATACCAGGGTGCAGGGTCACCGGGTGGGAAGGTGGGAGGGCGGAACGTTATGTTACAAACCTCTGCACGTGCTGGGCCTGTCCCGCAACATCACGCATCTTTTAGGGGGCATGCCTCTGCACAGAAGGGAGAGGAGGAGTGCTGCCAAGCCCTCTCCGTCCGATTCTTTCGAGGAACACCTGGCTGTCCGGGACAGCCAGACCAGCTACGATGACAAACCCGGCTGAACCCGGTTGAATGGATAGGCATTCTGACGGGTGCGCCTCCCAATAGCACCCCCCGTGCGCAGCACGGTGTTCCGGTGGTAACGGGGCAGGGGCAGGGGCAGGGGCGGGGGAAGGGGCGGTGTAAGGGGAACCATCGGACGCTGTACCTGGGCATGAGGACTGTTGCGCGTCAGCACCCAGATATACTGTAGCTCGGCCCTTGCACGTGCTCTTGGCGCGAGGGGGGCTGGTCATGGAGTAGGATGAGGACACCGTCCGAAGAGGAGTTGGCGGTACAGACAGGAGTGGTGGGGATCGTGGGAGGCAACGCACAGGGGAAGGCAGGCATCGCCATTGCGGGCGGCAGAGGACAGCGGGAACCATTCTCATCACCGCTGACGCAGCCAACATGCACTCAGTCGAAGTCACGGCGACAGCATGACTGTCCTCATAGCGACCACTGGAGGCATCAGCAACGGAGGAAGTCTGCTATACTAAGCAACTGAGGGATATGCTCCTAAACATGCATTCCTGACACTATGGTCTGAATATCCGAGGAGGCAGGGCTATGTGGCCACTTTGATTCCTCTCCGCTATGGTTACGTTGCCACTGTTGATTGGAGGCCCGAAGGAAGCAAGGGCTACGTCGCCAGTTCAGCCACCAAAGGAGTCGCATGGGCCCGCCCCCTGCCCTGCGCACATTCCTCCATTGTGCCAAAACAACAGCACGGCAATCATTGTGTGTCTCTCCTGAGGGCACCACCATCCATTGTTCCATACATTTCCCCCCTTCCATTTCTGCTTCCGTCAGCCGGGTATCGTAAGGCACTCTGGAAAAAATTCTATTGCCTTCGGCAAGTCCACCTCGCAGAGAATCTACTCCAAGCAACGCACACACAAAATAGGGAAAAAACGACATAAATACGGCCTAAAACATGCTTTACATGGCTTGGATGGTGATTTTAAGTGATCGCAGTATCAGAAAAATAATTTTCGAAAACTTCGATTTTTGAGCTGCCAAAGGTGAAAAACCGCATAAGCAGGTTGTGTACCAATCCCTTGGGAGACCCCCCCCCCCCCCGTGTGCCCAATACCCAAATAGGGTGAAACACATGTAAATACGGCCTAAAACATGCTTTACATAGCTTGGATGCTCATTGTAGGTGATCATGGTATCAAAAAAGTAAGTTTCGAAAACTTCGATTTTTGAGCTGCCTAGGGTGAAAAGCTGCATAAGCAGGTTGTGTACCCATCTCTCGGGGGACCCTCTCCCCCCTGACCTAATACCCAAATACGGTGAAAAACACGTAAATACGGCCTAAAACATGCTTTACATACCTTGGATGCTCATTGTAGGTGATCATGGTATCAAAAAAATGAGTTTTGAAGACTTCGATTTTTGAGCTGCCTAGGGTGAAAAACTCCGTAAGCAGGTTGTGTACCAATCCCTTGGGAGACCCCCCCCCCCCTTGGACCTAATCCCCAAATAGGATAAAAAAAAACGTAAATACGGCCTAAACACTGCGCCCCTTGCGCGGCTGCTGCACCCCAGCTCAGTCCCGTAGCGGCCCCGCACCGCACCCCTGCGCGGCGCCACGCTGCGCCCATGCACATCCCCACGCTGCCCCCCCCCTCCCAAGAAAGCCACCACCACCAACGGAACGCGGAGCCCCCCCCCCCCCCCCCCCAACGCAAAACTTTTGCGGCCTTTGACAGCCCCCGGTGGCGCGGGCTGTGCTGTCACTCGCTGCCCGCTTCGGCCCACCCTGGCGGGACCGGGTAAACCGCCCTGTGGACGGTTGGGGGCTGCAATTTTCCGGCGGCCCCCCTTCGGCTTTGCCGTCGCCTCGGGCGGGCCAACCAGAAACCAGAAACCAAAACCCCCCTACCCCCCCCCTACCCCCCCCCCCCTACCTCCAAGGTAGGGGGGGGCGACTTCGTGCGATATATGGATCACAATATCAAAAAAGTAAGTTTCGAAAACTTCGATTTTTGAGCTGCCTATGGTGAAAACTGCATGAGCAGGTTGTGTACCCATCCCTTGGGAGACCCCCCCTGCCCCCCGGACCTAATACCCAAATGGTGTGAAAAACGACATAAATACGGCCTAAAACATGCTTTACATACTTTGGATGGTCATATCTTTTTTTGTCCCCTCTGGCTCAACAAGTTCGATGAGTATAATGTGACCTATGATGTGACCTATGATATAACCTTGGATGGTCATATCCGGTGGTCAAATTATCATAAAAATGAGTTTCGAAAACTTCGATTTTTGAGCTGCCCAGGGTGAAAAACTGCATAAGCAGGTTGTGTACCGGCCCAATCACTAGGCCATTATTGGTGGAAACAGTCATTTCGCGTCTTTGGCACGGGTTGTGACCGGCTCTAAGCAAGGCTAGAGACTGCAAAAAACGTCCTTTCGTATCCTAGTAGGCATATACTGTCACAACATCCCCACTCACACCCCTCAGAGTGGGTACCACGGGGTCACCAAGGTCGCCGAAACCGCCAACATAGCAAAAATGGCAAACATGGCAAAAAAAAGCGCTCATCCCACTCCGCCCCATACAAACCCCATGGAGTCGGGACCCGGAAACACTTTTTCGGCTCAAAATCGGAAAAAACCAAAAGATTCATGATTTTCGACCCAAAAAAAGTGGGGTCATTTTCTCGACATTTTTGACCCCCCCCCCCCCCCACCCCCCTCCCTCAAAAGCTCCAAAAAGTGGGTTTCAAGTGGAGCGGGGTCTGGGGGGTTCGGACCAAAAACTCATTGAGGGATGCGTTTATTGGACAAAATAATGATTTTACAAGGGGTTAAACTAACGATTCAACCCCTTGGGGTAGGGTACGCGAATAGGCCCAAAAAGGCCAAAATGGGGGGGGTATGTGGCGTTTTCCCCTATATACGCCTTCCTGGCTTTGATCTAACAACCTCTGCGAGGTGATTCCTAGAATCTGCATCTGCAGTGTCGCCCTCGACACCGAGTGTACCCCCCCCTCGCGCAAGCACGCTGAAAGTCAAGGAAACTACGGTCAGACAAGCTCCCGTCGTGCACCAATTCCTTGGGAGACCCCCCCCCCCCCCGCACCCAATACCCAAATAAGGTGAAAAAGACCTAAAACGCCTAAAACATGCTTTACATACCTTGCATGGTCATTTCAGGTGGTTGCAATATAGAAAAAAATAAGTTTCAGAAACTTCGATTGTTGAGCTGCCCAAGGTGAAAAACTGCATAAGCAGGTTGTGCACCGGCCCATTCAATCATGTAAGCCATTGTTGGTGGAAATAGTCCTTTCATGTCCTTCGCACGGGTTTTGACCGGCCCTGAGCAAGGGTAGAGACTGCAAAAAAACGTCGTTTCGTAACCTACTAGGCATATACTGTCACAACATCCCACTCACACCCCTCAGAGTGGGTACCACGGAGTAAACGAGGTCGCAAAAACCGCCAACATAGCAAAAATGTGCATAAACTACAAAGGCGCTTGTCCCACTCCGCCCCATACAAACCCCATGGAGTTGGGAGCCGGAAACACTTTTTGGCTCCAAATCGAAAAAAAACCAAAAGATTCATCATTTTCGACCGAAAAAAAATGGGGGTCATTTTTTTCAACATTTTTCACCCCCCCCCCCCCCAAGCACCCTCCACTCCCCCACCTCCCTCAAAACCTCAAAAAAATGGGTTTCAAGTGGGGGGGGTCTAGGGGGGTCTATACCAAAAAATCATTGGGGGATGCATTTATTAGACAAAATAATGATTGTACACGGGATTAAACTAGCACCACCCCTTGGGGCAGGGTACGCGAATAGGCCCAAAAAGGCCCAAAAAGGGGGGTATGCGGTGTTTCCCCCTATATACGGGCCTGCGTGGCTTTGATCTAACAACCTCTGCGTGGTGGTTTTCCATTTTTGACTTGTAGAGGGTGGGAAGCTGCTGAGGCAGTTTGTGCACACACCAAATGCCATTGAGCCACCTACAACGGCAATTTTGAAGCTTGTGGGGGGCCCATGGCTCGGGGTAGATGGGCCCAGTGGCCACTACATGGGTCCCCATGGGCGCTCAAGTACCCGTATGATCACCAAATGATCACCCAAACCCATCGTAGGGGCAACAGGTGGGTTTCGGAAAAAGTCGAAATGTGAAAATTTTCTCAAGTGCCACTAAACACCCTACACAACAGCAATTCCATTGCCTTTGGCAAGTCCACCTCGCAGAGAATCTACCCCCAGCAACAAACACCCAAAATAGGGTAAAAACTACAAAAATATGGGCTAAAACATATTTTATATACCTTGGAAGGTCATTTTAGGTGATCACAATATCAAAAAGACAAGTTTCAGAAACTTCAATTTTTGTTAAAAAAAAAACTGCAAAAAACGTCCTTTCGTATCCTAGTAGGCATTTAATGTCACAACATCCCCACTCACAGCCCTCAGAGTGGGTACCACGGAGTCACCGAGGTCGCCGAAACCGCCAACATAGCAAAAATGGCTGAAAATGGCATAAGCTGCATAAGCACTCGTCCCACTCCGCCCCATACAAACCCCATGGAGTCGGGACCCGAAACACTTTTTCGGCTCAAAATAAAAAAAACCAAAAGATTCACCATTTTCGACCCAAAAAATCATTGCGAGATGCGATTATTGGATAAAGTAATGAGTTTACAGGGGGTTAAACTAACAACTAACTCTTCCCACTCCGCCCCATACAAACCCCATGGAGTCGAGACCCGGAAACATTTTTCCAAAAAAAACCAAAAGATTCATGATTTTCGACCCAAAAAAGGGGTGGCGGTCATATTTTGAAATTTTTGACCCCATCCCCACACACATCTCCCTCCAAACCTCAAAAAAGTGGGGTCCAAGGGGGGGGGGGGGTTTAGGGGGTCCGGACCAAAAACTCATTGAGGGCTGCGTTTATTGGACAAAATAATGATTTTACAAGGGGTTAAACAAGCAATTCAACCCCTTGAGGTAAGGTACGCGAATAGCCCCCAAAAGCCCAAAAAGGGGGGGGTTGTGGCGTTTTCCCCTATATACGGGCCTGCGTGGTTTTGATCTAACAACCTCTGCGAGGTGATTTTGGGGCTTTCGGAGGGCCCATGGCAAGGGCTATAGAGGCCTAGCGGCCACTTCGTGGGTCCCCATGGGTGCTCAAGTACCCGTATTGTCACCGAATGATCACCCAAACCCATCCCAGGGGGAACGGAAGGGTTTCATGAAAAATTGATTTTTCAAAAAACTTTCACGTGCCACTAAAACGCCTATCCAGTGTGCAAACGGCTAAGTCCTCACTGCCAAGGGGCCATATTGGGGGGGGGGGGGGGCGATTCGGGGTACCTGGAGTTGGGACCCGGGAGGCCGCCATGGGTTAGGGGGTCCATATACAAGAAAAAATTCCTTCAGGACCCGGGTCCAAATACACACACAGCGGCCACAATACGCAAAGAAGTTTTGACCCCAACCCCACCCCCCACCCCCCAAAAAGGGGTACCCAGGTGCCGGGGGGGGGGGGGACGGGGGTCAAAATCCAAAAAAATCATCGGGGGGTCATTTTTGGTCCTAAAATGATGAATTTACAGGGGGTTTGACGTCAGAAACCATGCATTGGGGTATGCTACGCGAATGACCCCAAAAAAGGGGGGTATACGACGCTTGCGCCTGCGCTTGATCTAACAACCTCTCTTCGAGGTGATTTAGGTCACCCAAACTACCCTACCTAGAGACAAATGCAAGCTACCTTCCCCTCACATAAGACATCATGCAAAATGCGGAAAGCCACAAACATATCCTCTTTTCCGTTCAATTCTCAACTAAGTACAGAATCAGAATGCTCCAGAGTGGCGGCATTTGAAAGCTCACTCACCCTACCAGCTAGTGCCAAAGCCTCGTAAGTGTCCACCTCATCCTCAACTGGACCGGGGGGCAAAGTGGCTTGCAGGAGGGAATCCATGTCAACCTCCGGTATGGTACGACTACACATCCTGATCGGCAGTGATGTGGCCTCACATTCGACTGTGGTTAGGCAAAAAGCGGGGATTCCGTCACCCCAACCCAAGGGCCCACACCAAAGTGTGGGAGTGCATGGTGGAGATGAGCAAAAAAGTGCGAAAGGGGGTGGACATGGGTGAAAGCGGGTGAAAATCCAAAAATGCCACATCCCCAAGGTGGAAGAAGCATCAAAACCTACACTAGGGGCACCAATGATGCCCCTAGTATCACAAAGTATGGGTCTCCAATACGGCTAGACGCCCAAATAGTTGCACTGCGCCCGCACTGCGCCCCCTAAATGTTCACCGGACAACACGTTCATTGGACACAAAGGGGGCGGGGCTTGATTGCCGGGAGTAAATCCTCTGCAATCAAACACTTTTTGATAACTCTTGTCTCCAAGCAATCTCCCGTTTTTGGTAAACCCCAAAACATCCCAACACCTTTGTCCCCCCCAAAGCCCATCCACAACATGCACTTGAGTGATGCAAAAGCTATGGCAATTGTTGGGTAGAGGGGCAGTACACCGAGCACAAGACCAATTACAAAATCACATTGGCTGCAGTGAAAGAAGAGAGGGTGTCGTCGTTTTCCTTCCGGGCGTTCAGGGTGTCACTGAGTACTTTTGGGACATCCCGGATATGTTGTTAGGGCTGACACGCACTAACAAGCAGCTCGGAATCTGGGTGCATCAGCGACCTGTGCCATGGGTTGCCTGGATCCAAAAACATGTCGTGCAGATGGGCCTGCAAAAGGAAAATGCGAAACCACCTGAAACCTGAATGTGCAACACAAAAACACTCACGATTGCGATGAACCTTACGTACACAGATATCAGGTTAAGAGGCGCGTGTCAAACGTCCTGAGGTGCCCCTGTTGCACTGTCTGCAACCATCGCTGTCGCTTTGCACTCGTATACCAAACCATTAATCTGTATGCGAATGCAGGCCCCTGCCAAGCCAGACGGGGCATGGAGGGCGGACGCCCAAAGAGAATGGGCGTGGAGGGAGGGACGAGGGGCCATGCACTTGGGGGGGCAGGGTGCGGTCAGGCGGGGTTTAAGATGTACCCTGTCTACGCTGCACGTGCAATATCCCACCAAGAAAATCGAATGTGGGGGGAATGTTTGCCCACGGCACAGACTCAGAAGGCGGTTGGGTTGGCATAATGCAGACCGATGTTTAAGATGTACCTGTACCTACGCTGCACGTGCAATACCCCCAAAAAAAATCGAATGTGGGGGGAATCTGGCGCGCTACTTTTGTATTAACTATCCCGACTTCAGCCCCAAATTTACCCTCTCATGGAGAAACCCCCCAAGTAGACCACATTGCACTGCACACCTTCCCTACAAAGCACGTTGCATAATAAAGCAATAGCTGTGAGATCAACAACTCCAAATGTCATTTGTATTGTGCTTAACAAACAACATTGGTCCCACAAGTGTGGGTGTCAATACATTCAGTACAATAGTGCTCCTGGCTGCTGGCTGCAGTATGGTCCACAATGTTGACAGTATAGGAACTCAGGTCCAGAGGGTGAGGGCCCAGTGGCAGTTGCCAGCAATGAGGCACCCCTGCTGCAAGAGTGGTACCAGGCATGATCGCCTATGGCATACACTTGTGTCTGTACGAGAAAAGGAGCCAACTCTGATAGTGGGGACCAGCACACAAAGAACAACAGAGCACAACACAACAAACCCTTGTCAAAAGAAAAGCACAGTTACGGTCCCCCATATGAGGGGGGGGGGGTTGCAAGGGGTGGGGTTTACAAAGGGGGGGGGGGGGGCGAACGCAGATTTGCACGGACATGAGAAGAGTCAGAAGCCATGTGTGCCCGTCCTGTCTGACAGGAAAATCACGTTAGAATGCACAGCATCCCAGGTATATAAACAGTTGTACATTGCGCCTTTTCAGGAGAAAAATCTGGCTACTTCAGGTAATTCAGTTGATGAAATTCTTCATAACAAATCAGAACGCGCAATTCATCCATTCATCAATTTTGGCAACAACCTGCCCCAAATTCGTGAAAATACCCTGTTGCCCGTGGGATGCACTCATTTAGATGCATGCGATTTGCAATTTGTCAGTGACAGATCCCGTTTGGCCCCATGAAATTGACTCAACACTTTGCATATTTACCTACACACACTGTCTGCAAGACCCAACGTCCCACAACCCATGATATGTGTCAACATAGAAGGAAAAGAAGGTACAAACTGTGGATCCAACCTCCGGTCGACTACCCCTGTTTAACAGAGCCATCCCCCAGGTGCTGACTGGAATCGGCTCACTGGGTAGCAGAAGCATATTGCAGAGCCCTGCCTGCTGCCTGCCATGGACTTCCACGGAAATCGCAACTCGGCATCACATATTACGTACCATACACACACGTTTTTGCTACAACCCAAACGGAAGTGCAAAAGAGAGAAACTTTTACTTCCGAACAGATGCTCTAGAGCACAGGGGATGTCGTCAAAGTTTGTTTTGCTGGAAACGCTTTTTTTTTGTTGGAAAAATTTTTTGTCGCACAACTTTTTTTGTTGGAAAAATTGTAGGAGTTCAGGGTCCCCGGTCAAAACCACAATGGCATCATTTCCCGTGTCATCTATGGCAGTGGTATTGGGCTTCAAAAAATGGTCCATAAACATTTGCAGGGTCCGTTTCAAACCAGGCCTGGGTACAGGTTTGGGTATAGGTGCCTGAAATGTGGGTGGAGGTGCTTGTGGTGTAGCTGCGAGTGCTGGTTGTGAAGAGTGGTCAGGAGATCCTGGTGACAAAGATGACACCCGTAGTGCCTCCAACCAAGATAACTTGGCTGCAGTATGGTCCACAATGTTGACAGTATAGGAACTCAGGTCCAGAGGGTGAGGGCCCAGTGGCAGTTGCCAGCAATGAGGCACCCCTGCTGCAAGAGTGGTACCAGGCATGATCGCCTATGGCATACACTTGTGTCTGTACGAGAAAAGGAGCCAACTCTGATAGTGGGGACCAGCACACAAAGAACAACAGAGCACAACACAACAAACCCTTGTCAAAAGAAAAGCACAGTGACGGTCCCCCATATGAGGGGGGGGGGGGGTTGCAAGGGGTGGGGTTTACAAAGGGGGGGGGGGGGGCGAACGCAGATTTGCACGGACATGAGAAGAGTCAGAAGCCATGTGTGCCCGTCCTGTCTGACAGGAAAATCACGTTAGAATGCAGAGCATCCCAGGTATATAAACAGTTGTACATTGCGCCTTTTCAGGAGAAAAATCTGGCTACTTCAGGTAATTCAGTTGATGAAATTCTTCATAACAAATCAGAACGCGCAATTCATCCATTCATCAATTTTGGCAACAACCTGCCCCAAATTCGTGAAAATAGCCTGTTGCCCGTGGGATGCACTCATTTAGATGCATGCGATTTGCAATTTGTCAGTGACAGATCCCGTTTGGCCCCATGAAATTGACTCAACACTTTGCATATTTACCTACACACACTGTCTGCAAGACCCAACGTCCCACAACCCATGATATGTGTCAACATAGAAGGAAAAGAAGGTACAAACTGTGGATCCAACCTCCGGTCGACTACCCCTGTTTAACAGAGCCATCCCCCAGGTGCTGACTGGAATCGGCTCACTGGGTAGCAGAAGCATATTGCAGAGCCCTGCCTGCTGCCTGCCATGGACTTCCACGGAAATCGCAACTCGGCATCACATATTACGTACCATACACACACGTTTTTGTTACAACCCAAACGGAAGTGCAAAAGAGAGAAACTTTTACTTCAGAACAGATGCTCTAGAGCACAGGGGATGTCGTCAGCAGCCAGCAGTACCCAAAGCAAATGGGGTTCAGCCCTGACAAAAACATACATACAGCAAAACTCCCGCAGCTCACAATCACCACACACACACACACACACATACACACAATCACATTCAAAGACATGAACACTTCTTCACAGGGCAGCCTGTTGGTCGACATGCTATGTCAGACCACTTTCTCTCTGCTGGCCTTTTCGTCCAAAAGGATAAAGGGGGTGTGGATCATGCGGACAATGAAGGCGATGGAGAGGATCACCAAATCGCGGAAGTGTCAGCTTTTGGATTATTGGGGTAGGCTAGGCTAGGCTTTGCGCAGGCTTTCTTAACAAGGTGTCTAGTACCAGCCCCCCCCACCCTCCCTGGCGGCTTGGAGGCCTACGTGCTCACGTCGTAGGGCAAGGAGGTGGCAAACAAGTGCGCAACACTCCAAACAAAGAAGCCAGGAGCGATATCACCAATATCACGAGCACGTTGGATGGCACCCATGCCACGCGAGAGAACAACCGATCCCCGCCCCTCACACTCCGCCACCCACCACAGCAAATGGCACCCATGCCACGGGAGGGACTGGAGACACAACACACGCACCACGGACACAAGGGGGAGGGAGGGGGTACATGATGCGCTTGCCACAAAGAGGACTGAGTGCGGGAATGGACAGGCGGAAGGTTGTTATGTGCCACCGTCGGGGAAGTGACCCCGCAAGTGGACATCCTGGGCCCAAAAGCCGCCGCTGGGGAGAGGTTCCCCACCGCGGTTTTGGGAGTGTCCACTGGGACGCACCTGCTGGCCAACGGCAAGGGCAGTTGCCCTCTTCTGCACAGACCCAACACAGAGCAGTGAAACACGGAAAATCCGGGTTCACAACCAACCAAGGGAAAGGAAAGGGGAGTGGAGAGGTAGAGATAGGGTAAGGAGGGAGAGGAAGGACACAAGGTGGTGAGAGGCCGATGGGCGCCGCCGCCTGTGGAGGGAAAGGATCCAAGGGAAGAGCAGCAGTAAATGGCGATTGGCCAATTGGCGCCACCAGCTGCAAACCAAAACACACCAAGGTGTCATGCCAACCCCCCCCCCCCCCCAAATGCACGCCGTCCCCCAGGAACATGAAATTCGACGAATGAGAATTTTGGAGGGAGTTGATGAAAATGCAACCTTTTACAAGAGGGGACAAAAGGCATTTTCATGGGGGCCCCCCATGGAAGAAAAAATCAATCCCAACGATCGAAATGTGCTGCACACCCTGCAGGCCACCCAACCGGAAGATCCACCAGATTACCCGCAAATTATTAGACTCAATGTGTGGCCACATCGACAATCAGATACATTTCTGAAAGGAGCGAACGCATGTCAAAGCATGCAGCTCATGGGGTCGGTATTCACAGGCCCTCACACGTCAGTCTGCAAGAGTGGTGCGCATGCGACGGCCCCACTGCGCCTGCAGAGCAGGGAATGTTTATAAGGGGCTGGGGGGTTTTGGGGTTTTGAGGCACCCACCCACCCAAAACCAAGCAACCCACCCAGACCCCCCCCCCTCTTATAAACATTTGAGGGGGGGGATTGAGGCGCTCTCCCGGGGCTGAACGGCAGGTACACACAAAGCGACCAATGGCAGGACAAAATGCATGTCACCGCTGCTCCCAAGCTTGCAAAAAAAGCGCCAACCTTGCAAAAAAGGCGGAGCTAAAAGATGGGGGCCCTGACCGGGAATTGAACCGCAGACTGCCAGTACAGCATACGGCTGCATTACTGTTGTACTAACTGCCAGATCTGATTGAAGCGCCTCCCGTCCAGCTTATTGAACACATTTGAAATCGAAAAAAAAAGCACCATCAGCCTGCACACTAACAGTAAAGGGGGGGTCCTAGACTACACACCCACCCACCCAGAGTACAATTCTAAGAGGGGGGAGGGTCCCAGACTTTTCACCCACCCACCCAGGCTGGGGCACCCACCCAGACCCCCCCCCCCCCACTTAACTTAATTCCTTATAAACGTTCCCTGCTGCAGAGCGAGAGGCACTCCACATCTGGAAATCAGGTGATTCCTGATGTGGCCTGCCCGGGCCTTCCGTGCAGCCTCCACGAGGCATGCTCATTCCGTTGCACCACCTGCACTGTCTGCATGCAGTCCACAGCAATATGCCGTTGCCTTTCTTCAGGTCCTTCAAAAGTATGTACGACGGACACTACAGCTGGCCGCTAGGACGCCATTGACATCACAGAGGGCCCCGAAATCAGACCAGACGGGGACTCGGGGGGGGGGGGGGGGGGGTGCTGCTCAACCTGCTGGTACCACGTTCAGCCACGCCTCCCGCCAGGGACACGGAGACAATGTCGGGGAGATAGCACAGAAATATCAATTTTTTTTGGCTCAGACTTACGTGTGCCTCGTAAGTGCTCGGTCGGACATGACCGGATCTGTGTGGCAGATAAAGTACAACATATATTATCGCATGTGGAGGACCCACACGCCGTCAGAGGACGGTGGCACAGAAATATCATCATGCCAACAAAGAGGGATTCATCTTTCGTTTTTTGGTTCTGGCAAACCAGGTACCATGGGTACCATGGGACCAAAGAGCGGTTCATATAGTACAAACGAGGGCCCCGCGCGGTGAGTGTGTTCCGGACCGAACCAGCGCATATCCTCTGGTCATACCAACAACGACATATCATCCGCAGACCCACACACTCACTCTAACACACACTGGGCTTCTTGGCTATATAAATTGACAGCGGCAGCACAGAAGCAGCATGGGGGCTGCACTCTGGCTCACTGGATGGTACCCTCAAAGCAGGTCCCGCTCCAGCAACCTTCATCCCAGGGCTGTCCTTAAGGGGAAAAAAAAGGAAGAAAAGAGCTCGTAACGCCAACAGAAGCGAACGTTCACGGGACGCTCTCTGCTTTATGGTCAAGGCATGGGCAAGACACAGGACCGCGGAAACAGTGTTGAACAAGGGTTGGCGGTTGGTGGCGGTTGGCGGATGTCGTTGGTTGGCGGTTGGCGGTTGGCGGCGGTTGGTGGCGGTTGGTGGCGGTTGGCAGTTGGTGGTCCTTGGGGGCCATCCTTAAGGCCTGTCCTTAACAAAAAAACGGGGGGTTCTTAAGAACGGCCCTGCTTCGTCCAGAAAGCGTCAGACCCGCAGGACATATTGGCCCAATCTTCAGAGGGCTGTGTTGATATCCCATTGGGGGCGGGGGGATCACTGATGGCGGAATCTGGCGAAGACCCCAGTGACATTGACTCACAGGACATGCCCCCAGTTTGGGAAAAGGCGTTAATTGAGAGAGGTGGTGACTCGCTGACAGGCGTCGCGTCAGCTGACGATGCTTCTGTGGTTTCAGTAACAAAAGTCGGGTGTACTGCTGCAGGAGACTCCCAGGAATCAGTGGGCCCCAAATCAGACAGGGAACACGACATGTCGCCCCACCTCTTGGCTGGAACGCCTCCTTCTACGGCACGAGGTGGGCAGCCCTCAATGGGCGCCTTGTCAAGTGGATCTGCTTGGGGCGTGTCCCAGGAGCCATCGCTCGAGGGGGCCCACGAGCAAGACATGTCTGCCCATCTCATGGGGGGTCTCGTTTCCGTTGGAGCGCCAGCCGGCACCTCCACCAGCAGCATGCGCGGCGTGTCGGGACAAAGCTGTCGCTCACTGCTGGTGTGAGAGCCAAACAGGTCCAGCGAGCACGACAGGTCTGCCCAATTCAGCGTTTTACCGTTTGGCGCCGCACCATCACCCGCGGGCGAGGGCGAGGGGCTGTCTCCCAGCGACGCCCTGTGTGCCAAAGCCCATGGGCGCTTCTGAGCGACGGGCGATGGCGATTTGGGGGTTTTCCTTTGGCTGCGCGGTGAAGGGCCGGCGGTCTCGGACTGGTCGCGGAGCCAAGCCAACAGACAGCCTGAGCTGTTGTGAACTTTGACGGAAATACTCCCGTCGCTTGAATGGTCCAGGGGCCCGTGGAACCAGGCGTGCCGCATTGCCTCTTTGGCGGTCGGTCGGGCTTCTGAATCGTAATGCATCAGCTGCAGGCAGAAGTCCTTGGCCCTGGGGCTGATGTGCTCGAACTGGAAGTCATCGAAAGGCGGCCCTTCCGCAATCAGCTCCGGCAGATCTGCGAATGATAGCGCCGGGAAGGGATGGCTGCCCCCGAGGGTGAGGTATGCAACGACCCCCAGCGCGAACACGTCCAGTTTCTGGATCTGCTCGCGTGCCCGAAGGTGGGCCTTTTCGTCCATGACCGTGATGGCATTCAGAACCTCTGGGGCCATGTATCGAAATGTGCCGAGCGGGGTCATGGCCACTGGGGATGCGACCACCATGTCCTCCATGCCTCGTGGGGCGTCGTGGCCAAAGAACTTGGCAAATCCAAAATCCACAATCTTAATCGACAATGTCACCGGGTCCGTCATGATGTTCTCGGGTTTAATGTCGCGATGGACAATCTCGTTCTCGTGCAGATACGCAAGCACCTCCAGAAGCTGTGACACGATGCGCCGGGCCTCGCTCTCGGTCAGACATCCGCCTTGGGCCACGTGGTCATTCAGCACGTCCAGAAGCTCGCCGCCTTTGACGTATTCCAGACACAAGCACACGCGGTCAATCTCAGGGTCCTCAAAAACGTCATACAACTTGATGCAGCTGGGGTGGTTGATGTGGTACAAGATCATCACCTCGTGAAGGAAGTTTTTGTGGTTCCGCGACCCCGCTTTCAAGAAATCCCTTGGAAGCGTTTTGACCGCATAATCGTGCGTTGGTTTCAACCTTCCCCGGCACAGCGCAGCCCCTTGCTCAGAGGGAATGGCACATGTCGCCCGGTACACTGTGGCAAATGCCCCTGAGCCCAATTCCTGCCTCTCTTCCCACCGAAACAACTCCTTGGCAGAATCTGTGCGAGCTTTAATATCCCCAGTCCCGATCACTAGACCAGGAATGTTGCCTTGACCGTATTTTGGGCTCGTTGACTTCGCCGGACTGATTGCCGCCCAACTAAGCGGGCGCACGAAAAAACCTTCGCTGTGCATTGTCGGCATGGTCTGAAATTGCGAAATGCGGGGGAAGACATGGGCACCAAGAAAGCATGATCAGACGGGGCAAGACGGAGCAAGAAAAGAAATGAAGTAACAAAAATCACATCGGGCCCTGGTGTGATTTACCCACCAAAAGGAGGGCGATGTCTCATATGAGGATCAACGGCTTTTAAAAAGCTGGTACCACGTGTCAGAACATATGCAGGACGTGCCTGAATACAAGAAAGAAATTGGGAATGACGGGGAAATGAACATTGATAAAGTCATTAGTGGTGCAATAGTTGTGTACATACTTCATCGCAGGATGATCGGAGATTTCGAGTGTTATAACAAAAGACCGAATGAGGTGAACGCCAGACCACATGCAGTCTCTTCTGATCTCTAAAATTTGCTCGGTACATAGCCCAATCCTAAGTCACATGCCAATCAGTATTTTCGGCCCGAGTTCCCAAACCAATTAATGGCACAATGACATGAATCCGGCCCTTATAAGCACCATCATGGCGCCCCACTTCGAAATCAAAGAAATCACCTCGGGTACGAGAAGGTCCATACCCATCCCAAATCTGCTGATGTCCCGGGGGCCAAGGGGCAAATCCAACATATCAACGGCAACAGTCCACCGGTAGGGCACGGGTCAAAAAAGATGCCCGGCGCGCGCCCGGCGCGCTAACGTTCCCCCAAGGATCCCCTCTTAAGGCTGAATGTTCCACGTCGGCTGCAGTGCAATGACACCACTCTCCTCACTCACATGTACGCATTCGTACGCAGCTAGCATTGGCAATCGTTGGCGAAAGCGGCAGCGTGTCGTTTGGGACCAAGTGGGGAGGTACGCGCCGAAAAAATTGCGTACCTCCCCCCAAAAAGAACCGCGCGCGCACCGTTCTTTCCATCGCAGTCTAGAAAATTTTCAGTGATTTTTCAGGTGGTCAAGGACACGGTGGCCCAAGGGGTAAGCATACAACAACGGAGCTGCCCAGGGTGAAAAACTGCATAAGCAGGTTGTGTACCGGCCCAAGCACTAGGCCATTATTGGTGGAAACAGTCGTTTTGCGTCTTTGGCACGGGTTGTGACCTATGATGTGACCTATGATATAACCTTGGATGGTCATATCCTGTGGTCACATTATCATAAAAATAAGTTTCAAAAACTTCGATTTTTGAGCTGCCCAGGGTGAAAAACTGCATAAGCAGGTTGTGTACCGGCCCAAGCACTAGGCCATTATTGGTGGAAACAGTCGTTTTGCGTCTTTGGCACGGGTTGTGACCGGCTCTCAGCAAGGCTAGAGACTGCAAAAAACGTCCTTTCGTATCCTAGTAGGCATATACTGTCACAACATCCCCACTCACACCCCTCAGAGTGGGTACCACGGGGTCACCAAGGTCGCCGAAACCGCCAACATAGCAAAAATGGCTGAAAAGTGCATAAACTGCATAAGCGCTCATCCCACTCCACCCCATACAAATCCCATGGAGTCGGGACCCGGAAACACTTTTTCGGCTCAAAATCGGAAAAAACCAAAAGATTCATGATTTTCGACCCAAAAAAAGGGGGGTCATTTTCTCGACAGTTTTGACCCCCCCCCACCCCCCTCCCTCAAAAGCTCCAAAAAGTGGGTTTCAATGGGGGGGGGTCTGGGGGGGTCCGGACCAAAAACTCATTGAGGGATGCGTTGATTGGGCAAAATAATGATTTTGCAAGGGGTTAAACTAACAATTCAACCTCTTGGGGTAGGGTACACGAATAGGCCCAAAAAGGCCCAAAATGGGGGGGGTATGTGGCGTTTTCCCCTATATACGCCTTCCTGCCTTTGATCTAACAACCTCTGCGAGGTGATTCCTAGAATCTGCATCTGCAGTGTCGCCCTCAACACCGAGTGTACCTCCCCCCCGCGCAAGCACGCTGAAAGTCAAGGAAACTACGGTCAGACAGGCTCCCGTCGTGCACCAATCCCTTGGGAGACGCCCCCCCCCCCCCCCCCGCACCCAATACCCAAATAAGGTGAAAAAGACCTAAAACGCCTAAAACATGCTTTACATACCTTGCATGGTCATTTCAGGTGGTTGCAATATAGGAAAAAATAAGTTTCAGAAACTTCGATTGTTGAGCTGCCCAAGGTGAAAAACTGCATAAGCAGGTTGTGCACCGGCCCATTCAATCATGTAAGCCATTGTTGGTGGAAATAGTCCTTTCATGTCCTTCGCACGGGTTTTGACCGGCCCTAAGCAAGGGTAGAGACTGCAAACTACTAGGCATATACTGTCACAACATCCCCACTCACACCCCTCAGAGTGGGTACCACCGAGTCACCGAGGTCGCAAAAACCGCCAACTTAGCAAAACTGTGCATAAACTACAAAGGCGCTTGTCCCACTCCGCCCCATACAAACCCCATGGAGTTGGGACCCGGAAACACTTTTTGGCTCAAAATCGAAAAAAAAACCAAAAGATTCATCATTTTCGACCGAAAAAAAATGGGGTCATTTTTTTCGACATTTTTCACCCCCCCCCCCCACCCCCCACAAGCACCCTCCACTCCCCCACCTCCCTCGAAACCTCAAAAAAATGGGTTTCAAGTGGAGGGGGGGGGGGATCAATGGTCGGTTCCGATAGACTGAATGTCCCCGCCATAGACAATTCCAGCCATTAGTCCAGCAGTACTGTGAAGTCCAATCAATGCGCGTGTCCCCTTCTTGGTTGGGGTGCTCCATTATGTAAGTGAGGGGGAGTGGAGGGGGGTCTAGGGGGGTCCATACCAGAAAATCATTGGGGGATGCATTTATTAGACAAAATAATGATTTTACACGGGATTAAACTAGCAATTCAACCCCTTGGGGCAGGGTACGCGAATAGGCCCAAAAAGGCCCAAAAAGGGGGGGTATGCAGTGTTTCCCCCTATATGAGGGCCTGCGTGGCTTTGATCTAACAACCTCTGTGAGGTGGTTTTCCATTTTTGACTTGTAGAGGGTGGGAAGCTGCTTAAGCAGTTTGTGCACACACCAAATGCCATTGAGCCACCTACAACGGCAATTTTGAAGCTTCTGGGGGGGCCATGGCTCGGGGTAGATGGGCCCAGTGGCCACTACATGGGTCCCCATGGGCACTCAAGTGATCACCAAATGATCACCCAAACCCATCGTAGGGGCAACAGGTGGGTTTCGGAAAAAGTCGAAATGTCACAATTTTCTCAAGTGCCACTAAACACCCTACACAGCAACAATTCCATTGCCTTTGGCAAGTCCACCTCGCAGAGAATCTACCCCCAGCAACAAACACCCAAAATAGGGTAAAAGGTGCAAAAATATGGGCTTAAACATGCTTTATATACCTTGGAAGGTCATTTTAGGCGATCACAATATCAAAAAGACAAGTTTCAGAAACTTCAATTTTTGTGAAAAAAAACTGCAAAAAATGTCCTTTCGTATCCTAGTAGGCATTTACTGTCACAACATCCCCACTCACAGCCCACAGAGTGGGTACCACGGAGTCACCGAGGTCGCCGAAACCACCAACCCCGGGGGGGGGGGGGCGACCCCTCGGTTCTGGACGCCAACTACCCCCCCAACTAACTGTTGGCCGGAGGCCCCTTGGGGGGGGGGGGGGGGGGGGGGCTCCGGGAGGGTCGGTTGGGGGGGGGGGTCTAGGTGGGGCGATTTGGGGTGTTGGGGGGGGGGGGGGGCACAGGCTCCCCTTACCTCCCCTTGCCCTCCCTCTAACCATAGCATCACCATAAACCTAACCCTAACCCTTGCAGCCAGTTGATTTGGGCATGCCAGCCATGTTGATTGGGCTGAACAAGATCCCTCCAATTTCGTTCATGGCTGCTTTTGCCACATCATTGCTCTCCATTTTGGACCGCAACACTCACTCTGACCCTAGCCTAGGGTGAGAGCCAGGGCTAGGGTTAGGGCTAGGGTCACCGCGCTGGTGGAACCAGTCTTGGTTTTATAACCCTTTTTAGTGTCTAGGGTGGACCTACCAGGTTTAGCAGCAGCAGCAGCAGCAGCAGCAAGCAGCAAGCAAGCAAGCAGCACGCGCGAAATGGGTAAAAATCAGAACTCTGTCGTGGTGCTTCACATTCGGCTGAAATTTTGGTGGATGATACCTATGGGTGTGAAGTACAATCACACAAAGTTTGAGCAAGAAACTGAACGGTGGCGGCCGGGAACGGGATTCGCAAGTGGCGGACCTCAGTTTCAAAAACTGCAATTTAGGGCCAAAAACAGCCATTTTTGGGCCAAAAAAGCCTTGGAACACATTCAAAACGGCCAAACGAAGGGAAACGGTGGGTACACTCCACGTGCGGCTTGACTTCCCTGTGTCAACGAGCTCTTTGCCGCCCTCTAACTCCATGATATGTCCCGGAAACGGCCCAAAAAGGCCCCCGGAAACTCCAAATGCCGACAGCCACAAACCAAGAATAGGCCATATCTTTGGCTACATGGCTCAAAATGCGATTCCGAGGGCACCTACTCCACCCACAACCCCCCACTTTTTGTGGTTTCCACCCTTCTGAATTGCCCCAACGGACGCCTAGACCCCAATACCTAGGCCCAATAGGCTGTGGCAAGCTGCAAGCTCCAAACAGGTGGGTGCCCAAATGGGTCAACAGGGTCCATCCAGTAGGGGCAAAAAGATGATTTTTCTCAAAAATGATCCTAGACCCTGCGACGCTAAAACAAGTGTTTTTGGACCGTTTTAAGCTTGTGGTGGCTCATTCTGGTCCTCCGAAAATCCCAAAATGCCTTGAAAATGGGCTGTTTTGGGACCAAAAATGGGTCAAAAATGGGTCAAAAACGCATTTTTCCAAACCTCATCCTAGACCATTTGGGGTGCACAAACAGGTGAAATGAGCCCATTTGGAGCCCATTTTGGGGCATTTTGGCCCCTGAGAAGTCCAAAAAGCCTTGAAAGTGGGCCTCGTGGTGATGGGGTTCACTTGCAAGGTGATTTCACTTTGTCAAGAGCCATCAATGGGGGAGCCTTAAGCGCAGTGCGCGCGCAGTGCAACTATTTGGGCGTCTGGCCGTACTAGAGACCCATACTTTGTGATACTAGGGGCCCGTAGGGGCATCATGGTGACCCCTAGCGTAGGTTTTGACTTCTGATTTTGTTCCCCTTCTTTTGGGGACCCCCGAGAATGCAGGGATGACGTAGCATATGGAGGGGATCCGGTCCGGAGTTGCATGAGTACGTGCGTGTACTCTTGCATTTGCAGCAGTTTTTGATTCGAAGACAGGTACGGTACCCTCCATATGGTCCGTGGGAACACGTACCTGCACATGTATGGACCGCACCTACACAGGAGGACAATGATGATGAGGAATCTTGTGGGTGATGATGGGGATGTTTGTGCCCTTTGTTGCACCAAGTTTGACCCTGAAAAGATGTCCATGTGTGACAAGTGTGAATTACAATATTGTACGGATTGCATAGACACGCACACATGTGACAGTGTGACATTTCTTTGATTCTGCAAATGTGTCATGTTGTGCACACAAGTTGCGTATTCTCAATGTGTACTTAGTTGACAATGGACCAGAAAGACAGTTGTGTGTTCTTCAGGGTGGCGACCAATGCGCTATTCATGGCCTTTCCAGATGTGCATGATGTGTGTTATGTTCAGGGAAGGTGGTTTGCATCTTTCTTGAGCTGGGGCAGTTTGGGTCACCTAATTCTAAGGGCGTTTCCAAGGGGTGTGCTTGGGGGCTCTTCCGGGGGAACATAGTCTAAAAGTAGCGCGCAGTGCGCGCGCAGTGCAAAGATTCCCCCAATGTGTGGATCATTCTCGATGTCCCTCACCAGTCATAGCTGATGTTCCCTCCCCCACCAGCTCAGTCCCAATATTCAGTCTTGATTAGGGTCACCGAGCTGGTGGGTCAGGGTAGGGTTAGGGTAGGGTTACAGTTAGGGCTAGGGATAGGGTCACCGAGCTGGTGGAACCAGTCTTGGTTTTATAACCCTTTTTAGTGTCTAGGGTGGACCTACCAGGTTTAGCAAGCAAGCAGCAAGCAAGCAAGCAGCACGCGCGAAATGGGCCAAAATCAGAACTCCGTCGTGGTGCTTCGGATTCAGGTGAAATTTTGGTGGATGATACCTATGGGTGTGAAGTACAATCACACAAAGTTTGAGCAAGAAACTCAACGGTGGCGGCCGGGAACGGGATTCGCAAGTGGCGGACCTCAGCTTCAAAAACTGCAGTTTAGGGCCAAAAACAGCCATTTTTGGGCTTAAAAAGCCCTGGAACACATTCAAAACGGCCAAACGAAGGGAAACGGTGGGTACACTCCACGTGCGGCTTGACTTCCCCATGTCAACGAGCTCTTTGTGGCCCTCTAACTCCATGATATGTCGTGGAAACGGCCCAAAAAGGCCCCCAGAAGCTCCAAATGCCGACAACCACAAACCAAGAATAGGCCATATCTTTGGCTACATGGCTCAAAATGCGATTCCGAGGGCACCTACTCCACCCGCAACCCCCCACTTTTTGTGGTTTCCACCCCTCAGAATTGCCCAAACGGACGTCTAGACCCCCATACCTAGGCCCACTAGGTTGCGGCAAGCTGCGAGCTCAAGCCCAAACAGGTGGGTGCCCAAATGGGTCAACAGGGTCCAGTAGGGGCAAAAAGATGACTTTTCTCAAAAATGATCCTCGACCATGTGCGACGCTAAAACAAGTGTTTTTGGACCGTTTTGAGCTTGTGGTGGCCCATTTTGGTCCTCCGAAAATCCCAAAATGCCTTGAAAATGGGCTGTTTTGGGACCAAAAATGGGTCAAAAATGGGTCAAAAACGCATTTTTCCAAACCTCATCCTAGACCATTTGGGGTGCACAAACGGATGAAATGAGCCCATTTTGAGCCCATTTTGGGGCATTTTGGCCCCTGAGAAGTCCAAAAAGCCTTGAAAGTGGGCCTCGTGGTGATGGGGTTCACTTGCAAGCCGATTCCACTTTGTCAAGAGCCACCAATGTGTGAATCATTCTTGATGCCCCTCACCAGTCATAGCTGATGTTCCCTCCCCCACCAGCTCGGTCCTAATATTCAGTCTTGATTAGGGTTAGGGTTAGGTGTAGGGATAGGAGTAGGTTGAGGGTGGGGGTGGGTTTTAGAGTCAAGGTTGGGTTTAAGGATAGTGTTGGGGTGCAAATTGGACAAAATTTTCCTTAGGGCACCTTTGGTGTTCATGGAGCATCGGGCGCCTTAGGCGCCCATGGACGCCTGAGGGCGACACCTTTGGCAACTAACTGTTGGCCGAAGGCCCCTAGGGGGGGGGGGGGGGGGCAGGGGTAGTTGGCGTCCGAGGACCCGCGGAGTCGCCCCCCCTGTGCCGCCAACATAGCAAAAATGGCTGAAAATGGCATAAGCTGCATATGCACTTGTCCCACTCCGCCCCTTACAAACCCCATGGAGTCAGGACCCGAAACACTTTTTCGGCTCAAAATAAAAAAAACCAAAAGATTCACCATTTTCGACCCAAAAAATCATTGCAAGATGCGATTATTGGACAAAGTAATGAGTTTACAGGGGGTTAAACTAACAACTAACTCTTCCCACTCCGCCCCATACAAACCCCATGGAGTTGAGACCCGGAAACATTTTTCCAAAAAAAACCAAAAGATTCATGATTTTCGACCCAAAAATGGGGTGGCGGTCATTTTTTCGACATTTTTGACCCCATCCCCACACACATCTCCCTCCAAACCTCAAAAAAGAGGGGTCCAAGGGGGGGAGTTTGGGGTGACCGGACCAAAAACTCATTGAGGGATGCGTTGATTGGACAAAATAATGATTTTACAAGGGGTACAAACAATTCAACCCCTTGAGGTAAGGTACGCGAATAGGCCCCAAAAGCCCAAAAAGGGGGGGTTTGTGGCGTTTTCCCCTATATACGGGCCTGCGTGGTTTTGATCTAACAACCTCTGCGAGGTGATTTTGGGGCTTTCGGAGGGCCCATGGCAAGGGCTACAGAGGCCTAGCGGCCACTTTGTGGGTCCCCATGGGTGCTCAAGTACCCGTATTGTCACCGAATGATCACCCAAACCCATCCCAGGGGCAACGGAAGGGTTTCATGAAAAATTGATTTTTTAAAAAAATTTCACGTGCCACTAAAACGCCTATCCAGTGTGCAAACGGCTAAGTCCTCACTGCCAAGGGGCCATATTTGGGGGGGGGGGGGGGGCGATTGGGGGTACCTGGAGTTGGGACCCGGGAGCCCGCCATGGGTTAGGGGGTCCATATACAAGAAAAAATTCCTTCAGGACCCGGGTCCAAATACACACACAGCGGCCACAATACGCAAAGAAGTTTTGACCCCAACCCCACCCCCCACCCCCCAAAAAGGGGTACCCAGGTGCCGGGGGGGGGGGGGACGGGGGTCAAAATCCAAAAAATCATTGGGGGGTCATTTTTGGTCCTAAAATGATGAATTTACAGGGGGTTTGACGTCAGAAACCATGCATTGGGGTATGCTACGCGAATGACCCCAAAAAAGGGGGGTATACGACGCTTGCGCCTGCGCTTGATCTAACAACCTCTCTTCGAGGTGATTTAGGTCACCCAAACTACCCTACCTAGAGACAAATGCAAGCTACCTTCCCCTCACATAAGACATCATGCAAAATGTGGAAAGCCACACACGTATCCTCTTTTCCGTTCAAATCTCAACTAAGTACAGAATCAGAATGCTCCAGAGTGGCGGCATTTGAAAGCTCACTCACCCTACCAGCTAGTGCCAAAGCCTCGTATGTGTCCACCTCATCCTCAACTGGACCAGGGGGCAAAGTGGCTTGCAGGAGGGAATCCATGTCAAACTCCGGTATGGTACAACTACACATCCTCATCGGCAGTGATGTGGCCTCACATAGGGCATTCGACTGTGGTTAGGCAAAAAGCGGGGATTCCGTCACCCCAACTCAAGGGCCCACACCAAAGTGTGGGAGTGCATGGTGGAGATGAGCAAAAAAGTGCAAAAAGGGGTGGACATGGGTGAAAGCGGGTGAAAATCCAAAAATGCCACATCCCCAAGGTGGAAGAAGCATCAAAACCTACACTAGGGGCACCAATGATGCCCCTAGTATCACAAAGTATGGGTCTCCAATACGGCTAGACGCCCAAATAGTTGCACTGTGCCCGCACTGCGCCCCCGAAAACACAAAGGGGGCGGGGCTTGATTGCCGGGAGTAAATCCTCTGCAATCAGACACTTTTTGATATCTTTTTTTTTTATCTTGTCTCCAAGCAATCTCCCGTTTTTGGTAAACCCCAAAACATCCCAACACCTTTGTCCCCCCCAAAGCCCATCCACAACATGCACTTAAGTGATGCAAAATCTGCGGCAATGGTTGGGTAGAGGGGCAGTACACCGAGCACAAGACCAATCACAAAATCATATTGGCTGCAGTGAAAGAAGAGAGGGTGTCGTCGTTTTCCTTCCGGGCGTTCAGGGTGTCACTGAGTACTTTTGGGACATCCCGGATATGTTGTTAGGGCTGACACGCACTAACAAGCAGCTCGGAATCTGGGTGCATCAGCGACCTGTGCCATGGGTTGCCTGGATCCAAAAACATGTCGTGCAGATGGGCCTGCAAAAGGAAAATGCGAAACCACCTGAAACCTGAATGTGCAACACAAAAACACTCACGATTGCGATGAACCTTACGTACACAGATATCAGGTTAAGAGGCGCGTGTCAAACGTCCTGAGGTGCCCCTGTTGCACTGTCTGCAACCATCGCTTTCGCTTTGCACTCGTATACCAAACCATTAATCTGTATGCGAATGCAGGCCCCTGCCTAGCCAGACGGGGCATGGAGGGCGGACGCCCAAAGTGAATGGGAAAGGGGGCGGGCTTGCGCCCTCTCTCAGCACACGGCGCAGGGTCGTTGCTACGGGTCCTGCGCCACACACTGCGTGCGCCAACTCCTGCAACAACAACAACCAACAACAGCAACAGCAACACGAGACGACAAAGGACAACAGCACAGCACAGCACAGGAGGTAACGCACACAGGAAACACACAGCGGGGGATATGCCACTAAAGAAATGTGGCAGCCACTCCAGCGATGGCAAACCCAGTCCCACGGCACAGACTCAGAAGGCGGTTGGGTTAGCATAATGCAGACCGATGTTTAAGATGTACCCTGTCTACGCTGCACGTGCAATATCCCACCAAGAAAATCGAATGTGGGGGGAATGTTTGCCCACGGCACAGACTCAGAAGGCGGTTGGGTTGGCATAATGCAGACCGATGTTTAAGATGCACCTGTACCTACGCTGCACATGCAATACCCCAACAAGAAAATCGAATGTGGGGGGAATGTTTGCCCGGCACGCTACTTTTCTATTAACTATCCCGACTTCAGCCCCAAATTTACCCTCTCATGGAGAAACCCCCCAAGTAGACCACATTGCACTGCACACCTTCCCTACAAAGCACGTTGCATAATAAAGCAATAGCTGTGAATTCAACAACTCCAAATGTCATTTGTATTGTGCTCAACAAACAACATTGGTCCCACAAGTGTGGGTGTTAATACATTCAGTACAATAGTGCTCCTTACACTCATCACAAACTGCAACGGTGGAGCGCTTCTGGCAACACAACACACACACTTCTGCCTCATCCTCTGCCTCATCTTGCATGGCGGCCGAGTTGCTTTGGTCAGTCCAAACATGAGGCGGGACATGCTCCCATGGTCCGTAGGGGGGGGGGGGTGACGGACTTGCCTCCAGATGCAAAATTGTGTAAAATGCAACAAAATACGGACTGACTGGTGCAACTCATCGGGGCCGCCACGCCAGATGTTCCTAACCAAACCCCAATGCCACAACCGAGCAAACAGCTGCTCAATGTGTGCCCTATACCACCCGTGCACGTCATTGTAACATTGTTGGCGGGTTGTCAAAGTGCCATTCTTTCTTCCAATGAATGGTACCATGACATGAATTCGGCCTTTATGAGCACCATCATGGCCCCCAACTTCGAAATCAAAGAAATCACCTCGGGTACGAGAAGGTCCATACCCATCCCAAATCAAAACATCTGCTAATGTCCCCGGGGGCCAAGGGGCAAATCCATATAATGTTGCTCAACATATCAACGGCAGCAGTCACCTTGTAAACATGCGATGCATACTTGGGATTCCACAAGTGGCACTCCATATCCCGCCAATGGAACTGATGGGCATGGAGTATGTGAAATGCGTCATAAAGAATGGAAAATGGGGACAATGGTTGAAAGGATTCAACCTGTCGGCCCATCGAATGTCTTGAACAACATGGTCAAGGAGTTCGCGAACACGGGCAACACTTCGCCGCCATGCAACCTCCAAACACCCTTCGATGCGAGACATGAAAGCACGGCTCTCTGCCGCTGGTGTGTGTTTCATCCAGAAAAAAAATCGGTGGACTTGCACCGTTTCACCCACCACTGGTAACCACCACCCTTGCCATCGTCATAAACGGGGTGCAAAGGGTGTGCCAAATTCTTAGACACGGCGAGAAGATACTCCAAAATCTCATCCTCTATCAACATGGTGTAAAACACGTTGTCCTGGTTTCCTCAATAGCACCGGAAGGTTAAAAGACCGCATAAGAAGTAGACTTTAAATTGTTGCATCGTGTCGTGTGCATTCTCCGTGATCCTGAAACAAAGGGGAACAAAATCAGAACCGGTTGCCTAACCCTTGCCTTCTCCAGGGCCCAAAAAAGGGTGGAAATGCTATGTCACCCCTACATTCTTGTGGATTGTGAGTCCCTGACCCCAACTCAGGGGGTCACGCAACATAGCGTGGATTCAGAGTCCCTAACCCCTACTCAAGGGGCCACACAACAAAGCATGGATTGAGAGTCCCTAACCCCAACTCAAGGGGCCACACAACATAGCATGGATTTAGAGTCCCTAACCCCAACTCAAAGGGGCCACACAATATAGTATGGATTCAGAGTCCCTAACCCCAACTCAAAGGGGCCACACAACAAAGCGTGGATTGCGAGTCCCTAACCCCTACTCAAGGGGCCACGCGACAAAGCGTGGATTGCGAGTCCCTAACCCCTACTCAAGGGGCCACACAACAAAGGGTGGATTGCGAGTCCCTAACCCCAACTCAAGGGGCCATGCAACAAAGCATGGATTGAGAGTCCCTGACCCCAACTCAAGGGGCCATGCAACAAAGCATGGATTGAGAGTCCCTGACCCCAACTCGAGGGGCCATGCAACAAAGCGTGGATTGAGAGTCCCTAACCCCAACTCAAGCAAAGCGTGGATTGCGAGTCCCTAACCCCAACTCAAGGGGCCACACAACAAAGCGTGGATTGCGAGTCCCTGACCCCAACTCAAAGGGCCATGCAACAAAGCGTGGATTGAGAGTCCCTAACCCCAACTCAAGGGGCCACGCAACAAAGCGTGGATTGCGAGTCCCTGACCCCAAATCAAGGGGCCACGCAAGAAAGCGTGGATTGAGAGTCCCCGACCCCAACTCAAGGGGCCACGCAAGAAAGCGTGGATTGAGAGTCCCTAACCCTAACTCAAGGGGCCACGAACAAAGCATGGATTGCGAGTCCCTGACCCCAACTCAACGGGCCACGCAACAAAGCGCAAAATCAGAAGTCAAAACCTACGCTAGGGGTCACAATGATGCCCCTAGTATCTCAAAGTATGGGTCTCCAGTACAGCCAGACGCCCAAATGGCTGCACTGCGCTACGTGCGCCCCCTTAGTGCACCCCCTAAAAGGCCACTGGTGGGGCATGGGTCGAAAAGATGCCCGGCGCGCGCCCGGCGCGCTAGCGTTCCCCTGTGGGGTAGGCAAGCATCCGATGTTTGTTGGGGGGGCATAGTCTCAGGGTTTGTAGGTTTTGGTGGGCTTCTTGAATTGATGGACGGTGGCAACATTGGCCCTGAAAGTGTCCTTCATGATGGACCGAAGCCTCTGCCACAGCGGAGTTGTGGCAGTGGTATTGGCCCGAATGCAGCGCTGCCCCAAAGCTCTCAGGGTTTGGACCAGAGCTTCTCTTCGAGAGCGTCGGTGTGTCATAGTAATCCCAGAGAGACACGTTCCCTGGCGTTTCCAAACGACAAATGCAGCGCCGTGATATGGCGATGGAGGCGGACAGACCCATGCACCACCGCGGACTGTGGAAACGTTGCTGAAGAGAAAGTTCAGTGGACTGTACATGTGGACCAAGGCCACATCTGAACTCAATGTCACAGCTTCGCTGTGGGAAGAGGGTGTGGGCCAAGCACATGACACAAACCGGCGGCATTAGTTTTTTCTTTTGGCTCAGACCAAGATGAGGTGGCGTACCCTGTTCGTATAGTACTCGGGACACGAGACACTGTCTCGGAATCAAAGTTCAGAGCTGTCCAGGGCTACAATGATCCCACAAATCACTGTGGTAGCGGATCTGACACGTAGTGAGGATTGGCTGAAACCAGGTGATGCAGTGGGAGACTGCCACGCGCGTATGCTTGCCAGTGCGCATCAGGCACAATGACTGTAGGCCGAAAATGACAACGGCGTGAAGACTGAAGGCTGAGATGAATCAGCGCGTTGCATTGCATTTGCATACAATATCAGTACCAGAGAAAGGGGGGGGGGGGGGCGACATTCAGGCATAGCTGGTCACTACAAACTGGCAGCATTAGTTTCGGTCTGGCCTCCGGGATTCAGGTGCCGAGGCCACGGATGAGGAGCGCCTGAAGGCTGCTCCGGAGTCGAAAACAAGAAAAAGAGGCGGGGCAGGGATAAGGGCAACAGGAGTCCAGGGGGAAGGGGGAGGGCCACAGTGTCGGGCCCAGCCTGACAATGGGACCGATGTTCATCGGGGACAGGGTAGTGCAGGTTGCACAGAGATGAGACGCTGTGTCGTACACAGGGCTTGACTTGGACGTCAACGGCCTGGATAGGCTGTGTTTCACAGAATGCGATTCCAGGGCCAATGCAAGAGGTGCCATGATTTCTTTTTTTTTGCCGGGGTTGGGGGGGTTCAGACTAAGATGAGCTGGCGTACCCCGCTTACTTCACAGTACTCAAGACAACCTCTCGGAGTCAAGGTTCAGAGCTGTCCAGTGCTATGGTGATCCCACTAATGACTGTGGTAGTGGATCTGAAACGTAGTGAGGATTAGCTCAGTCTGAAACCAGGTGATGCAGTGGGAGACTGCCACGCGCGTAGGCTTCCCAGTCTGCATGAGGCACAATGACTGTAGGCTGAAAAAGACAGCGGTGTGAAGACTGTGAAGAGGTGCCATGATTTTGACGCCCGTGATCCCGGAGAGCGGAACGTGACGTCTGGAGCGCTTGAACGGCTAACGCCCCATCACTTGTACAGGCAGTGGCGCAGGAGGTGCGAATACCGATCGCTCCTGATCACGCTCTGGACCTCGTACCTCGTAGAAAGCGGGAACAAAAAAGGCGCACAAGAAGAATTCTGGTTCTGGTGCCAGTAACCCCCCTCCCTCCTGTCGCAACAGCAACGTTGTTGTTGTTTCCACAGGTTTTGGCGCGGGTCCTTCTCTCGCGCTGTGTACCCTTGGGGCTTGGGGGGCTTGGGGGGCGGCACGGTGGCTCTGCCACGTCCTGCTTCTGCGCTGACCCCTGTACGCACAGCGCGCAGGACCTAAATAGGCTGATCTGTTTCGGCAGGTTTGGAACTGTGGCAATCGGCGGTTCCTTTTTCTGGCGGTCCGTGAAGATCAAGTTTTCTATTTGATCTGGGGCTGGCAGATGGTATTTTGGGGGTGCCAGACTGCAACTGTTGTTGCTGCCTTTGGTCCTCCGTGTCCTCTTCCTGGTCAATGGCGCCCGGTGCCAGGCTGCCGCTGGCACTACCCTCACGCAATGCAGGGTGCTGTGCTGGTGGGAGGCCGTCCACCAAGGTCCGAGGGATTCGCGGGCAAATGCAAGAGGATATTTTCTTTTTGGATGACTCAACTTGTTTAAAGCAGAGTACTAAAGACGCTTCTTGGAAAGCGGGCATCGGACTCATATGATACACTGGATACCTGGCAAAGCCACATGGCACACGTCAGGATGCTTTCTATTGCTCTATCGATTCGGAGGCCAGTGCAAGATGATGTTCTACTGCGCAGAAATGGACAAACAGAGGGTAGAGTCTGGGACCGTGGTACCCCCGCCCCCCTTGTAATCCCCCCCCCTAATGTCAGGCCAGCCCCCCACATCGGGGGAGGGGACAGTCATCAAGTGACGGTCCCCCATATGGCGCAATCATCATTCAAACTGCAACAGTTCTTGTGTTCGAGAGGATATGCTATGGACAATCTAGATGAAGCACAACGTATTCATCCGTCATAAAACTGCATCCATATCTACAATCAAACTGCAACTATCGTGCTTGTTCACCTGATGACTTATATATCGGCATGTGCTGCCTTCATGCTACATACTGTGTGTCTTACCTCCCACTGCTACCGTGATCAAGCACTCCTTCGGCTCTCAGTTGCTGTGGTAGTCCTATGGTGTGTTCTGCCGTGTGTCTGTGTGTTCCATTGCTGTTGCTGTCTCATGGTGCTGTGGTCAGTGCATATGGCTGTAGTGCGTAGTTGGTGCGAGGGGGCCGGAGGCCCAGCCTCTGGTTTTAAATTTCTTCTTGGACGCTTCGTTCCTGTGTATTGTGGTGCAAAAGCAGGGTTTTGCGGCAAGTACCCCAGCGGCAGCGCAGCTGGCTGCCGCACTGAAGACGGGGGTTCGAATCCCCCTCAGCAGGCGAGCTGAGGGGGAATACGAGGAGGAGATGCGGTTCCGGAGCCGCAAGGTGGCACCGGTGGTGGAGCGCGCTGCTGCAGGTGTGTGGTGGCGGATGCCTTTTTGTTGCACTCTCAGGTATAACTGACACTGATCTGTGACATAACTCAGTGTGAAAAACCATGAGGACGAGACACGCCACCCGTCGCACCGGCGGTACCGGTGGTGGAGCGGGATGCTGAAGGGGGCGGTGGCGGAGGCCTCACCAACGGGCCCCTGGACGGACAGACGAACCGGGGTTCGAACCCCCGACCACGACGAGCGCCAGCCATGGCGCATACCACTAGACCATCCATGTCTCTTACCCTAAATGACGCGAATTTCGCATATACCGTATACGGTATACGTATACCGTATACGGTCCCCCATATGGGGGGGGGGGGGATTGCACCACAAAACTGTACCACTTGACGACTGCAGCACTGCATGGACAACACCAGTAGCACCCATCCAACTGAGACATCAATGCATTTTTGCAACGTGCCTGCTCCACAGGCAGCGTTATTTCTGTGCACGTGCCCATTACACAGGCACCGTATGAAACTTTTTCTTGCGAATCCAAACGACCTTGAACTCTTGGACATGTTTGGTGGGCATTTCATGGGTAGGGTGACGATTGGACGATGAGGCTGTCTTCTTTTTTGTTAAAAAAAAAACTCTATTGCGTTCGGCAGTGCACCTCGAAGAGAGGCTGACAGTCAGCCAATCAGTCAGTTAGTAAGGCCAGCAGTCAGTTAGACAGTTAGTCGGGCAAGCAGGCAGGCAGACAGAAACACACAGTTTGGGTTTTCAGCAGACTCGGCTTCAAGCAGTGGGGAGAATTTTTACGCCGGAACAAACAGTGGTCGAGTGGTAAAGCAGCCAACGGCAGGCGTGCCAGTCGGCGGTTTGAACCCCGGTCGCCTCACCGCGGTCGACGACAGTCAGCTGGCCAGGAATCGAACCGCCGACCTACAGGTCTGCGGCCGGCTGCATTACCATTGGACTGCTGCTTCTTCTGACAGCACCTGTTCTCCCCACTGCTTGAATCCTTCTGAGCATAAACTTTTGAACCCCCCACCCCCCCACCCATCCCCCTCAAAAAGTGATATCAAGTTTCAGGGGATAGAGGCCTCAGAATCAAAAAATCCATTGGGGGATTGTCTTATTGGGCAAAAAAAGATTTTACAAGGGGTTGGAGATCAAATATCATGCCTTGGGGTATGCTACGCGAATGACCCCCAAAAAGGGGGGGGTATACAACATACGACGCCCGCACCTGCGCTTGATCTAACAACCTCTCTTCAAGGTGCTTTTTGTTCGAAAGTTTGTTTTGCTGGAAACGCTTTTTTTTGTTGGAAAAATTTTTGTTGCGCAATTTTTTTGTTGGAAAAATTGTAGGAGTTCAGGGTCCCCGGTCAAAACCACAATGGCATCATTTCCCGTGTCATCTATGGCAGTGGTATTGGGCTTCAAAAAATGGTCCATAAACATTTGCAGGGTCCGTTTCAAACCAGGCCTGGGTACAGGTTTGGGTATAGGTGCCTGAAATGTGGGTGGAGGTGCTTGTGGTGTAGCTGCGAGTGCTGGTTGTGAAGAGTGGTCAGGAGATCCTGGTGATAAAGATGACGCCCGTAGTGCCTCCAACCAAGATAACTTGGCTGCAGTATGGTCCACAATGTTGACAGTATAGGAACTCAGGTCCAGAGGGTGAGGGCCCAGTGGCAGTTGCCAGCAATGAGGCACCCCTGCTGCAACAGTGGTACCAGGCATGATCGCCTATGGCATACACTTGTGTCTGTACGAGAAAAGGAGCCAACTCTGATAGTGGGGACCAGCACACAAAGAACAACAGAGCACAACACAACAAACCCTTGTCAAAAGAAAAGCAAAGTGACGGTCCCCCATATGAGGGGGGGGGGGGGGGTTGCAAGGGGTGGGGTTTACAAGGGGGGGGGGGGGCGAACGCAGATTTGCACGGACGTGAGAAGAGTCAGAAGCCATGTGTGCCCGTCCTGTCTGACAGGAAAATCACGTTAGAATGCAGAGCATCCCAGGTATATAAACAGTTGTACATTGCGCCTTTTCAGGAGAAAAATCTGGCTACTTCAGGTAATTCAGTTGATGAAATTCTTCATAACAAATCAGAACGCGCAATTCATCCATTCATCAATTTTGGCAACAACCTGCCCCAAATTCGTGAAAATAGCCTGTTGCCCGTGGGATGCACTCATTTAGATGCATGCGATTTGCAATTTGTCAGTGACAGATCCCGTTTGGCCCCATGAAATTGACTCAACACTTTGCATATTTACCTACACACACTGTCTGCAAGACCCAACGTCCCACAACCCATGATATGTGTCAACATAGAAGGAAAAGAAGGTACAAACTGTGGATCCAACCTCCGGTCGACTACCCCTGTTCAACAGAGCCACCCCCCAGGTGCTGACTGGAATCGGCTCACTGGGTAGCAGAAGCATATTGCAGAGCCCTGCCTGCTGCCTGCCATGGACTTCCACGGAAATCGCAACTCAGCATCACATATTACGTACCATACACACACGTTTTTGTTACAACCCAAACGGAAGTGCAAAAGAGAGAAACTTTTACTTCAGAACAGATGCTCTAGAGCACAGGGGATGTCGTCAGCAGCCACCAGTACCCAAAGCAAATGGGGTTCAGCCCTGACAAAAACATACATACAGCAAAACTCCCGCAGCTCACAATCACCACACACACACACACACATACACACAATCACATTCAAAGACATGAACACTTCTTCACAGGGCAGCCTGTTGGTCGACATGCTATGTCAGACCACTTTCTCTTTGCTGGCCTTTTAGTCCAAAAGGATAAAGGGGGTGTGGATCATGCGGACAATGAAGGCGATGGAGAGGATCACCAAATCGCGGAAGTGTCAGCTTTTGGATTATTGGGGTAGGCTAGGCTAGGCTTTGCGCAAGCTTTCTTAACAAGGTGTCTAGTATCGCCCCCCCCCCCCTCCCTGGCGGCTTGGAGGCCTACGTGCTCACGTCGTAGGGCAAGGAGGTGGCAAACAAGTGCGCAACACTCCAAACAAAGAAGCCAGGAGCGATATCACCAATATCACGAGCACGTTGGATGGCACCCATGCCACGCGAGAGAACAACCCATCCCCGCCCGTCACACTCCGCCACCCACCACAGCGAATGGCACCCATGCCACGGGAGGGACTGGAGACACAACACACACACCACGGACACAAGGGGGAGGGAGGGGGTACATGATGCGCTTGCCACAAAGAGGACTGAGTGCGGGAATGGACAGGCGGAAGGTTGTTATGTGCCACCGTCGGGGAAGTGACCCCGCAAGCAGACATCCTGGGCCCAAAAGCCGCCGCTGGGGAGAGGTTCCCCACCGCGGTTTTGGGAGTGTCCACTGGGACGCACCTGCTGGCCAACGGCAAGGGCAGTTGCCCTCTTCTGCACAGACCCAACACAGAGCAGTGAAACACGGAAAATCCGGGGGCACAACCAACCAAGGGAAAGGAAAGGGGAGTGGAGAGGTAGAGATAGGGTAAGGAGGGAGAGGAAGGACACAAGGTGGTGAGAGGCCGATGGGCGCCGCCGCCTGTGGAGGGAAAGGATCCAAGGGAAGAGCAGCAGTAAATGGCGATTGGCCAATTGGCGCCACCAGCTGCAAACCAAAACACACCAAGGTGTCATGCCAACCCCCCCCCCCCCCCAAATGCACGCCGTCTCCCAGGAACATGAAATTCGACGCATGAGAATTTTGGAGGGAGTTGATGAAAATGCAACCTTTTACAAGAGGGGACAAAAGGCATTTTCATGGGGGCCCCCCATAGAAGAAAAAAATCAATCCCAACGATCGAAATGTGCTGCACACCCTGCAGGCCACCAAACCGGAAGATCCACCAGATTACCCGCAAATTATTAGACTCAATGTGTGGCCACATTGACAATCAGATACATTTCTGAAAGGAGCGAACACATGTCAAAGCGTGCAGCTCATGGGGTCGGTATTCACAGGCCCTCACACGTCAGTCTGCAAGAGTGGTGCGCATGCGACGGCCCCACTGCGCCTCCTCGAGGGGATTTGTCAGTGACAGATCCCGTTTGGCCCCATGAAATTGACTCAACACTCTGCATATTTACCTACACACACTGTCTGCAAGACCCAACGTCCCACAACCCATGATATGTGTCAACATAGAAGGAAAAGAAGGTACAAACTGTGGATCCAACCTCCGGTCGACTACCCCTGTTTAACAGAGCCACCCCCCAGGTGCTGACTCGAATCGGCTCACTGGGTAGCAGAAGCATATTGCAGAGCCCTGCCTGCTGCCTGCCATGGACTTCCACGGAAATCGCAACTCAGCATCACATATTACGTACCATACACACACGTTTTTGTTACAACCCAAACGGAAGTGCAAAAGAGAGAAACTTTTACTTCAGAACAGATGCTCTAGAGCACAGGGGATGTCGTCAGCAGCCACCAGTACCCAAAGCAAATGGGGTTCAGCCCTGACAAAAACATACATACAGCAAAGCTCCCGCAGCTCACAATCACCACACACACACACACACACATACACACAATCACATTCAAAGACATGAACACTTCTTCACAGGGCAGCCTGTTGGTCGACATGCTATGTCAGACCACTTTCTCTTTGCTGGCCTTTTAGTCCAAAAGGATAAAGGGGGTGTGGATCATGCGGACAATGAAGGCGATGGAGAGGATCACCAAATCGCGGAAGTGTCAGCTTTTGGATTATTGGGGTAGGCTAGGCTAGGCTTTGCGCAAGCTTTCTTAACAAGGTGTCTAGTATCGCCCCCCCCCCCTCCCTGGCGGCTTGGAGGCCTACGTGCTCACGTCGTAGGGCAAGGAGGTGGCAAACAAGTGCGCAACACTCCAAACAAAGAAGCCAGGAGCGATATCACCAATATCACGAGCACGTTGGATGGCACCCATGCCACGCGAGAGAACAACCCATCCCCGCCCGTCACACTCCGCCACCCACCACAGCGAATGGCACCCATGCCACGGGAGGGACTGGAGACACAACACACACACCACGGACACAAGGGGGAGGGAGGGGGTACATGATGCGCTTGCCACAAAGAGGACTGAGTGCGGGAATGGACAGGCGGAAGGTTGTTATGTGCCACCGTCGGGGAAGTGACCCCGCAAGCAGACATCCTGGGCCCAAAAGCCGCCGCTGGGGAGAGGTTCCCCACCGCGGTTTTGGGAGTGTCCACTGGGACGCACCTGCTGGCCAACGGCAAGGGCAGTTGCCCTCTTCTGCACAGACCCAACACAGAGCAGTGAAACACGGAAAATCCGGGGGCACAACCAACCAAGGGAAAGGAAAGGGGAGTGGAGAGGTAGAGATAGGGTAAGGAGGGAGAGGAAGGACACAAGGTGGTGAGAGGCCGATGGGCGCCGCCGCCTGTGGAGGGAAAGGATCCAAGGGAAGAGCAGCAGTAAATGGCGATTGGCCAATTGGCGCCACCAGCTGCAAACCAAAACACACCAAGGTGTCATGCCAACCCCCCCCCCCAAATGCACGCCGTCCCCCAGGAACATGAAATTCGACGCATGAGAATTTTGGAGGGAGTTGATGAAAATGCAACCTTTTACAAGAGGGGACAAAAGGCATTTTCATGGGGGCCCCCCATAGAAGAAAAAAATCAATCCCAACGATCGAAATGTGCTGCACACCCTGCAGGCCACCAAACCGGAAGATCCACCAGATTACCCGCAAATTATTAGACTCAATGTGTGGCCACATTGACAATCAGATACATTTCTGAAAGGAGCGAACACATGTCAAAGCGTGCAGCTCATGGGGTCGGTATTCACAGGCCCTCACACGTCAGTCTGCAAGAGTGGTGCGCATGCGACGGCCCCACTGCGCCTCCTCGAGGGGATTTGTCAGTGACAGATCCCGTTTGGCCCCATGAAATTGACTCAACACTCTGCATATTTACCTACACACACTGTCTGCAAGACCCAACGTCCCACAACCCATGATATGTGTCAACATAGAAGGAAAAGAAGGTACAAACTGTGGATCCAACCTCCGGTCGACTACCCCTGTTTAACAGAGCCACCCCCCAGGTGCTGACTGGAATCGGCTCACTGGGTAGCAGAAGCATATTGCAGAGCCCTGCCTGCTGCCTGCCATGGACTTCCACGGAAATCGCAACTCAGCATCACATATTACGTACCATACACACACGTTTTTGTTACAACCCAAACGGAAGTGCAAAAGAGAGAAACTTTTACTTCAGAACAGATGCTCTAGAGCACAGGGGATGTCGTCAGCAGCCACCAGTACCCAAAGCAAATGGGGTTCAGCCCTGACAAAAACATACATACAGCAAAACTCCCGCAGCTCACAATCACCACACACACACACACACACACACACACAATCACATTCAAAGACATGAACACTTCTTCACAGGGCAGCCTGTTGGTCGACATGCTATGTCAGACCACTTTCTCTTTGCTGGCCTTTTAGTCCAAAAGGATAAAGGGGGTGTGGATCATGCGGACAATGAAGGCGATGGAGAGGATCACCAAATCGCGGAAGTGTCAGCTTTTGGATTATTGGGGTAGGCTAGGCTAGGCTTTGCGCAAGCTTTCTTAACAAGGTGTCTAGTATCGCCCCCCCCCCCCTCCCTGGCGGCTTGGAGGCCTACGTGCTCACGTCGTAGGGCAAGGAGGTGGCAAACAAGTGCGCAACACTCCAAACAAAGAAGCCAGGAGCGATATCACCAATATCACGAGCACGTTGGATGGCACCCATGCCACGCGAGAGAACAACCCATCCCCGCCCGTCACACTCCGCCACCCACCACAGCGAATGGCACCCATGCCACGGGAGGGACTGGAGACACAACACACACACCACGGACACAAGGGGGAGGGAGGGGGTACATGATGCGCTTGCCACAAAGAGGACTGAGTGCGGGAATGGACAGGCGGAAGGTTGTTATGTGCCACCGTCGGGGAAGTGACCCCGCAAGCAGACATCCTGGGCCCAAAAGCCGCCGCTGGGGAGAGGTTCCCCACCGCGGTTTTGGGAGTGTCCACTGGGACGCACCTGCTGGCCAACGGCAAGGGCAGTTGCCCTCTTCTGCACAGACCCAACACAGAGCAGTGAAACACGGAAAATCCGGGGGCACAACCAACCAAGGGAAAGGAAAGGGGAGTGGAGAGGTAGAGATAGGGTAAGGAGGGAGAGGAAGGACACAAGGTGGTGAGAGGCCGATGGGCGCCGCCGCCTGTGGAGGGAAAGGATCCAAGGGAAGAGCAGCAGTAAATGGCGATTGGCCAATTGGCGCCACCAGCTGCAAACCAAAACACACCAAGGTGTCATGCCAACCCCCCCCCCCAAATGCACGCCGTCCCCCAGGAACATGAAATTCGACGCATGAGAATTTTGGAGGGAGTTGATGAAAATGCAACCTTTTACAAGAGGGGACAAAAGGCATTTTCATGGGGGCCCCCCATAGAAGAAAAAAATCAATCCCAACGATCGAAATGTGCTGCACACCCTGCAGGCCACCAAACCGGAAGATCCACCAGATTACCCGCAAATTATTAGACTCAATGTGTGGCCACATTGACAATCAGATACATTTCTGAAAGGAGCGAACACATGTCAAAGCGTGCAGCTCATGGGGTCGGTATTCACAGGCCCTCACACGTCAGTCTGCAAGAGTGGTGCGCATGCGACGGCCCCACTGCGCCTCCTCGAGGGGATTTGTCAGTGACAGATCCCGTTTGGCCCCATGAAATTGACTCAACACTCTGCATATTTACCTACACACACTGTCTGCAAGACCCAACGTCCCACAACCCATGATATGTGTCAACATAGAAGGAAAAGAAGGTACAAACTGTGGATCCAACCTCCGGTCGACTACCCCTGTTTAACAGAGCCACCCCCCAGGTGCTGACTGGAATCGGCTCACTGGGTAGCAGAAGCATATTGCAGAGCCCTGCCTGCTGCCTGCCATGGACTTCCACGGAAATCGCAACTCAGCATCACATATTACGTACCATACACACACGTTTTTGTTACAACCCAAACGGAAGTGCAAAAGAGAGAAACTTTTACTTCAGAACAGATGCTCTAGAGCACAGGGGATGTCGTCAGCAGCCACCAGTACCCAAAGCAAATGGGGTTCAGCCCTGACAAAAACATACATACAGCAAAACTCCCGCAGCTCACAATCACCACACACACACACACACACATACACACAATCACATTCAAAGACATGAACACTTCTTCACAGGGCAGCCTGTTGGTCGACATGCTATGTCAGACCACTTTCTCTTTGCTGGCCTTTTAGTCCAAAAGGATAAAGGGGGTGTGGATCATGCGGACAATGAAGGCGATGGAGAGGATCACCAAATCGCGGAAGTGTCAGCTTTTGGATTATTGGGGTAGGCTAGGCTAGGCTTTGCGCAAGCTTTCTTAACAAGGTGTCTAGTATCGCCCCCCCCCCCCCCTCCCTGGCGGCTTGGAGGCCTACGTGCTCACGTCGTAGGGCAAGGAGGTGGCAAACAAGTGCGCAACACTCCAAACAAAGAAGCCAGGAGCGATATCACCAATATCACGAGCACGTTGGATGGCACCCATGCCACGCGAGAGAACAACCCATCCCCGCCCGTCACACTCCGCCACCCACCACAGCGAATGGCACCCATGCCACGGGAGGGACTGGAGACACAACACACACACCACGGACACAAGGGGGAGGGAGGGGGTACATGATGCGCTTGCCACAAAGAGGACTGAGCGCGGGAATGGACAGGCGGAAGGTTGTTATGTGCCACCGTCGGGGAAGTGACCCCGCAAGCAGACATCCTGGGCCCAAAAGCCGCCGCTGGGGAGAGGTTCCCCACCGCGGTTTTGGGAGTGTCCACTGGGACGCACCTGCTGGCCAACGGCAAGGGCAGTTGCCCTCTTCTGCACAGACCCAACACAGAGCAGTGAAACACGGAAAATCCGGGGGCACAACCAACCAAGGGAAAGGAAAGGGGAGTGGAGAGGTAGAGATAGGGTAAGGAGGGAGAGGAAGGACACAAGGTGGTGAGAGGCCGATGGGCGCCGCCGCCTGTGGAGGGAAAGGATCCAAGGGAAGAGCAGCAGTAAATGGCGATTGGCCAATTGGCGCCACCAGCTGCAAACCAAAACACACCAAGGTGTCATGCCAACCCCCCCCCCCAAATGCACGCCGTCCCCCAGGAACATGAAATTCGACGCATGAGAATTTTGGAGGGAGTTGATGAAAATGCAACCTTTTACAAGAGGGGACAAAAGGCATTTTCATGGGGGCCCCCCATAGAAGAAAAAAATCAATCCCAACGATCGAAATGTGCTGCACACCCTGCAGGCCACCAAACCGGAAGATCCACCAGATTACCCGCAAATTATTAGACTCAATGTGTGGCCACATTGACAATCAGATACATTTCTGAAAGGAGCGAACACATGTCAAAGCGTGCAGCTCATGGGGTCGGTATTCACAGGCCCTCACACGTCAGTCTGCAAGAGTGGTGCGCATGCGACGGCCCCACTGCGCCTCCTCGAGGGGATTTGTCAGTGACAGATCCCGTTTGGCCCCATGAAATTGACTCAACACTCTGCATATTTACCTACACACACTGTCTGCAAGACCCAACGTCCCACAACCCATGATATGTGTCAACATAGAAGGAAAAGAAGGTACAAACTGTGGATCCAACCTCCGGTCGACTACCCCTGTTTAACAGAGCCACCCCCCAGGTGCTGACTGGAATCGGCTCACTGGGTAGCAGAAGCATATTGCAGAGCCCTGCCTGCTGCCTGCCATGGACTTCCACGGAAATCGCAACTCAGCATCACATATTACGTACCATACACACACGTTTTTGTTACAACCCAAACGGAAGTGCAAAAGAGAGAAACTTTTACTTCAGAACAGATGCTCTAGAGCACAGGGGATGTCGTCAGCAGCCACCAGTACCCAAAGCAAATGGGGTTCAGCCCTGACAAAAACATACATACAGCAAAACTCCCGCAGCTCACAATCACCACACACACACACACACACATACACACAATCACATTCAAAGACATGAACACTTCTTCACAGGGCAGCCTGTTGGTCGACATGCTATGTCAGACCACTTTCTCTTTGCTGGCCTTTTAGTCCAAAAGGATAAAGGGGGTGTGGATCATGCGGACAATGAAGGCGATGGAGAGGATCACCAAATCGCGGAAGTGTCAGCTTTTGGATTATTGGGGTAGGCTAGGCTAGGCTTTGCGCAAGCTTTCTTAACAAGGTGTCTAGTATCGCCCCCCCCCCCCCCTCCCTGGCGGCTTGGAGGCCTACGTGCTCACGTCGTAGGGCAAGGAGGTGGCAAACAAGTGCGCAACACTCCAAACAAAGAAGCCAGGAGCGATATCACCAATATCACGAGCACGTTGGATGGCACCCATGCCACGCGAGAGAACAACCCATCCCCGCCCGTCACACTCCGCCACCCACCACAGCGAATGGCACCCATGCCACGGGAGGGACTGGAGACACAACACACACACCACGGACACAAGGGGGAGGGAGGGGGTACATGATGCGCTTGCCACAAAGAGGACTGAGCGCGGGAATGGACAGGCGGAAGGTTGTTATGTGCCACCGTCGGGGAAGTGACCCCGCAAGCAGACATCCTGGGCCCAAAAGCCGCCGCTGGGGAGAGGTTCCCCACCGCGGTTTTGGGAGTGTCCACTGGGACGCACCTGCTGGCCAACGGCAAGGGCAGTTGCCCTCTTCTGCACAGACCCAACACAGAGCAGTGAAACACGGAAAATCCGGGGGCACAACCAACCAAGGGAAAGGAAAGGGGAGTGGAGAGGTAGAGATAGGGTAAGGAGGGAGAGGAAGGACACAAGGTGGTGAGAGGCCGATGGGCGCCGCCGCCTGTGGAGGGAAAGGATCCAAGGGAAGAGCAGCAGTAAATGGCGATTGGCCAATTGGCGCCACCAGCTGCAAACCAAAACACACCAAGGTGTCATGCCAACCCCCCCCCCCAAATGCACGCCGTCCCCCAGGAACATGAAATTCGACGCATGAGAATTTTGGAGGGAGTTGATGAAAATGCAACCTTTTACAAGAGGGGACAAAAGGCATTTTCATGGGGGCCCCCCATAGAAGAAAAAAATCAATCCCAACGATCGAAATGTGCTGCACACCCTGCAGGCCACCAAACCGGAAGATCCACCAGATTACCCGCAAATTATTAGACTCAATGTGTGGCCACATTGACAATCAGATACATTTCTGAAAGGAGCGAACACATGTCAAAGCGTGCAGCTCATGGGGTCGGTATTCACAGGCCCTCACACGTCAGTCTGCAAGAGTGGTGCGCATGCGACGGCCCCACTGCGCCTCCTCGAGGGGATTTGTCAGTGACAGATCCCGTTTGGCCCCATGAAATTGACTCAACACTCTGCATATTTACCTACACACACTGTCTGCAAGACCCAACGTCCCACAACCCATGATATGTGTCAACATAGAAGGAAAAGAAGGTACAAACTGTGGATCCAACCTCCGGTCGACTACCCCTGTTTAACAGAGCCACCCCCCAGGTGCTGACTGGAATCGGCTCACTGGGTAGCAGAAGCATATTGCAGAGCCCTGCCTGCTGCCTGCCATGGACTTCCACGGAAATCGCAACTCAGCATCACATATTACGTACCATACACACACGTTTTTGTTACAACCCAAACGGAAGTGCAAAAGAGAGAAACTTTTACTTCAGAACAGATGCTCTAGAGCACAGGGGATGTCGTCAGCAGCCACCAGTACCCAAAGCAAATGGGGTTCAGCCCTGACAAAAACATACATACAGCAAAACTCCCGCAGCTCACAATCACCACACACACACACACACACATACACACAATCACATTCAAAGACATGAACACTTCTTCACAGGGCAGCCTGTTGGTCGACATGCTATGTCAGACCACTTTCTCTTTGCTGGCCTTTTAGTCCAAAAGGATAAAGGGGGTGTGGATCATGCGGACAATGAAGGCGATGGAGAGGATCACCAAATCGCGGAAGTGTCAGCTTTTGGATTATTGGGGTAGGCTAGGCTAGGCTTTGCGCAAGCTTTCTTAACAAGGTGTCTAGTATCGCCCCCCCCCCCCCTCCCTGGCGGCTTGGAGGCCTACGTGCTCACGTCGTAGGGCAAGGAGGTGGCAAACAAGTGCGCAACACTCCAAACAAAGAAGCCAGGAGCGATATCACCAATATCACGAGCACGTTGGATGGCACCCATGCCACGCGAGAGAACAACCCATCCCCGCCCGTCACACTCCGCCACCCACCACAGCGAATGGCACCCATGCCACGGGAGGGACTGGAGACACAACACACACACCACGGACACAAGGGGGAGGGAGGGGGTACATGATGCGCTTGCCACAAAGAGGACTGAGCGCGGGAATGGACAGGCGGAAGGTTGTTATGTGCCACCGTCGGGGAAGTGACCCCGCAAGCAGACATCCTGGGCCCAAAAGCCGCCGCTGGGGAGAGGTTCCCCACCGCGGTTTTGGGAGTGTCCACTGGGACGCACCTGCTGGCCAACGGCAAGGGCAGTTGCCCTCTTCTGCACAGACCCAACACAGAGCAGTGAAACACGGAAAATCCGGGGGCACAACCAACCAAGGGAAAGGAAAGGGGAGTGGAGAGGTAGAGATAGGGTAAGGAGGGAGAGGAAGGACACAAGGTGGTGAGAGGCCGATGGGCGCCGCCGCCTGTGGAGGGAAAGGATCCAAGGGAAGAGCAGCAGTAAATGGCGATTGGCCAATTGGCGCCACCAGCTGCAAACCAAAACACACCAAGGTGTCATGCCAACCCCCCCCCCCCCCAAATGCACGCCGTCCCCCAGGAACATGAAATTCGACGCATGAGAATTTTGGAGGGAGTTGATGAAAATGCAACCTTTTACAAGAGGGGACAAAAGGCATTTTCATGGGGGCCCCCCATAGAAGAAAAAAATCAATCCCAACGATCGAAATGTGCTGCACACCCTGCAGGCCACCAAACCGGAAGATCCACCAGATTACCCGCAAATTATTAGACTCAATGTGTGGCCACATTGACAATCAGATACATTTCTGAAAGGAGCGAACACATGTCAAAGCGTGCAGCTCATGGGGTCGGTGTTCACAGGCCCTCACACGTCAGTCTGCAAGAGTGGTGCGCATGCGACGGCCCCACTGCGCCTGCAGAGCGAGAGGCACTCCACATCTGGAAATCAGGTGATTCCTGATGTGGCCTGCCCGGGCCTTCCGTGCAGCCTCCACTTGCACCACCTGCACTGTCTGCATGCAGTCCACAGCAATATGCCGTTGCCTTTCTTCAGGTCCTTCAAAAGTATGTACGACGGACACTACAGCTGGCCGTTAGAACGCCATTGACATCACAGAGGGCCCCGAAATCAGACCAGACGGGGACTCGGGGGGGGGGGGGGGTGCTGCTCAACCTGCTGGTACCACCTTCAGCCACGCCTCCCGCCAGGGACACGGAGACAATGTCGGGGAGATAGCACAGAAATATCAATTTTTTTTGGCTCAGACTTACGTGTGCCTCGTAAGTGCTTGGTCGGACATGACCGGATCTGTGTGGCAGATAAAGTACAACATATATTATCGCATGTGGAGGACCCATAGGACGGTGGCACAGAAATATCATCATACCAACAAAGAGGGATTCATCTTTCGTTTTTTGGTCATGGCAAACCAGGTACCATGGGTACCATGGCACCAAAGAGCGGTTCATATAGTACAAACGAGGGCCCCGCGCGGTGAGTGTGTTCCGGACCGAACCAGCGCATATCCTCTGGTCATACCAACAACGACATATCATCCGCAGACCCACACACTCACTCTAACACACACTGGGCTTCTTGGCTATATAAATCGACAGCGGCAGCACGGAAGCAGCATGGGGGCTGCACTCTGGCTCACTGGATGGTACCCTCAAAGCAGGTCCCGCTCCAGCAACCTTCGTCCCAGGGCTGTCCTTAAGGGGAAAAAAAGGAAGAAAAGAGCTCGTAGCGCCAACAGAAGCGAACGTTCACGGGACGCTTTCTGCTTTATGGTCAAGGCATGGGCAAGACACAGGACCGCGGAAACAGTGTTGAACAAGGGTTGGTGGTTGGTGGCGGTTGGCGGATGTCGTTGGTTGGCAGTTGGCGGTTGGCGGCGGTTGGTGGCGGTTGGTGGCGGTTGGCAGTTGGTGGTCCTTGGGGGCCATCCTTAAGGCCTGTCCTTAACAAAAAAACGGGGGGTTCTTAAGAACGGCCCTGCTTCGTCCAGAAAGCGTCAGACCCGCAGGACATATTGGCCCAATCTTCAGAGGGCTGTGTTGATATCCCATTGGGGGCGGGGGGATCACTGATGGCGGAATCTGGCGAAGACCCCAGTGACATTGACTCACAGGACATGCCCCCAGTTTGGGAAAAGGCTTTAATTGAGAGAGGTGGTGACTCGCTGACAGGCGTCGCGTCAGCTGACGATGCTTCTGTGGTTTCAGTAACAAAAGTCGGGTGTACTGCTGCAGGAGACTCCCAGGAATCAGTGGGCCCCAAATCAGACAGGGAACACGACATGTCGCCCCACCTCTTGGCTGGAACGCCTCCTTCTACGGCACGAGGTGGGCAGCCCTCAATGGGCGCCTTGTCAAGTGGATCTGCTTGGGGCGTGTCCCAGGAGCCATCGCTCGAGGGGGCCCACGAGCAAGACATGTCTGCCCATCTCATGGGGGGTCTCGTTTCCGTTGGAGCGCCAGCCGGCACCTCCACCAGCAGCATGCGCGGCGTGTCGGGACAAAGCTGTCGCGCACTGCTGGTGTGAGAGCCAAACAGGTCCAGCGAGCACGACAGGTCTGCCCAATTCAGCGTTTTACCGTTTGGCACCGCACGATCACCTGCGGGCGAGGGCGAGGGGCTGTCTCCCAGCGACGCCCTGTGTGCCAAAGCCCATGGGCGCTTCTGAGCGACGGGCGATGGCGATTTGGGGGTTTTCCTTTGGCTGCGCAGTGAAGGGCCGGCGGTCTCGGACTGGTCGCGGAGCCAAGCCAACAGACAGCCTGAGCTGTTGTGAACTTTGACGGAAATACTCCCGTCGCTTGAATGGTCTAGGGGCCCGTGGAACCAGGCGTGCCGCATTGCCTCTTTGGCGGTCGGTCGGGCTTCTGAATCGTAATGCATCAGCTGCAGGCAGAAGTCCTTGGCCCTGGGGCTGATGTGCTCGAACTGGAAGTCATCGAAAGGCGGCCCTTCCGCAATCAGCTCCGGCAGATCTGCGAATGATAGCGCCGGGAAGGGATGGCTGCCCCCGAGGGTGAGGTATGCGACGACCCCCAGCGCGAACACGTCCAGTTTCTGGATCTGCTCGCGTGCCCGAAGGTGGGCCTTTTCGTCCATGACTGTGATGGCATTCAGAACCTCCGGGGCCATGTATCGAAATGTGCCGACCGGGGTCATGGCCACTGGGGATGCGACCACCATGTCCTCCATGCCTCGTGGGGCGTCGTGGCCAAAGAACTTGGCAAATCCAAAATCCACAATCTTAATCGACAATGTCACCGGGTCCGTCATGATGTTCTCGGGTTTAATGTCGCGATGGACAATCTCGTTCTCGTGCAGATACGCAAGCACCTCCAGAAGCTGCGACACGATGCGCCGGGCCTCGCTCTCGGTCAGACATCCGCCTTGGGCCACGTGGTCATTCAGCACGTCCAGAAGCTCGCCGCCTTTGACGTATTCCAGACACAAGCACACGCGGTCAATCTCAGGGTCCTCAAAAACGTCATACAACTTGATGCAGCTGGGGTGGTTGATGTGGTACAAGATCATCACCTCGTGAAGGAAGTTTTTGTGGTTCCGCGACCCCGCTTTCAAGAAATCCCTTGGAAGCGTTTTGACCGCATAATCGTGCGTTGGTTTCAATGTTCCCCGGCACAGCGCAGCCCCTTGCTCAGAGGGAATGGCACATGTCGCCCGGTACACTGTGGCAAATGCCCCTGAGCCCAATTCCTGCCTCTCTTCCCACCGAAACAACTCCTTGGCAGAATCCGTGCGAACTTTAATATCCCCAGTCCCGATCACTAGACCAGAAATGTTGCCTTGACCGTATTTTGGGCTCGTTGGCTTCGCTAGACTGATTGCCGCCCAACTAAGCGGGCGCACGAAAAAACCTTCGCTGTGCATTGTCGGCATGGTCTGAAATTGCGAAATGCGGGGGAAGACATGGGCACCAAGAAAGCATGATCAGATGGGGCAAGACGGAGCAAGAAAAGAAATGAAGTAACAAAAATCACATCCGGCCCTGGTGTGATTTACCCACCAAAAGGAGGGCATTGTCTCATATGAGCTGGTACCACGTGTCAGAACATATGCAGGACGTGCCTGAATACAAGAAAGAAATTGGGAATGACAGGGAAATGAACATTGATAAAGTCATTAGTGGTGCAATAGTTGTGTACATACTTCATCGCAGGATGATCGGAGATTTCGAGTGTTGTAACAAAAGACCGAATGAGGTGAACGCCAGACCACATGCAGTCTCTTCTGATCTCTAAAATTTGCTCGGTACATAGCCCAATCCTAAGTCACATGCCAATCAGTATTTTCGGCCCGAGTTCCCAAACCTTTCCTGAAGAAATATCTCGAATAAATATCTCAGTACGGTATTTCCCAAAATTTTCCCGAAAAAACTTCAATGTGGCACGTTGTCCCAAAAAGGAGTCCCAAGGTTAAGGGTGGTGCATGCATTGCCACTTGAAACGGTCCACAAGCACCCCTCGCTGTGGCCAATACGTGTTGCCATAGGAGGCAGTCGTTTTGCGTCTTTGGCACGGGTTGTGACCGGCTCTCAGCAAGGCTAGAGACTGCAAAAAACGTCCTTTCGTATCCTAGTAGGCATATACTGTCACAGCATCCCCACTCACACCCCTCAGAGTGGGTACCACGGGGTCACCAAGGTCGCCGAAACCGCCAACATAGCAAAAATGGCTGAAAAGTGCATAAACTGCATAAGCGCTCATCCCACTCCACCCCATACAAATCCCATGGAGTCGGGACCCGGAAACACTTTTTCGGCTCAAAATCGGAAAAAACCAAAAGATTCATGATTTTCGACCCAAAAAAAGGGGGGTCATTTTCTCGACAGTTTTGACCCCCCCCCACCCCCCTCCCTCAAAAGCTCCAAAAAGTGGGTTTCAATGGGGGGGGGGGGGGGGTCTGGGGGGGTCCGGACCAAAAACTCATTGAGGGATGCGTTGATTGGGCAAAATAATGATTTTGCAAGGGGTTAAACTAACAATTCAACCTCTTGGGGTAGGGTACACGAATAGGCCCAAAAAGGCCCAAAATGGGGGGGTATGTGGCGTTTTCCCCTATATACGCCTTCCTGCCTTTGATCTAACAACCTCTGCGAGGTGATTCCTAGAATCTGCATCTGCAGTGTCGCCCTCAACACCGAGTGTACCTCCCCCCCGCGCAAGCACGCTGAAAGTTAGGGAAACTACGGTCAGACAGGCTCCCGTCGTGCACCAATCCCTTGGGAGACGCCCCCCCAATACCCAAATAAGGTGAAAAAGACCTAAAACGCGTAAAAAATGCTTTACACACCTTGCATGGTCATTTCAGGTGGTTGCAATATAGGAAAAAATAAGTTTCAGAAACTTCGATTGTTGAGCTGCCCAAGGTGAAAAACTGCATAAGCAGGTTGTGCACCGGCCCATTCAATCATGTAAGCCATTGTTGGTGGAAATAGTCCTTTCATGTCCTTCGCACGGGTTTTGACCGGCCCTAAGCAAGGGTAGAGACTGCAAACTACTAGGCATATACTGTCACAACATCCCCACTCACACCCCTCAGAGTGGGTACCACCGAGTCACCGAGGTCGCAAAAACCGCCAACTTAGCAAAACTGTGCATAAACTACAAAGGCGCTTGTCCCACTCCGCCCCATACAAACCCCATGGAGTTGGGACCCGGAAACACTTTTTGGCTCAAAATCGAAAAAAAAACCAAAAGATTCATCATTTTCGACCGAAAAAAAATGGGGGTCATTTTTTTCGACATTTTTCACCCCCCCCCCCCACCCCCCACAAGCACCCTCCACTCCCCCACCTCCCTCGAAACCTCAAAAAAATGGGTTTCAAGTGGAGGGGGGGGGGGGGGATCAATGGTCGGTTCCGATAGACTGAATGTCCCCGCCATAGACAATTCCAGCCATTAGTCCAGCAGTACTGCGAAGTCCAATCCATGCGCGTGTCCCCTTCTTGGTTGGGGTGCTCCATTATGTAAGTGAGGGGGAGTGGAGGGGGGTCTAGGGGGGTCCATACCAAAAAATCATTGGGGGATGCATTTATTAGACAAAATAATGATTTTACACGGGATTAAACTATTTTTTTCTTTTGATCAAAAAGGCCAGTTCATAAGTGCCAGGGGTCACAGTGGACCAAGTTCGAAGTAAGATACAGATTTCGGCGAAGCCAGGGTATGCATACGGGCTGCAGCTCGTGACTGTGCCCCCATGGTTTCCCATTGAGGTTGGTGTAGTCATGTCAGTGGTATTTCCCACTCATTCGGGTCCCAGTGCGTTTTGTGGCGTTTCGGTAGCGGTTGTAACGGGACTTCCCACAAGGTGGGGTCCCAGTGCTCCCGCGGCCGCTTCCGTATCAGGTATATCGTCTGTCGGGCTGGTCGGGTTGTTTGCCAGTATTGTGATGTCTTGTGTTTGCAGGCGTCTTGGTAGTACTGTGCCATGGCAGTCAGGTGTGTCTGCTGCTGCCACATGTAGGTCGCTTGTTGATGGTGCAGGTCAAGTAGCTTGGCGGTGCCTGCACTCAGCCTCCAGTAGCGGTCATTGACCATCAGTAGCAGTTTTGCGTCAGTGTACCACAACCTTGTGTCTTCCTTCGCTTGTTCGTACCATTGCCTACGTATTTGGTACAGGTGTGCATGTGTGTCGTGCAGTCGTTGTGTTTGTCTCTGTTGGTCGACTAGTTTTACGACAAGCCTGTGGTAGTCGGTTTTTGCCGTCAGTGCGTTGGTGTAGCCCATGTGTAGAGTGCGCAGGTGTTGTCGTGCCATCGCCTCCATGTGTGCTTTGTGGTATATGTCCCGTGCTTGCTGTGCGTGTTCGTTTGCCAGCCTGTCTGTGGTTGTCTTGTACTGTTCCCACCGCTGTGTGTCAACGTTGAGGCGCTGACGTTTCTTTATGTGGTCGTCTGCCCCTGTGTTAGTGGCTCGCGCGACGAACCATGCCACTGCTTCACTATCGCCCGCGTTGCGTGCATCTTGTAACCATTGGCCGGGGTCGATTGGGTCAGCCGTTGCGTCCTCGGCCTTACGTTTGCGTTTCGCGCCGCACCACGTGGGCGCCCCGACTTGGTTCCGTAGGTTTTGGGGCGTTTCTCGTGGCGGAAGTGCCTGAGCCATGTATTTGGTGAGCCACAGGGGCGACGGTGGTTGTTGTGGTGTTGGGTCGGCGTACTTTCGTCTTAGTGTTTGGACGGACTGTATCATGCGAAACTGGAACAGGCCCACCTCCGTTCGCAGTTTGTGTCGTTCCGCAGTGGGTATGGCGTCGACGAGGGACAGTGGTATGAGCAGCCTGACACATAGCCACAGTTCTTGGTTGTCGGCCGCTTGCAGCCATTGGTGCGTGTATGGGGTCCAGTCAGTCCAGCTCTTGCGCCACAGGTCCCAGAAGTCGCTCCAAGCAGGACAGTAAGCCAGTTTTGACTGTACCGACGCTCCGTGTTGGTGGCCACATTGGGAGCAGAGGCGGGGTGTCCGTTCCCAGGGGGCGCCCATTCCCCACCATCGCACTTGCCCCCACAGCCAGGGTGTCCACGCGTTTCGTCTGTAATGCTTCATGGGGAGCCAGCTCACCCAGTGTACGTCTGGTGTTTGTTTTTGTCTACGCACTTGCATGATCCATGCCTTGGCAGGCGTGGGCATGATCTGTCCTGTGATGACAATATCATGGGGTTGTGGTTGTTGGGAATCCATGGGCAGGTTGTCGCCCATATTGGCGAGGACGTCAGAGTGGTTGTTCCCCTGTATGTCCTGGTAGTCTTTATACGTGGTGGCTTGTTCTAGTTTGCGGTGCCCTGGTGTCCATCGGATCGTCAGTCGTTTCGTGGTGGAGTTGAGGTACCCTATGTCGCGGTAGTCCTGGTCCTTGACCACTCCTTTGCGCTTTATAGGTGTGGCCTTCACCACACTCTGGTTGTCTAGTATAATGTCGTCTCCCGGCTTGGCCAGCTCTGAAGCTAAGGCGCAAGCGATCGTTTCGGCCCGATAAACCTGTTGTGGCCCGTGCACCCGGAAGGCCGCACGGTATGTTCCGTTGTAGATGCCCCCTCCCGCTCGTCCGTGTCGTGTCGACCCGTCTGTGTACCACCGGGTGGTGGTGGGTTCTCCTGTGTAGTGTATGGTGATTCCGTGTAGTTTTTGCTGGTGGGGGAGTGCCTGACAAACCTCATGGGTTTCCTCAGGGGTTGGCTCCTCTGGGGGGTTCATCCAGCTGTAGTCTATGCGGTTGGTAGCTGGCCGTGTCTTCCCTGCATGCGTCTCCTGGTCCTCTTCTGAGCTCTCCGAGTCGTAGAGTCCCTCGGACAAGGGTCGGTGTTGTCGGGGTTGGGATATACGCTGTCCCACCGTGCCCCCTAGGGCTCGAATGGCGTCTATGTATTTATATTGGGTTGCGGTGAGTTGTTGTGTAGGGCCGGTGCGCTGCAGTTCTTGTTGGCCAATTGTGACCCACCGGGTGATGTAGGACCACCACAGCTGGCGTAGGCCAAGTCCCCCGTGACTGAGGTTGGTAGTCAGCCGGTGTTTGTTCATTTGTTGTTCTACCCCGGGTGTATCCCTGATGAACTGCAGCAGTATGTCGTCCCAGTACGCCATTCGCGTCCTATTTCCGAGGAACAGTCCCCTGTACGTCCATCGGGGGATAAGGACGGCGTTGATGATGGCCACCTTTTCGTAGGCGTTGAGCGGCAGGGTCCTGTACGCCGCTACGTCATGGTGTAGCTGTGTTGTGACCATGTCCCATGCTGTGTCTTCTTGTGTGGGGTGGGCTAGCACATGCCCCAGGTATGTCATTATAGGTGGCCGCACGGGGATGAGCTGATGCCGCCACGTGATGGGCGTTAGGTCGTAGTCCTTGGCCCAGTGGCACACTTCAGTTTTGTCCTTGTTGAAGCGTAATCCCATTGTGTGGGCCACGTCGTGGAGGGTATCCAGGGTGTGCAGCAATGCTTCCCTCGTGGGCGCACGCACAGCTATGTCGTCAACGAACACGTACAGTTGGGCTCCCGGGCATCGTTCCATGGTTTCACGTTATAGTATGTCGTAGTAGAGGAGAAATAGCGTTGGGGAGAGGGGGCACCCCTCCTTCATACCCCTGGTGGGCCGTATGGGTAGGTCTTTTCCGTGTAGGGTTAGCACGGCTGGTGTATGCTAGTATATTTCCCCCAACATCCGTATGATGTTCTCTGGTGCCCCTGCCTCCTTAACGATCCCAGTCAGCATGGGTCGGGGGACTGATGGAAAAGCTTTGGCCGCATCAAGTAGGGCCACGTACCCGTCCTCAACGTGCAGGTCGTTTAATAGTTTTGTGGCCAACGTTGTGGTGTTTCGGCCCTGTGTGGCGCCGTGTTGTATGTCCAATAGTCCCGGGGTCATGGCTCCCGATATACGCGTCAGGAGGAGGCGTGTGAGTATACTATATATGGCCGTGGATACGTAGATTGGCCGGTAGTTTCGTGGGTCCTGGGGATCCTTCTTTTTATAGATGAGCACTACCCTGGACCGCAGCCAAGCCACTAGGATGTGCTGTCCGTTCCAGACTGCAACGATTGCCTGGTATAGCTGCCGCTGCACGTGGTCCGGTAGGTGCCGGAGCAGGTGTGGGGGGACACCGTCAGGTCCGGCAGATTTGTTCTTTGGTGCCCGTAGGCACTGCAAGTATTCCTCGTATGTGGGGGTCGTTGTGTTCCACGTGCGGCGCCGTACATGTTTCCGTATGAGTTGCCGGCACGCGTCTTCGTCGTATGTTGGGTCGCCCGCAAAGTGGTTGAGTACGTATTGTGTTCCTCCTATTGGGGGCTGCGGTGTGTCCTGGGCTATGAGTCCAGTGCGCCATCTCTTGACAATTTTATAAAATAGCCCGATTTGTGCACTGCCGCCCGGCGCAGTTTGCCGATTTGTCTCCGTATGTGTTGCTCTTGTATTTCCCCGTACTCCCGTAACCGTGTTTTGGGGTCCGTGGTTTCCGACCAGCCTGCGGTGGTCGCTGTCTTTGCGCGCGTGGGTCGTCGTGGTCGCGCCGTGTGCGCTATAGCAGACAGTATCCGTCGTGCCGTGTGTAGTGGTGGGTCGTTGTTTGTTATGGGTAGTGTGGATATGGTGTTAGTAAACCGTTGAAATTGTTTTGTATACCACTTCGCGACGGTGGGCTGTGGTTTTCTGTGTGGTGGGTCGGGGACCCCTATCCTCCATCGGACCCCAAGCAGGACCATAGCATGATCCGATATGGGCATTTGTATGGTGTCATAGTAGGTCCAGGGTATGTTCGGTATTTGTTGCCGTATCAAGATGGCGTCTAGGCGACGTGGGTGTCCATGCCTAGGGATGCGGGTATAGTATTGCCGGGGGTCCGGGGGTTGGCTGCTAGCGTGCAAGGGGTCCAGGAACACTCCGCTGGCCAGGTCTTCCTGCCACGGGCGTGTCGGGTTGGGTGACCAAATGTCATCGTTGTAGTCCCCCATAATGATGTCGTATGGTCTCAGGGACTGCAGAAATAGGTCTACCTCCTGTTTGTCCTGTTGGCTGAATTTGGAGTACACACACGCAATGGTGCGGCGGGAACTGTTTGGGAGCTGTATCCTGATGGCCCCTGCCAATCCGTTGGGGGAGTATAACGTTTCGAGTATGTGAGGGACCACAGCGTTGCGGACAATGAAAGCTATCCGCGGTTCGTTCCCAGGCGCAGCGTAGCACTTGTAGTCGTTGTTGAGTGCTGTTGTGGCCGCCTCTGGTTTAGGGAAACCTGGGTGATACTCCTGGATGCCGCATAGATCGATACGGCACTGGCTGATTAGGTGGAGGGTGTTGGCCCACCGTTGTAGGCTGACGGATCCCTGTGCTCCTTGTATGTTCCAGGAGGCCAGTTTCATGTCGTGGTCCTTCGCGGTGGTTGCGTCGTCTAGACTGTCATACCGTCGATTGGTGTTGACCACCAGGTGTTGTGCATACTCCTCAATGTCCAGCAACGGTATGGGGGGTCCCCGCACATCCCGGCATCCCCGCCGGAGCTGATATATCCTACGGTGCCCGGGGTTGGGGTGCACATCTCCGCATTGGAGGACCCAGTTGGTGTTATACCGCGTGTTATATGGGCTGTTTACAATGGTGATCGTGACAGGTGCATGGTAGCGGCATGGCGCTGCCGTGATTGGGGCGGTCGGGGTGTGGAAGAAACAGACGATATAGAGGAGGAGTAGGCCTGGCCGCCATATACGGTAACTATGGGGGTTGGGGCCCCGTGCGTAACCGTGCCGCTGCCGTAACGGCGGGGTATATCGTCTGCGGACTCTCCGGTTCACGGGGAGCAGATACAACGGCCCCTCAGTATGCGTGGGGGCCAGGAGTAGGAGGAGGGCCATAATGGCGATGCAGGGCATGAGGAACAGGCACCTCACTTTTTCCCTTTGCCCTGCGGGTTTTTTGGCGGCCCCTTTCCTTTCCCCTTGTGTCTGTTTTCCACAGTGAAGGCAGCCGTACTGTCTGCTTGTTGTGTGGGTTGCGGCGATGCAGGTGCTGCCTTCTTCTTTTTTGGTGGTGGCGTTGTTTTTGTGGGCGTTTTCCAGTGGTGTCTTGTTGTGGGCCTTGGTTTTTTGTGCTGGGTGGGGCTGCCGTGCGTGTGGTGTGGTTAATTTTGCCGGGTTGTCTGGTTGCTGGGCGGGGGTTTCATCCGTGTCCATGGTGGCCATATGTGGGTGGGTGTCTGATGGGGTGTCGTCGTTGGTGGCATGGCCGAGTTCGTTCAGGATGGCCTCGTCCCAGTCAGCCACGTTGATGGGTTCCGGTTCTGCGAAAAGCTGCTTTTCCCTGTTGATTTCCTTGATGACGCGTTCAGTCATGATGTCTGAGCCCAGTTGCTTCCCTGCCTTCATACGTCTCCTGAAGGCCGCGTCGTCGCCCGTTTCCTGCGGCATTTTTTGCGCGAGCATCTGGTCGATGCGCTCTGCCGCCTGTGTGTCCGTGTTGTCATCTCCCAGCGTGATGTGGACGTATTCACCGGGTGCCACTCCGATGTATTGTCCGGCACTGAGGGCCACTGCCGTGGCGTGCTGGTATTGGAGGGAGGCGTAGGTGCAGCCCGCGTCGCTCCACATGTTGGGTTCCGGCTTCCCCTGGTCCAGCATCCAAAGAATGATGCCACGACTTTCGCCGTGTCGTCTCCTGCGCCCTGTGTCCACCCTACGAACACCGTCGTGGTGTCGTGCCTAGTCGGTTTTGGCGGCCGCTTGATGTCCCTAGAGCGGCTCGTGGAATGTGTCCAGTTGTTGCGGTTGAGGATGACGTTGGTCATCACGTGGACCAGTTCGTAGCTTTTCATGCCCTTTAGCAGTTGGGCAATCAAGCGTCGGTCTGCATCTGGGTGGAATTGTACCAGTAGACGGTATGAGTCCACTGGTCGGAACCCCTTGAGGAAGGATGCAATGCTCCTTCCTAGCTCGAGCTGTTCCCTGTCGAGGTCGTCCAGTATCTCCTGTACGGACGTTATTCTGTCTTCTTTGTGTTCCGTGTATTGTTGTCTCAGTATATACAGGCTCTCATAGTCCGTTTCGGTGAGCCAGTACGGTCCAGGGTTGCCGGCGTTTTCCTCCTCTTGTTTTATGGTCTGCAGTGCTTGTGTCAAGCGAGGCAGGAATTGCATGGGCAGGTGTAGTCTCCAGGCGTGCGACCCACTTTGCCCTGCGGTGTGTTCGGATGCGCACTTCCACCGAAAAGTGTTGTGGGGGTCTTTGCTTGCTATGGTGGATGTGACGTCAGACTGGTGGCCGTTGATCCGTTTCATAAATGCGTCTCGCGTCCTAATGCCCGTTTCTGGTGGGCACTCCACTACGATTGTAGTCTTAGCCGGTTCTGGTTGTAGCGTGTCTGTGCGGTCTTCCAGTCCCACTTGTATGGGTGTGCCCTTCGTGAGTGCGTATGTTTTGTGCGTGGGCTCGTGTCCCATCTTTATGGTGTTGTCCAGGTGGAGGGCCATGATGGGTTTGGGTTGTAGGTGGTCGACCATAGTTTCGTGTTCCGGGGACCACTTGCGCACGGGGAATTTGTCGAATTGGTATACGCCCCTTACATAGCGGGCCAGTTTGCGCAGGGGGGCGCGGTGTAGGCAGTCCATGCGGTAGGTTTGTAGTGCTGTAATGTCTTGGCGGTCCGCCTCGTAAGCCAGGATCAGTTCCTTGGCCCCCGGGTCGCCGAGTGCCCGTAGGACTTGGTCAACCCGTTCGTCCTCACTTCCGCCCCATTCCGTTTGTATGGCGGCGCGCTGCATGCGTCGTTCATGGTTGCGGCGGGTCCCGGTTGCCTGTGGCAGTAGTAAGTATGTCTTGTTCCGGATGTCTGGGTTTCCCTGATGGTCGGCTTCCGTGTGTACTGTGTATTGGTGTGCTTCGGCCATCTCGGATACCGTGTGTATACCGTCAGAGTCTGCCTCATGCCTCACCGTCATGACGTCGCGCAGTTTGTGTTGCGCAAACAGAGGGAGTTGGTAGGTGTTCCTGTCATACCATACCCCTTCCTGTGTTTGCCTCCTGATGTGCTCTGTGGTCACTGCACGGTTTGGGTGCTTTGTTAAGTAGGTTTTTAGTCTGGTTTGTGCGTCGTACACAACTGATGCTTTCAATGTGTCTTGCTCTGCTGTAGTCATTGGTTGTTGTGACGCGCCCGTGTTGAGCTTTACGAGTTCTTCTATGAGCTGGTATTCCGTAGGTGTGTGTATGGGTAGTTTGTCCAGTGGGTTGTTGCCGTCTTCGTGGAATGTGTATGCCTGTGTATCCTCTTGGGGTGGAGGGGGGACGTAACTTAGCCCTTCGGTGTGTTGGTCAGGTGGTGTGCTAGGTTCCCCATTCTGGGGGGGCTCCCGCTCAGTGTTATCCTCTGGTGGGGGGTTTGAGTTTGTCTCCAGGATGACCGGGTTTTCCTTTTCGTCCACCTGGTCTTGCACACCAGTGTGCAGTCCGGACGTGTGCCTTTCGTAGTTTTCTGTCAGGGTGCGCACCAGGCCATGGGGCGGGGCGTTGCTATCCGGGCCTGGGTTGGGTTCCACATCACCATCCTGCGTGGCATCCGGCACCCATTGGGTGTGTTGTGGGTAGACCACGTCTGGGGTAATGGATGTGATCCTGTCATGGCGCACATCCGATGGGTGGTCGGGTGGCGCCCAGCCGGTGGTGTCGTGCTCCAGGGGCAGGTCGTGTTGCAAGGGTTGGACCAGAAAGAGCCAGTATCGGATGGATAAGGCCATGTGGAAGCCCTCCCTCGTGCCCGTGAGGACATGCAGTCTGTGTCTTGCGATGTGGTAGTATGGGAGGTCAGTCCTGAGGTGTACCTCCCACAGTTGGCCTGTCGTGCTAGGTAGCCTCCTCCACACGTTGTATGCCACCTGCACTGGCGGGTTGGGAGTTGCGCAGTGATCCGTGTATGTGAGGAGTCTGTTGTTGTAGATTTGTATCTGGAAATACGCGTATGTTGGGTCATCCGGGGGTGGGGGGGGTATCTTTGGTTGCAGGGTGCCGCGGCACAGTGGGCATCTTAGCAGTCGTGGGTCGTTGGCGCAGTCCTGGCACAGCCTGTGCTTGGGGTCGCAGCTCAGGTGTGTATCCGCGGGGCTGTCCAAGCATACTGGGCAGTCCTCCGGCGGTGTGGTCTGGGCTGTGCGTTCCACTGCGGTTGTGGTTGGTCCGGGGTTGGGCTCTGTGTCTCCGTCTTGAGTCGGGTCGTGGACCCAGCTCGTAGGTCTCGGGTAGGGGCGATTGCGTAGGCGTTGTGTTCGGCGGATCTTCCTGCGTGGTGAGTCAACTATGACCTGGTCAGTGGTGTCTTCATATGGCCGTTTCATGCGTAGGTTTCCTTGGTTCCCGAGGGGGTGCTGCTCGTCCCAGTGGGTCTTGCTCTGGTGCCTTTTGGGCAGTGGTTGGTGGGTAGGTTCCCCGTCCGCCTTTCGTTTGTGGTGGTTATATACCAGTGTTGACGATTGATGCTCCTGGTTCGCCATGGGTACGTGGTCTGCGCGCCTCCGTTTTTGTCCGGGGGAGGTGTTGTCCGCGGTGCGTTTGCGTAGCATCCTAGGTGTTTGGTACATATGTGGTGTGTCTTGGTTGTATCGCGTGCGCTTTGCTGAGGGTGTTGATGGGCTGGGGCCGGGGTTAGGTTCGACATCCCCGTCGCTTGTGACGTCGCGTAACCATCCGTCCGGGGTGTCCTCCACGGTCGGTCGAGGGCCCGTCTTGTGTGGTACTGGCGTGTGGTAGGTTTGCGAGGTGGTGGCCGGTATGGCCTCTTGCCAGGATTCTTGTCGTGGGTATAAGGGGTCTGGGGACATCACGTTGTAGAGTCGCTGTGGTACCAAGTCTGGGGTATCCGGTTGGTGTATGGCAAAATACTTGCATGTGGTGCAGCGGAAGTACACAAAGTCGGCCATGTTGCATCGGGGGCAAACTACATCGATGGCTGTGGTCATGTTTAATCCTACCGGTGAGCGGTGTTTTTGTGTTTTTACAGTCAACTCGGAAGTTTCCAAGGGGGCGGGTCGTGGTGTGCCTGGGTCATGTACCCCTTGCACCAGGGGTGCCTCTGGTGATGGCACCTCCAATGTGCCATGTGTGGTAGACGGTTCTGTACATGGAGCGGGTGTGTTGTGTCCTAAGGGAGGGGTGGATGCGCGCCGCTTTTTTTGCAGTGCCTCCGTGAGTGCCTGTGTCGCGTATTTGTATAGTTTAGCGGGGTAGTGGGGGTTGGAGGCCGTTTCGATTTCGCTAGCCAGCCGGGTGACCATCTCTCTGTGCTGGAGGGGGATGTCGTTCCCTGTGGTCTGCGCATCTTCAGGCCCCGGGTTCTTTTCGATATCACCGACCGTGCGGTCCCGCAACAACCCAATGAGGGCGGGGGGGTGTTCGTCGATTGTTGGGGGGTGCCTGCCTAGATGGTGGGTCGCAAGGCAGTTCCTCTCCCATGAGGGGGGGGGAAGTGTCCCGAGGGGTAGGGGGGTTCCTCACGATACTGTGGCAATAGCACGAAGGGATCTGATCCAGGAAATGCGTGTATTCTGGTCATTGTCGCAGGTGCCTGTCCAGTCCGATGCCCGTCGGTCGGGACCTGCGCGGCGTCCCCGCGTACTGATGGCCGGTTTGGGGCCATATATGACATTCCTGTCTGGTTATCGTGTACTGCCTGTCGCTGGTCAGCAGACTGGGCGTCACCGGGGGCGTCGAGCGCGCCCACACCGGTGTGTAGAGCGGGAGAGTAGTCGGTGGCCAAGGGCCCAGCCGGGTAGGTGCCAGTAGCGCCTGCCATCCCCACGCATGGTCGGCAGGCGGGCACGTTCACACGGCCCGTCGCCTTCGCAGCTCGTTGCCTGTCTGTCTGGCCCCGCACTGTTGATGGCCGGGTTGGGGCCATATATGACATTCCTGTCTGTCCGTCCTGTGCTGTCCGTTGCTGGTCAGCATGCCGGGCATCACCGGTGGCAAAGAAAGCGCCCACGCCGGTGTACCCGGATAAATAAACTGCGGCCTGGTAGGCAGTGGCCAAGGTCCCGGCCGAGTGGGTGCCAGCGGCACCAGTCATTAGCGTGCATGCCTGAGGTGCAAAATCCTTACGGCCGACTTGCCAACGTGCGGTCACCGTGCGGTCGACGCGGTCCGTTCCAGGTTGTCCGTTCCCGCTGTTCACTGTGGAGAATGGCGCAAGGCAGGTGTTGGGAAGGTAGCCACAGGCTCCCGCTGTACCCCTCATGCATATGTATGCACATACCAGCTCATCAGGTGACACAGTATCTCGTTGATCAGGGGGTGGAATGGTGGGGATGTTGGGGATGACCGTCCCCAGTTCCCCCTTGTGGGTCCTGGGTCGGCGCCTCCTTCCTCGCGGCTGACGGGGGGGTGCCTGCTGTTCTTGCTGTGCGGCCACCACGTCCCAGCCTCCAGTGAAGGGGAAAACCCCAGCCTGTCCCCAGCCGGATGGTTCCGGTCCGTGTTCTGGTGCCTGCTCTGCGTGTGCATCGTGCCACGGTGCCCTTTCCCCGTGGATCTGAGGGGGTCCGGGCTGGTGCACGGGGTGCTTGTCTGGTGCGTCCGTTGGTCGTCGTCGGGGGGCATGCGGGTCCGCCAGTGGTCGTGTGCGATCCCTTGAGAGCCACATGTCCAGATATACCGTCGCCGGTTCGGCATCTGTGCGTCGCTGCATCGGTGGCTCGGTTCGCAGGATCTCGAGCGCAGCTGCATTCTGCTCGCTGAACCTGGCCCAGGTCCCTGAAGTGTCCTCTGGCAGTATGTGCTGTCCATGGCGGTCGACGACGGCCCGATACTGCACCTGTGGTTCGTGCTGTGTTTGTGGTACATACAGTGGTTCACTGTGGTACACCGGCTGCGCCACCGTGTGTTCCATGCGTGTGGCTGCCCGGTATTGCGCCTGAGGTTCGTGCTGTGTCTGTGGTACACGCAGTGGTTCACTGTGGTACACCAGCTGCGCCGCCGTGTGTTCCATGCGTGTGGCCGCCTGCTGTGGGAGGGGCTGTCGGTTTACGTCCCCGCGTCCGTGTTGGAGGGCAGGGACCGCACATGGCACCTCCGGGCTGTGAGGATTGCGGTAGAAACGCAGCGGTTCGGCCACAGGAGTTGGGGGGCAGAGGGGTGAGTGTTGAGGCTGCTGTCCGGGTTCGTGCAGGGAGACCTGTCGTTCCCCTTGGCGCGTGTCGATGCTCACGCAGTAGCGTCGTCGTGCCTGTGGTGCCGCCTCGTCTTGTGACGGTTCTGTCTGGGTGCGGGCTTGGTCACTGTGTCTGGGGCCTCAGGCGTCACGGTTTGCTGTGGTTGGATCGACCGGCAGATTCCTGCTACAGAGTCCGCAAGGGACGTCATGGCCCGCAGGGCCTGGGTGAGTTCGCCCTTGGAGCTGCGCTTCCGGGACTTTTTCTGTCGCCTGTGGCTGTCACTGTCGCTGTCGCTGGTGCTGTCACTGTCTCTGTCTCTCCGTGACCGTCTTCCTCCTCCCTTCAGACCCACCAGTCGCAACGTCAGGTGGATGGGTCCGGTTGTGGTCGTGGTCGGGGTCGGGTCGTGGTCTCCGAGCAGCTGTCCTTGGTAGAACAGCCGCTGGTGTTGCGGTGGGGGTAGGTGTGGCGTGAGGTGATGGAGGGCATGTTTGATGCCCTTGACTGACCCGGTTGCCGGAAGGCAAACCGGGGGTCCGGCGCCGCTCACGATCACCGACCTACAGCGCCACGCAGGGCGGGGTTGGGAGGGGGGGGTGGATCGTTGTGAGAACGCCGTGTGGCGGCAATTCCTAGTTCGCGGGCAGTGCGGTGTATGCGATGGCAACGGCGTCACATGCAACACAGGGTGTATGTCCGGTCGTCGGTGCAGTTCCTGCGCAGAAAACTGCGCAGCGGTTACGGTGTGGTTTGGGTAGTGACACGGACGGGGAGCAGGGCTCCGCACCGTCGTCATGGTTGGCATTGTTGGCGGGGAGCGTCGCTCCGCTCCGCCGTTGGCCATTCCGTAGTGTGTCATGATGTTTTGGTACGTTGTCTGGTCGGTGGTGTTGGCTGGCGGGGAGCAGGGCTCCACTCCGCCGTCCCCGTTGTGTAGCAGGAGCAGGATGATGTGTGTCATCAATCCTATGTAGCACAGCGGTCGTGGCCTCCATGAGGTCGTTTTGTTGAGTCGTACAGTGGCATGCCAAGGGCGGGGAGCGGAGCTCCGCACCGCCGTTGTGTTGTTCTCCGTCCTGTCGGTTGTGTCCGGCGGTTGGTTGTCGGTGTCTGGGCGGGGAGCTGGGCTCCGCACCGCCGGTTGGATGTTTGGGTGGGAGGCATACCTTGGACTCATCACTTGAGGCTGGAAATGGTACGGGTCGTGGGTGCCCACGTCCCGGCTCACGTCTGCCGCCTTGTTGGTGGCGTTACTGGCATCCACGTTCGTCCTTGTCGTATTGGCGGAGGTCGTCTCAGTAGGCCTTTGCGTGCCCTCGGTGTAGAACTCGTTGGTGTAACGGCGGGGGGCAAGTTTGGCTCGCGGCGGTGCGTCTTCGGGCAGTCTGTTATAACCCATCCAGCCATGCTCGGGTCTCGGGCCATCCGGACGGCGGGCGTCTGTAGCATCATCAGAGGGACCCAAAGGGTTGATACGGTCAGCCAACTCGTCTGTCGCATGGCGATGGGCAGCGCTGGGGCCCTCACTGGTGACCAAGGCCTGGACATAGTAGACCAGCATGTAGATCATCGTTAAGCGGGCGTGCGTGATCTCATTCGCCTTCAGCTCAGCAACGGCTACGGGATCGTCAGAGGGACCCAGGGGGTTGAAACGGCCAGCCATCTTGTCATTCGCATGGTCAGAGGCAGCGCTGGAACCCTCACTGGTGACCCGGGTCTGCACGTAGTGGTCCAACATAGCGATCATAGCTAGGTGGGTGTTCCTGATCGTGTTCCCCTTTAGCGTAGCGGCGGCTTCAGGGTCGTCAGAGAGGCCCAGATTGTTGAGGATGACTGTGCTCACACCAGCGGTGTCCCAATCGTAGTCGCCTGAGGTGGCGGTCTTGACGGGTCTGTCGGGTCTTCTGTCGGTGTCTTTCAGCGTGAGGAGGGAATCCTTCACGTCGTCCTTGCCCAGGGCGGGGTCGTACTTCGCCCCGGCGGAGGCGTACTCGGCGGTGTCCGTCACAATGTCCGTTTCGGCCGTGACTGCTCCCATGGTGTCGGCGTTGCTGTTGACCGTGTCGATGGTTGCGGGTGTTGCCAAGAACGCCTGCCGTAACAAGGCTCGGAGCCAGGCAAAGCGTCTTGCATCACGGTGCCCCATGTTGGGCTTTCCGTGGTCCATTCGTTGGTACCGAAAAAAAAATAGACACTCAGAAACTGATTACACGGGATTAAACTAGCAATTCAACCCCTTGGGGCAGGGTACGCGAATAGGCCCAAAAAGGCCCAAAAAGGGGGGGTATGCAGTGTTTCCCCCTATATGAGGGCCTGCGTGGCTTTGATCTAACAACCTCTGTGAGGTGGTTTTCCATTTTTGACTTGTAGAGGGTGGGAAGCTGCTTAAGCAGTTTGTGCACACACCAAATGCCATTGAGCCACCTACAACGGCAATTTTGAAGCTTCTAGGGGGCCCATGGCTCGGGGTAGATGGGCCCAGTGGCCACTACATGGGTCCCCATGGGCACTCAAGTGATCACCAAATGATCACCCAAACCCATCGTAGGGGCAACAGGTGGGTTTCGGAAAAAGTCGAAATGTCACAATTTTCTCAAGTGCCACTAAACACCCTACACAGCAACAATTCCATTGCCTTTGGCGAGTCCACCTCGCAGAGAATCTACCCCCAGCAACAAACACCCAAAATAGGGTAAAAGGTGCAAAAATATGGGCTTAAACATGCTTTATATACCTTGGAAGGTCATTTTAGGCGATCACAATATCAAAAAGACAAGTTTCAGAAACTTCAATTTTTGTGAAAAAAAACTGCAAAAAATGTCCTTTCGTATCCTAGTAGGCATTTACTGTCACAACATCCCCACTCACAGCCCACAGAGTGGGTACCACGGAGTCACCGAGGTCGCCGAAACCACCAACCCCGGGGGGGGGGGGGCGACCCCTCGGTTCTGGACGCCAACTACCCCCCCAACTAACTGTTGGCCGGAGGCCCCTTGCGGGGGGGGGGGGGGGGGCTCCGGGAGGGTCGGTTGGGGGGGGGGGGTCTAGGTGGGGCGATTTGGGGTGTTGGGGGGGGGGGGGCACAGGCTCCCCTTACCTCCCCTTGCCCTCCCTCTAACCATAGCATCACCATAAACCTAACCCTAACCCTTGCAGCCAGTTGATTTGGCCATGCCAGCCATGTTGATTGGGCTGAACAAGATCCCTCCAATTTCGTTCATGGCTGCTTTTGCCACATCATTGCTCTCCATTTTGGACCGCAACACTCACTCTGACCCTAGCCTAGGGTGCGAGCCAGGGCTAGGGTTAGGGATAGGGTTAGGGTCACCGAGCTGGTGGAACCAGTCTTGGTTTTATAACCCTTTTTAGGGTCTAGGGTGGACCTACCAGGTTTAGCAGCAGCAGCAGCAAGCAGCAAGCAGCAGCAAGCAGCACGCGCGAAATGGGGAAAAATCAGAACTCCGTCGTGGTGCTTCGGATTCGGCTGAAATTTTGGTGGATGATACCTATGGGTGTGAGGGACAACCACGCAAAGTATGAGCCAGAAACTCAACGGTGGCGGCCGGGAACGGGTGTCGCAAGTGGCGGACCTCGGTTTCAAAAACTGCAGTTTAGGGCCAAAAACAGCCATTTTTGGGCCAAAACAGCCCTAGAACCCATTCAAAACGGTCAAACAAAGGGAAAGTGTGGGTACACTCCATGTGCGGCTTGACTTTCCCATGTCAACGAGCCCTTGGCGGCCCTCTAACTCCACCATATGTCCCGGAAACCGCCCAAAAAGGCCCCCAGAAGCCCCAAATTTTGTGCAGATTGGCGGGCGACAGCCACAAACCAAGAGCAGGCCATATCTTTGGCTACATGGCTGAAAATGCGATTCCGAGGGCACCTAGTCCACCCACAACCCCCCACTTTTTGTGGTTTCCACGCCTCAGAATTGCCCAAATGGACGCCTAGAACCCCGGTACCCAGGCCCACTAGGCTGCGGCAAGCTGCAAGCGCAGGCCCAAACAGGTGGGTGCCCAAATGGGTCAATATGGTCCAATGGGGCAGAAAAATGACTTTTCTCAAAAATGATCCTAGACCATGTGTGATGCTAAAGCAAGTGTTTTTGGACTGTTTTGAGCTTGTGGTGGCCCATTTTGGTCCTCCGAAAATCCCAAAATGCCTTGAAGATGCGCTGTTTTGGGACCAAAAATGGGTCAAAAATGGGTCAAAACGCATTTTTCCAAAACTCATCCCACACCATTTGGGGTGCACAAACGGGTGAAATGAGCCCATTTTGAGCCCATTTTGGGGCATTTTGGCCCCTCACAAGTCCACGAAAGCCTTGAAAGTGGGCCTTGTGGTGAAGGGGATCACTTGCAAGCTGATACACACTTTGTCAACGGCCTTCAATGTGTGACTCATTGGTGTCCCTCACCATTCATATCTAATGTTCCTTCCCCCACCAGCTCGGTCCCAATATTCAGTCTTGATTAGGGTTAGGTGTAGGGATAGGAGTAGGTTGAGGGTGGGGGTGGGTTTTAGAGTCAAGGTTGGGTTTAAGGATAGTGTTGGGGTGCAAATTGGACAAAATTTTCCTTAGGGCACCTTTGGTGTTCATGGAGCATCGGGCGCCTTAGGCGCCCATGGACGCCTGAGGGCGACACCTTTGGCAACTAACTGTTGGCCGAAGGCCCCTAGGGGGGGGGGGGGGGGGGGGGGCAGGGGTAGTTGGCGTCCGAGGACCCGCGGAGTCGCCCCCCCTGTGCCGCCAACATAGCAAAAATGGCTGAAAATGGCATAAGCTGCATATGCACTTGTCCCACTCCGCCCCTTACAAACCCCATGGAGTCAGGACCCGAAACACTTTTTCGGCTCAAAATAAGAAAAACCAAAAGATTCACCATTTTCGACCCAAAAAATCATTGCAAGATGCGATTATTGGACAAAGCAATGAGTTTACAGGGGGTTAAACTAACAACTAACTCTTCCCACTCCGCCCCATACAAACCCCATGGAGTTGAGACCCGGAAACATTTTTCCAAAAAAACCAAAAGATTCATGATTTTCGACCCAAAAAAGGGGTGGCGGTCATTTTTTCGACATTTTTGACCCGATCCCCACACACATCTCCCTCCAAACCTCAAAAAAGAGGGGTCCAAGGGGGGGAGTTTGGGGTGACCGGACCAAAAACTCATTGAGGGATGCGTTGATTGGACAAAATAATGATTTTACAAGGGGTACAAACAATTCAACCCCTTGAGGTAAGGTACGCGAATAGCCCCCAAAAGCCCAAAAAGGGGGGGTTTGTGGCGTTTTCCCCTATATACGGGCCTGCGTGGTTTTGATCTAACAACCTCTGCGAGGTGATTTTGGGGCTTTCGGAGGGCCCATGGCAAGGGCTACAGAGGCCTAGCGGCCACTTTGTGGGTCCCCATGGGTGCTCAAGTACCCGTATTGTCACCGAATGATCACCCAAACCCATCCCAGGGGCAACGGAAGGGTTTCATGAAAAATTGATTTTTTAAAAAAATTTCACGTGCCACTAAAACGCCTATCCAGTGTGCAAACGGCTAAGTCCTCACTGCCAAGGGGCGATATTGGGGGGGGGGGGGGCGATTGGGGGGTACCTGGAGTTGGGACCCGGGAGGCCGCCATGGGTTAGGGGGTCCACATACAAGAAAAAATTCCTTCAGGACCCGGGTCCAAATACACACACAGCGGCCACAATACGCAAAGAAGTTTTGACCCCAACCCCACCCCCCACCCCCCCAAAAGGGGTACCCAGGTGCCGGGGGGGGGGGGGGGACGGGGGTCAAAATCCAAAAAAATCATTGGGGGGTCATTTTTGGTCCTAAAATGATGAATTTACAGGGGGTTTGACGTCAGAAACCATGCATTGGGGTATGCTACGCGAATGACCCCAAAAAAGGGGGGTATACGACGCTTGCGCCTGCGCTTGATCTAACAACCTCTCTTCGAGGTGATTTAGGTCACCCAAACTACCCTACCTAGAGACAAATGCAAGCTACCTTCCCCTCACATAAGACATCATGCAAAATGTGGAAAGCCACACACGTATCCTCTTTTCCGTTCAAATCTCAACTAAGTACAGAATCAGAATGCTCCAGAGTGGCGGCATTTGAAAGCTCACTCACCCTACCAGCTAGTGCCAAAGCCTCGTATGTGTCCACCTCATCCTCAACTGGACCAGGGGGCAAAGTGGCTTGCAGGAGGGAATCCATGTCAAACTCCGGTATGGTACAACTACACATCCTCATCGGCAGTGATGTGGCCTCACATAGGGCATTCGACTGTGGTTAGGCAAAAAGCGGGGATTCCGTCACCCCAACTCAAGGGCCCACACCAAAGTGTGGGAGTGCATGGTGGAGATGAGCAAAAAAGTGCAAAAAGGGGTGGACATGGGTGAAAGCGGGTGTAAATCCAAAAATGCCACATCCCCAAGGTGGAAGAAGCATCAAAACCTACACTAGGGGCACCAATGATGCCCCTAGTATCACAAAGTATGGGTCTCCAATACGGCTAGACGCCCAAATAGTTGCACTGTGCCCGCACTGCGCCCCCGAAAACACAAAGGGGGCGGGGCTTGATTGCCGGGAGTAAATCCTCTGCAATCAGACACTTTTTGATATCTTTTTTTTTTTATCTTGTCTCCAAGCAATCTCCCGTTTTTGGTAAACCCCAAAACATCCCAACACCTTTGTCCCCCCCAAAGCCCATCCACAACATGCACTTAAGTGATGCAAAATCTGCGGCAATGGTTGGGTAGAGGGGCAGTACACCGAGCACAAGACCAATCACAAAATCATATTGGCTGCAGTGAAAGAAGAGAGGGTGTCGTCGTTTTCCTTCCGGGCGTTCAGGGTGTCACTGAGTACTTTTGGGACATCCCGGATATGTTGTTAGGGCTGACACGCACTAACAAGCAGCTCGGAATCTGGGTGCATCAGCGACCTGTGCCATGGGTTGCCTGGATCCAAAAACATGTCGTGCAGATGGGCCTGCAAAAGGAAAATGCGAAACCACCTGAAACCTGAATGTGCAACACAAAAACACTCACGATTGTGATGAACCTTACGTACACAGATATCAGGTTAAGAGGCGCGTGTCAAACGTCCTGAGGTGCCCCTGTTGCACTGTCTGCAACCATCGCTTTCGCTTTGCACTCGTATACCAAACCATTAATCTGTATGCGAATGCAGGCCCCTGCCTAGCCAGACGGGGCATGGAGGGCGGACGCCCAAAGTGAATGGGAAAGGGGGCGGGCTTGCGCCCTCTCTCAGCACACGGCGCAGGGTCGTTGCTACGGGTCCTGCGCCACACACTGCGTGCGCCAACTCCTGCAACAACAACAACCAACAACAGCAACAGCAACACGAGACGACAAAGGACAACAGCACAGCACAGCACAGGAGGTAACGCACACAGGAAACACACAGCGGGGGATATGCCACTAAAGAAATGTGGCAGCCACTCCAGCGATGGCAAACCCAGTCCCACGGCACAGACTCAGAAGGCGGTTGGGTTAGCATAATGCAGACCGATGTTTAAGATGTACCCTGTCTACGCTGCACGTGCAATATCCCACCAAGAAAATCGAATGTGGGGGGAATGTTTGCCCACGGCACAGACTCAGAAGGCGGTTGGGTTGGCATAATGCAGACCGATGTTTAAGATGCACCTGTACCTACGCTGCACATGCAATACCCCAACAAGAAAATCGAATGTGGGGGGAATGTTTGCCCGGCACGCTACTTTTCTATTAACTATCCCGACTTCAGCCCCAAATTTACCCTCTCATGGAGAAACCCCCCAAGTAGACCACATTGCACTGCACACCTTCCCTACAAAGCACGTTGCATAATAAAGCAATAGCTGTGAATTCAACAACTCCAAATGTCATTTGTATTGTGCTCAACAAACAACATTGGTCCCACAAGTGTGGGTGTTAATACATTCAGTACAATAGTGCTCCTTACACTCATCACAAACTGCAACGGTGGAGCGCTTCTGGCAACACAACACACACAATTCTGCCTCATCCTCTGCCTCATCTTGCATGGCGGCCGAGTTGCTTTGGTCAGTCCAAACATGAGGCGGGACATGCTCCCATGGTCCGTAGGGGGGGGGGGGGTGACGGACTTGCCTCCAGATGCAAAATTGTGTAAAATGCAACAAAATACGGACTGACTGGTGCAACTCATCGGGGCCGCCACGCCAGATGTTCCTAACCAAACCCCAATGCCACAACCGAGCAAACAGCTGCTCAATGTGTGCCCTATACCACCCGTGCACGTCATTGTAACATTGTTGGCGGGTTGTCAAAGTGCCATTCTTTCTTCCAATGAATGGTACCATGACATGAATTCGGCCTTTATGAGCACCATCATGGCCCCCAACTTCGAAATCAAAGAAATCACCTCGGGTACGAGAAGGTCCATACCCATCCCAAATCAAAACATCTGCTAATGTCCCCGGGGGCCAAGGGGCAAATCCATATAATGTTGCTCAACATATCAACGGCAGCAGTCACCTTGTAAACATGCGATGCATACTTGGGATTCCACAAGTGGCACTCCATATCCCGCCAATGGAACTGATGGGCATGGAGTATGTGAAATGCGTCATAAAGAATGGAAAATGGGGACAATGGTTGAAAGGATTCAACCTGTCGGCCCATCGAATCTCTTGAACAACATGGTCAAGGAGTTCGCGAACACGGGCAACACTTCGCCGCCATGCAACCTCCAAACACCCTTCGATGCGAGACATGAAAGCACCGCTCTCTGCCGCTGGTGTGTGTTTCATCCAGAAAAAAAATCGGTGGACTTGCACCGTTTCACCCACCACTGGACACCACCACCCTTGCCATCGTCATAAACGGGGTGCAAAGGGTGTGCCAAATTCTTAGACACGGCGAGAAGATACTCCAAAATCTCATCCTCTATCAACCTTGTGTAAAACACGTTGTCCTGGTTTCCTCAATAGCACCGGAAGGTTAAAAGACCGCATAAGAAGTAGACTTTAAATTGTTGCATCGTGTCGTGTGCATTCTCCGTGATCCTGAAACAAAGGGGAACAAAATCAGAACCGGCTGCCTAACCCTTGCCTTCTCCGGGGCCCAAAAAAGGGTGGAAATGCTATGTCACCCCTACATTCTTGTGGATTGTGAGTCCCTGACCCCAACTCAGGGGGTCACGCAACATAGCGTGGATTGCGAGTCCCTAACCCCTACTCAAGGGGCCACACAACAAAGCATGGATTGAGAGTCCCTAACCCCAACTCAAGGGGCCACACAACATAGCATGGATTCAGAGTCCCTAACCCCAACTCAAAGGGGCCACACAATATAGAATGGATTCAGAGTCCCTAACCCCAACTCAAAGGGGCCAGGCAACAAAGCGTGGATTGCGAGTCCCTAACCCCTACTCAAGGGGCCACGCGACAAAGCGTGGATTGCGAGTCCCTAACCCCTACTCAAGGGGCCACACAACAAAGGGTGGATTGCGAGTCCCTAACCCCAACTCAAGGGGCCATGCAACAAAGCATGGATTGAGAGTCCCTGACCCCAACTCAAGGGGCCATGCAACAAAGCATGGATTGAGAGTCCCTGACCCCAACTCGAGGGGCCAGGCAACAAAGCGTGGATTGAGAGTCCCTAACCCCAACTCAAGCAAAGCGTGGATTGCGAGTCCCTAACCCCAACTCAAAGGGCCATGCAACAAAGCGTGGATTGAGAGTCCCTAACCCCAACTCAAGGGGCCACGCAACAAAGCGTGGATTGCGAGTCCCTGACCCCAAATCAAGGGGCCACGCAAGAAAGCGTGGATTGAGAGTCCCCGACCCCAACTCAAGGGGCCACGCAAGAAAGCGTGGATTGAGAGTCCCTAACCCTAACTCAAGGGGCCACGAACAAAGCGTGGATTGCGAGTCCCTGACCCCAACTCAAGGGGCCACGCAACAAAGCGCAAAATCAGAAGTCAAAACCTACGCTAGGGGTCACAATGATGCCCCTAGTATCTCAAAGTATGGGTCTCCAGTACAGCCAGACGCCCAAATGGCTGCACTGCGCTACGTGCGCCCCCTTAGTGCACCCCCTAAAAGGCCACTGGTGGGGCATGGGTCGAAAAGATGCCCGGCGCGCGCCCGGCGCGCTAGCGTTCCCCTGTGGGGTAGGCAAGCATCCGATGTTTGTTGGGGGGGCATAGTCTCAGGGTTTGTAGGTTTTGGTGGGCTTCTTGAATTGATGGACGGTGGCAACATTGGCCCTGAAAGTGTCCTTCATGATGGACCGAAGCCTCTGCCACAGCGGAGTTGTGGCAGTGGTATTGGCCCGAATGCAGGGCTGCCCCAAAGCTCTCAGGGTTTGGACCAGAGCTTCTCTTCGAGAGCGTCGGTGTGTCATAGTAATCCCAGAGAGACACGTTCCCTGGCGTTTCCAAACGACAAATGCAGCGCCGTGATACGGCGATGGAGGCGGACAGACCCATGCACCACCGCGGACTGTGGAAACGTTGCTGAAGAGAAAGTTCAGTGGACTGTACATGTGGACCAAGGCCACATCTGAACTCAATGTCACAGCTTCGCTGTGGGAAGAGGGTGTGGGCCAAGCACATGACACAAACCGGCGGCATTAGTTTTTTCTTTTGGCTCAGACCAAGATGAGGTGGCGTACCCTGTTCGTATAGTACTCGGGACACGAGACACTGTCTCGGAATCAAAGTTCAGAGCTGTCCAGGGCTACAATGATCCCACAAATCACTGTGGTAGCGGATCTGACACGTAGTGAGGATTGGCTGAAACCAGGTGATGCAGTGGGAGACTGCCACGCGCGTATGCTTGCCAGTGCGCATCAGGCACAATGACTGTAGGCCGAAAATGACAACGGTGTGAAGACTGAAGGCTGAGATGAATCAGCGCGTTGCATTGCATTTGCATACAATATCAGTACCAGAGAAAGGGGGGGGGGGGGGGGGGGCGACATTCAGGCATAGCTGGTCACTACAAACTGGCAGCATTAGTTTCGGTCTGGCCTCCGGGATTCAGGTGCCGAGGCCACGGATGAGGAGCGCCTGAAGGCTGCTCCGGAGTCGAAAACAAGAAAAAGAGGCGGGGCAGGGATAAGGGCAACAGGAGTCCAGGGGGAAGGGGGAGGGCCACAGTGTCGGGCCCAGCCTGACAATGGGACCGATGTTCATCGGGGACAGGGTAGTGCAGGTTGCACAGAGATGAGACGCTGTGTCGTACACAGGGCTTGACTTGGACGTCAACGGCCTGGATAGGCTGTGTTTCACAGAATGCGATTCCAGGGCCAATGCAAGAGGTGCCATGATTTCTTTTTTTTTGCCGGGGGGGGGGGGGTTCAGACTAAGATGAGCTGGCGTACCCCGCTTACTTCACAGTACTCAAGACAACCTCTCGGAGTCAAGGTTCAGAGCTGTCCAGTGCTATGGTGATCCCACTAATGACTGTGGTAGTGGATCTGAAACGTAGTGAGGATTAGCTCAGTCTGAAACCAGGTGATGCAGTGGGAGACTGCCACGCGCGTAGGCTTCCCAGTCTGCATGAGGCACAATGACTGTAGGCTGAAAAAGACAGCGGTGTGAAGACTGTGAAGAGGTGCCATGATTTTGACGCCCGTGATCCCGGAGAGCGGAACGTGACGTCTAGAGCGCTTGAACGGCTAACGCCCCATCACTTGTACAGGCAGTGGCGCAGGAGGTGCGAATACCGATCGCTCCTGATCACGCTCTGGACCTCGTACCTCGTAGAAAGCGGGAACAAAAAAGGCGCACAAGAAGAATTCTGGTTCTGGTGCCAGTAACCCCCCTCCCTCCTGTCGCAACAGCAACGTTGTTGTTGTTTCCACAGGTTTTGGCGCGGGTCCTTCTCTCGCGCTGTGTACACTTGGGGCTTGGGGGGCTTGGGGGGCGGCACGGTGGCTCTGCCACGTCCTGCTTCTGCGCTGACCCCTGTACGCACAGCGCACAGGACCTAAATAGGCTGATCTGTTTCTGCAGGTTTGGAACTGTGGCAATCGGCGGTTCCTTTTTCTGGCGGTCCGTGAAGATCAAGTTTTCTATTTGATCTGGGGCTGGCAGATGGTATTTTGGGGGTGCCAGACTGCAACTGTTGTTGCTGCCTTTGGTCCTCCGTGTCCTCTTCCTGGTCAATGGCGCCCGGTGCCAGGCTGCCGCTGGCACTACCCTCACGCAATGCAGGGTGCTGTGCTGGTGGGAGGCCGTCCACCAAGGTCCGAGGGATTCGCGGGCAAATGCAAGAGGATATTTTCTTTTTGGATGACTCAACTTGTTTAAAGCAGAGTACTAAAGACGCTTCTTGGAAAGCGGGCATCGGACTCATATGATACACTGGATACCTGGCAAAGCCACATGGCACACGTCAGGATGCTTTCTATTGCTCTATCGATTCGGAGGCCAGTGCAAGATGATGTTCTACTGCGCAGAAATGGACAAACAGAGGGTAGAGTTTGGGACCGTGGTACCCCCCGCCCCCCTTGTAATCCCCCCCCCTAATGTCAGGCCAGCCCCCCACATCGGGGGAGGGGACAGTCATCAAGTGACGGTCCCCCATATGGCGCAATCATCATTCAAACTGCAACAGTTCTTGTGTTCGAGAGGATATGCTATGGACAATCTAGATGAAGCACAACGTATTCATCCGTCATAAAACTGCATCCATATCTACAATCAAACTGCAACTATCGTGCTTGTTCACCTGATGACTTATATATCGGCATGTGCTGCCTTCATGCTACATACTGTGTGTCTTACCTCCCACTGCTACCGTGATCAAGCACTCCTTCGGCTCTCAGTTGCTGTGGTAGTCCTATGGTGTGTTCTGCCGTGTGTCTGTGTGTTCCATTGCTGTTGCTGTCTCATGGTGCTGTGGTCAGTGCATATGGCTGTAGTGCGTAGTTGGTGTGAGGGGGCCGGAGGCCCAGCCTCTGGTTTTAAATTTCTGCTTGGACGCTTCGTTCCTGTGTATTGTGGTGCAAAAGCAGGGTTTTGCGGCAAGTACCCCAGCGGCAGCGCAGCTGGCTGCCGCACTGAAGACGGGGGTTCGAATCCCCCTCAGCAGGCGAGCTGAGGGGGAATACGAGGAGGAGATGCGGTTCCGGAGCCGCAAGGTGGCACCGGTGGTGGAGCGCGCTGCTGCAGGTGTGTGGTGGCGGATGCCTTTTTGTTGCACTCTCAGGTATAACTGACACTGATCTGTGACATAACTCAGTGTGAAAAACTATGAGGACGAGACACGCCACCCGTCGCACCGGCGGTACCGGTGGTGGAGCGGGATGCTGAAGGGGGCGGTGGCGGAGGCCTCACCAACGGGCCCCTGGACGGACAGACGAACCGGGGTTCGAACCCCCGACCACGACGAGCGCCAGCCATGGCGCATACCACTAGACCATCCATGTCTCTTACCCTAAATGACGCGAATTTCGCATATACCGTATACGGTATACGTATACCTTATACGGTCCCCCATATGGGGGGGGGGGGGGATTGCACCACAAAACTGTACCACTTGACGACTGCAGCACTGCATGGACAACACCAGTAGCACCCATCCAACTGAGACATCAATGCATTTTTGCAACGTGCCTGCTCCACAGGCAGCGTTATTTCTGCGCACGTGCCCATTACACAGGCACTGTATGAAACTTTTTCTTGCGAATCCAAACGACCTTGAACTCTTGGACATGTTTGGTGGGCATTTCATGGGTAGGGTGACGATTGGACGATGAGGCTGTCTTCTTTTTTGTTAAAAAAAAAACTCTATTGCGTTCGGCAGTGCACCTCGAAGAGAGGCTGACAGTCAGCCAATCAGTCAGTTAGTAAGGCCAGCAGTCAGTTAGACAGTCAGTCGGGCAAGCAGGCAGGCAGACAGAAACACACAGTTTGGGTTTTCAGCAGACTCGGCTTCAAGCAGTGGGGAGAATTTTTACGCCGGAACAAACAGTGGTCGAGTGGTAAAGCAGCCAACGGCAGGCGTGCCAGTCGGCGGTTTGAACCCCGGTCGCCTCACCGCGGTCGACGACAGTCAGCTGGCCAGGAATCGAACCGCCGACCTACAGGTCTGCGGCCGGCTGCATTACCATTGGACTGCTGCTTCTTCTGACAGCACCTGTTCTCCCCACTGCTTGAATCCTTCTGAGCATAAACTTTTGAACCCCCCACCCCCCCACCCATCCCCCTCAAAAAGTGATATCAAGTTTCAGGGGATAGAGGCCTCAGAATCAAAAAATCCATTGGGGGATTGTCTTATTGGGCAAAAAAATGATTTTACAAGGGGTTGGAGATCAAACATCATGCCTTGGGGTATGCTGCGCGAATGACCCCCAAAAAGGGGGGGGTATACGACATACGACGCCCGCACCTGCGCTTGATCTAACAACCTCTCTTCAAGGTGCTTTTTGTTCGAAAGTTTGTTTGGCTGGAAACGCTTTTTTTTTGTTGGAAAAATTTTTGTTGCGCAATTTTTTTGTTGGAAAAATTGTAGGAGTTCAGGGTCCCCGGTCAAAACCACAATGGCATCATTTCCCGTGTCATCTATGGCAGTGGTATTGGGCTTCAAAAAATGGTCCATAAACATTTGCAGGGTCCGTTTCAAACCAGGCCTGGGTACAGGTTTGGGTATAGGTGCCTGAAATGTGGGTGGAGGTGCTTGTGGTGTAGCTGCGAGTGCTGGTTGTGAAGAGTGGTCAGGAGATCCTGGTGATAAAGATGACGCCCGTAGTGCCTCCAACCAAGATAACTTGGCTGCAGTATGGTCCACAATGTTGACAGTATAGGAACTCAGGTCCAGAGGGTGAGGGCCCAGTGGCAGTTGCCAGCAATGAGGCACCCCTGCTGCAACAGTGGTACCAGGCATGATCGCCTATGGCATACACTTGTGTCTGTACGAGAAAAGGAGCCAACTCTGATAGTGGGGACCAGCACACAAAGAACAACAGAGCACAACACAACAAACCCTTGTCAAAAGAAAAGCAAAGTGACGGTCCCCCATATGAGGGGGGGGGGGGGGGGTTGCAAGGGGTGGGGTTTACAAGGGGGGGGGGGGGGGCGAACGCAGATTTGCACGGACATGAGAAGAGTCAGAAGCCATGTGTGCCCGTCCTGTCTGACAGGAAAATCACGTTAGAATGCAGAGCATCCCAGGTATATAAACAGTTGTACATTGCGCCTTTTCAGGAGAAAAATCTGGCTACTTCAGGTAATTCAGTTGATGAAATTCTTCATAACAAATCAGAACGTGCAATTCATCCATTCATCAATTTTGGCAACAACCTGCCCCAAATTCGTGAAAATAGCCTGTTGCCCGTGGGATGCACTCATTTAGATGCATGCGATTTGCAATTTGTCAGTGACAGATCCCGTTTGGCCCCATGAAATTGACTCAACACTCTGCATATTTACCTACACACACTGTCTGCAAGACCCAACGTCCCACAACCCATGATATGTGTCAACATAGAAGGAAAAGAAGGTACAAACTGTGGATCCAACCTCCGGTCGACTACCCCTGTTTAACAGAGCCACCCCCCAGGTGCTGACTCGAATCGGCTCACTGGGTAGCAGAAGCATATTGCAGAGCCCTGCCTGCTGCCTGCCATGGACTTCCACGGAAATCGCAACTCAGCATCACATATTACGTACCATACACACACGTTTTTGTTACAACCCAAACGGAAGTGCAAAAGAGAGAAACTTTTACTTCAGAACAGATGCTCTAGAGCACAGGGGATGTCGTCAGCAGCCACCAGTACCCAAAGCAAATGGGGTTCAGCCCTGACAAAAACATACATACAGCAAAACTCCCGCAGCTCACAATCACCACACACACACACACACACATACACACAATCACATTCAAAGACATGAACACTTCTTCACAGGGCAGCCTGTTGGTCGACATGCTATGTCAGACCACTTTCTCTTTGCTGGCCTTTTAGTCCAAAAGGATAAAGGGGGTGTGGATCATGCGGACAATGAAGGCGATGGAGAGGATCACCAAATCGCGGAAGTGTCAGCTTTTGGATTATTGGGGTAGGCTAGGCTAGGCTTTGCGCAAGCTTTCTTAACAAGGTGTCTAGTATCGCCCCCCCCCCCCCTCCCTGGCGGCTTGGAGGCCTACGTGCTCACGTCGTAGGGCAAGGAGGTGGCAAACAAGTGCGCAACACTCCAAACAAAGAAGCCAGGAGCGATATCACCAATATCACGAGCACGTTGGATGGCACCCATGCCACGCGAGAGAACAACCCATCCCCGCCCGTCACACTCCGCCACCCACCACAGCGAATGGCACCCATGCCACGGGAGGGACTGGAGACACAACACACACACCACGGACACAAGGGGGAGGGAGGGGGTACATGATGCGCTTGCCACAAAGAGGACTGAGTGCGGGAATGGACAGGCGGAAGGTTGTTATGTGCCACCGTCGGGGAAGTGACCCCGCAAGCAGACATCCTGGGCCCAAAAGCCGCCGCTGGGGAGAGGTTCCCCACCGCGGTTTTGGGAGTGTCCACTGGGACGCACCTGCTGGCCAACGGCAAGGGCAGTTGCCCTCTTCTGCACAGACCCAACACAGAGCAGTGAAACACGGAAAATCCGGGGGCACAACCAACCAAGGGAAAGGAAAGGGGAGTGGAGAGGTAGAGATAGGGTAAGGAGGGAGAGGAAGGACACAAGGTGGTGAGAGGCCGATGGGCGCCGCCGCCTGTGGAGGGAAAGGATCCAAGGGAAGAGCAGCAGTAAATGGCGATTGGCCAATTGGCGCCACCAGCTGCAAACCAAAACACACCAAGGTGTCATGCCAACCCCCCCCCCCAAATGCACGCCGTCCCCCAGGAACATGAAATTCGACGCATGAGAATTTTGGAGGGAGTTGATGAAAATGCAACCTTTTACAAGAGGGGACAAAAGGCATTTTCATGGGGGCCCCCCATAGAAGAAAAAAATCAATCCCAACGATCGAAATGTGCTGCACACCCTGCAGGCCACCAAACCGGAAGATCCACCAGATTACCCGCAAATTATTAGACTCAATGTGTGGCCACATTGACAATCAGATACATTTCTGAAAGGAGCAAACACATGTCAAAGCGTGCAGCTCATGGGGTCGGTATTCACAGGCCCTCACACGTCAGTCTGCAAGAGTGGTGCGCATGCGACGGCCCCACTGCGCCTCCTCGAGGGGATTTGTCAGTGACAGATCCCGTTTGGCCCCATGAAATTGACTCAACACTCTGCATATTTACCTACACACACTGTCTGCAAGACCCAACGTCCCACAACCCATGATATGTGTCAACATAGAAGGAAAAGAAGGTACAAACTGTGGATCCAACCTCCGGTCGACTACCCCTGTTTAACAGAGCCACCCCCCAGGTGCTGACTCGAATCGGCTCACTGGGTAGCAGAAGCATATTGCAGAGCCCTGCCTGCTGCCTGCCATGGACTTCCACGGAAATCGCAACTCAGCATCACATATTACGTACCATACACACACGTTTTTGTTACAACCCAAACGGAAGTGCAAAAGAGAGAAACTTTTACTTCAGAACAGATGCTCTAGAGCACAGGGGATGTCGTCAGCAGCCACCAGTACCCAAAGCAAATGGGGTTCAGCCCTGACAAAAACATACATACAGCAAAACTCCCGCAGCTCACAATCACCACACACACACACACACACACACACACATACACACAATCACATTCAAAGACATGAACACTTCTTCACAGGGCAGCCTGTTGGTCGACATGCTATGTCAGACCACTTTCTCTTTGCTGGCCTTTTAGTCCAAAAGGATAAAGGGGGTGTGGATCATGCGGACAATGAAGGCGATGGAGAGGATCACCAAATCGCGGAAGTGTCAGCTTTTGGATTATTGGGGTAGGCTAGGCTAGGCTTTGCGCAAGCTTTCTTAACAAGGTGTCTAGTATCGCCCCCCCCCCCCCCTCCCTGGCGGCTTGGAGGCCTACGTGCTCACGTCGTAGGGCAAGGAGGTGGCAAACAAGTGCGCAACACTCCAAACAAAGAAGCCAGGAGCGATATCACCAATATCACGAGCACGTTGGATGGCACCCATGCCACGCGAGAGAACAACCCATCCCCGCCCGTCACACTCCGCCACCCACCACAGCGAATGGCACCCATGCCACGGGAGGGACTGGAGACACAACACACACACCACGGACACAAGGGGGAGGGAGGGGGTACATGATGCGCTTGCCACAAAGAGGACTGAGTGCGGGAATGGACAGGCGGAAGGTTGTTATGTGCCACCGTCGGGGAAGTGACCCCGCAAGCAGACATCCTGGGCCCAAAAGCCGCCGCTGGGGAGAGGTTCCCCACCGCGGTTTTGGGAGTGCCCACTGGGACGCACCTGCTGGCCAACGGCAAGGGCAGTTGCCCTCTTCTGCACAGACCCAACACAGAGCAGTGAAACACGGAAAATCCGGGGGCACAACCAACCAAGGGAAAGGAAAGGGGAGTGGAGAGGTAGAGATAGGGTAAGGAGGGAGAGGAAGGACACAAGGTGGTGAGAGGCCGATGGGCGCCGCCGCCTGTGGAGGGAAAGGATCCAAGGGAAGAGCAGCAGTAAATGGCGATTGGCCAATTGGCGCCACCAGCTGCAAACCAAAACACACCAAGGTGTCATGCCAACCCCCCCCCCCAAATGCACGCCCTCCCCCAGGAACATGAAATTCGACGCATGAGAATTTTGGAGGGAGTTGATGAAAATGCAACCTTTTACAAGAGGGGACAAAAGGCATTTTCATGGGGGCCCCCCATAGAAGAAAAAAATCAATCCCAACGATCGAAATGTGCTGCACACCCTGCAGGCCACCAAACCGGAAGATCCACCAGATTACCCGCAAATTATTAGACTCAATGTGTGGCCACATTGACAATCAGATACATTTCTGAAAGGAGCGAACACATGTCAAAGCGTGCAGCTCATGGGGTCGGTATTCACAGGCCCTCACACGTCAGTCTGCAAGAGTGGTGCGCATGCGACGGCCCCACTGCGCCTCCTCGAGGGGATTTGTCAGTGACAGATCCCGTTTGGCCCCATGAAATTGACTCAACACTCTGCATATTTACCTACACACACTGTCTGCAAGACCCAACGTCCCACAACCCATGATATGTGTCAACATAGAAGGAAAAGAAGGTACAAACTGTGGATCCAACCTCCGGTCGACTACCCCTGTTTAACAGAGCCACCCCCCAGGTGCTGACTCGAATCGGCTCACTGGGTAGCAGAAGCATATTGCAGAGCCCTGCCTGCTGCCTGCCATGGACTTCCACGGAAATCGCAACTCAGCATCACATATTACGTACCATACACACACGTTTTTGTTACAACCCAAACGGAAGTGCAAAAGAGAGAAACTTTTACTTCAGAACAGATGCTCTAGAGCACAGGGGATGTCGTCAGCAGCCACCAGTACCCAAAGCAAATGGGGTTCAGCCCTGACAAAAACATACATACAGCAAAACTCCCGCAGCTCACAATCACCACACACACACACACACACATACACACAATCACATTCAAAGACATGAACACTTCTTCACAGGGCAGCCTGTTGGTCGACATGCTATGTCAGACCACTTTCTCTTTGCTGGCCTTTTAGTCCAAAAGGATAAAGGGGGTGTGGATCATGCGGACAATGAAGGCGATGGAGAGGATCACCAAATCGCGGAAGTGTCAGCTTTTGGATTATTGGGGTAGGCTAGGCTAGGCTTTGCGCAAGCTTTCTTAACAAGGTGTCTAGTATCGCCCCCCCCCCCCCTCCCTGGCGGCTTGGAGGCCTACGTGCTCACGTCGTAGGGCAAGGAGGTGGCAAACAAGTGCGCAACACTCCAAACAAAGAAGCCAGGAGCGATATCACCAATATCACGAGCACGTTGGATGGCACCCATGCCACGCGAGAGAACAACCCATCCCCGCCCGTCACACTCCGCCACCCACCACAGCGAATGGCACCCATGCCACGGGAGGGACTGGAGACACAACACACACACCACGGACACAAGGGGGAGGGAGGGGGTACATGATGCGCTTGCCACAAAGAGGACTGAGTGCGGGAATGGACAGGCGGAAGGTTGTTATGTGCCACCGTCGGGGAAGTGACCCCGCAAGCAGACATCCTGGGCCCAAAAGCCGCCGCTGGGGAGAGGTTCCCCACCGCGGTTTTGGGAGTGTCCACTGGGACGCACCTGCTGGCCAACGGCAAGGGCAGTTGCCCTCTTCTGCACAGACCCAACACAGAGCAGTGAAACACGGAAAATCCGGGGGCACAACCAACCAAGGGAAAGGAAAGGGGAGTGGAGAGGTAGAGATAGGGTAAGGAGGGAGAGGAAGGACACAAGGTGGTGAGAGGCCGATGGGCGCCGCCGCCTGTGGAGGGAAAGGATCCAAGGGAAGAGCAGCAGTAAATGGCGATTGGCCAATTGGCGCCACCAGCTGCAAACCAAAACACACCAAGGTGTCATGCCAACCCCCCCCCCCCAAATGCACGCCGTCCCCCAGGAACATGAAATTCGACGCATGAGAATTTTGGAGGGAGTTGATGAAAATGCAACCTTTTACAAGAGGGGACAAAAGGCATTTTCATGGGGGCCCCCCATAGAAGAAAAAAATCAATCCCAACGATCGAAATGTGCTGCACACCCTGCAGGCCACCAAACCGGAAGATCCACCAGATTACCCGCAAATTATTAGACTCAATGTGTGGCCACATTGACAATCAGATACATTTCTGAAAGGAGCGAACACATGTCAAAGCGTGCAGCTCATGGGGTCGGTATTCACAGGCCCTCACACGTCAGTCTGCAAGAGTGGTGCGCATGCGACGGCCCCACTGCGCCTCCTCGAGGGGATTTGTCAGTGACAGATCCCGTTTGGCCCCATGAAATTGACTCAACACTCTGCATATTTACCTACACACACTGTCTGCAAGACCCAACGTCCCACAACCCATGATATGTGTCAACATAGAAGGAAAAGAAGGTACAAACTGTGGATCCAACCTCCGGTCGACTACCCCTGTTTAACAGAGCCACCCCCCAGGTGCTGACTCGAATCGGCTCACTGGGTAGCAGAAGCATATTGCAGAGCCCTGCCTGCTGCCTGCCATGGACTTCCACGGAAATCGCAACTCAGCATCACATATTACGTACCATACACACACGTTTTTGTTACAACCCAAACGGAAGTGCAAAAGAGAGAAACTTTTACTTCAGAACAGATGCTCTAGAGCACAGGGGATGTCGTCAGCAGCCACCAGTACCCAAAGCAAATGGGGTTCAGCCCTGACAAAAACATACATACAGCAAAACTCCCGCAGCTCACAATCACCACACACACACACACACACATACACACAATCACATTCAAAGACATGAACACTTCTTCACAGGGCAGCCTGTTGGTCGACATGCTATGTCAGACCACTTTCTCTTTGCTGGCCTTTTAGTCCAAAAGGATAAAGGGGGTGTGGATCATGCGGACAATGAAGGCGATGGAGAGGATCACCAAATCGCGGAAGTGTCAGCTTTTGGATTATTGGGGTAGGCTAGGCTAGGCTTTGCGCAAGCTTTCTTAACAAGGTGTCTAGTATCGCCCCCCCCCCCCTCCCTGGCGGCTTGGAGGCCTACGTGCTCACGTCGTAGGGCAAGGAGGTGGCAAACAAGTGCGCAACACTCCAAACAAAGAAGCCAGGAGCGATATCACCAATATCACGAGCACGTTGGATGGCACCCATGCCACGCGAGAGAACAACCCATCCCCGCCCGTCACACTCCGCCACCCACCACAGCGAATGGCACCCATGCCACGGGAGGGACTGGAGACACAACACACACACCACGGACACAAGGGGGAGGGAGGGGGTACATGATGCGCTTGCCACAAAGAGGACTGAGTGCGGGAATGGACAGGCGGAAGGTTGTTATGTGCGACCGTCGGGGAAGTGACCCCGCAAGCAGACATCCTGGGCCCAAAAGCCGCCGCTGGGGAGAGGTTCCCCACCGCGGTTTTGGGAGTGTCCACTGGGACGCACCTGCTGGCCAACGGCAAGGGCAGTTGCCCTCTTCTGCACAGACCCAACACAGAGCAGTGAAACACGGAAAATCCGGGGGCACAACCAACCAAGGGAAAGGAAAGGGGAGTGGAGAGGTAGAGATAGGGTAAGGAGGGAGAGGAAGGACACAAGGTGGTGAGAGGCCGATGGGCGCCGCCGCCTGTGGAGGGAAAGGATCCAAGGGAAGAGCAGCAGTAAATGGCGATTGGCCAATTGGCGCCACCAGCTGCAAACCAAAACACACCAAGGTGTCATGCCAACCCCCCCCCCCCCAAATGCACGCCGTCCCCCAGGAACATGAAATTCGACGCATGAGAATTTTGGAGGGAGTTGATGAAAATGCAACCTTTTACAAGAGGGGACAAAAGGCATTTTCATGGGGGCCCCCCATAGAAGAAAAAAATCAGTCCCAACGATCGAAATGTGCTGCACACCCTGCAGGCCACCAAACCGGAAGATCCACCAGATTACCCGCAAATTATTAGACTCAATGTGTGGCCACATTGACAATCAGATACATTTCTGAAAGGAGCGAACACATGTCAAAGCATGCAGCTCATGGGGTCGGTATTCACAGGCCCTCACACGTCAGTCTGCAAGAGTGGTGCGCATGCGACGGCCCCACTGCGCCTGCAGAGCGAGAGGCACTCCACATCTGGAAATCAGGTGATTCCTGATGTGGCCTGCCCGGGCCTTCCGTGCAGCCTCCACGAGGCATGCTCATTCCGTTGCACCACCTGCACTGTCTGCATGCAGTCCACAGCAATATGCCGTTGCCTTTCTTCAGGTCCTTCAAAAGTATGTACGACGGACACTACAGCTGGCCGCTAGGACGCCATTGACATCACAGAGGGCCCCGAAATCAGACCAGACGGGGACTCGGGGGGGGGGGGGGGGTGCTGCTCAACCTGCTGGCACCACCTTCAGCCACGCCTCCCGCCAGGGACACGGAGACAATGTCGGGGAGATAGCACAGAAATATCAATTTTTTTTGGCTCAGACTTACGTGTGCCTCGTAAGTGCTCGGTCGGACATGACCGGATCTGTGTGGCAGATAAAGTACAACATATATTATCGCATGTGGAGGACCCACACGCCGTCAGAGGACGGTGGCACAGAAATATCATCATGCCAACAAAGAGGGATTCATCTTTCGTTTTTTGGTTCTGGCAAACCAGGTACCATGGGTACCATGGGACCAAAGAGCGGTTCATATAGTACAAACGAGGGCCCCGCGCGGTGAGTGTGTTCCGGACCGAACCAGCGCATATCCTCTGGTCATACCAACAACGACATATCATCCGCAGACCCACACACTCACTCTAACACACACTGGGCTTCTTGGCTATATAAATTGACAGCGGCAGCACAGAAGCAGCATGGGGGCTGCACTCTGGCTCACTGGATGGTACCCTCAAAGCAGGTCCCGCTCCAGCAACCTTCGTCCCAGGGCTGTCCTTAAGGGGAAAAAAAGGAAGAAAAGAGCTCGTAGCGCCAACAGAAGCGAACGTTCACGGGACGCTCTCTGCTTTATGGTCAAGGCATGGGCAAGACACAGGACCGCGGAAACAGTGTTGAACAAGGGTTGGCGGTTGGTGGCGGTTGGCGGATGTCGTTGGTTGGCGGTTGGCGGTTGGCGGCGGTTGGTGGCGGTTGGTGGCGGTTGGCAGTTGGTGGTCCTTGGGGGCCATCCTTAAGGCCTGTCCTTAACAAAAAAACGGGGGGTTCTTAAGAACGGCCCTGCTTCGTCCAGAAAGCGTCAGACCCGCAGGACATATTGGCCCAATCTTCAGAGGGCTGTGTTGATATCCCATTGGGGGCGGGGGGATCACTGATGGCGGAATCTGGCGAAGACCCCAGTGACATTGACTCACAGGACATGCCCCCAGTTTGGGAAAAGGCTTTAATTGAGAGAGGTGGTGACTCGCTGACAGGCGTCGCGTCAGCTGACGATGCTTCTGTGGTTTCAGTAACAAAAGTCGGGTGTACTGCTGCAGGAGACTCCCAGGAATCAGTGGGCCCCAAATCAGACAGGGAACACGACATGTCGCCCCACCTCTTGGCTGGAACGCCTCCTTCTACGGCACGAGGTGGGCAGCCCTCAATGGGCGCCTTGTCAAGTGGATCTGCTTGGGGCGTGTCCCAGGAGCCATCGCTCGAGGGGGCCCACGAGCAAGACATGTCTGCCCATCTCATGGGGGGTCTCGTTTCCGTTGGAGCGCCAGCCGGCACCTCCACCAGCAGCATGCGCGGCGTGTCGGGACAAAGCTGTCGCGCACTGCTGGTGTGAGAGCCAAACAGGTCCAGCGAGCACGACAGGTCTGCCCAATTCAGCGTTTTACCGTTTGGCACCGCACCATCACCCGCGGGCGAGGGCGAGGGGCTGTCTCCCAGCGACGCCCTGTGTGCCAAAGCCCATGGGCGCTTCTGAGCGACGGGCGATGGCGATTTGGGGGTTTTCCTTTGGCTGCGCGGTGAAGGGCCGGCGGTCTCGGACTGGTCGCGGAGCCAAGCCAACAGACAGCCTGAGCTGTTGTGAACTTTGACGGAAATACTCCCGTCGCTTGAATGGTCCAGGGGCCCGTGGAACCAGGCGTGCCGCATTGCCTCTTTGGCGGTCGGTCGGGCTTCTGAATCGTAATGCATCAGCTGCAGGCAGAAGTCCTTGGCCCTGGGGCTGATGTGCTCGAACTGGAAGTCATCGAAAGGCGGCCCTTCCGCAATCAGCTCCGGCAGATCTGCGAATGATAGCGCCGGGAAGGGATGGCTGCCCCCGAGGGTGAGGTATGCAACGACCCCCAGCGCGAACACGTCCAGTTTCTGGATCTGCTCGCGTGCCCGAAGGTGGGCCTTTTCGTCCATGACCGTGATGGCATTCAGAACCTCTGGGGCCATGTATCGAAATGTGCCGAGCGGGGTCATGGCCACTGGGGATGCGACCACCATGTCCTCCATGCCTCGTGGGGCGTCGTGGCCAAAGAACTTGGCAAATCCAAAATCCACAATCTTAATCGACAATGTCACCGGGTCCGTCATGATGTTCTCAGGTTTAATGTCGCGATGGACAATCTCGTTCTCGTGCAGATACGCAAGCACCTCCAGAAGCTGCGACACGATGCGCCGGGCCTCGCTCTCGGTCAGACATCCGCCTTGGGCCACGTGGTCATTCAGCACGTCCAGAAGCTCGCCGCCTTTGACGTATTCCAGACACAAGCACACGCGGTCAATCTCAGGGTCCTCAAAAACGTCATACAACTTGATGCAGCTGGGGTGGTTGATGTGGTACAAGATCATCACCTCGTGAAGGAAGTTTTTGTGGTTCCGCGACCCCGCTTTCAAGAAATCCCTTGGAAGCGTTTTGACCGCATAATCGTGCGTTGGTTTCAACCTTCCCCGGCACAGCGCAGCCCCTTGCTCAGAGGGAATGGCACATGTCGCCCGGTACACTGTGGCAAATGCCCCTGAGCCCAATTCCTGCCTCTCTTCCCACCGAAACAACTCCTTGGCAGAATCTGTGCGAACTTTAATATCCCCAGTCCCGATCACTAGACCAGGAATGTTGCCTTGACCGTATTTTGGGCTCGTTGACTTCGCCGGACTGATTGCCGCCCAACTAAGCGGGCGCACGAAAAAACCTTCGCTGTGCATTGTCGGCATGGTCTGAAATTGCGAAATGCGGGGGAAGACATGGGCACCAAGAAAGCATGATCAGATGGGGCAAGACGGAGCAAGAAAAGAAATGAAGTAACAAAAATCACATCGGGCCCTGGTGTGATTTACCCACCAAAAGGAGGGCGATGTCTCATATGAGGATCAACGGCTTTTAAAAAGCTGGTACCACGTGTCAGAACATATGCAGGACGTGCCTGAATACAAGAAAGAAATTGGGAATGACAGGGAAATGAACATTGATAAAGTCATTAGTGGTGCAATAGTTGTGTACATACTTCATCGCAGGATGATCGGAGATTTCGAGTGTTGTAACAAAAGACCGAATGAGGTGAACGCCAGACCACATGCAGTCTCTTCTGATCTCTAAAATTTGCTCGGTACATAGCCCAATCCTAAGTCACATGCCAATCAGTATTTTCGGCCCGAGTTCCCAAACCTGTCCTGAAGAAGTATCTCGAATAAATATCTCAGTACGGTATTTCCCAAAATTTTCCCGAAAAAACTTCAATGTGGCACGTTGTCCCAAAAAGGAGTCCCAAGGTTAAGGGTGGTGCATGCATTGCCACTTGAAACGGTCCACAAGCACCCCTCGCTGTGGCCAATACGTGTTGCCATAGGAGGCAAGGGGGGAATGTTTGCCCGGCGCGCGCCCGGCGCGCTACTTTTAGACTATGTTCCCCCCGAAGAGCCCCCAAGCACACCCCTTGGAAACGCCCTTAGAATTGGGTGACCCAAACTGCCCCAGCTCAAGAAAGTTGCAAACTGGGGTACACAGTACCACTCTCGCTCCTTTAAGGGCGGTCTTGGTCAACACCTTAGCAAGTTGGGAGAATGGGGGGTTAGGATAGCACAACCGCATCGATCTCCGGTAGAAGCGATAGGCGTCATTGAGGTATCGCGAACAGTAGAGCTGCATCATAACATTGGTCCCACAAGTGTGGGTGTCAATACATTCAGTACAATAGTGCTCCTTACACTCATCCCAAACTACAACGGTGGAGCGTTATGGCAACACAACACACACACTTCTGCCTCATCCTCTGCCTCATCTTGCGTGCCACAACCGAGCAAACAGCTGCTCAATGCGTGCCCTATACCACCCGTGCACGTCATTGTAACATTGTTGGCGGGCTGTCAAAGTGCCATTCTTTCTTCCAATTAATGGCACAATGACATGAATCCGGCCCTTATAAGCACCATCATGGCGCCCCACTTCGAAATCAAAGAAATCACCTCGGGTACGAGAAGGTCCATACCCATCCCAAATCTGCTGATGTCCCGGGGGCCAAGGGGCAAATCCATATAATGTTGCCCAACATATCAACGGCAACAGTCCACCGGTAGGGCACGGGTCAAAAAAGATGCCCGGCGCGCGCCCGGCGCGCTAACGTTCCCCCAAGGATCCCCTCTTAAGGCTGAATGTTCCACGTCGGCTGCAGTGCAATGACACCACTCTCCTCACTCACATGTACGAAAGTAGCATTCGTACGCAGCTAGCATTGGCAATCGTTGGCGAAAGCGGCAGCGTGTCGTTTGGGACCAAGTGGGGAGGTACGCGCAGAAAAAATTGCGTACCTCCCCCCCAAAAAGAACCGCGCGCGCACCGTTCTTTCCATCGCAGTCTAGAAAATTTTCAGTGATTGTTCAGGTGGTCAAGGACACGGTGGCCCAAGGGGTAAGCATACAACAACGGAGGCCTCCACTCCATCCTCCTCACCAATTGCATGGTGGCTGTAGCCGCCCACACCCCCTGATGGAGGGACATTTGTGCCTTTGATTGTGGCATGCGGTTTTCCCTGCAGGGGAGGGGTTGAGGCACACGTGGCCTCCCTGACCTAATACCCAAATAGGGTGAAAAACACGTAAATACGGCCTAAAACATGCTTTACATAGCTTGGATGCTCATTGTAGGTGATCATGGTATCAAAAAAACGAGTTTTGAAGACTTTGATTTTTGAGCTGCCCAGGGTGAAAAGCTGCGTAAGCAGGTTGTGTACCAATCCCTTGGGAGACCCCCCCCCCCCGGACCTAATACCCAAATAGGGTGAAACACATGTAAATACGGCCTAAAACATGCTTTGCATACCTTGGATGGTCATTTTAGGTGATCACAATATCATAAAAACGAGTTTCAAAAACTTCGATTTTTGAGCTGCCCAAGGTGAAGAACTGCGTAAGCAGGTTGTGTACCAATCCCTTGGGAGCCCCCCCCCCCCCCCCCGGAGCTAATACCCAAACAGGGTGAAAACCACGTAAATACGGCCTAAAACATGCTTTACATAGCTTGGATGCTCATTTTAGGTGATCATAACATCAAAAAAGTAAGTTTTCAAAACTTTGATTTTCAGCTGCCCAGGGTGAAGACTGCATGAGCAGGTTGTGCACCGATCCCTTGGGAGACCCCCCCCCCCCCCCCCCGGGACCTAATCCCCAAATGGGGTAAAAAAAACAAGTAAATACGGCCTAAAACATGCTTTACAAAGCTTGAATGCTCATTTTAGGTGATCACAATATCAAAAAAGTAAGTTTTGAAAACTTCGATTTTTGAGCTGCCTAGGGTGAAAACTGCATGAGCAGGTTGTTTACCCATCCCTTGGGAGACCCCCCCTGCCCCCCGGACGTAATACCCAAATAGGGTGAAAAACGACATAAATACGGCCTAAAACATGCTTTACATACCTTGGATGGTCATATCTTTTTTTTTCCCCTCTGGCTCAACAAGTGCAATGAGTATAATGTGACCTATGATGTGACCTATGATATAACCTTGGATGGTCATATCCTGTGGTCACATTATCATAAAAATAAGTTTTGAAAACTTCGATTTTTGAGCTACCCAGGGTGAAAAACTGCATAAGCAGGTTGTGTACCGGCCCAAGCACTAGGCCATTATTGGTGGAAACAGTCGTTTTGCGTCTTTGGCACGGGTTGTGACCGGCTCTCAGCAAGGCTAGAGACTGCAAAAAACGTCCTTTCGTATCCTAGTAGGCATATACTGTCACAGCATCCCCACTCACACCCCTCAGAGTGGGTACCACGGGGTCACCAAGGTCGCCGAAACCGCCAACATAGCAAAAATGGCTGAAAAGTGCATAAACTGCATAAGCGCTCATCCCACTCCACCCCATACAAATCCCATGGAGTCGGGACCCGGAAACACTTTTTCGGCTCAAAATCGGAAAAAACCAAAAGATTCATGATTTTCGACACAAAAAAAGGGGGGTCATTTTCTCGACAGTTTTGACCCCCCCCACCCCCCTCCCTCAAAAGCTCCAAAAAGTGGGTTTCAATGGGGGGGGGTCTGGGGGGGTCCGGACCAAAAACTCATTGAGGGATGCGTTGATTGGGCAAAATAATGATTTTGCAAGGGGTTAAACTAACAATTCAACCTCTTGGGGTAGGGTACACGAATAGGCCCAAAAAGGCCCAAAATGGGGGGGTATGTGGTGTTTTCCCCTATATACGCCTTCCTGCCTTTGATCTAACAACCTCTGCGAGGTGATTCCTAGAATCTGCATCTGCAGTGTCGCCCTCAACACCGAGTGTACCTCCCCCCCGCGCAAGCACGCTGAAAGTTAGGGAAACTACGGTCAGACAGGCTCCCGTCGTGCACCAATCCCTTGGGAGACGCCCCCCCCCCCCCCCCGCACCCAATATCCAAATAAGGTGAAAAAGACCTAAAACGCGTAAAAAATGCTTTACATACCTTGCATGGTCATTTCAGGTGGTTGCAATATAGGAAAAAATAAGTTTCAGAAACTTCGATTGTTGAGTTGCCCAAGGTGAAAAACTGCATAAGCAGGTTGTGCACCGGCCCATTCAATCATGTAAGCCATTGTTGGTGGAAATAGTCCTTTCATGTCCTTCGCACGGGTTTTGACCGGCCCTAAGCAAGGGTAGAGACTGCAAACTACTAGGCATATACTGTCACAACATCCCCACTCACACCCCTCAGAGTGGGTACCACCGAGTCACCGAGATCGCAAAAACCGCCAACTTAGCAAAACTGTGCATAAACTACAAAGGCGCTTGTCCCACTCCGCCCCATACAAACCCCATGGAGTTGGGACCCGGAAACACTTTTTGGCTCAAAATCGAAAAAAAACCAAAAGATTCATCATGTTCGACCGAAAAAAAATGGGGGTCATTTTTTTCGACATTTTCCACCCCCCCCCCACCCCCCACAAGCACCCTCCACTCCCCCACCTCCCTCGAAACCTCAAAAAAATGGGTTTCAAGTGGAGGGGGGGGGGGGGGATCAATGGTCGGTTCCGATAGACTGAATGTCCCCGCCATAGACAATTCCAGCCATTAGTCCAGCAGTACTGCGAAGTCCAATCAATGCGCGTGTCCCCTTCTTGGTTGGGGTGCTCCATTATGTAAGTGAGGGGGAGTGGAGGGGGGTCTAGGGGGGTCCATACCAAAAAATCATTGGGGGATGCATTTATTAGACAAAATAATGATTTTACACGGGATTAAACTAGCAATTCAACCCCTTGGGGCAGGGTACGCGAATAGGCCCAAAAAGGCCCAAAAAGGGGGGGTATGCAGTGTTTCCCCCTATATGAGGGCCTGCGTGGCTTTGATCTAACAACCTCTGTGAGGTGGTTTTCCATTTTTGACTTGTAGAGGGTGGGAAGCTGCTTAAGCAGTTTGTGCACACACCAAATGCCATTGAGCCACCTACAACGGCAATTTTGAAGCTTCTGGGGGGCCCATGGCTCGGGGTAGATGGGCCCAGTGGCCACTACATGGGTCCCCATGGGCACTCAAGTGATCACCAAATGATCACCCAAACCCATCGTAGGGGCAACAGGTGGGTTTCGAAAAAAGTCGAAATGTCACAATTTTCTCAAGTGCCACTAAACACCCTACACAGCAACAATTCCATTGCCTTTGGCAAGTCCACCTTGCAGAGAATCTACCCCCAGCAACAAACACCCAAAATAGGGTAAAAGGTGCAAAAATATGGGCTTAAACATGCTTTATATACCTTGGAAGGTCATTTTAGGCGATCACAATATCAAAAAGACAAGTTTCAGAAACTTCAATTTTTGTGAAAAAAAACTGCAAAAAATGTCCTTTCGTATCCTAGTAGGCATTTACTGTCACAACATCCCCACTCACAGCCCACAGAGTGGGTACCACGGAGTCACCGAGGTCGCCGAAACCACCAACCCCGGGGGGGGGGGGGGGCGACCCCTCGGTTCTGGACGCCAACTACCCCCCCAACTAACTGTTGGCCGGAGGCCCCTTGGGGGGGGGGGGGGGGGGGGGGGGGGGCTCCGGGAGGGTCGGTTGGGGGGGGGGGTCTAGGTGGGGCGATTTGGGGTGTTGGGGGGGGGGGGGGCACAGGCTCCCCTTACCTCCCCTTGCCCTCCCTCTAACCATAGCATCACCATAAACCTAACCCTAACCCTTGCAGCCGGTTGATTTGGCCATGCCAGCCATGTTGATTGGGCTGAACAAGATCCCTCCAATTTCGTTCATGGCTGCTTTTGCCACATCATTGCTCTCCATTTTGGACCGCAACACTCACTCTGACCCTAGCCTAGGGTGAGAGCCAGGGCTAGGGCTAGGGTTAGGGCTAGGGTTAGGGTTAGGGTTAGGTGTAGGGATAGGAGTAGGTTGAGGGTGGGGGTGGGTTTTAGAGTCAAGGTTGGGTTTAAGGATAGTGTTGGGGTGCAAATTGGACAAAATTTTCCTTAGGGCACCTTTGGTGTTCATGGAGCATCGGGCGCCTTAGGCGCCCATGGACGCCTGAGGGCGACACCTTTGGCAACTAACTGTTGGCCGAAGGCCCCTAGGGGGGGGGGGGGGGGGGCAGGGGTAGTTGGCGTCCGAGGACCCGCGGAGTCGCCCCCCCTGTGCCGCCAACATAGCAAAAATGGCTGAAAATGGCATAAGCTGCATATGCACTTGTCCCACTCCGCCCCTTACAAACCCCATGGAGTCAGGACCCGAAACACTTTTTCGGCTCAAAATAAAAAAAACCAAAAGATTCACCATTTTCCACCCAAAAAATCATTGCAAGATGCGATTATTGGACAAAGTAATGAGTTTACAGGGAGTTAAAGTAACAACTAACTCTTCCCACTCCGCCCCATACAAACCCCATGGAGTTGAGACCCGGAAAAATTTTTCCAAAAAAACCAAAAGATTCATGATTTTCGACCCAAAAAAGGGGTGGCGGTCATTTTTTCGACATTTTTGACCCGATCCCCACACACATCTCCCTCCAAACCTCAAAAAAGAGGGGTCCAAGGGGGGGAGTTTGGGGTGACCGGACCAAAAACTCATTGAGGGATGCGTTGATTGGACAAAATAATGATTTTACAAGGGGTACAAACAATTCAACCCCTTGAGGTAAGGTACGCGAATAGCCCCCAAAAGCCCAAAAAGGGGGGGTTTGTGGCGTTTTCCCCTATATACGGGCCTGCGTGGTTTTGATCTAACAACCTCTGCGAGGTGATTTTGGGGCTTTCGGAGGGCCCATGGCAAGGGCTACAGAGGCCTAGCGGCCACTTTGTGGGTCCCCATGGGTGCTCAAGTACCCGTATTGTCACCGAATGATCACCCAAACCCATCCCAGGGGCAACGGAAGGGTTTCATGAAAAATTGATTTTTAAAAAAAATTTCACGTGCCACTAAAACGCCTATCCAGTGTGCAAACGGCTAAGTCCTCACTGCCAAGGGGCCATATTGGGGGGGGGGGGGGCGATTCGGGGTACCTGGAGTTGGGACCCGGGAGCCCGCCATGGGTTAGGGGGTCCATATACAAGAAAAAATTTCTTCGGGACCCGGGTCCAAATACACACACAGCGGCCACAATACGCAAAGAAGTTTTGACCCCAACCCCACCCCGAAGGAACTCTGGGCTATGGTGCGTGAGCACAAGACGCGATCAGCACAAAGCGCAGAAAGAAATGTGGCTCGTCAGTGGCCTATAAGACCATAGGTACCTTTCTGTCAACAAGGACGCAAAGATGCCAGTGGACGGACCACTGAAAAAGCGATCTGCAGTGAGGACGCGGCGGTACGTACAAGACCATCGCTATGCAGGCCTCACCGGATCAATCAGTCAACCTGTCACTGAGTTCACATACAACAGGAAACGCCAGAGACCCCTCCCCCCGGGGCCGAGGCCCCAAACGGATTGATGTCGACGGATCCAGCAATGGGGTAAGGTAAGAGAGGATGGGAAAATCATGGCACCAGTCGGCGCAAAACTGGCTGCACGGCCCAGCATGTGGCATGTGCCACGAGGCATATGCCTGGTCAGACCAAACTGTCTGGCCCTGTAGCCATCTGTGTAGCCTGAAAAATAGGGTATCTCGTGTGCACGGTAAAATATACGTGGCATGGCAGCACCATTGGAGTGTGCTGTCAACGTCCCATGGTGTCCTGCTGATGACGCGTGGCACCGCCGAGTGCAGTGCGCGCAAAACAGTACTTCTGCTGTACCCTGATAGTATAGCCAGCTGCGACCAGGATGTGAGGCCCAGCAGGCAACCCAGCCAGGTGTGAAGGAAGGGATACACATTCAAAACTGCACCAACAATGATACCAGAAATATGCTTATGGGCATGTGTTGTCGCAGTTTGCATGGTTACGGTGTATTTCAGGTGCCAGTCAGATGTCAGGCCCGCAGGCTGTGCATAAATAAGTGGTGGGTGTGTTCCTTTGAGGTGTGTGGTCATGCCCATGGCAGTTAAGCTCATGCTCATGCATGTCCCCTTGCAACTCCTGTTGTCGACCGTCATGCAGTCACACAAGACAGGGAGGGTCCAGACCTCTGACAGGGTGTTGCATACCTGCTGCATTTCGCTTTTGGCTGTGGGCCCACGTGCACCCACTACCACATTATCTCGGAACTGTGCTAACGAAATGGTGTTTCCCCGTGGTGTCGACCACAGCGGGTGTCCGCGGGGAGAGAAGGAAAGGTTCCCGAGTCTACGCATAAGGTCAACCCTGGTCTTGGCGCCCCATACTGAACGCAAATCGGCGCTTTGCGCGCTGAATGGTCCGCCCATCGGTATTGCACCCGTGCGTGACCATATTTGACCCGATGCTTGTGTGTATGTGTCTGTGAGGAGGGAGAAGTATACCAGATTCTCGAGGTCCCTGTGTGCGATGTAGTGGAAACGGCTCGACGTCCCTTTGCCCGCACGATCCAGTTTTTTGTAATCCCTGTGGATTGACCAAACCAGTTCCTGGGCGTTCCAGCGACGCCTCGCTGCTAACCATTTAACTGATGCACCTAGATCGGACATGACGGAGGCTGGTGTGACATTGTTGAACTGCCCAGAGCAGTCACACTCTCCGATCACTTCGCAGCCCCAGTCTGGCAAACCACACATGGTGCTGGGACGCACAGCATAGAAGGTAAAAAATGGTAGGAAAATGCTGAGCATATTGCTCAGGATATTTGGGGATGCTCAGCATTCATGCTCAGCAGATGGGACTCATATTGCAGGGTTGATCTCGGAAGTCCCGGCCAAAATTTCTTCCGAGCTCCCCCGGCACGGTCGGCTGGGAAGCCCATAGAACATTCCTACCGATATCGGTTGCGTTTTGGGACCCGATCTGGCTGCCAAAACTTCCGAGCATCTTTCCGAGGGATTTCAAAAACTTCCAGGCGTTTTTCCATCGGTTTTTTGTACAATGACCTACACCGTTCTTGGTTCCCAAATCCCACACCTCAGCAAAGAAACACACAAAAAGACAAGCATGACCGTTCACTTAAGCTTGAAATGTGAATGTTCAGTGGGCAAGACAACGCCCTGTAAACATGAAAGCTCCGTTCCTCAGCAGGGTTGGGAGAGGGTTGGGGGAGCGTGGGAGAGGGTTGGGAGAGGGTGGGAGAGGGTTGGCAGAGGGTGGGAGAGGGTTGCGAGAGGGTGGGAGAGGGTTGGGAGAGGGTGGGAGACGGTTGGGAGAGGGTGGGAGAGGGTTGGGAGAGGGTTGGGAGAGGGTGGTAGAGGGTTGAGAGAGGGTGGGAGAGGGTTGAGAGAGGATTGGGAGCGGGTGGGTGGGGGAGGGTGGGAGAGGGTTGGGAGAGGGTGGGAGATGGTTGGGAGAGGGTTGGGAGAGGGTGGGAGAGGGTTGACAGAGGGTGGGAGAGGGTGGGAGAGGGTTGGGGGAGGGTGGGAGAGGGTGGGAGAGGGTTGGGAGAGGGTGGGAGAGGGTTGGGAGAGGGTTGGGAGAGGGTGGGAGAGGGTTGGGAGAGGGTGGGAGAGGGTGGGAGAGGGTTGGGAGAGGGTGGGAGAGAGTTGGGAGGGGGTTGGCAGAGGGTGGGAGAGGGTTGGGAGAGGGTTGGGAGAGGGTGGGAGAGGGTTGGGAGAGGGTGGGAGAGGGTGGGAGAGGGTTGGGAGAGGGTGGGAGAGAGTTGGGAGGGGGTTGGCAGAGGGTGGGAGAGGGTTGGGAGAGGGTTGGGAGAGGGTGGGAGAGGGTTGGGAGAGGGTGGGAGAGGGTGGGAGAGGGTTGGGAGAGGGTGGGAGAGAGTTGGGAGGGGGTTGGCAGAGGGTGGGAGAGGGTTGGCAGAGGGTGGGAGAGGGTGGGAGAGGGTTGGGGGAGGGTGGGAGAGGGTGGGAGAGGGTTGGGAGAGGGTGGGAGAGGGTTGGCAGAGGGTGGGAGAGGGTGGGAGAGGGTTGGGAGGGGGTGGGAGAGGGTTGGGAGAGGGTGGGAGAGGGTGGGAGAGGGTTGGGAGAGGGAGGGAGAGGGTTGGGAGAGGGTGGGAGAGGGTTGGGAGAGGGTGGGAGAGGGTGGGAGAGGGTTAGGAAAATCTGAAGCAGTGGGACCTTGTAGGGGGGTGGATAGTGGAGCTCACTTTGGAGCCTTGCAATTCTGTGATGGTGTGGTAAAATTCCACAAAACAAGGTTCTGATGAAAGCTGGTGGTTGGGGCTTTACATAGAGCCCCTAGTTGGGAAAATCTGAAACAGTGGGCCCCTGTAGTGGGGCGGACAGTCGAGCTCACTTTGGAGCCTTCTAATTCTGTGATGGTGTGGTAAAATTCCACAAAACAAGGTTCTGATGAAAGCTGGTGGTTGGGGCTTTACATAGAGCCCCTAGTTGGGAAAATCTGAAACAGTGGGCCCCTGTAGTGGGGCGGATAGTCGAGCTCACTTTGGAGCCTTCTAATTCTGTGATGGTGTGGTAAAATTCCACAAAACAAGGTTCTGATGAAAGCTGGTGGTTGGGGCTTTACATAGAGCCCTTAGTTGGGAAAATCTGAAACAGTGGGCCCCTGTAGTGGGGCGGATAGTCGAGCTCACTTTGGAGCCTTCTAATTCTGTGATGGTGTGGTAAAATTCCACAAAACAAGGTTCTGATGAAAGCTGGTGGTTGGGGCTTTACATAGAGCCCCTAGTTGGGAAAATCTGAAACAGTGGGCCCCTGTAGGGGGGCGGATAGTCGAGCTCACTTTGGAGCCTTCTAATTCTGTGATGGTGTGGTAAAATTCCACAAAACAAGGTTCTGATGAAAGCTGGTGGTTGGGGCTTTACATAGAGCCCTTAGTTGGGAAAATCTGAAACAGTGGGCCCCTGTAGTGGGGCGGATAGTCGAGCTCACTTTGGAGCCTTCTAATTCTGTGATGGTGTGGTAAAATTCCACAAAACAAGGTTCTGATGAAAGCTGGTGGTTGGGGCTTTACATAGAGCCCCTAGTTGGGAAAATCTGAAACAGTGGGCCCCTGTAGGGGGGCGGATAGTCGAGCTCACTTTGGAGCCTTCTAATTCTGTGATGGTGTGGTAAAATTCCACAAAACAAGGTTCTGATGAAAGCTGGTGGTTGGGGCTTTACATATAGCCCCTAGTTGGGAAAATCTGAAACAGCGGGCCCCTGTAGGGGGGCGGATAGTCGAGCTCACTTTGGAGCCTTCTAATTCTGTGATGGTGTGGTAAAATTCCACAAAACAAGGTTCTGATGAAAGCTGGTGGTTGGGGCTTTACATAGAGCCCCTAGTTGGGAAAATCTGAAACAGTGGGCCCCTGTAGTGGGGCGGATAGTCGAGCTCACTTTGGAGCCTTCTAATTCTGTGATGGTGTGGTAAAATTCCACAAAACAAGGTCCGGATGAAAGCTGGTGGTTGGGGCTTTACATAGAGCCCCTAGTTGTGAAAATCTGAAACAGTGGGCCCCTGTAGGGGGGCGGATAGTCGAGCTCACTTTGGAGCCTTCTAATTCTGTGATGGTGTGGTAAAATTCCACAAAACAAGGTTCTGATGAAAGCTGGTGGTTGGGGCTTTACATATAGCCCCTAGTTGGGAAAATCTGAAACAGTGGGCCTCTGTAGGGGGGCGGACAGTCGAGCTCACTTTGGAGCCTTCTAATTCTGTGATGGTGTGGTAAAATTCCACAAAACAAGGTTCGATGAAAGCTGGTGATTGGGGCTTTACATAGAACCCCTGGTTGTGAAAATCTGAAACAGGGGGCCCCTGTAGGGAGGCGGGCAGTCGAGCTCACTTTGGAGCCTTCTAATTCTGCCCTGATGTTATGACCTTGGGGAGCCAACGATGAACGGTGGCTAGCTATACTAATGACCAGGGGGGAATGACAAGCAAGGTGTGTTCACCCTCCTTGGGGACAAGCGTGCCCACAGTTAGGACCCCTAACTGGTCCAGACCCATGGGGTTCTACCCTTCCTAACCTGGTCGCTATACATGTCTGCCTAGGTATGTGTGAGTGTGCTATGCCTGAGGTCCTAAGAGCAAGTTGCAGAAGTGGTGTCCTAATTATACCCAAGTCTGCACGCTTGCTAAACCTGGAGGGTTGTCTTATTGATGCCACGGGGTACGCCCCGGGTCTCCCCTCCCCTATGCGCCCAATTTCTGTGCTGGCGCAAAACCTTGGGGGAATACCCAGCGTGCTAATCCAGGTATTGTTATTCCTACCTACCTGACTACTAAAGGGAGGGGTGGCCAAAAGCTATGAAGGCATAAAAACGCCATTTTGCTAAGTGGCCAAAACGCTGACCTAACCACTGCCACAGCCCACCAACCCTACTAAAATTGCAGGAAACGGGTGGGACTGTGACACACGCACTACAGGTCCTACACACCCTACAGTGGCACCATCCTGGTGGGCGAGCGCTACTGCAACTGGCTCAAGCCCCCACGCAAGACTACCACTCCTACACGCACGCTCTACTGGGTGGTGTTGAAGATAAAGTCGTGGGTCCTAATGACCCTCCTGTGAAGAAGACAAGAGAACACAGCGCTGCTAAGCAACTGTGGCCTAACAGGGACGTCACAACACGTTTCCCTGCTAGGGCTTGGAGGGGAAGGGCGCACAGGTGGCGTGCACAGCGCGGATGTTGATGGAGTCGAACTGCCCTCGCCACTCCTGGCTGAGGCGCAGTCAATTGATTGTTCGAACAGCGCCCCTGTCTAGCTGGGGCAGAAAAATGAGATAGCCGCCGAAGGCAGCTGCTGCGTGCACCATTTCACCCTGATCCTCCCACCTGTACAACAGAGGCCAATGGACTGGGTTCAAGACGGAGGAACCAAGACACACTCCACGTATTATACGCTTCTTAGTGTGCCCTATAATACACTGTTCCTGAACCCAGTTGCAAGCAAGCAAGCTTAAGGACTTCGCCCGTTCCCTTATGGAACGTAGGGCGAAGCCCTGGGTAACCTGGCAAGGGTTCATACCGCGTGCACAGCGCGTGGCCTACTGTCAAATCCCTTTAATGCATCGTGTGCACGCATGCAGGGAAGGGAGGCGAGACCAAAACCGTTGTAACCACACTGACTCAACCAGAAGGTGAGCTCCTCCTGGGCTTACCTACCTTACTCACCATGCATCGTGTGAATGCCGAAGTGAAGCGAACGCAAAACAAACCTAAGCGTTTAAAACAACCCTACTTTAACGCACAAACGACGCAAACACGATCACACACTACTCCTTTGGACCTGTGAAGAGAAGGGAAGGTAGGTGCATGCACAAGGAAGCGTGGCAACGTGTGTATGTCGGAATCCGGCACATGCATCGCGAGCACTTCATCTTCTCTAACCCTACGTGCGCACTACGTGCACCATTCGTCGAGCATACCTTTCAACCTTGTTTTTACCTGTGCAGGGGGAATGCAGGAGTCGCCCACAAACTGCCAACGGGAGGACGGGCCCACGGCCCTGGTAGTAACTACTTACCCAATTTACTTAATTCCACACAAGGACGGGCCCCTAGCCCTGGTTGCCCCTGGCCCTGGCCCTGCCCTAGAGGGAGGTGCAAGGCCTTTGACAGCCCCAGGATCCCACAAACGGCCGGGCGCAGGGCCCTTGATTCCCGAAAGGCGGGCGGGCAGTGTTCTCGATGCAAGTTTGTAGGCAAAGCAACCACCAAGGATCAAACTGGCGTGGCACATGTCAAAAGCAAAAGTCCAAATTCACAAAGGAGCACAAAGGGGAAGCAATCATAAGCTTGAGCACAGTGTTCTCCATGCAGTTTTGTAGGCAAAGCAGACAAAGGGTAGACAAACATTAGCTTCAACGTGCTGTTCTCCATGGCATCTTGCAGGCAAGGTAGGCACCAAGCATCCAACCAAAATTCCACTGGGTTCGGGCTGAAAAATTTCTTCCGAGCTCCCCCGGCACGGTCGGCTGGGAAGCCCATGGAACATTCCTACCGATATTGGTTGCGTTTTGGGACCCGATCTGGCTGCCAAAACTTCCGAGCATCTTTCCAAGGGTTTTCGAAAACTTCCAAGCGACGGACCGAAGCATATCGCATGCACGTCGGTACAGATTTCCTAAAATTGCCACCGGTACCCGGACAATATTGGTCTCTCTTTCAATGTTCTATGCTGGGCACCGGTGGTACATGTGATGGAACCACGGGTGCAGATCTGATATTTTGAGGACTAAAAAGGAAGCGCAAATTTCTTCAGTCAGTAGGCGGAGCAAAAGGGTGAAGGCGCGTGCCGCTGACCGCAAGAAGAAACGTTGCAATTGCGGTTCGACAATGGCAGCTATCGGCCGCCACAAAATACAGCCCTTCGTTAAGATTTTTGCCTTGCCAAGGAGGTACAGGAGGGGAAGGGAGCGTGCTGTGTTTACCGGCCACTTGTTCTTTTTGATTATATCATGGAGGGCTGTCTGGATATTGTTGTTGCCGGACAGTGGTCGTGGGTCGTACTTTTCAGACAACAGAAACTGTGCTGTTTCATCCCATACCCATTGACGGCAAAATGCAAAAAGCATCGTACTGCCCTTGTCCGCGACTCTCACGCAGGCCATGCTGCTCAGGCTGCGCGCTAGGTTCTGGACTCTGTGACGCAGCAGTGGTTCCGTGTTCCAATTCTCGGGTGGCAGTAGTGCGGCAATTGATGTGGGCGTGTACGTGTGTTGTATGTGTAGTGTGTGTGCCAACTGGGCCAAGCTGTTCACTGCCTGGTGTCGTGAACGCGTACCGGAGCAGGGCAGTGGATCTGTAGCTCGCAGTGGAGCTCCCTGGTGCTCAATGTGTACAGGCATTAAAGCGTAGTGCCCCGCAACGTTAACCACCGTGCCACACTGTTGCCACTGATCGAGTGTGTGCGCAGTGCAGCGGCATGCCGGACGCTCTGTTTGTTTTTCGTGTTTGTTAGCCAAACGTTCAAATGCTCGCCGAACGTTCAGCGGTGAAGAAGCGACGACTCTGATGCGTGCCCGAATCGCCTGACGTTCCCAGGAGGATCGTTGCGTGTGTCTGACCATTCTCCTGATGATTGTTTGGATGTGTGATCGTTGTTCGGGTGTGATGTATGGCACTGTGATGTTTACCGGGCGGCAAAGTGGTATGTTCAATCGGTTCGCTATACGTTCGATGTCTTTGTTCAATATTGCTGCGTGTGCGTAGTCTTTGTTAATGCGCGCGACGTGTGCTTGTCGTAGTGTAGCTTGGAGCTGTTTAGTGTGTTGTGCTGCAGGGCTTGCTCCTGTGCCGGACGGCAGGGCGGGGGCTGTGTCATTGATCGCCCATTGCTGTGTAGTGTGCCACCAGTGACGTTCACGGTAGCATGCCAGGTCGTGGTTGTCCACCAGCTCTACAGGGATCAGTTGCCAGTGCAATTCTGTGGTGTTACGCAGTAAGTCGTGAAACGAGGATTCCTCAGACCCTGCCTGTGTGGTTGTGACGTGCTTGCGCAGCCGCTGTGTCGTGGCCAGTGTTGTTTTTCCCGCGTAGCACGTGAGTAAGTATGTGTGTACAGCGATGTATATCAATATGGTTGCAGGTGTCACTGAAGTGTGCCATTCGTGTGTGCGTGACGTGGCTCGGAGCATGCGGATGATGGGATGTGTGTCATACGGCAAGTATGCAACGCGCGCCTGGAGAAGTTCAGCCCAGCGTCCCAAGTCTTTGCTGTCCAATGCTTGGCGCATGCCGCGTGTGTATGTTTTATATAGCATTTCACAGTGCCGGTGTGGCTGCCACAGGGCTGAATAACTGTGTTGATGGTGTCTTAAGTAACAATGCAGTCGCAACCGCTGTAGGGGTGACAGGCTAGACACAGTAGCAGGCGAAGCGTACAGGAACCATGGTTTACCTTGAAAATCCGCGTATGCTAGTGGAGCACTGTGTGGTGGTAGAAGTGGTTGTTCCCGGAAGACCCAGCGACGTGACGTGACTGAATTTTCATATTTTTGCAGGGCTTCAGGTGAGCACAACAGGATGTGTGATGTGGGCGAGAGCGTTGCGTTCCAGGTGCACCACGGATCAAGGGGAGTGTGGTACGGATCGCGGGCCAAAGCAGATACGTCTGTCCATATGTTAATTGCCTCCAGGACAGTACAGACAAATCGGATGGTGTGTGTCGGGGGGCACGCTGCTGTAGGTTGTGTGCATGCTCGTACACTGTGGTACAGCGGCGTGTGTTGTGTGCAGTGCTGCCGGGCAATATTCTGCAGTGTCGGTGGGTGTGTCAACAAGGGAAGGAGGGGGTGGAGGTGCTGTGCCGCGAATGCAAATGGTTTTATTTGAAACGGGTCCATGTGGAAACTCGTACGGAGCCATGACGCTGGTCCTGCTGGCATGTCCAACGGCGTGTATTCGTATGTACTCTGGAAGGGCTGGGCCTGTGTTGCTTTGCAAATCTGCTCCGCCAGGGCAAGCTTCTGGTGTACCACCGCCATATCTTGTAAAATTTCAATCAGTGACGGCTCTTCGCAAGGTCGTTTAAAGACGAGGATGCCAGAGAGACTCTCCCCTTGGGTGCCGTGGCTCCAAATATCAGTGGTGGGACGCAGGCGCCTCGTAGTAGGGTCCGTAGGCCAGAGTGGAGTTGCCTTGTAGTGGTATTCGAAGTGGACAGGCTGTCCAGCGTTGTTTTCATCTCCTCTGTCCCATGTGTTGCCATCCACTGCTGCAAGCGCAGCATATTGTGATCGCCCCATTCTGTGAGCAGTGCCTCCAACAGGTCCTTGTGCCAGGCTTTCGGAGCTTGATCCAGGGACAGTGGGTCCAAGTCAACCCACCAGCGTCGTGAAGAACTCCCATTGTCCGATTTACGTTTGGCTGCTGGTGTTGTTGGAGGCCCTGTGCGGTCCGCTGCTGTGCATTTCCCCGTCGTACGCGCTGGAGACATCGCGACGTCATCCTCAGGTGGACCTGGTAGTTCCGGGCTGGAGTCGACGTTGACCCCTTGCCTACTCTCCTTGGTTCGTGGTCCGTCGAGGTCTTTTTGCAACAGGTCTTCAAAACGGTGCTTCAGTGGTTGCCATTCCTCATCCAAGAAGTTCTGAAATTGCCGCTTGTGAGGGACCCAGTCATTGTTGAGGAATTGTTGGAAATTTGCGCATATCTTGGTGGACGTTGCGATCTGTGGCTCCGCTGCTTGTTGGAAAGTCATCAGCCTGTCGACTTTAGTGTGCAGCTCCGCTAAATCTGTTTTGCATTCTTCGATCACTTTGTGGGACGCTTGTAGAGCTTTAACATCGCTTTGCAGTTGCTTGATTGCAGTACTCTGGTCGTCCTGGTCTGATGCGATGGCCGAGAGGCGCTGACTCTGTTCGTTTTGCACGCTGGGTACACGTCGTAGACATTCGTTCATGTCGTGACCAAACAGTCCACAGTACAGGCACCCTCTCTTCGTGAGATCGTCAGGGTCGGGGAAGTGGATTGGTGGATCTCTGGTCTGACATTTCACGGTTGCATGGTCATTGGTTCCACAACGGAGGCACCACAGGTTGTCAGCAGGGGGTGCAAGAGCGGCTTTTCTGACCTTGGACTCGTACATTGGACAGGCTTTGATCCAGTGGTCTGTTTCCCCGCAAATTAAGCATGCACCTCGTTCTTTGCGCTCCTGTTGTTCCTTGCATTCATCTGACCAATGCATTTCACCGCAGGTCCAACAGGCGTGAGGAGGTGGTCGGCGAGGTCGTGGTGTGTCTGTAGTATCCTTTGTGTCTGATCTCGTTGGGCACTCGAAAGCCCTGTGTCCTGCTCGGTGGCAGAGGGAACATATCTGTGGTTTGCTGAATTTCGGCGCCATTGAGGTAGTCTGTGGTTGGGTTGGGTTGGATGGAAAGGAACTTGAACTTGAACTCAGTAGGGTGACGTAATTGATCAGCCAAACGGACGCTCCGCTGCGGAGATATGCCAATGGCTTGAATTCCCCGAAGGAACTCTGGGCTATGGTGCGTGAGCACAAGACGCGATCAGCACAAAGCGCAGAAAGAAATGTGGCTCGTCAGTGGCCTATAAGACCATAGGTACCTTTCTGTCAACAAGGACGCAAAGATGCCAGTGGACGGACCACTGAAAAAGCGAACTGCAGTGAGGACGCGGCGGTACGTACAAGACCATCGCTATGCAGGCCTCACCGGATCAACCCCACCCCCCACCCCCCAAAAAGGGGTACCCAGGTGCCGGGGGGGGGGGGACGGGGGTCAAAATCCAAAAAATCATTGGGGGGTCATTTTTGGTCCTAAAATGATGAATTTACAGGGGGTTTGACGTCAGAAACCATGCATTGGGGTATGCTACGCGAATGACCCCAAAAAAGGGGGGTATACGACGCTCGCGCCCGCGCTTGATCTAACAACCTCTCTTCGAGGTGATTTAGGTCACCCAAACTACCCTACCTAGAGACAAATGCAAGCTACCTTCCCCTCACATAAGACATCATGCAAAATGTGGAAAGCCACACACGTATCCTCTTTTCCGTTCAAATCTCAACTAAGTACAGAATCAGAATGCTCCAGAGTGGCGGCATTTGAAAGCTCACTCACCCTACCAGCTAGTGCCAAAGCCTCGTATGTGTCCACCTCATCCTCAACTGGACCAGGGGGCAAAGTGGCTTGCAGGAGGGAATCCATGTCAAACTCCGGTATGGTACAACTACACATCCTCATCGGCAGTGATGTGGCCTCACATAGGGCATTCGACTGTGGTTAGGCAAAAAGCGGGGATTCCGTCACCCCAACTCAAAGGGCCCACACCAAAGTGTGGGAGTGCATGGTGGAGATGAGCAAAAAAGTGCAAAAAGGGGTGGACATGGGTGAAAGCGGGTGAAAATCCAAAAATGCCACATCCCCAAGGTGGAAGAAGCATCAAAACCTACACTAGGGGCACCAATGATGCCCCTAGTATCACAAAGTATGGGTCTCCAATACGGCTAGACGCCCAAATAGTTGCACTGTGCCCGCACTGCGCCCCCGAAAACACAAAGGGGGCGGGGCTTGATTGCCGGGAGTTAATCCTCTGCAATCAGACACTTTTTGATATCTTTTTTTTTTATCTTGTCTCCAAGCAATCTCCCGTTTTTGGTAAACCCCAAAACATCCCAACACCTTTGTCCCCCCCAAAGCCCATCCACAACATGCACTTAAGTGATGCAAAATCTGCGGCAATGGTTGGGTAGAGGGGCAGTACACCGAGCACAAGACCAATCACAAAATCATATTGGCTGCAGTGAAAGAAGAGAGGGTGTCGTCGTTTTCCTTCCGGGCGTTCAGGGTGTCACTGAGTACTTTTGGGACATCCCAGATATGTTGTTAGGGCTGACACGCACTAACAAGCAGCTCGGAATCTGGGTGCATCAGCGACCTGTGCCATGGGTTGCCTGGATCCAAAAACATGTCGTGCAGATGGGCCTGCAAAAGGAAAATGCCCCTGTTGCACTGTCTGCAACCATCACTTTCGCTTTGCACTCGTATACCAAACCATTAATCTGTATGCGAATGCAGGCCCCTGCCTAGCCAGACGGGGCATGGAGGGCGGACGCCCAAAGTGAATGGGAAAGGGGGCGGGCTTGCGCCCTCTCTCAGCACACGGCGCAGGGTCGTTGCTACGGGTCCTGCGCCACACACTGCGTGCGCCAACTCCTGCAACAACAACAACCAACAACAGCAACAGCAACACGAGACGACAAAGGACAACAGCACAGCACAGCACAGGAGGTAACGCACACAGGAAACACACAGCGGGGGATATGCCACTAAAGAAATGTGGCAGCCACTCCAGCGATGGCAAACCCAGTCCCACGGCACAGACTCAGAAGGCGGTTGGGTTAGCATAATGCAGACCGATGTTTAAGATGTACCCTGTCTACGCTGCACGTGCAATATCCCACCAAGAAAATCGAATGTGGGGGGAATGTTTGCCCACGGCACAGACTCAGAAGGCGGTTGGGTTGGCATAATGCAGACCGATGTTTAAGATGCACCTGTACCTACACTGCACATGCAATACCCCAACAAGAAAATCGAATGTGGGGGGAATGTTTGCCCGGCACGCTACTTTTCTATTAACTATCCCGACTTCAGCCCCAAATTTACCCTCTCATGGAGAAACCCCCCAAGTAGACCACATTGCACTGCACACCTTCCCTACAAAGCACGTTGCATAATAAAGCAATAGCTGTGAATTCAACAACTCCAAATGTCATTTGTATTGTGCTCAACAAACAACATTGGTCCCACAAGTGTGGGTGTTAATACATTCAGTACAATAGTGCTCCTTACACTCATCACAAACTGCAACGGTGGAGCGCTTCTGGCAACACAACACACACAATTCTGCCTCATCCTCTGCCTCATCTTGCATGGCGGCCGAGTTGCTTTGGTCAGTCCAAACATGAGGCGGGACATGCTCCCATGGTCCGTAGGGGGGGGGGGGGTGACGGACTTGCCTCCAGATGCAAAATTGTGTAAAATGCAACAAAATACGGACTGACTGGTGCAACTCATCGGGGCCGCCACGCCAGATGTTCCTAACCAAACCCCAATGCCACAACCGAGCAAACAGCTGCTCAATGTGTGCCCTATACCACCCGTGCACGTCATTGTAACATTGTTGGCGGGTTGTCAAAGTGCCATTCTTTCTTCCAATGAATGGTACCATGACATGAATTCGGCCTTTATGAGCACCATCATGGCCCCCAACTTCGAAATCAAAGAAATCACCTCGGGTACGAGAAGGTCCAGACCCATCCCAAATCAAAACATCTGCTAATGTCCCCGGGGGCCAAGGGGCAAATCCATATAATGTTGCTCAACATATCAACGGCAGCAGTCACCTTGTAAACATGCGATGCATACTTCGGATTCCACAAGTGGCACTTCATATCCCGCCAATGGAACTGATGGGCATGGAGTATGTGAAATGCGTCATAAAGAATGGAAAATGGGGACAATGGTTGAAAGGATTCAACCTGTCGGCCCATCGAATGTCTTGAACAACATGGTCAAGGAGTTCGCGAACACGGGCAACACTTCGCCGCCATGCAACCTCCAAACACCCTTCGATGCGAGACATGAAAGCACCGCTCTCTGCCGCTGGTGTGTGTTTCATCCAGAAAAGAAATCGGTGGACTTGCACCGTTTCACCCACCACTGGTAACCACCACCCTTGCCATCGTCATAAACGGGGTGCAAAGGGTGTGCCAAATTCTTAGACACGGCGAGAAGATACTCCAAAATCTCATCCTCTATCAACCTTGTGTAAAACACGTTGTCCTGGTTTCCTCAATAGCACCGGAAGGTTAAAAGACCGCATAAGAAGTAGACTTTAAATTGTTGCATCGTGTCGTGTGCATTCTCCGTGATCCTGAAACAAAGGGGAACAAAATCAGAACCGGCTGCCTAACCCTTGCCTTCTCCGGGGCCCAAAAAAGGGTGGAAATGCTATGTCACCCCTACATTCTTGTGGATTGTGAGTCCCTGACCCCAACTCAGGGGGTCGCGCAACATAGAGTGGATTCAAAGTCCCTAACCCCTACTAAAGGGGCCACACAACAAAGCATGGATTGAGAGTCCCTAACCCCAACTCAAGGGGCCACACAACATAGCATGGATTCAGAGTCCCTAACCCCAACTCAAAGGGGCCACACAATATAGTATGGATTCAGAGTCCCTAACCCCAACTCAAAGGGGCCACACAACAAAGCGTGGATTGCGAGTCCCTAACCCCTACTCAAGGGCCCACGCGACAAAGCGTGGATTGCGAGTCCCTAACCCCTACTCAAGGGGCCACACAACAAAGGGTGGATTGCGAGTCCCTAACCCCAACTCAAGGGGCCATGCAACAAAGCATGGATTGAGAGTCCCTGACCCCAACTCAAGGGGCCATGCAACAAAGGGTGGATTGCCAGTCCCTGACCCCAACTCGAGGGGCCAGGCAACAAAGCGTGAGTCCCTAACCCCAACTCAAGGGGCCACACAACAAAGCGTGGATTGCGAGTCCCTGACCCCAACTCAAGGGGCCACGCAACAAAGCGTGGATTGAGAGTCCCTGACCCCAAATCAAGGGGCCACGCAAGAAAGCGTGGATTGAGAGTCCCCGACCCCAACTCAAGGGGCCACGCAAGAAAGCGTGGATTGAGAGTCCCTAACCCTAACTCAAGGGGCCACGAACAAAGCGTGGATTGCGAGTCCCTGACCCCAACTCAAGGGGCCACGCAACAAAGCGCAAAATCAGAAGTCAAAACCTACGCTAGGGGTCACAATGATGCCCCTAGTATCTCAAAGTATGGGTCTCCAGTACAGCCAGACGCCCAAATGGCTGCACTGCGCTACGTGCGCCCCCTTAGTGCACCCCCTAAAAGGCCACTGGTGGGGCATGGGTCGAAAAGATGCCCGGCGCGCGCCCGGCGCGCTAGCGTTCCCCTGTGGGGTAGGCAAGCATCCGATGTTTGTTGGGGGGGCATAGTCTCAGGGTTTGTAGGTTTTGGTGGGCTTCTTGAATTGATGGACGGTGGCAACATTGGCCCTGAAAGTGTCCTTCATGATGGACCGAAGCCTCTGCCACAGCGGAGTTGTGGCAGTGGTATTGGCCCGAATGCAGGGCTGCCCCAAAGCTCTCAGGGTTTGGACCAGAGCTTCTCTTCGAGAGCGTCGGTGTGTCATAGTAATCCCAGAGAGACACGTTCCCTGGCGTTTCCAAACGACAAATGCAGCGCCGTGATATGGCGATGGAGGCGGACAGACCCATGCACCACCGACTGTGGAAACGTTGCTGAAGAGAAAGTTCAGTGGACTGTACATGTGGACCAAGGCCACATCTGAACTCAATGTCACAGCTTCGCTGTGGGAAGAGGGTGTGGGCCAAGCACATGACACAAACCGGCGGCATTAGTTTTTTCTTTTGGCTCAGACCAAGATGAGGTGGCGTACCCTGTTCGTATAGTACTCGGGACACGAGACACTGTCTCGGAATCAAAGTTCAGAGCTGTCCAGGGCTACAATGATCCCACAAATCACTGTGGTAGCGGATCTGACACGTAGTGAGGATTGGCTGAAACCAGGTGATGCAGTGGGAGACTGCCACGCGCGTATGCTTGCCAGTGCGCATCAGGCACAATGACTGTAGGCCGAAAATGACAACGGTGTGAAGACTGAAGGCTGAGATGAATCAGCGCGTTGCATTGCATTTGCATACAATATCAGTACCAGAGAAAGGGGGGGGGGGGGGGGGGCGACATTCAGGCATAGCTGGTCACTACAAACCGGCAGCATTAGTTTCGGTCTGGCCTCCGGGATTCAGGTGCCGAGGCCACGGATGAGGAGCGCCTGAAGGCTGCTCCGGAGTCGAAAACAAGAAAAAGAGGCGGGGCAGGGATAAGGGCAACAGGAGTCCAGGGGGAAGGGGGAGGGCCACAGTGTCGGGCCCAGCCTGACAATGGGACCGATGTCCATCGGGGACAGGGTAGTGCAGGTTGCACAGAGATGAGACGCTGTGTCGTACACAGGGCTTGACTTGGACGTCAACGGCCTGGATAGGCTGTGTTTCACAGAATGCGATTCCAGGGCCAATGCAAGAGGTGCCATGATTTCTTTTTTTTTGCCGGGGGGGGGGGGTTCAGACTAAGATGAGCTGGCGTACCCCGCTTACTTCACAGTACTCAAGACAACCTCTCGGAGTCAAGGTTCAGAGCTGTCCAGTGCTATGGTGATCCCACTAATGACTGTGGTAGTGGATCTGAAACGTAGTGAGGATTAGCTCAGTCTGAAACCAGGTGATGCAGTGGGAGACTGCCACGCGCGTAGGCTTCCCAGTCTGCATGAGGCACAATGACTGTAGGCTGAAAAAGACAGCGGTGTGAAGACTGTGAAGAGGTGCCATGATTTTGACGCCCGTGATCCCGGAGAGCGGAACGTGACGTCTGGAGCGCTTGAACGGCTAACGCCCCATCACTTGTACAGGCAGTGGCGCAGGAGGTGCGAATACCGATCGCTCCTGATCACGCTCTGGACCTCGTACCTCGTAGAAAGCGGGAACAAAAAAGGCGCACAAGAAGAATTCTGGTTCTGGTGCCAGTAACCCCCCTCCCTCCTGTCGCAACAGCAACGTTGTTGTTGTTTCCACAGGTTTTGGCGCGGGTCCTTCTCTCGCGCTGTGTACACTTGGGGCTTGGGGGGCTTGGGGGGCGGCACGGTGGCTCTGCCACGTCCTGCTTCTGCGCTGACCCCTGTACGCACAGCGCGCAGGACCTAAATAGGCTGATCTGTTTCTGCAGGTTTGGAACTGTGGCAATCGGCGGTTCCTTTTTCTGGCGGTCCGTGAAGATCAAGTTTTCTATTTGATCTGGGGCTGGCAGATGGTATTTTGGGGGTGCCAGACTGCAACTGTTGTTGCTGCCTTTGGTCCTCCGTGTCCTCTTCCTGGTCAATGGCGCCCGGTGCCAGGCTGCCGCTGGCACTACCCTCACGCAATGCAGGGTGCTGTGCTGGTGGGAGGCCGTCCACCAAGGTCCGAGGGATTCGCGGGCAAATGCAAGAGGATATTTTCTTTTTGGATGACTCAACTTGTTTAAAGCAGAGTACTAAAGACGCTTCTTGGAAAGCGGGCATCGGACTCATATGATACACTGGATACCTGGCAAAGCCACATGGCACACGTCAGGATGCTTTCTATTGCTCTATCGATTCGGAGGCCAGTGCAAGATGATGTTCTACTGCGCAGAAATGGACAAACAGAGGGTAGAGTTTGGGACCGTGGTACCCCCCGCCCCCCTTGTAATCCCCCCCCCTAATGTCAGGCCAGCCCCCCACATCGGGGGAGGGGACAGTCATCAGGTGACGGTCCCCCATATGGGGGGGGGGGGGGGATTGCACCACAAAACTGTACCACTTGACGACTGCAGCACTGCATGGACAACACCAGTAGCACCCATCCAACTGAGACATCAATGCATTTTTGCAACGTGCCTGCTCCACAGGCAGCGTTGTTTCTGTGCACGTGCCCATTACACAGGCACTGTATGAAACTTTTTCTTGCGAATCCAAACGACCTTGAACTCTTGGACATGTTTGGTGGGCATTTCATGGGTAGGGTGACGATTGGACGATGAGGCTGTCTTCTTTTTTGTTAAAAAAAAAACTCTATTGCCTTCGGCAGTGCACCTCGAAGAGAGGCTGACAGTCAGCCAATCAGTCAGTTAGTAAGGCCAGCAGTCAGTTAGACAGTCAGTCGGGCAAGCAGGCAGGCAGACAGAAACACACAGTTTGGGTTTTCAGCAGACTCGGCTTCAAGCAGTGGGGAGAATTTTTACGCCGGAACAAACAGTGGTCGAGTGGTAAAGCAGCCAACGGCAGGCGTGCCAGTCGGCGGTTTGAACCCCGGTCGCCTCACCGCGGTTGACGACAGTCAGCTGGCCAGGAATCGAACCACCGACCTACAGGTCTGCGGCCGGCTGCATTACCATTGGACTGCTGCTTCTTCTGACAGCACCTGTTCTCCCCACTGCTTGAATCCTTCTGAGCATAAACTTTTGAACCCCCCACCCCCCCACCCATCCCCCTCAAAAAGTGATATCAAGTTTCAGGGGATAGAGGCCTCAGAATCAAAAAATCCATTGGGGGATTGTCTTATTGGGCAAAAAAATGATTTTACAAGGGGTTGGAGATCAAATATCATGCCTTGGGGTATGCTACGCGAATGACCCCCAAAAAGGGGGGGGGTATACGACATACGACGCCCGCACCTGCGCTTGATCTAACAACCTCTCTTCAAGGTGCTTTTTGTTCGAAAGTTTGTTTGGCTGGAAACGCTTTTTTTTTGTTGGAAAACGTTTTGTTGCGCAATTTTTTTGTTGGAAAAATTGTAGGAGTTCAGGGTCCCCGGTCAAAACCACAATGGCATCATTTCCCGTGTCATCTATGGCAGTGGTATTGGGCTTCAAAAAATGGTCCATAAACATTTGCAGGGTCCGTTTCAAACCAGGCCTGGGTACAGGTTTGGGTATAGGTGCCTGAAATGTGGGTGGAGGTGCTTGTGGTGTAGCTGCGAGTGCTGGTTGTGAAGAGTGGTCAGGAAGGAAGGAAATCATATTAAGGAGCAATAGTCCATGGGGCTTCTACCCATTCCAGCCCCCAGACTCATCCAAGGGGCAAGTCGCGCGGGTTTCTGGAGAGCTGCCGCCCTGTATGACAAGAGGCTCCCCCCTCCGTCCTTTAGGTTGCCTCACGTGAGGCCCGTCCATGCTTCATGAGCCCCTCCGCGCTGTTGGAAGACAGAGCACCTTCCTGTGAAGAGTGGTCAGGAGATCCTGGTGATAAAGATGACGCCCGTAGTGCCTCCAACCAAGATAACTTGGCTGCAGTATGGTCCACAATGTTGACAGTATAGGAACTCAGGTCCAGAGGGTGAGGGCCCAGTGGCAGTTGCCAGCAATGAGGCACCCCTGCTGCAACAGTGGTACCAGGCATGATCGCCTATGGCATACACTTGTGTCTGTACGAGAAAAGGAGCCAACTCTGATAGTGGGGACCAGCACACAAAGAACAACAGAGCACAACACAACAAACCCTTGTCAAAAGAAAAGCAAAGTGACGGTCCCCCATATGAGGGGGGGGGGGGGGGTTGCAAGGGGTGGGGTTTACAAGGGGGGGGGGGGGGCGAACGCAGATTTGCACGGACATGAGAAGAGTCAGAAGCCATGTGTGCCCGTCCTGTCTGACAGGAAAATCACGTTAGAATGCAGAGCATCCCGGGTATATAAACAGTTGTACATTGCGCCTTTTCAGGAGAAAAATCTGGCTACTTCAGGTAATTCAGTTGATGAAATTCTTCATAACAAATCAGAACGTGCAATTCATCCATTCATCAATTTTGGCAACAACCTGCCCCAAATTCGTGAAAATAGCCTGTTGCCCGTGGGATGCACTCATTTAGATGCATGCGATTTGCAATTTGTCAGTGACAGATCCCGTTTGGCCCCATGAAATTGACTCAACACTCTGCATATTTACCTACACACACTGTCTGCAAGACCCAACGTCCCACAACCCATGATATGTGTCAACATAGAAGGAAAAGAAGGTACAAACTGTGGATCCAACCTCCGGTCGACTACCCCTGTTTAACAGAGCCACCCCCCAGGTGCTGACTGGAATCGGCTCACTGGGTAGCAGAAGCATATTGCAGAGCCCTGCCTGCTGCCTGCCATGGACTTCCACGGAAATCGCAACTCAGCATCACATATTACGTACCATACACACACGTTTTTGTTACAACCCAAACGGAAGTGCAAAAGAGAGAAACTTTTACTTCAGAACAGATGCTCTAGAGCACAGGGGATGTCGTCAGCAGCCACCAGTACCCAAAGCAAATGGGGTTCAGCCCTGACAAAAACATACATACAGCAAAACTCCCGCAGCTCACAATCACCACACACACACACACACACACATACACACAATCACATTCAAAGACATGAACACTTCTTCACAGGGCAGCCTGTTGGTCGACATGCTATGTCAGACCACTTTCTCTTTGCTGGCCTTTTAGTCCAAAAGGATAAAGGGGGTGTGGATCATGCGGACAATGAAGGCGATGGAGAGGATCACCAAATCGCGGAAGTGTCAGCTTTTGGATTATTGGGGTAGGCTAGGCTAGGCTTTGCGCAAGCTTTCTTAACAAGGTGTCTAGTATCGCCCCCCCCCCCCTCCCTGGCGGCTTGGAGGCCTACGTGCTCACGTCGTAGGGCAAGGAGGTGGCAAACAAGTGCGCAACACTCCAAACAAAGAAGCCAGGAGCGATATCACCAATATCACGAGCACGTTGGATGGCACCCATGCCACGCGAGAGAACAACCCATCCCCGCCCGTCACACTCCGCCACCCACCACAGCGAATGGCACCCATGCCACGGGAGGGACTGGAGACACAACACACACACCACGGACACAAGGGGGAGGGAGGGGGTACATGATGCGCTTGCCACAAAGAGGACTGAGTGCGGGAATGGACAGGCGGAAGGTTGTTATGTGCCACCGTCGGGGAAGTGACCCCGCAAGCAGACATCCTGGGCCCAAAAGCCGCCGCTGGGGAGAGGTTCCCCACCGCGGTTTTGGGAGTGTCCACTGGGACGCACCTGCTGGCCAACGGCAAGGGCAGTTGCCCTCTTCTGCACAGACCCAACACAGAGCAGTGAAACACGGAAAATCCGGGGGCACAACCAACCAAGGGAAAGGAAAGGGGAGTGGAGAGGTAGAGATAGGGTAAGGAGGGAGAGGAAGGACACAAGGTGGTGAGAGGCCGATGGGCGCCGCCGCCTGTGGAGGGAAAGGATCCAAGGGAAGAGCAGCAGTAAATGGCGATTGGCCAATTGGCGCCACCAGCTGCAAACCAAAACACACCAAGGTGTCATGCCAACCCCCCCCCCCAAATGCACGCCGTCCCCCAGGAACATGAAATTCGACGCATGAGAATTTTGGAGGGAGTTGATGAAAATGCAACCTTTTACAAGAGGGGACAAAAGGCATTTTCATGGGGGCCCCCCATAGAAGAAAAAAATCAATCCCAACGATCGAAATGTGCTGCACACCCTGCAGGCCACCAAACCGGAAGATCCACCAGATTACCCGCAAATTATTAGACTCAATGTGTGGCCACATTGACAATCAGATACATTTCTGAAAGGAGCGAACACATGTCAAAGCGTGCAGCTCATGGGGTCGGTATTCACAGGCCCTCACACGTCAGTCTGCAAGAGTGGTGCGCATGCGACGGCCCCACTGCGCCTGCAGAGCGAGAGGCACTCCACATCTGGAAATCATGTGATTCCTGATGTGGCCTGCCCGGGCCTTCCGTGCAGCCTCCACTTGCACCACCTGCACTGTCTGCATGCAGTCCACAGCAATATGCCGTTGCCTTTCTTCAGGTCCTTCAAAAGTATGTACGACGGACACTACAGCTGGCCGTTAGAACGCCATTGACATCACAGAGGGCCCCGAAATCAGACCAGACGGGGACTCGGGGGGGGGGGGGGGGTGCTGCTCAACCTGCTGGTACCACCTTCAGCCACGCCTCCCGCCAGGGACACGGAGACAATGTCGGGGAGATAGCACAGAAATATCAATTTTTTTTGGCTCAGACTTACGTGTGCCTCGTAAGTGCTCGGTCGGACATGACCGGATCTGTGTGGCAGATAAAGTACAACATATATTATCGCACGTGGAGGACCCATAGGACGGTGGCACAGAAATATCATCATACCAACAAAGAGGGATTCATCTTTCGTTTTTTGGTCATGGCAAACCAGGTACCATGGGTACCATGGGACCAAAGAGCGGTTCATATAGTACAAACGAGGGCCCCGCGCGGTGAGTGTGTTCCGGACCGAACCAGCGCATATCCTCTGGTCATACCAACAACGACATATCATCCGCAGACCCACACACTCACTCTAACACACACTGGGCTTCTTGGCTATATAAATCGACAGCGGCAGCACAGAAGCAGCATGGGGGCTGCACTCTGGCTCACTGGATGGTACCCTCAAAGCAGGTCCCGCTCCAGCAACCTTCGTCCCAGGGCTGTCCTTAAGGGGAAAAAAAAGGAAGAAAAGAGCTCGTAGCGCCAACAGAAGCGAACGTTCACGGGACGCTTTCTGCTTTATGGTCAAGGCATGGGCAAGACACAGGACCGCGGAAACAGTGTTGAACAAGGGTTGGCGGTTGGTGGCGGTTGGCGGATGTCGTTGGTTGGTGGTTGGCGGTTGGCGGCGGTTGGTGGCGGTTGGTGGCGGTTGGCAGTTGGTGGTCCTTGGGGGCCATCCTTAAGGCCTGTCCTTAACAAAAAAACGGGGGGTTCTTAAGAACGGCCCTGCTTCGTCCAGAAAGCGTCAGACCCGCAGGACATATTGGCCCAATCTTCAGAGGGCTGTGTTGATATTCGATTGGGGGCGGGGGGATCACTGATGGCGGAATCTGGCGAAGACCCCAGTGACATTGACTCACAGGACATGCCCCCAGTTTGGGAAAAGGCGTTAATTGAGAGAGGTGGTGACTCGCTGACAGGCGTCGCGTCAGCTGACGATGCTTCTGTGGTTTTAGTAACAAAAGTCGGGTGTACTGCTGCAGGAGACTCCCAGGAATCAGTGGGCCCCAAATCAGACAGGGAACACGACATGTCGCCCCACCTCTTGGCTGGAACGCCTCCTTCTACGGCACGAGGTGGGCAGCCCTCAATGGGCGCCTTGTCAAGTGGATCTGCTTGGGGCGTGTCCCAGGAGCCATCGCTCGAGGGGGCCCACGAGCAAGACATGTCTGCCCATCTCAGGGGGGGTCTCGTTTCCGTTAGAGCGCCAGCCGGCACCTCCACCGGCAGCATGCGCGGCGTGTCGGGACAAAGCTGTCGCTCACTGCTGGTGTGAGAGCCAAACAGGTCCAGCGAGCACGACAGGTCTGCCCAATTCAGCGTTTTACCGTTTGGCACCGCACGATCACCTGCGGGCGAGGGCGAGGGGCTGTCTCCCAGCGACGCCCTGTGTGCCAAAGCCCATGGGCGCTTCTGAGCGACGGGCGATGGCGACTTGGGGGTTTTCCTTTGGCTGCGCGGCGAAGGGCCGGCGGTCTCGGACTGGTCGCGGAGCCAAGCCAACAGACAGCCTGAGCTGTTGTGAACTTTGACGGAAATACTCCCGTCGCTTGAATGGTCTAGGGGCCCGTGGAACCAGGCGTGCCGCATTGCCTCTTTGGCGGTCGGTCGGGCTTCTGAATCGTAATGCATCAGCTGCAGGCAGAAGTCCTTGGCCCTGGGGCTGATGTGCTCGAACTGCAAGTCATCGAAAGGCGGCCCTTCCGCAATCAGCTCCGGCAGATCTGCGAATGATAGCGCCGGGAAGGGATGGCTGCCCCCGAGGGTGAGGTATGCGACGACCCCCAGCGCGAACACGTCCAGTTTCTGGATCTGCTCGCGTGCCCGAAGGTGGGCCTTTTCGTCCATGACTGTGATGGCATTCAGAACCTCCGGGGCCATGTATCGAAATGTGCCGAGCGGGGTCATGGCCACTGGGGATGCGACCACCATGTCCTCCATGCCTCGTGGGGCGTCGTGGCCAAAGAACTTGGCAAATCCAAAATCCACAATCTTAATCGACAATGTCACCGGGTCCGTCATGATGTTCTCAGGTTTAATGTCGCGATGGACAATCTCGTTCTCGTGCAGATACGCAAGCACCTCCAGAAGCTGCGACACGATGCGCCGGGCCTCGCTCTCGGTCAGACATCCGCCTTGGGCCACGTGGTCATTCAGCACGTCCAGAAGCTCGCCGCCTTTGACGTATTCCAGACACAAGCACACGCGGTCAATCTCAGGGTCCTCAAAAACGTCATACAACTTGATGCAGCTGGGGTGGTTGATGTGGTACAAGATCATCACCTCGTGAAGGAAGTTTTTGTGGTTCCGCGACCCCGCTTTCAAGAAATCCCTTGGAAGCGTTTTGACCGCATAATCGTGCGTTGGTTTCAATGTTCCCCGGCACAGCGCAGCCCCTTGCTCAGAGGGAATGGCACATGTCGCCCGGTACACTGTGGCAAATGCCCCTGAGCCCAATTCCTGCCTCTCTTCCCACCGAAACAACTCCTTGGCAGAATCCGTGCGAACTTTAATATCCCCAGTCCCGATCACTAGACCAGGAATGTTGCCTTGACCGTATTTTGGGCTCGTTGGCTTCGCCGGACTGATTGCCGCCCAACTAAGCGGGCGCACGAAAAAACCTTCGCTGTGCATTGTCGGCATGGTCTGAAATTGCGAAATGCGGGGGAAGACATGGGCACCAAGAAAGCATGATCAGATGGGGCAAGACGGAGCAAGAAAAGAAATGAAGTAACAAAAATCACATCGGGCCCTGGTGTGATTTACCCACCAAAAGGAGGGCATTGTCTCATATGAGCTGGTACCACGTGTCAGAACATATGCAGGACGTGCCTGAATACAAGAAAGAAATTGGGAATGACAGGGAAATGAACATTGATAAAGTCATTAGTGGTGCAATAGTTGTGTACATACTTCATCGCAGGATGATCGGAGATTTCGAGTGTTGTAACAAAAGACCGAATGAGGTGAACGCCAGACCACATGCAGTCTCTTCTGATCTCTAAAATTTGCTCGGTACATAGCCCAATCCTAAGTCACATGCCAATCAGTATTTTCGGCCCGAGTTCCCAAACCTGTCCTGAAGAAGTATCTCGAATAAATATCTCAGTACGGTATTTCCCAAAATTTTCCCGAAAAAACTTCAATGTGGCACGTTGTCCCAAAAAGGAGTCCCAAGGTTAAGGGTGGTGCATGCATTGCCACTTGGAACGGTCCACAAGCACCCCTCGCTGTGGCCAATACGTGTTGCCATAGGAGGCAAGGGGGGAATGTTTGCCAGGCGCGCGCCCGGCGCGCTACTTTTAGACTATGTTCCCCCCGAAGAGCCCCCAAGCACACCCCTTGGAAACGCCCTTAGAATTGGGTGACCCAAACTGCCCCAGCTCAAGAAAGTTGCAAACTGGGGTACACAGTACCACTCTCGCTCCTTTAAGGGCGGTCTTGGTCAACACCTTAGCAAGTTGGGAGAATGGGGGGTTAGGATAGCACAACCGCATCGATCTCTAGTAGAAGCGATAGGCGTCATTGAGGTATCGCGAACAGTAGAGCTGCATCATAACATTGGTCCCACAAGTGTGGGTGTCAATACATTCGGTACAATAGTGCTCCTTACACTCATCCCAAACTACAACGGTGGAGCGTTATGGCAACACAACACACACACTTCTGCCTCATCCTCTGCCTCATCTTGCGTGCCACAACCGAGCAAACAGCTGCTCAATGCGTGCCCTATACCACCCGTGCACGTCATCGTAACATTGTTGGCGGGCTGTCAAAGTGCCATTCTTTCTTCCAATTAATGGCACAATGACATGAATCCGGCCCTTATAAGCACCATCATGGCGCCCCACTTCGAAATCAAAGAAATCACCTCGGGTACGAGAAGGTCCATACCCATCCCAAATCTGCTGATGTCCCGGGGGCCAAGGGGCAAATCCATATAATGTTGCCCAACATATCAACGGCAACAGTCCACCGGTAGGGCACGGGTCAAAAAAGATGCCCGGCGCGCGCCCGGCGCGCTAACGTTCCCCCAAGGATCCCCTCTTAAGGCTGAATGTTCCACGTCGGCTGCAGTGCAATGACACCACTCTCCTCACTCACATGTACGAAAGTAGCATTCGTACGCAGCTAGCATTGGCAATCGTTGGCGAAAGCGGCAGCGTGTCGTTTGGGACCAAGTGGGGAGGTACGCGCAGAAAAAATTGCGTACCTCCCCCCAAAAAGAACCGCGCGCGCACCGTTCTTTCCATCGCAGTCTAGAAAATTTTCAGTGATTGTTCAGGTGGTCAAGGACACGGTGGCCCAAGGGGTAAGCATACAACAACGGAGCTGCCCAGGGTGAAAAACTGCATAAGCAGGTTGTGTACCGGCCCAAGCACTAGGCCATTATTGGTGGAAACAGTCGTTTTGCGTCTTTGGCACGGGTTGTGACCGGCTCTCAGCAAGGCTAGAGACTGCAAAAAACGTCCTTTCGTATCCTAGTAGGCATATACTGTCACAGCATCCCCACTCACACCCCTCAGAGTGGGTACCACGGGGTCACCAAGGTCGCCGAAACCGCCAACATAGCAAAAATGGCTGAAAAGTGCATAAACTGCATAAGCGCTCATCCCACTCCACCCCATACAAATCCCATGGAGTCGGGACCCGGAAACACTTTTTCGGCTCAAAATCGGAAAAAACCAAAAGATTCATGATTTTCGACCCAAAAAAAGGGGGGTCATTTTCTCGACAGTTTTGACCTCCCCCCCCCCACCCCCCTCCCTCAAAAGCTCCAAAAAGTGGGTTTCAATGGGGGGGGGTCTGGGGGGGTCCGGACCAAAAACTCATTGAGGGATGCGTTGATTGGGCAAAATAATGATTTTGCAAGGGGTTAAACTAACAATTCAACCTCTTGGGGTAGGGTACACGAATAGGCCCAAAAAGGCCCAAAATGGGGGGGTATGTGGCGTTTTCCCCTATATACGCCTTCCTGCCTTTGATCTAACAACCTCTGCGAGGTGATTCCTAGAATCTGCATCTGCAGTGTCGCCCTCAACACCGAGTGTACCTCCCCCCCGCGCAAGCACGCTGAAAGTTAGGGAAACTACGGTCAGACAGGCTCCCGTCGTGCACCAATCCCTTGGGAGACGCCCCCCCCCCCCCCCGCACCCAATACCCAAATAAGGTGAAAAAGACCTAAAACGCGTAAAAAATGCTTTACATACCTTGCATGGTCATTTCAGGTGGTTGCAATATAGGAAAAAATAAGTTTCAGAAACTTCGATTGTTGAGCTGCCCAAGGTGAAAAACTGCATAAGCAGGTTGTGCACCGGCCCATTCAATCATGTAAGCCATTGTTGGTGGAAATAGTCCTTTCATGTCCTTCGCACGGGTTTTGACCGGCCCTAAGCAAGGGTAGAGACTGCAAACTACTAGGCATATACTGTCACAACATCCCCACTCACACCCCTCAGAGTGGGTACCACCGAGTCACCGAGGTCGCAAAAACCGCCAACTTAGCAAAACTGTGCATAAACTACAAAGGCGCTTGTCCCACTCCGCCCCATACAAACCCCATGGAGTTGGGACCCGGAAACACTTTTTGGCTCAAAATCGAAAAAAAAACCAAAAGATTCATCATTTTCGACCGAAAAAAAATGGGGGTCATTTTTTTCGACATTTTTCACCCCCCCCCCCCCACCCCCCACAAGCACCCTCCACTCACCCACCTCCCTCGAAACCTCAAAAAAATGGGTTTCAAGTGGAGGGGGGGGGGGATCAATGGTCGGTTCCGATAGACTGAATGTCCCCGCCATAGACAATTCCAGCCATTAGTCCAGCAGTACTGCGAAGTCCAATCCATGCGCGTGTCCCCTTCTTGGTTGGGGTGCTCCATTATGTAAGTGAGGGGGACCGGAGGGGGGTCTAGGGGGGTCCATACCAAAAAATCATTGGGGGATGCATTTATTAGACAAAGTAATGATTTTACACGGGATTAAACTAGCAATTCAACCCCTTGGGGCAGGGTACGCGAATAGGCCCAAAAAGGCCCAAAAAGGGGGGGTATGCAATGTTTCCCCCTATATGAGGGCCTGCGTGGCTTTGATCTAACAACCTCTGTGAGGTGGTTTTCCATTTTTGACTTGTAGAGGGTGGGAAGCTGCTTAAGCAGTTTGTGCACACACCAAATGCCATTGAGCCACCTACAACGGCAATTTTGAAGCTTCTGGGGGGCCCATGGCTCGGGGTAGATGGGCCTAGTGGCCACTACATGGGTCCCCATGGGCACTCAAGTGATCACCAAATGATCACCCAAACCCATCGTAGGGGCAACAGGTGGGTTTCGGAAAAAGTCGAAATGTCACAATTTTCTCAAGTGCCACTAAACACCCTACACAGCAACAATTCCATTGCCTTTGGCAAGTCCACCTCGCAGAGAATCTACCCCCAGCAACAAACAAACACCCAAAATAGGGTAAAAGGTGCAAAAATATGGGCTTAAACATGCTTTATATACCTTGGAAGGTCATTTTAGGCGATCACAATATCAAAAAGACAAGTTTCAGAAACTTCAATTTTTGTGAAAAAAAACTGCAAAAAATGTCCTTTCGTATCCTAGTAGGCATTTACTGTCACAACATCCCCACTCACAGCCCACAGAGTGGGTACCACGGAGTCACCGAGGTCGCCGAAACCACCAACCCCGGGGGGGGGGGGCGACCCCTCGGTTCTGGACGCCAACTACCCCCCCAACTAACTGTTGGCCGGAGGCCCCTTGGGGGGGGGGGGGGGGGGGGGGGGCTCCGGGAGGGTCGGTTGGGGGGGGGGGGGTCTAGGTGGGGCGATTTGGGGTGTTGGGGGGGGGGGGCACAGGCTCCCCTTACCTCCCCTTGCCCTCCCTCTAACCATAGCATCACCATAAACCTAACCCTAACCCTTGCAGCCAGTTGATTTGGCCATGCCAGCCATGTTGATTGGGCTGAACAAGATCCCTCCAATTTCGTTCATGGCTGCTTTTGCCACATCATTGCTCTCCATTTTGGACCGCAACACTCACTCTGACCCTAGCCTAGGGTGAGAGCCAGGGCTAGGGTTAGGGCTAGGGTCACCGAGCTGGTGGAACCAGTCTTGGTTTTATAACCCTTTTTAGGGTCTAGGGTGGACCTACCAGGTTTAGCAGCAAGCAAGCAGCAAGCAGCACGCGCGAAATGGCTAAAAATCAGAACTCAATCGTGGTGCTTCAGATTCAGGTGAAATTTTGGTGGATGATACCTATGGGTGTGAAGTACAATCACACAAAGTTTGAGCGAGAAACTCAACGGTGGCGGTCGGGAACGGGATTCGCAAGTGGCGGACCTCAGTTTCTGAAACTGCAGTTTAGGGCCAAAAACAGCCATTTTTGGGCAAAAAAAGCCGTAGAACACATTCAAAATGGCCAAACGAAGGGAAACGGTGGGTACACTCCACGTGCGGCTGGACTTCCCCGTCTCAACGAGCTCTTTGCGGCCCTCTAACTCAATGATATGTCCGGGAAACGGCCCAAAAAGGCCCCTGGAAGCTCCAAATGCCGACAGCCACAAACCAAGAATAGGCCATATCTTTGGCTACATGGCTCAAAATGCGATTCCGAGGGCACCTACTCCACCCGCAACCCCCCACTTTCTGTGGTTTCCACCCCTCCAAATTGCCCAAACGGACGCCTAGACCCCAATACCTATGCCCACTAGGCTGCGGCAAGCTGCAAGCTCAAGCCCAAACAGGTGGGTGCCCAAATGGGTCAACAGGGTCCAGTAGGGGCAAAAAGATGACTTTTCTAAAAAAATGGTCCTAGACCATGTGCAACGCTAAAACAAGTGTTTTTGGACCGTTTTGAGCTTGTGGCGGCCCAGTTTGGTCCTCCGAAAATCCCAAAATACCTTGACAGTGGGCTGTGTTGTGACCAAAAATGGGTCAAAAATGGCTCAAAAACGCATTTTTCCAAACCTCATCCTAGACCATTTCGGGTGCACAAACGGGTGAAATGAGCCCATTTTGAGCCCATTTTGGGGCATTTTGGCCCCTCAGAAGTCCAAAAAGCCTTGAAAGTGGGCCTCGTGGTGATGGGGTTCACTTGCAGGCTGATTTCACTTTGTCAAGAGCCATCAATGTGTAAATCATTCTTGATGTCCCTCACTAGTCATAGCTGATGTTCCCTCCCCCACCAGCTCGGTCCCAATATTCAGTCTTGATTAGGGTCACGGAGCTGGTGGAACCAGTCTTGGTTTTATAACCCTTTTTAGGGTCTAGGGTGGACCTACTAGGTTTAGCAGCAAGCAAGCAAGCAAGCAAGCAGCAAGCAGCACGCGCGAAATGGCTAAAAATCACAACTCCGTCGTGGTGCTTCGGATTCGGCTGAAAGTTTGGTGGATGATACCTATGGGTGTGAAGTACAATCACACAAAGTTTGAGCAAGAAACTCAACGGTGGCGGCCAGGAACGGGATTCGCAAGTGGCGGACCTCAGTTTCAAAAACTGCAATTTAGGGCCAAAAACAGCCATTTTTGGGCCAAAAAAGCCCTAGAACACATTCAAAACGGCCAAACGAAGGGAAACGGTGGGCACACTCCACGTGCGGCTTGACTTTCCCGTCTCAACGAGCTCTTTGCGGCCCTCTAACTCCATGATATGTCCCGGAAACGGCCCAAAAAGGCCCCTGGAAGCTCCAAATGCCGACAGCCACAAACCAAGAATAGGCCATATCTTTGGCTACATGGCTCAAAATGCAATTCCGAGGGCACCTACTCCACCCGCAACCCCCCACTTTTTGTGGTTTCCACCCTTCAGAATTGCCCAAACGGACGCCTAGACCCCAATACCTATGCCCACTAGGCTGCGGCAAGCTGCAAGCTCAAGCCCAAACAGGTGGGTGCCCAAATGGGTCAACAGGGTCCAGTAGGGGCAAAAAGATGACTTTTCTCAAAAATGATCCTAGACCATGTGCGACGCTAAAACAACTGTTTTTGGACCCTTTTGAACTAGTGGTGGCCCATTTAGGTCCTCCGATAATCCCAAAATGCCTTGAAAATGGGCTGTTTTGGGACCAAAAATGGGTCAAAAATGGGTCAAAAACGGAATTTTCCAAAAATCATCCTAGACCATTTGGGGTGGACAAACGGGTAAAATGAGCCCATTTTGAGCCCATTTTGGGGCATTTTGGCCCCTCAGAGTTCCAAAAAGCCTTGAAAGTGGGCCTCGTGGTGAGGGGTTCACTTGCAAGCTGATTGCACGTGAAGAGCCATCAATGTGTGAATCATTCTTGATGTCCCTCACCAGTCATAGCTGATGTTCCCTCCCCCACCAGCTCGGTCCCAATATTCAGTCTTGATTAGGGTTAGGGTTAGGTGTAGGGATAGGAGTAGGTTGAGGGTGGGGGTGGGTTTTAGAGTCAAGGTTGGGTTTAAGGATAGTGTTGGGGTGCAAATTGGACAAAATTTTCCTTAGGGCACCTTTGGTGTTCATGGAGCATCGGGCGCCTTAGGCGCCCATGGACGCCTGAGGGCGACACCTTTGGCAACTAACTGTTGGCCGAAGGCCCCTAGGGGGGGGGGGGGGGGCAGGGGTAGTTGGCGTCCGAGGACCCGCGGAGTCGCCCCCCCTGTGCCGCCAACATAGCAAAAATGGCTGAAAATGGCATAAGCTGCATATGCACTTGTCCCACTCCGCCCCTTACAAACCCCATGGAGTCAGGACCCGAAACACTTTTTCGGCTCAAAATAAAAAAAACCAAAAGATTCACCATTTTCGACCCAAAAAATCATTGCAAGATGCGATTATTGGACAAAGCAATGAGTTTACAGGGGGTTAAACTAACAACTAACTCTTCCCACTCCGCCCCATACAAACCCCATGGAGTTGAGACCCGGAAACATTTTTCCAAAAAAACCAAAAGATTCATGATTTTCGACCCAAAAAAGGGGTGGCGGTCATTTTTTCGACATTTTTGACCCGATCCCCACACACATCTCCCTCCAAACCTCAAAAAAGAGGGGTCCAAGGGGGGGAGTTTGGGGTGACCGGACCAAAAACTCATTGAGGGATGCGTTGATTGGACAAAATAATGATTTTACAAGGGGTACAAACAATTCAACCCCTTGAGGTAAGGTACGCGAATAGCCCCCAAAAGCCCAAAAAGGGGGGGTTTGTGGCGTTTTCCCCTATATACGGGCCTGCGTGGTTTTGATCTAACAACCTCTGCGAGGTGATTTTGGGGCTTTCGGAGGGCCCATGGCAAGGGCTACAGAGGCCTAGCGGCCACTTTGTGGGTCCCCATGGGTGCTCAAGTACCCGTATTGTCACCGAATGATCACCCAAACCCATCCCAGGGGGAACGGAAGGGTTTCATGAAAAATTGATTTTTAAAAAAAATTTCACGTGCCACTAAAACGCCTATCCAGTGTGCAAACGGCTAAGTCCTCACTGCCAAGGGGCCATATTGGGGGGGGGGGGGGGGCGATTGGGGGTACCTGGAGTTGGGACCCGGGAGCCCGCCATGGGTTAGGGGGTCCACATACAAGAAAAAATTCCTTCAGGACCCGGGTCCAAATACACACACAGCGGCCACAATACGCAAAGAAGTTTTGACCCCAACCCCACCCCCCACCCCCCAAAAAGGGGTACCCAGGTGCCGGGGGGGGGGGGGACGGGGGTCAAAATCCAAAAATCATTGGGGGGTCATTTTTGGTCCTAAAATGATGAATTTACAGGGGGTTTGACGTCAGAAACCATGCATTGGGGTATGCTACGCGAATGACCCCAAAAAAGGGGGGTATACGACGCTCGCGCCTGCGCTTGATCTAACAACCTCTCTTCGAGGTGATTTAGGTCACCCAAACTACCCTACCTAGAGACAAATGCAAGCTACCTTCCCCTCACATAAGACATCATGCAAAATGTGGAAAGCCACACACGTATCCTCTTTTCCGTTCAAATCTCAACTAAGTACAGAATCAGAATGCTCCAGAGTGGCGGCATTTGAAAGCTCACTCACCCTACCAGCTAGTGCCAAAGCCTCGTATGTGTCCACCTCATCCTCAACTGGACCAGGGGGCAAAGTGGCTTGCAGGAGGGAATCCATGTCAAACTCCGGTATGGTACAACTACACATCCTCATCGGCAGTGATGTGGCCTCACATAGGGCATTCGACTGTGGTTAGGCAAAAAGCGGGGATTCCGTCACCCCAACTCAAGGGCCCACACCAAAGTGTGGGCGTGCATGGTGGAGATGAGCAAAAAAGTGCAAAAAGGGGTGGACATGGGTGAAAGCGGGTGAAAATCCAAAAATGCCACATCCCCAAGGTGGAAGAAGCATCAAAACCTACACTAGGGGCACCAATGATGCCCCTAGTATCACAAAGTATGGGTCTCCAATACGGCTAGACGCCCAAATAGTTGCACTGTGCCCGCACTGCGCCCCCGAAAACACAAAGGGGGCGGGGCTTGATTGCCGGGAGTTAATCCTCTGCAATCAGACACTTTTTGATATCTTTTTTTTTTATCTTGTCTCCAAGCAATCTCCCGTTTTTGGTAAACCCCAAAACATCCCAACACCTTTGTCCCCCCCAAAGCCCATCCACAACATGCACTTAAGTGATGCAAAATCTGCGGCAATGGTTGGGTAGAGGGGCAGTACACCGAGCACAAGACCAATCACCAAATCATATTGGCTGCAGTGAAAGAAGAGAGGGTGTCGTCGTTTTCCTTCCGGGCGTTCAGGGTGTCACTGAGTACTTTTGGGACATCCCGGATATGTTGTTAGGGCTGACACGCACTAACAAGCAGCTCGGAATCTGGGTGCATCAGCGACCTGTGCCATGGGTTGCCTGGATCCAAAAACATGTCGTGCAGATGGGCCTGCAAAAGGAAAATGCGAAACCACCTGAAACCTGAATGTGCAACACAAAAACACTCACGATTGCGATGAACCTTACGTACACAGATATCAGGTTAAGAGGCGCGTGTCAAACGTCCTGAGGTGCCCCTGTTGCACTGTCTGCAACCATCGCTTTCGCTTTGCACTCGTATACCAAACCATTAATCTGTATGCGAATGCAGGCCCCTGCCTAGCCAGACGGGGCATGGAGGGCGGACGCCCAAAGTGAATGGGAAAGGGGGCGGGCTTGCGCCCTCTCTCAGCACACGGCGCAGGGTCGTTGCTACGGGTCCTGCGCCACACACTGCGTGCGCCAACTCCTGCAACAACAACAACCAACAACAGCAACAGCAACACGAGACGACAAAGGACAACAGCACAGCACAGCACAGGAGGTAACGCACACAGGAAACACACAGCGGGGGATATGCCACTAAAGAAATGTGGCAGCCACTCCAGCGATGGCAAACCCAGTCCCACGGCACAGACTCAGAAGGCGGTTGGGTTAGCATAATGCAGACCGATGTTTAAGATGTACCCTGTCTACGCTGCACGTGCAATATCCCACCAAGAAAATCGAATGTGGGGGGAATGTTTGCCCACGGCACAGACTCAGAAGGCGGTTGGGTTGGCATAATGCAGACCGATGTTTAAGATGCACCTGTACCTACGCTGCACATGCAATACCCCAACAAGCTGGGGAAAGTTGCACGAGAGGGGGTCGCACGGCAACGGTTTGCATGACAACGGAGGACAAAGAACACAAAGGCAAAAAGAACCATGCAGAAGCGGAGAAGAAGAAAACCATGAAAAAACGGGCTCAACGGCGCAAGCGCCGGCCGCTAGGCTCCGTTTTTGTGGGCCAAGCCCCACAAAAACGGAGCCTAGCGGATTCTGCCTAATGCTTCTTGCCCGCTATGGTTGCCCCATGGGCCAAAAAGCCTTGTCAGATGGGCAGCAAGTATACATGCCAAATATGGCAAAAATATGGCAAAAAACTGCCAAAAAATGCACTAAATTAGCCGTAAATCATCAAAACATGACCAATTTCAGCCAACGGGGGTGTTTTTCTGACGTTTGGGCACGAGGCGGTCATTTTGAGGGACTGTAACATGGCCCAAATTTGCATACAGCAGCCACTACAAAATTCAGCCCCAAATGTCCGGAGACTGCCCGAAAAACCGCTTAAAACGCTGCTAACTCACCAAAACGACCATCGTGGGCTAAAAAAGGGAAAAGTCGCGTTCTTAGAATTCAATTTCGAACATTTTAAGGGGTAGCATGGTAGGACTTTGGAGGCCTCTGGATTTTACCCCGGGGGTCGCGTAACGTACGGTATGGACCTTGTTTTCGATGGGGCGTCAGGGGCCCCACACCCCGACGCCCACCAGAAAACAGCCCCCAGGGGGGGGGATTGAACAAGAAAATCGAATGTGGGGGGAATGTTTGCCCGGCACGCTACTTTTCTATTAACTATCCCGACTTCAGCCCCAAATTTACCCTCTCATGGAGAAACCCCCCAAGTAGACCACATTGCACTGCACACCTTCCCTACAAAGCACGTTGCATAATAAAGCAATAGCTGTGAATTCAACAACTCCAAATGTCATTTGTATTGTGCTCAACAAACAACATTGGTCCCACAAGTGTGGGTGTTAATACATTCAGTACAATAGTGCTCCTTACACTCATCACAAACCGCAACGGTGGAGCGCTTCTGGCAACACAACACACACAATTCTGCCTCATCCTCTGCCTCATCTTGCATGGCGGCCGAGTTGCTTTGGTCAGTCCAAACATGAGGCGGGACATGCTCCCATGGTCCGTAGGGGGGGGGGGGGGTGACGGACTTGCCTCCAGATGCAAAATTGTGTAAAATGCAACAAAATACGGACTGACTGGTGCAACTCATCGGGGCCGCCACGCCAGATGTTCCTAACCAAACCCCAATGCCACAACCGAGCAAACAGCTGCTCAATGTGTGCCCTATACCACCCGTGCACGTCATTGTAACATTGTTGGCGGGTTGTCAAAGTGCCATTCTTTCTTCCAATGAATGGTACCATGACATGAATTCGGCCTTTATGAGCACCATCATGGCCCCCAACTTCGAAATCAAAGAAATCACCTCGGGTACGAGAAGGTCCAGACCCATCCCAAATCAAAACATCTGCTAATGTCCCCGGGGGCCAAGGGGCAAATCCATATAATGTTGCTCAACATATCAACGGCAGCAGTCACCTTGTAAACATGCGATGCATACTTGGGATTCCACAAGTGGCACTCCATATCCCGCCAATGGAACTGATGGGCATGGAGTATGTGAAATGCGTCATAAAGAATGGAAAATGGGGACAATGGTTGAAAGGATTCAACCTGTCGGCCCATCGAATGTCTTGAACAACATGGTCAAGGAGTTCGCGAACACGGGCAACACTTCGCCGCCATGCAACCTCCAAACACCCTTCGATGCGAGACATGAAAGCACCGCTCTCTGCCGCTGGTGTGTGTTTCATCCAGAAAAGAAATCGGTGGACTTGCACCGTTTCACCCACCACTGGTAACCACCACCCTTGCCATCGTCATAAACGGGGTGCAAAGGGTGTGCCAAATTCTTAGACACGGCGAGAAGATACTCCAAAATCTCATCCTCTATCAACCTTGTGTAAAACACGTTGTCCTGGTTTCCTAAATAGCACCGGAAGGTTAAAAGACCGCATAAGAAGTAGACTTTAAATTGTTGCATCGTGTCGTGTGCATTCTCCGTGATCCTGAAACAAAGGGGAACAAAATCAGAACCGGCTGCCTAACCCTTGCCTTCTCCGGGGCCCAAAAAAGGGTGGAAATGCTATGTCACCCCTACATTCTTGTGGATTGTGAGTCCCTGACCCCAACTCAGGGGATCACGCAACATAGCGTGGATTCAGAGTCCCTAACCCCTACTCAAGGGGCCACACAACAAAGCATGGATTGAGAGTCCCTAACCCCAACTCAAGGGGCCACACAACATAGCATGGATTCAGAGTCCCTAACCCCAACTCAAAGGGGCCACACAACAAAGCGTGGATTGCGAGTCCCTAACCCCTACTCAAGGGGCCACGCGACAAAGCGTGGATTGCGAGTCCCTAACCCCTACTCAAGGGGCCACACAACAAAGGGTGGATTGCGAGTCCCTAACCCCAACTCAAGGGGCCATGCAACAAAGCATGGATTGAGAGTCCCTGACCCCAACTCAAGGGGCCATGCAACAAAGCATGGATTGAGAGTCCCTGACCCCAACTCGAGGGGCCAGGAAACAAAGCGTGGATTGAGAGTCCCTAACCCCAACTCAAGCAAAGCGTGGATTGCGAGTCCCTAACCCCAACTCAAGGGGCCACACAACAAAGCGTGGATTGCGAGTCCCTGACCCCAACTCAAAGGGCCATGCAACAAAGCGTGGATTGAGAGTCCCTAACCCCAACTCAAGGGGCCACGCAACAAAGCGTGGATCGCGAGTCCCTGACCCCAAATCAAGGGGCCACGCAAGAAAGCGTGGATTGAGAGTCCCCGACCCCAACTCAAGGGGCCACGCAAGAAAGCGTGGATTGAGAGTCCCTAACCCTAACTCAAGGGGCCACGAACAAAGCGTGGATTGCGAGTCCCTGACCCCAACTCAAGGGGCCACGCAACAAAGCGCAAAATCAGAAGTCAAAACCTACGCTAGGGGTCACAATGATGCCCCTAGTATCTCAAAGTATGGGTCTCCAGTACAGCCAGACGCCCAAATGGCTGCACTGCGCTACGTGCGCCCCCTTAGTGCACCCCCTAAAAGGCCACTGGTGGGGCATGGGTCGAAAAGATGCCCGGCGCGCGCCCGGCGCGCTAGCGTTCCCCTGTGGGGTAGGCAAGCATCCGATGTTTGTTGGGGGGGCATAGTCTCAGGGTTTGTAGGTTTTGGTGGGCTTCTTGAATTGATGGACGGTGGCAACATTGGCCCTGAAAGTGTCCTTCATGATGGACCGAAGCCTCTGCCACAGCGGAGTTGTGGCAGTGGTATTGGCCCGAATGCAGGGCTGCCCCAAAGCTCTCAGGGTTTGGACCAGAGCTTCTCTTCGAGAGCGTCGGTGTGTCATAGTAATCCCAGAGAGACACGTTCCCTGGCGTTTCCAAACGACAAATGCAGCGCCGTGATATGGCGATGGAGGCGGACAGACCCATGCACCACCGACTGTGGAAACGTTGCTGAAGAGAAAGTTCAGTGGACTGTACATGTGGACCAAGGCCACATCTGAACTCAATGTCACAGCTTCGCTGTGGGAAGAGGGTGTGGGCCAAGCACATGACACAAACCGGCGGCATTAGTTTTTTTTTTTGGCTCAGACCAAGATGAGGTGGCGTACCCTGTTCGTATAGTACTCGGGACACGAGACACTGTCTGGGAATCAAAGTTCAGAGCTGTCCAGGGCTACAATGATCCCACAAATCACTGTGGTAGCGGATCTGACACGTAGTGAGGATTGGCTGAAACCAGGTGATGCAGTGGGAGACTGCCACGCGCATAGGCTTCCCAGTCTGCATGAGGCACAATGACTGTAGGCTGAAAAAGACAGCGGTGTGAAGACTGTGAAGAGGTGCCATGATTTTGACGCCCGTGATCCCGGAGAGCGGAACGTGACGTCTGGAGCGCTTGAACGGCTAACGCCCCATCACTTGTACAGGCAGTGGCGCAGGAGGTGCGAATACCGATCGCTCCTGATCACGCTCTGGACCTCGTACCTCGTAGAAAGCGGGAACAAAAAAGGCGCACAAGAAGAATTCTGGTTCTGGTGCCAGTAACCCCCCTCCCTCCTGTCGCAACAGCAACGTTGTTGTTGTTTCCACAGGTTTTGGCGCGGGTCCTTCTCTCGCGCTGTGTACACTTGGGGCTTGGGGGGCTTGGGGGGCGGCACGGTGGCTCTGCCACGTCCTGCTTCTGCGCTGACCCCTGTACGCACAGCGCGCAGGACCTAAATAGGCTGATCTGTTTCTGCAGGTTTGGAACTGTGGCAATCGGCGGTTCCTTTTTCTGGCGGTCCGTGAAGATCAAGTTTTCTATTTGATCTGGGGCTGGCAGATGGTATTTTGGGGGTGCCAGACTGCAACTGTTGTTGCTGCCTTTGGTCCTCCGTGTCCTCTTCCTGGTCAATGGCGCCCGGTGCCAGGCTGCCGCTGGCACTACCCTCACGCAATGCAGGGTGCTGTGCTGGTGGGAGGCCGTCCACCAAGGTCCGAGGGATTCGCGGGCAAATGCAAGAGGATATTTTCTTTTTGGATGACTCAACTTGTTTAAAGCAGAGTACTAAAGACGCTTCTTGGAAAGCGGGCATCGGACTCATATGATACACTGGATACCTGGCAAAGCCACATGGCACACGTCAGGATGCTTTCTATTGCTCTATCGATTCGGAGGCCAGTGCAAGATGATGTTCTACTGCGCAGAAATGGACAAACAGAGGGTAGAGTTTGGGACCGTGGTACCCCCCGCCCCCCTTGTAATCCCCCCCCCTAATGTCAGGCCAGCCCCCCACATCGGGGGAGGGGACAGTCATCAAGTGACGGTCCCCCATATGGCGCAATCATCATTCAAACTGCAACAGTTCTTGTGTTCGAGAGGATATGCTATGGACAATCTAGATGAAGCACAACGTATTCATCCGTCATAAAACTGCATCCATATCTACAATCAAACTGCAACTATCGTGCTTGTTCACCTGATGACTTATATATCGGCATGTGCTGCCTTCATGCTACATACTGTGTGTCTTACCTCCCACTGCTACCGTGATCAAGCACTCCTTCGGCTCTCAGTTGCTGTGGTAGTCCTATGGTGTGTTCTGCCGTGTGTCTGTGTGTTCCATTGCTGTTGCTGTCTCATGGTGCTGTGGTCAGTGCATATGGCTGTAGTGCGTAGTTGGTGCGAGGGGGCCGGAGGCCTAGCCTCTGGTTTTAAATTTCTGCTTGGACGCTTCGTTCCTGTGTATTGTGGTGCAAAAGTAGGGTTTTGCGGCAAGTACCCCAGCGGCAGCGCAGCTGGCTGCCGCACTGAAGACGGGGGTTCGAATCCCCCTCAGCAGGCGAGCTGAGGGGGAATACGAGGAGGAGATGCGGTTCCGGAGCCGCAAGGTGGCACCGGTGGTGGAGCGCGCTGCTGCATGTGTGTGGTGGCGGATGCCTTTTTGTTGCACTCTCAGGTATAACTGACACTGATCTGTGACATAACTCAGTGTGAAAAACTATGAGGACGAGACACGCCACCCGTCGCACCGGCGGTACCGGTGGTGGAGCGGGATGCTGAAGGGGGCGGTGGCGGAGGCCTCACCAACGGGCCCCTGGACGGACAGACGAACCGGGGTTCGAACCCCCGACCACGACGAGCGCCAGCCATGGCGCATACCACTAGACCATCCATGTCTCTTACCCTAAATGACGCGAATTTCGCATATACCGTATACGGTATACGTATACCGTATACGGTCCCCCATATGGGGGGGGGGGGGATTGCACCACAAAACTGTACCACTTGACGACTGCAGCACTGCATGGACAACACCAGTAGCACCCATCCAACTGAGACATCAATGCATTTTTGCAACGTGCCTGCTCCACAGGCAGCGTTATTTCTGTGCACGTGCCCATTACACAGGCACTGTATGAAACTTTTTCTTGCGAATCCAAACGACCTTGAACTCTTGGACATGTTTGGTGGGTATTTCATGGGTAGGGTGACGATTGGACGATGAGGCTGTCTTCTTTTTTGTTAAAAAAAAAACTCTATTGCCTTCGGCAGTGCACCTCGAAGAGAGGCTGACAGTCAGCCAATCAGTCAGTTAGTAAGGCCAGCAGTCAGTTAGACAGTCAGTCGGGCAAGCAGGCAGGCAGACAGAAACACACAGTTTGGGTTTTCAGCAGACTCGGCTTCAAGCAGTGGGGAGAATTTTTACGCCGGAACAAACAGTGGTCGAGTGGTAAAGCAGCCAACGGCAGGCGTGCCAGTCGGCGGTTTGAACCCCGGTCGCCTCACCGCGGTTGACGACAGTCAGCTGGCCAGGAATCGAACCACCGACCTACAGGTCTGCGGCCGGCTGCATTACCATTGGACTGCTGCTTCTTCTGACAGCACCTGTTCTCCCCACTGCTTGAACCCTTCTGAGCATAAACTTTTGAACCCCCCACCCCCCCACCCATCCCCCTCAAAAAGTGATATCAAGTTTCAGGGGATAGAGGCCTCAGAATCAAAAAATCCATTGGGGGATTGTCTTATTGGGCAAAAAAATGATTTTACAAGGGGTTGGAGATCAAATATCATGCCTTGGGGTATGCTACGCGAATGACCCCCAAAAAGGGGGGGGGGGGTATACGACATACGACGCCCGCACCTGCGCTTGATCTAACAACCTCTCTTCAAGGTGCTTTTTGTTCGAAAGTTTGTTTGGCTGGAAACGCTTTTTTTTGTTGGAAAACGTTTTGTTGCGCAATTTTTTTGTTGGAAAAATTGTAGGAGTTCAGGATCCCCGGTCAAAACCACAATGGCATCATTTCCCGTGTCATCTATGGCAGTGGTATTGGGCTTCAAAAAATGGTCCATAAACATTTGCAGGGTCCGTTTCAAACCAGGCCTGGGTACAGGTTTGGGTATAGGTGCCTGAAATGTGGGTGGAGGTGCTTGTGGTGTAGCTGCGAGTGCTGGTTGTGAAGAGTGGTCAGGAGATCCTGGTGATAAAGATGACGCCCGTAGTGCCTCCAACCAAGATAACTTGGCTGCAGTATGGTCCACAATGTTGACAGTATAGGAACTCAGGTCCAGAGGGTGAGGGCCCAGTGGCAGTTGCCAGCAATGAGGCACCCCTGCTGCAACAGTGGTACCAGGCATGATCGCCTATGGCATACACTTGTGTCTGTACGAGAAAAGGAGCCAACTCTGATAGTGGGGACCAGCACACAAAGAACAACAGAGCACAACACAACAAACCCTTGTCAAAAGAAAAGCAAAGTGACGGTCCCCCATATGAGGGGGGGGGGGGGGTTGCAAGGGGTGGGGTTTACAAGGGGGGGGGGGGGGGCGAACGCAGATTTGCACGGACATGAGAAGAGTCAGAAGCCATGTGTGCCCGTCCTGTCTGACAGGAAAATCACGTTAGAATGCAGAGCATCCCAGGTATATAAACAGTTGTACATTGCGCCTTTTCAGGAGAAAAATCTGGCTACTTCAGGTAATTCAGTTGATGAAATTCTTCATAACAAATCAGAACGTGCAATTCATCCATTCATCAATTTTGGCAACAACCTGCCCCAAATTCGTGAAAATAGCCTGTTGCCCGTGGGATGCACTCATTTAGATGCATGCGATTTGCAATTTGTCAGTGACAGATCCCGTTTGGCCCCATGAAATTGACTCAACACTCTGCATATTTACCTACACACACTGTCTGCAAGACCCAACGTCCCACAACCCATGATATGTGTCAACATAGAAGGAAAAGAAGGTACAAACTGTGGATCCAACCTCCGGTCGACTACCCCTGTTTAACAGACCCACCCCCCAGGTGCTGACTCGAATCGGCTCACTGGGTAGCAGAAGCATATTGCAGAGCCCTGCCTGCTGCCTGCCATGGACTTCCACGGAAATCGCAACTCAGCATCACATATTACGTACCATACACACACGTTTTTGTTACAACCCAAACGGAAGTGCAAAAGAGAGAAACTTTTACTTCAGAACAGATGCTCTAGAGCACAGGGGATGTCGTCAGCAGCCACCAGTACCCAAAGCAAATGGGGTTCAGCCCTGACAAAAACATACATACAGCAAAACTCCCGCAGCTCACAATCACCACACACACACACACACACATACACACAATCACATTCAAAGACATGAACACTTCTTCACAGGGCAGCCTGTTGGTCGACATGCTATGTCAGACCACTTTCTCTTTGCTGGCCTTTTAGTCCAAAAGGATAAAGGGGGTGTGGATCATGCGGACAATGAAGGCGATGGAGAGGATCACCAAATCGCGGAAGTGTCAGCTTTTGGATTATTGGGGTAGGCTAGGCTAGGCTTTGCGCAAGCTTTCTTAACAAGGTGTCTAGTATCGCCCCCCCCCCTCCCTGGCGGCTTGGAGGCCTACGTGCTCACGTCGTAGGGCAAGGAGGTGGCAAACAAGTGCGCAACACTCCAAACAAAGAAGCCAGGAGCGATATCACCAATATCACGAGCACGTTGGATGGCACCCATGCCACGCGAGAGAACAACCCATCCCCGCCCGTCACACTCCGCCACCCACCACAGCGAATGGCACCCATGCCACGGGAGGGACTGGAGACACAACACACACACCACGGACACAAGGGGGAGGGAGGGGGTACATGATGCGCTTGCCACAAAGAGGACTGAGTGCGGGAATGGACAGGCGGAAGGTTGTTATGTGCCACCGTCGGGGAAGTGACCCCGCAAGCAGACATCCTGGGCCCAAAAGCCGCCGCTGGGGAGAGGTTCCCCACCGCGGTTTTGGGAGTGTCCACTGGGACGCACCTGCTGGCCAACGGCAAGGGCAGTTGCCCTCTTCTGCACAGACCCAACACAGAGCAGTGAAACACGGAAAATCCGGGGGCACAACCAACCAAGGGAAAGGAAAGGGGAGTGGAGAGGTAGAGATAGGGTAAGGAGGGAGAGGAAGGACACAAGGTGGTGAGAGGCCGATGGGCGCCGCCGCCTGTGGAGGGAAAGGATCCAAGGGAAGAGCAGCAGTAAATGGCGATTGGCCAATTGGCGCCACCAGCTGCAAACCAAAACACACCAAGGTGTCATGCCAACCCCCCCCCCCCCCAAATGCACGCCGTCCCCCAGGAACATGAAATTCGACGCATGAGAATTTTGGAGGGAGTTGATGAAAATGCAACCTTTTACAAGAGGGGACAAAAGGCATTTTCATGGGGGCCCCCCATAGAAGAAAAAAATCAATCCCAACGATCGAAATGTGCTGCACACCCTGCAGGCCACCAAACCGGAAGATCAACCAGATTACCCGCAAATTATTAGACTCAATGTGTGGCCACATTGACAATCAGATACATTTCTGAAAGGAGCGAACACATGTCAAAGCGTGCAGCTCATGGGGTCGGTATTCACAGGCCCTCACACGTCAGTCTGCAAGAGTGGTGCGCATGCGACGGCCCCACTGCGCCTCCTCGAGGGGATTTGTCAGTGACAGATCCCGTTTGGCCCCATGAAATTGACTCAACACTCTGCATATTTACCTACACACACTGTCTGCAAGACCCAACGTCCCACAACCCATGATATGTGTCAACATAGAAGGAAAAGAAGGTACAAACTGTGGATCCAACCTCCGGTCGACTACCCCTGTTTAACAGAGCCACCCCCCAGGTGCTGACTGGAATCGGCTCACTGGGTAGCAGAAGCATATTGCAGAGCCCTGCCTGCTGCCTGCCATGGACTTCCACGGAAATCGCAACTCAGCATCACATATTACGTACCATACACACACGTTTTTGTTACAACCCAAACGGAAGTGCAAAAGAGAGAAACTTTTACTTCAGAACAGATGCTCTAGAGCACAGGGGATGTCGTCAGCAGCCACCAGTACCCAAAGCAAATGGGGTTCAGCCCTGACAAAAACATACATACAGCAAAACTCCCGCAGCTCACAATCACCACACACACACACACACACACATACACACAATCACATTCAAAGACATGAACACTTCTTCACAGGGCAGCCTGTTGGTCGACATGCTATGTCAGACCACTTTCTCTTTGCTGGCCTTTTAGTCCAAAAGGATAAAGGGGGTGTGGATCATGCGGACAATGAAGGCGATGGAGAGGATCACCAAATCGCGGAAGTGTCAGCTTTTGGATTATTGGGGTAGGCTAGGCTAGGCTTTGCGCAAGCTTTCTTAACAAGGTGTCTAGTATCGCCCCCCCCCCCTCCCTGGCGGCTTGGAGGCCTACGTGCTCACGTCGTAGGGCAAGGAGGTGGCAAACAAGTGCGCAACACTCCAAACAAAGAAGCCAGGAGCGATATCACCAATATCACGAGCACGTTGGATGGCACCCATGCCACGCGAGAGAACAACCCATCCCCGCCCGTCACACTCCGCCACCCACCACAGCGAATGGCACCCATGCCACGGGAGGGACTGGAGACACAACACACACACCACGGACACAAGGGGGAGGGAGGGGGTACATGATGCGCTTGCCACAAAGAGGACTGAGTGCGGGAATGGACAGGCGGAAGGTTGTTATGTGCGACCGTCGGGGAAGTGACCCCGCAAGCAGATATCCTGGGCCCAAAAGCCGCCGCTGGGGAGAGGTTCCCCACCGCGGTTTTGGGAGTGTCCACTGGGACGCACCTGCTGGCCAACGGCAAGGGCAGTTGCCCTCTTCTGCACAGACCCAACACAGAGCAGTGAAACACGGAAAATCCGGGGGCACAACCAACCAAGGGAAAGGAAAGGGGAGTGGAGAGGTAGAGATAGGGTAAGGAGGGAGAGGAAGGACACAAGGTGGTGAGAGGCCGATGGGCGCCGCCGCCTGTGGAGGGAAAGGATCCAAGGGAAGAGCAGCAGTAAATGGCGATTGGCCAATTGGCGCCACCAGCTGCAAACCAAAACACACCAAGGTGTCATGCCAACCCCCCCCCCCCCAAATGCACGCCGTCCCCCAGGAACATGAAATTCGACGCATGAGAATTTTGGAGGGAGTTGATGAAAATGCAACCTTTTACAAGAGGGGACAAAAGGCATTTTCATGGGGGCCCCCCATAGAAGAAAAAAATCAATCCCAACGATCGAAATGTGCTGCACACCCTGCAGGCCACCAAACCGGAAGATCCACCAGATTACCCGCAAATTATTAGACTCAATGTGTGGCCACATTGACAATCAGATACATTTCTGAAAGGAGCGAACACATGTCAAAGCGTGCAGCTCATGGGGTCGGTATTCACAGGCCCTCACACGTCAGTCTGCAAGAGTGGTGCGCATGCGACGGCCCCACTGCGCCTCCTCGAGGGGATTTGTCAGTGACAGATCCCGTTTGGCCCCATGAAATTGACTCAACACTCTGCATATTTACCTACACACACTGTCTGCAAGACCCAACGTCCCACAACCCATGATATGTGTCAACATAGAAGGAAAAGAAGGTACAAACTGTGGATCCAACCTCCGGTCGACTACCCCTGTTTAACAGAGCCACCCCCCAGGTGCTGACTGGAATCGGCTCACTGGGTAGCAGAAGCATATTGCAGAGCCCTGCCTGCTGCCTGCCATGGACTTCCACGGAAATCGCAACTCAGCATCACATATTACGTACCATACACACACGTTTTTGTTACAACCCAAACGGAAGTGCAAAAGAGAGAAACTTTTACTTCAGAACAGATGCTCTAGAGCACAGGGGATGTCGTCAGCAGCCACCAGTACCCAAAGCAAATGGGGTTCAGCCCTGACAAAAACATACATACAGCAAAACTCCCGCAGCTCACAATCACCACACACACACACACACACATACACACAATCACATTCAAAGACATGAACACTTCTTCACAGGGCAGCCTGTTGGTCGACATGCTATGTCAGACCACTTTCTCTTTGCTGGCCTTTTAGTCCAAAAGGATAAAGGGGGTGTGGATCATGCGGACAATGAAGGCGATGGAGAGGATCACCAAATCGCGGAAGTGTCAGCTTTTGGATTATTGGGGTAGGCTAGGCTAGGCTTTGCGCAAGCTTTCTTAACAAGGTGTCTAGTATCGCCCCCCCCCCCCCCCTCCCTGGCGGCTTGGAGGCCTACGTGCTCACGTCGTAGGGCAAGGAGGTGGCAAACAAGTGCGCAACACTCCAAACAAAGAAGCCAGGAGCGATATCACCAATATCACGAGCACGTTGGATGGCACCCATGCCACGCGAGAGAACAACCCATCCCCGCCCGTCACACTCCGCCACCCACCACAGCGAATGGCACCCATGCCACGGGAGGGACTGGAGACACAACACACACACCACGGACACAAGGGGGAGGGAGGGGGTACATGATGCGCTTGCCACAAAGAGGACTGAGTGCGGGAATGGACAGGCGGAAGGTTGTTATGTGCCACCGTCGGGGAAGTGACCCCGCAAGCAGACATCCTGGGCCCAAAAGCCGCCGCTGGGGAGAGGTTCCCCACCGCGGTTTTGGGAGTGTCCACTGGGACGCACCTGCTGGCCAACGGCAAGGGCAGTTGCCCTCTTCTGCACAGACCCAACACAGAGCAGTGAAACACGGAAAATCCGGGGGCACAACCAACCAAGGGAAAGGAAAGGGGAGTGGAGAGGTAGAGATAGGGTAAGGAGGGAGAGGAAGGACACAAGGTGGTGAGAGGCCGATGGGCGCCGCCGCCTGTGGAGGGAAAGGATCCAAGGGAAGAGCAGCAGTAAATGGCGATTGGCCAATTGGCGCCACCAGCTGCAAACCAAAACACACCAAGGTGTCATGCCAACCCCCCCCCCCCCCCCAAATGCACGCCGTCCCCCAGGAACATGAAATTCGACGCATGAGAATTTTGGAGGGAGTTGATGAAAATGCAACCTTTTACAAGAGGGGACAAAAGGCATTTTCATGGGGGCCCCCCATAGAAGAAAAAAATCAATCCCAACGATCGAAATGTGCTGCACACCCTGCAGGCCACCAAACCGGAAGATCCACCAGATTACCCGCAAATTATTAGACTCAATGTGGCCACATTGACAATCAGATACATTTCTGAAAGGAGCGAACACATGTCAAAGCGTGCAGCTCATGGGGTCGGTATTCACAGGCCCTCACACGTCAGTCTGCAAGAGTGGTGCGCATGCGACGGCCCCACTGCGCCTGCAGAGCGAGAGGCACTCCACATCTGGAAATCAGGTGATTCCTGATGTGGCCTGCCCGGGCCTTCCGTGCAGCCTCCACTTGTACCACCTGCACTGTCTGCATGCAGTCCACAGCAATATGCCGTTGCCTTTCTTCAGGTCCTTCAAAAGTATGTACGACGGACACTACAGCTGGCCGTTAGAACGCCATTGACATCACAGAGGGCCCCGAAATCACACCAGACGGGGACTCGGGGGGGGGGGGGGTGCTGCTCAACCTGCTGGTACCACCTTCAGCCACGCCTCCCGCCAGGGACACGGAGACAATGTCGGGGAGATAGCACAGAAATATCAATTTTTTTTGGCTCAGACTTACGTGTGCCTCGTAAGTGCTTGGTCGGACATGACCGGATCTGTGTGGCAGATAAAGTACAATATATATTATCGCATGTGGAGGACCCACACGCCGTCAGAGGACGGTGGCACAGAAATATCATCATGCCAACAAAGAGGGATTCATCTTTCGTTTTTTGGTTCTGGCAAACCAGGTACCATGGGTACCATGGGACCAAAGAGCGGTTCATATAGTACAAACGAGGGCCCCGCGCGGTGAGTGTGTTCCGGACCGAACCAGCGCATATCCTCTGGTCATACCAACAACGACATATCATCCGCAGACCCACACACTCACTCTAACACACACTGGGCTTCTTGGCTATATAAATTGACAGCGGCAGCACAGAAGCAGCATGGGGGCTGCACTCTGGCTCACTGGATGGTACCCTCAAAGCAGGTCCCGCTCCAGCAACCTTCGTCCCAGGGCTGTCCTTAAGGGGAAAAAAAAGGAAGAAAAGAGCTCGTAACGCCAACAGAAGCGAACGTTCACGGGACGCTCTCTGCTTTATGGTCAAGGCATGGGCAAGACACAGGACCGCGGAAACAGTGTTGAACAAGGGTTGGCGGTTGGTGGCGGTTGGCGGATGTCGTTGGTTGGTGGTTGGCGGTTGGCGGCGGTTGGTGGCGGTTGGTGGCGGTTGGCAGTTGGTGGTCCTTGGGGGCCATCCTTAAGGCCTGTCCTTAACAAAAAAACGGGGGGTTCTTAAGAACGGCCCTGCTTCGTCCAGAAAGCGTCAGACCCGCAGGACATATTGGCCCAATCTTCAGAGGGCTGTGTTGATATCCCATTGGGGGCGGGGGGATCACTGATGGCGGAATCTGGCGAAGACCCCAGTGACATTGACTCACAGGACATGCCCCCAGTTTGGGAAAAGGCTTTAATTGAGAGAGGTGGTGACTCGCTGACAGGCGTCGCGTCAGCTGACGATGCTTCTGTGGTTTCAGTAACAAAAGTCGGGTGTACTGCTGCAGGAGACCCCCAGGAATCAGTGGGCCCCAAATCAGACAGGGAACACGACATGTCGCCCCACCTCTTGGCTGGAACGCCTCCTTCTACGGCACGAGGTGGGCAGCCCTCAATGGGCGCCTTGTCAAGTGGATCTGCTTGGGGCGTGTCCCAGGAGCCATCGCTCGAGGGGGCCCACGAGCAAGACATGTCTGCCCATCTCATGGGGGGTCTTGTTTCCGTTGGAGCGCCAGCCGGCACCTCCACCAGCAGCATGCGCGGCGTGTCGGGACAAAGCTGTCGCTCACTGCTGGTGTGAGAGCCAAACAGGTCCAGCGAGCACGACAGGTCTGCCCAATTCAGCGTTTTACCGTTTGGCGCCGCACCATCACCCGCGGGCGAGGGCGAGGGGCTGTCTCCCAGCGACGCCCTGTGTGCCAAAGCCCATGGGCGCTTCTGAGCGACGGGCGATGGCGATTTGGGGGTTTTCCTTTGGCTGCGCGGTGAAGGGCCGGCGGTCTCGGACTGGTCGCGGAGCCAAGCCAACAGACAGCCTGAGCTGTTGTGAACTTTGACGGAAATACTCCCGTCGCTTGAATGGTCCAGGGGCCCGTGGAACCAGGCGTGCCGCATTGCCTCTTTGGCGGTCGGTCGGGCTTCTGAATCGTAATGCATCAGCTGCAGGCAGAAGTCCTTGGCCCTGGGGCTGATGTGCTCGAACTGCAAGTCATCGAAAGGCGGCCCTTCCGCAATCAGCTCCGGCAGATCTGCGAATGATAGCGCCGGGAAGGGATGGCTGCCCCCGAGGGTGAGGTATGCAACGACCCCCAGCGCGAACACGTCCAGTTTCTGGATCTGCTCGCGTGCCCGAAGGTGGGCCTTTTCGTCCATGACCGTGATGGCATTCAGAACCTCCGGGGCCATGTATCGAAATGTGCCGAGCGGGGTCATGGCCACTGGGGATGCGACCACCATGTCCTCCATGCCTCGTGGGGCGTCGTGGCCAAAGAACTTGGCAAATCCAAAATCCACAATCTTAATCGACAATGTCACCGGGTCCGTCATGATGTTCTCGGGTTTAATGTCGCGATGGACAATCTCGTTCTCGTGCAGATACGCAAGCACCTCCAGAAGCTGTGACACGATGCGCCGGGCCTCGCTCTCGGTCAGACATCCGCCTTGGGCCACGTGGTCATTCAGCACGTCCAGAAGCTCGCCGCCTTTGACGTATTCCAGACACAAGCACACGCGGTCAATCTCAGGGTCCTCAAAAACGTCATACAACTTGATGCAGCTGGGGTGGTTGATGTGGTACAAGATCATCACCTCGTGAAGGAAGTTTTTGTGGTTCCGCGACCCCGCTTTCAAGAAATCCCTTGGAAGCGTTTTGACCGCATAATCGTGCGTTGGTTTCAACCTTCCCCGGCACAGCGCAGCCCCTTGCTCAGAGGGAATGGCACATGTCGCCCGGTACACTGTGGCAAATGCCCCTGAGCCCAATTCCTGCCTCTCTTCCCACCGAAACAACTCCTTGGCAGAATCTGTGCGAACTTTAATATCCCCAGTCCCGATCACTAGACCAGGAATGTTGCCTTGACCGTATTTTGGGCTCGTTGACTTCGCCGGACTGATTGCCGCCCAACTAAGCGGGCGCACGAAAAAACCTTCGCTGTGCATTGTCGGCATGGTCTGAAATTGCGAAATGCGGGGGAAGACATGGGCACCAAGAAAGCATGATCAGACGGGGCAAGACGGAGCAAGAAAAGAAATGAAGTAACAAAAAACACATCGGGCCCTGGTGTGATTTACCCACCAAAAGGAGGGCGATGTCTCATATGAGGATCAACGGCTTTTAAAAAGCTGGTACCACGTGTCAGAACATATGCAGGACGTGCCTGAATACAAGAAAGAAATTGGGAATGACGGGGAAATGAACATTGATAAAGTCATTAGTGGTGCAATAGTTGTGTACATACTTCATCGCAGGATGATCGGAGATTTCGAGTGTTATAACAAAAGACCGAATGAGGTGAACGCCAGACCACATGCAGTCTCTTCTGATCTCTAAAATTTGCTCGGTACATAGCCCAATCCTAAGTCACATGCCAATCAGTATTTTCGGCCCGAGTTCCCAAACCTTTCCTGAAGAAGTATCTCGAATAAATATCTCAGTACGGTATTTCCCAAAATTTTCCCGAAAAAACTTCAATGTGGCACGTTGTCCCAAAAAGGAGTCCCAAGGTTAAGGGTGGTGCATGCATTGCCACTTGAAACGGTCCACAAGCACCCCTCGCTGTGGCCAATACGTGTTGCCATAGGAGGCAAGGATCCCCTCTTAAGGCTGAATGTTCCACGTCGACTGCAGTGCAATGACACCACTCTCCTCACTCACATGTACGAAAGTAGCATTCGTACGCAGCTAGCATTGGCAATCGTTGGCGAAAGCGGCAGCGTGTCGTTTGGGACCAAGTGGGGAGGTACGCGCAGAAAGAACCGCGTACCTCCCCCCAGAAAGAACCGCGCGCGCACCGTTCTTTCCATCGTAGTCTAGAAAATTTTCAGTGATTTTTCAGGTGGTCAAGGACACGGTGGCCCAAGGGGTAAGCATACAACAACGGAGGCCTCCACTCCATCCTCCTCACCAATTGCATGGTGGTTGTAGCCGCCCATACCCCCTGATGGAGGGACATTTGTGCCTTTGATTGTGGCATGTGGTTTTCCCTGCAGGGGAGGGGTTGAGGCACACATGGCTATTGTCCACCATCCCGACAGCCATCGCAACTTGGCTTGGCGCCCTATCCCACCGCCACGGACAGCCACAGATAGGCTCACTGGAGGGGGGGTGCTACAGGGCCGGTAAGGTGCTGAGAAAAAGCACAAGGGGGGATTATGGGAAAAGAGTCAGCCGCACTACCCAAAAGACCGGGCACCGCGCGCCATACCTCCCCCAAGAGCAAGCTTTCTCTTGTGGCGTTATCCTTGGTGCAGTGCATTTCCGTCGATATGCAGGTGATGCTTCTGGTTCCACAGCATGTACTACCAACTGAAGTGATGGTTCAAAGCGAACGATCACAATTGTACTACTCTTTGAAAAAGTGAATTGAGCCCATTATTTCCAAGAAGGGCTGCGTTGGGCACCTCACACAGGTGCACTGTATAAAATTCAAGCCACAGAAGGGATTTCGTTTAGCATTCATCTGATGAACCACAATCATTTGATGCATCATCAGGATCAATCTTATGAGTGGTACGAGTACGACACCAACATCGTCGCGCAGCCTAAGGGTAATGTGCACTGGGCAGGAGGTGGCAGGCAATGTGGTTGTCACGCATACTACTATACTAGTCGTAGTAGGAGTAGTATGAGGACTCCACCAACACGCAAGAGAAGCAACACACATACCGCTAGCAGTAGGAGTGCTACTAGTACAGCACCAACGCCGTCGAACGTCCCCACGGCAACCTACACTGGGAGAGAGGCGACACGCAGTTTGCTCATCACGCATAATACTAGGAGTAGGAGTATGACACCTACACTGCCAAACAACCCCACAGTAATCTGCATTGAGGGAGAGGCGGCACACACACCGTTGCGTAGTACTGGTAGGGGTGGTACTAGTACTACGCACACACTAGAAAAACCCACAACACCCCGGAGTACTAGTACGCCGTAACGTAGTACTACACACACACCCATGGTGACCCACAGTGCAGAGGGGCCACCCAGCCCGGCAGAGGTGATGACACGTACACCGTCGCATAGTACTAGTTAACACCACAGTACTGTGGAGGGGATATCCATCTATTGCACACCTCCACAGGAATTTGCAGTGGGGATGAGGTGACACACAGTCCTTTTGTCACACACCGCCTCCTGCACAGAGGCACACGTCGCAGTGTCCTCACAAGACAACAACCGGCAGCATAGCATATCGGGTTTGCTAGTAGCAAGCATTGTAGTTGGTAGTATGGTACCCGTTGTAGTTGCGGCAGTAGTGTTGTTCTGCTACTCGCAGCACGCGAGGGCGTCAAAGATTGTTGGCACAGAATTTTTGGATTGTTGTCTCTCCTCAGAGGAGTATTTACAGGTCTACACCATGATGTCTGATCACCGCGGCAGACACGATGTTCCATTTTCTAGTGTGCAACCACAAAACGATGCCAAAAGCCTTATGCCAAAGCCGAAACCCCTGGGGGTTCGAGATCCAACCAGATCGGTAGATTTGAATATGCATCGTTCCTTCCCCGCTTAATTTCATTTCAAAGAGAGACACCTTTCCGTTTTCTGATTTCACAGCCCAAAATGGCCACACTTTTGTTGCCCAATGATGTACTCCGGTACCTTTCAGAATTTTTGCAAAACAAGACAGTGAGTCACGTGTGTGGGTGAGTTGTGCGGTTACTTTAGTACCATGCCATACATTCTCGCAATTCTGAGCAGTGCAAATTCTCGGAAGCATCCATTCTGTGCAACGGTGTTGGGTGTTGTTCATCTGTCTGTCAGACACCAGCTCCATCACGTATCCTATTGCAGTATCCTATTGCATGGGACTGACACAGTTGCAAACTCTACGTTTATTCCTCATGCCATCAACCTATCAATGTGACTACGACTCGATTCAAAAATTGCTTCACCAGCGGTTTACTGCAAGATTTATGGATTGACACGGGAAAGCCTTGTTTTGATGTCTCCGGATGCCTGTACAACATACCGGCAACACTGCCGACACTCGCTGGTATGTTCTAGTTGGAGCAGAAAATACCAATTTGCCTGCCCATTCAAGAAAAGGTCGGCTGAACTCTATGTGCTGACAGCCATGTTCACACTCACTATGTGTCTCATCATGCGGCAGACGAGGTTTGTTGTATCACCCCATCTCTCCTTCCCCCACTATGGATTGCTCTCGGGAGGCACCACTACAATAGAGGCTGAGAGACCTTCCGACTCTTGGGGACCAATGGGAGGATGCCGTCACTATTGCACTTGGCAAAAGCCTTCTCATCAGTGCCTTGGCCCATGATCCTCATCCCCGCAGAGGCATGGGATATATGAGCACCGTGGCTGAGGCCTGAGCCCCCACTGGTGCCAGACCCCAGCATACCCCCCTCCCCCCCCAAACCCCTGAGGTGCAAGAGGGTGGCGGGAATGGCCACCAGGGTGGTGAGAGCAGCGTTGCCATGTGCGGCGTACATAGCAGGGATGGATATAGTGGGGGGTTCCCCCCCTAGCCCCTCGCCCCGATGATGATGACGATGACGATGGACCCGTCTCGTTGGACCAGCAGTTTTGCAGCAGTTTGACCAGAGGGCTGATTGCACAAAAAAAAAAAAAAAGGCGCCCTGGAACTGAACCAAGGACTCTCAACCTGTAATTCCATGCATATACCACTGAACTATTAACCTCCTCTGCCTCACAAGGAACACAGGACAATACATTGCTCAGACAACTCTCCAGATGCACAGACAGTCCAGTCATTTGTTCACACATTTAGCCAAAACGGCTTGCCATTCCGAAGGATTCATGCAAAAAAGGAGCAATCGTCATCGTCATTGCTGCCCCCTGGCTCAGCACTCCCCCCTCCCCCCCCCCCGCACCTTGGCGATGTCGTCACTATCATATCCATCCCTGGTACATAGTGTGGCCCACAACTGGGCACATTGGCTACATAACCCCTGCCGTCTGGGGGGGTCCCCAAATGCGACTCAAGTCTCTTCCAGAGGTGACCAGATGTGCTGCCAATTGGCTGCCAGAGGCTGCCAGATGCGGACAAACCCCCTTCCGGATTCTAGCGTCGACTCTACTCGGCACTCTACCACTGTTGAATAAAATTCATTTTGGGGGGCGTCATAGTCATGCCCTTGGCCCTTTGGTAGAGTGCCTGCCAAGCACACCACATTCACGGAAGCCATGCAGCCCCCTTCCACAACGCCTGACAGTGCGGCCCGGCCCAGGGGACCACCACAAAGAGGAGCTGTGCCACGGAGATGGGGCCAGGGGATGGGCGAGGAGGCCGGTGGGCAGCCCCAAGCCCCAGTGTCACCAGGTGTATTTGGGGCAGCACCTGGGGCTGACCACAACGACGCTGCGCCTTGCACTCGGCACATGCCCTCCGAGTTCGAGCCAAAGAATTCGCTTTTGGTTCCGAACTTTTTGGCCTGGCAGTGGCCAACCGGGTGTCCAAAGTGGCCATCACTCTGTCGAGGCGCGTCAAAATGCGACGAAACATGGACCACCGGATGCGTGCTTGCGAGCTCTTCGGTTCGTTTCCGCAGACAAAATTCGCCAAAAATGCACGTAGCCCCGGGAAATCGCGATTTCGTGCGAGCGCCGCACAGGAGGCCGCTGGTCGGGGAGTGGGTCAGCCCAATTGCTGCGGGCATTGGGACTCTCACTTCGTCAACCCTGCGTCTCCGCTGGTAGGGCCCCCGCAGGGGCTGCACTGGTAGGGCCCGGCCCCCAATGGACGTCTGGTCGAACTTGAGCGACTCAAACACTGCGTTATGCCCCTGCGGATGAGCACAACTCTGATCCGGTGCACAGCTCAGGAGGGCCCCAGAGCAGTCATCAAGGCCAGAACCAAACACTGCCGGCCTCCGGTACGCTGGGACCTCCGCGGAGCGCCAGTCGGTTAGCGCCAACCGCCGTCGGTTGCACGAATCCTGTGCCCGTTCTGCATTATGCGGCACGCGCCCCACAGGGCGAGCGTGTCGCGAAGAGCAGGCCCAATGCCAGCCAAACCTTCGGGTCGCATGCACTCGAGTAAATGGCAATCATGTGGCACCGCCGCGGTGCAGACCGGGGGACCTGAAGAATGGAGAAGGCCGTTTATGCTCCATCTTGCCTATTTCTCATTTTCACTAGAAGTCAGTCGTTTTCCCTCCCGACTGCACCTGACACCCTGGAGAAACATCGCGGTCCGAAGGGACGGCCCTGGCAGCGCCCCGCTCCCCAGGGACAGTGTCTGGCGTGGAGGACGCAGGTGGCAAGGCAGCACCGCATCCCAGGCTGGGCCCCGCCGTCTTCGACTCTCTTTCATGTCGTCCATGGGGCCATGTTCAGGCCTCACCTACTTCTTGGCACCGTCTCCTGCAATCGGGAACGCTGCAATGCTCCGGGGATGGCACAAGTGAATGAACCATGCCGGAAGAAGGGCGATTCCTTCACAGTGCCAGAGTCGGTCGACCTGCCCCCCAACATGATCTTCCCTAGACGGTAAGAGGCAGAAGTGAACACCGACATGAAGAACCCACTGAACAAAAAGCCCAGGTCACGCGATACCAGCCCTATCAAAGATCAGCAAGTGCTGTCTGCAGTACCTCCAGGGCACAGTGCTATGGGATGACCTGGAGGCCTTCGAGCGTGTCACCGTATTGACGGGGACGCTTCACTGACCTCTACGGAATGAAGCTCGCCCACAGACATCTCACGTGAGTTTGGCGGAGGAGATTCCAACCGTCACAATTACAGTGCATGGCAAAGATCGTCGCGAGGTCGAGGAGTTCAAGCGAGATGCTCTGGCGAGGGAAAATCTCTTCAGCATGGATGAAAACGAATCCCCTGCATGCGTGCGGCCGCATCACGCATTGTGATGCACGCATGAAAAGGCATCGGCCGGGCGAATCAATCCAAGGGAGGGACGTCCTCAGGGAGCGTAGAGCCGCTGGGTAGACAATCGCAACAACACATGCAAATCATGGAGCGGGACTACAGCCACGCATCGCGTCCTGGGGCAGCAGGTGCTCAGTCGCGTTCCAGGCAGTGCCCCCCATCTGATTCAGCGAGCAATGTGCAGTGGCTCCAGAGACTTGCGGCCCCCGCGTCTCCTCTACACCTTCGGGATGGGCCTCTGACTGGGATCCAGCACGTCCACCCCTCGGGAATGGCGGAGGTAGGGGGGCGCAAACGGGTGGTATTCGACGTACAGTCTGCTCAGGAGGTCCGACAGGCGAGCGTTCCACTCCACCGCCGTGAGGTCCATGTGCCGCCGGAGCAGCGCGTCGAACACGGTGCTGCGCAGCGGCACCCCAACAGCGTCGCTCCACAGGTGCCGCGCGAACCAGCCGTGGGGGGAGTTCATGGTCGTGGGGCCGATGAGGCCCACCTCCGCGGTCCCCACCGCCCGGAAGCCCACGAGCCCCGGGCGCCGCGCGCGCACGCCCAGCAGCCGCTCCAGGCACGCCTGCTCGTACGGCCAGACCGTGGACTTGTCCTTGCACGCCCCGTGCCCCTCGTGGATCCACCGCAGCAGCAGGGGCTCCGCGCGCGCGTAGTTGAACAGCCAAACCCCGGAGTTGACCAGCGTCTCGTGGTCACCGCCCTCGATCTCGAAGACAGCGCTCGCGCGCGCGAGCCACTGCGCGTCACCCAGCTGGCGCGAGATGTTGGCGACCAGTGCCTCCAGCCGCACGTCGGGGCTCCGGACCGCGGCGTCCGAGTCTAGGAACAGCCCCCAGTGGCAGGGCAGCGCGGCGCGGCGGGCGTGGCGGAGGGCATGCAACACGGCGTACAGCTTGTACCACGCGGCCGCGAACCCGCCCGTCTGGGTGGGGGCGCGCCCCAGCGAGGCGCGCCGCGTGGGGCAGGACTCGGAGAGGTGGTAGTACTGGAACCTGTAGCCATGGGCCCGGGCGTACAGCGAGTTGACAAGGGCGGTCTTGGTCCAGTACGACTCCGGCCCCGTGGGGTACTGCGACACGAAGGAGAGGGCGCGGGTGTCGAACATGACGATGGTGAAGTTGCAGGGCGTTTGGGGCGGGAGGCCGGATGCGGGGGCCAGCACGTGGACGTGGGGCAGCAGGAGCAGCGACAGGACGAGCCACAACGGGCGGGTCCGGGACAGCCCACGCATTCGTGGGAGCGGCTGAAGAGCGATGTCGAGGGTGAAGCAAGGGGAGGCTTCCCGGGCAATCTCCGGACGCCAGCGTCACCGTCCCCTTTATCCCTCGCAGCGTCCCTTGCGGCTCGTGGGGTCACCGACGCCCTGGCGCCCGGTCCTCCAGTTTGCCGCGGTCACTGAGCCGAGCTGTCCCCTGTTTCGGGTTCCCATCGGTGTAGCACTGATGTCCGGCAATAGCAGGGAGAGCCCTGGCGGATTCTGGTCTCAATGGCGCTGTTCTCGGCCGGCCGTGACAACTAGAGTGCGGAAATATGAGGCAATCTTTCCGAGTCCTGAAATGAGCCGGTTGGCATGGCTTGTCACACATCTCCAAATTGTGCCCCTACTTCTAGCCTGTAGATCTAGCACCCCATGAGGGCCGGAACCTATAGCAATGGGTGGCCCGGATGATTTTTAGTCTGATGGGGTGCCTTCCCCAAAGCGGTCCCGTTGGTAGAGAAAAGAGTTTTTGCAAGTTAGGGTGGTCCGCTACCTGGGTGTCATATTCACACCTAGTGAGTCGCCAACCGCTGGCAGTGTCTCAAGCACTAGGGGGAGGCCTTGCCGTAGCCTAAGGCGGGGCTTAAACGCGGAGGCAAGGCTCCCCCCTCCGGTCTCAATGGCGCTGTTCCCGGACCTGCATCATGCATTTGTGGTACTGATTTATGGGCCATGTACCTCGCTGAGTAATTGGACAAAGGGTTTGGTTCTGCAGGAGTTGTCCATCATCAGAAGCCTCATCAGCATACAATTCTGGCCCCCCTTAGGGGACCACCGGTTGCTGTAGTGAAATGGGACCATACACCCCCGGCTGTTTAAAAAGGAATGGGGCCCGAAATGCCTTTTGTATGCCAGAAAAGTTGGAATTTTCTACGGGGGGTTCGACTTTTCTAGGCCTATCAAAATCGAACTCTGTCCTTTCTACAATAAAAAAAAGCCACAAAATCCCTGATGGGCACCATGGACTGGCACCCTGGGTAGGATGCCAACTCATGTCCCGTGCCAATATTAACGTTTTGCGGAATACCAGTTTGTGCGTTGAGTGTTTTGAATTCTATTTGCGCAAACAACAGCACCTAAAATAGGGGAGGGGATACCTTATTTTTGCGATTTCTTAGTTTTACAGAATTCAGTTTTGCGGATTTGCTTTTGGCACACTGAGTCAAAAGCTGTTTTTTTTTGTTTTTCTTTGGTTTTTTTTTGGCTTCCTGGACCTGGGGTACCTGGGACTCGGGGATTGCAGTCCATTCCTACACATGCATACAAATGTGGGTCAGTTGAACTCTGGGATTGCAGTCCGTAGCACAGACAAGCACCAACAAGCAAAAGTATCAGATGATTCAGGCCGACCAGTTTTGTAATGAATCCGTTGCAAACTCGTCCACAATAGTGCCCACAGTACGCGGAATGCTGAAACACCGATGCAATTTGCATTGCCGATGCAAAATGGGAATGACTGAATGTGCAGCCTCGCCGGCGGCGCAGGAGGGACGCCGAGGAGCAGTAGCAGCGCATGTGGGCAGCGGGACAACCGTCCCACTCTCACCTCCTGAAAACGTGTGTGCCCAGTGGCTTGCGGACCATCGATGTACACAGTCCATTCCTCAGAACCCAAAATCCGTGCGTACCCCATTACTTTCACACGTACGCTGCTCTCACGCCCGGCCTTCCTCTGTAGGCGACGCCCTTTCACAGGGTCACAGGGTGATGCCCCGGTGGAGAGGCCCCTCCTCCCATTGGAGTGTAGTTCAGTGGGGACCCGCCGCCCGGGACACACACTCTCGCCACCAGCAGAGCACCGTCGCGGGGGGACTGTGGGCCGGCCGGGCATCTCCCGTACCCCCCGTGGGCCCTGAACGGGCGATGAGCCTTGGCCCAGGGCCATGTGCACCGCCGGTTCTGCCTGCGCCATGCCAAAGCCCCCCAAATGCCGTCCCGCGGCGCAGCGCGTGTGCAGGCGCTTCCCTCAAAGCCACGACACAAATCTACCGCAGACCCCCTGCCTCTTGGGCGCCTCAACACTGAGGCCAACAGAGGACCCGCCGCTGTGCTCCAGCCACGCCCGACTTCACATCGGCCCTCGTCGCTTCCTCAGTTCCATTCGCATGCGGCTGGCCATGGAATGTCCAATAGGCCCATTGCGCCGCCCCTTGACCTCCCAGGGCTTGGACTGGATGCGGCGGCACCTTGGGCCTGGGCTGTATCGCCGGGTCACGTTGCACTTTTTTATATATACATCATGCCTGTGCTGAGTCACACCTGGACCTCCACCTGCAGGGTACTCAGGTGTATGGTATGGCAGTGGGTACTGCCACTGATGCGCGCCCTTGACCACTGCAGACACGACGTTTGTCCAGTCCTCAATCAACGCCACCTACTCAAAGGCTGGGGGGCAGCTACACACGGCGATGCCACAAAAAAATACGAGGCTGCCTGCAGCACCGCCCTCCGATTGTTATCGCCGGGTCACATGCACTAGGGACTGAGTTCGGGTCGTGGCGGACATGCCGTGTTGCACGGTGGGTCACACTGCACTTGGGGTGCGTTTGCTGCTGCTGGCCACACTCGGTGACACTGCTTACGTTCAGCAGAAAGGGGAGGGGGGGCGGGCAGCCGTCGTCCCTTGGCGCACGGCCGTCCCAAAGACCCCGGCCTCGTCGTGTGCTCCCATGTCCATGAAACCCAGTAGCCCTGCCCTCTGTGCCCCCGCCCCCCAGGGACTTGCTTGAGCGGGGGAGGGGGGAAGGGGGTCTAGGGGAGGGGGTCCAGGGGAGGGGGGGGGGGGTGTTTGCCCAGCGCGGGCCCGGCACATGCCCTGCACGCTACTTTTGTAAGAACTATCCCGACATATCAACGGCAACAGTTACCTTGCAACGCATACTCCACAGGTCAGCACTCCATATGCCACCAATGGAACTGATGGGCATGGCGTCCTCGAAATGTGTCATAAAGAACGGACAATGGGGATATTCGCAAACACAAGCAACACTTTGACGCCAAGCCGCCTCCAAAGACCCTTGGGTGCACGACATGAAAGCACCGGTTTCTGCGGGTGGGTATCCTCAACCGGAAAGGGGCCGGTCCATATCCCCACCCAGAAAGGGGCCATGCAAAAAGCGTGGATTAGGGCTCCGTGTCAAAAGTGGCCCAAAAAGATGCCCGGCGCGCGCCCGGTGAGGCGCTTGCCCGGCGCGCTGACGCTCCCCCAGCCCCCCCCCACCCCTGTCGCAATGAAAATGAAAGCAATTCCCCACCCAGCCTGCCTCAGCCTTGCGCCAAACCCCCTCCCATCCTCATATGCATTGTGACAGATGACGGTTGTGGGCAGTTGAAGGCCTACAACCAGACTTGGTCCTAGTGTGCGGCAAACCACACACCGCCAGGCCTGAGCCTTCCATTTTGCCAGACCCCGCCAGACGCGAGCTCAACCTCCGCCAGACCCCCCAGACACAAACCGTGGCAATTGTGCGCCATCGCCACAGCCATCGCAACCTGGCTTGGCGCCCTATCCCGGAGCCACGGCGCAAGAGCACACCACAGGGGGGCTGAAAATGGTGGTGCAGCGCAGAAAAGGCACAAGGGGAATAAGGAACTGGTTTCCACATGTCTGCTGCACACCGCCGCACGTGAGCCCATGCCTCAGCCAGACGCCGCCACACGTGGGTCCACCCTCCTGCCTGCCCCCGCCACATGGAGTGGGAAATTTTGCCAGACGCTAGCACCAAGTCTGCCTACAACGCCTCCAGAATGTACGTCTGCAGAAAGTACTCGGCAAACAACACAATCTCTCGCTGGCCCACACGCGCGCACCAGTCCGTCAGCACCGCGTCCTGCGTGCGGGTCGCCTGCTCGCACGCCTCCGCGAACACGTCAAGCCGCCACGCACCCTGCATCTTGCTCAGGACGGCCTCATGCTGCACGTCCGTCACCTCCTCCGCCGCCACTTTGAGCATCAGCGGCATCACCTGAGATGCAGAGGGACGGGCAGAGGCATTTAGAGAACACCCGGGCGATCCCCAGGCACCCACAAACGGGTATTAGTCCCTTTCGGCTCTCGGAGTTACCGATGTCAGGCGAGCGCCCGGGAGGGCTGAGCATCACAACTTGCGGCCAGGGCTCCTTTTAAGGGGCGTCCAGGTGGTGGGCGGGGGGGGGGGGGCAGCCCTGGCCCCCGGTGGTGCTGAGTTTTTAGAGGCGCCAAAGGCAACTTCTCAATTGGCGCCCAAGGAACCAGAGAAATTTTTTGATCGGCCGGAGGCCTGGAGGAAAATTTGGCCCAATCTTTTGGCGCAATCATCATTCAAACTGCAACAGTTCTTGTGTTCGCTTATACCTGAGAGTGCAACAAAAAGGCATCCGCCACCACACACCTGCAGCAGCGCGCTCCACCACCGGTGCCACCTTGCGGCTCCGGAACCGCATCTCCTCCTCGTATTCCCCCTCAGCTCGCCTGCTGAGGGGGATTCGAACCCCCGACTTCAGTGCGGCAGCCGGCTGCGCTGCCGCTGGGGTACTTGCCGCAAAACCCTGCTTTTGCCCCACAATACACAGGAACGAAGCGTCCAAACAGAATTTTAAAATCAGAGGCTGGGCCTCCGGCCCCCTCACACCAACTACGCACTACAGCCATATGCAATGACTACCGCACCATGAAACAGCAACAGCAATGGAACACACAGACACACGGCAGAACACACCATAGGACTTCCACAGCAACTGAGAGCCGAAGGAGTGCTTGATCACAGTAGCAGTGGGAGGTAAGACACACAGTATGTTGCATGAAGGCAGCACATGCCGATATATAAGTCATCAGGTGAACACGCACGATAGTTGCAGTTTGATTGTAGATATGGATGCAGTTTTATGACGGATGAATACGTTGTGCTTCATCTAGATTGTCCATAGCATATCCTCTCGGCCCAATCTTTTGGGGGGGGGGTCTCGGGGATGGGAGACCCCCAACTCTGGACCCCCGCCCCCCACCAAGTGGTGCTGAGTTGTTAAAAGGAGCCCTGCTTGCGCCCCATCCTGGACTCGACCTTGGCACATCCTGCCCCGACCCCCATACCAATCGCATCGCAAGAGGAGCTGCCAAACGCATGCAGCATATTGAAACGCACCCCCCCCCCAGCCCCTCTGTGGGACAATCCCCCAAGACCGCGCGACGCCCCCCCCCCCCCCAACCACCGAGGGGAACAGTCACCACATGACCATCCCCAGTGGAGGGGGAGGGCTATGCGCGAGGACCCACACCGGACCTTCCCACTACAGCTGTGTCCGCATGACTTGTTTTGTGTCGCGGGTCCGGTGCATAGTAATGGGGAGGTGGGTTGACAAAGGGACCCCCCCCCGGGGGAGATGGACAAGGGGGGGCAAGTGGACAAGGGGGGGGCTGGGCCATGGTGAGGATTGTGGCGCACATTCCAGGCCTCGTGCAACTGACCCCTCTGGGTCCTGGGCCGTGGAGGGTGTTGGTGCACCGCGCCAGCGATGTGCTTATCCAGCGGGAGGGGGGGAGGGGATGCAAGGCCGGAATCCGCAGCATCTCTTACCCCCCCCCCACGCGCACCCCCCGATAGGAACGGTCACCACATCATGATGGTCTCCCCACGGGAGGGGGGGGGGGCGAGCCCTTGGGTTTGGACGCAGACTCCCCTCCCGAGTGCTAACTGTTGGCCGCAGGCCCCTTGGGGGGGGGGGGGGTTCAAGCATAACCCCCCCCCCCACCCCCCACCCAAAGCCTGAAACAGTTGCCTCTGGGGGAAAACGAAATTTTGAATAGAGCCAAAAATGAGAGGCCCATTTTAGGTACCCCAACTGTTTTTTGCCCTCACCCTCCCCCCCGCCTACCCGTCCCATAGGCCAAACACTAAGCACCACCCCTGCGCAGCCGGCGCACCACATTAGCACCGTGGCAACGATACGCGGTCAAACGCCGGTGCACCATCCCCAGAGGCACCCACCCAAACACACCCATAGAACCCTGGACAAGCTCAGCTGCAAGCACAAGACCTGTCTTCCTGGGCGGTTTCTTTATGGCTGTGAAGAAATCCCGGGGGCTTCTGGGTAGTTGTTGTTCTTTTCTGAAGGCCTCTGGATGGTTGCAAGTACCACCGGGAGGGGCCTCAGGATACACCCAAAGTGTGCACCGCGCGCAAGACGCTGATGCTGATGCTCGGCCCACTTGGCCACACGCCCCCGCTACGCCGCTGGTCACCAGGCATTTTGGGGGGGGGGGTGACTTTCTGAGTGTCTGGCCTTTGTTTTTTCCCGACGGGTGTGCGAAAGGCGCCCGGGGTCGTCTTTCGGCCTTTGACAAGCAGTCTTGTTGCCCTGTATGTGCTGCCTGTTGTACTGACAGTGTCACCACCACCACCACCACCACCACCAATACCAACGCCACCACAACCACCACCACCACCACCACCACCGCCACCACCACCACCACCACCACCACCACCACCACCACCACCACCACCACCACCACCACCACCACCACCACCACCACCACCACCACCACCACCACCATCACCACCACCACCGTCGGGCGGGCTGCCCACGCACGCGAGGTGCATGTGCAGCATAAAAGTGAGGGTCCGGGACTCACGGCTGCCATGCCCCCCCAACAAGCAGGCATAGGGGGCCTGGGCCCTGTGTTTACAGTTGGAAGACACCACAGGAGCAACACCCCATATCCCGGCAGGCTACAGAAGGGCAACAACACTGGAGTTCCCCAGGGAACTACAGTGAAAGGTGACAAGGGCAACAAGGAGTACAACATCGCCGGCCGTGTTCCCCCGCGGCAAGGACCCAGGGGTACCTCTGCATGCCAAGTACTCCCTGCAGCAGACAAACGAGAACATTCACAAGGACAAGCACATGAACAAGGACATCGACAAGAAGGGTGTTGCTCTCAACCCTCACAGGGCAGTCAGCAGCCCGGGGCTGGCAGTGTTCCCCCAACTGTGACAGGGGTGTCCTCACTCACTCACTCAAACACTCACTCACCACCACCACCACCACCACCACACGTGACAGACCAGATGTCACCATATTGGAGGGGGTGGGTGGGGGATGCAGTGACGTGTACAAGATACTTCACAGTGGGGTTGGGGGTCGCTGAGTTAGAGGTCCAACGCGCCGGCCGCTGCCACCGGCCCTGGCTTCTGTTAGAAAACGGAATGGAAGAGCGCCCAAGCGGGGGGGGCGGAGGGGGGCGTTACTGTGCGGTAAACACCGCCCCCGCACCCGCCCGTTCTGGCACTCTGGAGAGCGCCTCACGCGAAACGCGACGCGCAACAGCAACCGGCACCCCCCCCCCCCCCACGGGGCTGCACCATTGACCCCCACCCCCCCTCCTCACGACCACAGAACACGACACGCGGTCGGGGGGCGCACCGGATGCTCCCCGAAGTCGTCGGCGACCAGGGCGCCCCAGAAGCGGGCGTTGTCCCAGCCCACGATGCCGTCCGGCCCCACGCAGCCCCCCTCGTAGCGGTGCAGCAGCGCGTGGAGGTACGTGGCGTCGGGCTTCCACCGCGAGTTCAGGATCGGGGGCTCACAGAAGGCCTCGGGCTTCGAGGAGCTGACGGGGGTGACCAGGCAATGGGCCTCGTCCAGCCCCCCGATCCCCAGGTACAGCACCGCCCGCAGCACCATCAGAGCCGCGGGGGGCAGGTCGCCCCCGTCCAGCGTCGCGATCGTCTGCGCGACCGGGGGCAGGCGCCGGGGGTCCAGCGCGCCCAAGGGCCGGCAGGTCATAAGCCGGCCCGCGATCTCGAGCGGCGCCGCGGTCCGGAGGTGCCGCAGCACACGGGCCACAGCGGCCGCGTCGGCGGCGTAGCGCCGCGCCGCGCCCCCCAGGCCCGGGTCGTCGCACGCGCGCGACGTCATCGCGCACAGCGCAAGGGGCGCGCGCTCCGGCGCAGACTGCGGTGCGGAGCCCGGGGGCCGGCGGGGGCGGCGCCCAGTCAGGGCAGCCGCAACCGCCGCAACCGCCGGCAGCGCGGCGGCAAAGCACAGCGCCGGGCGCGCGGGGCCCGGGCCCGGCGGTTGCGTGGGACCGGGGCGCGCCAGAGGCCGGCGGGGCCGGCGGTGCGCAAGCTTTGCTGCGGTGGTCCACAGTGGGCCCGGCGCGGCACCGGGGCCGGTTTGGAGCGCCCCCCGACGAGAACGTGCTGCGGGGCCCCCAGGGCCCACGACGAGAGACCGCAGCGCAGGCTCCGTCCCGGCGGCCGGGGTCACGGGTGAATGGTACGCCACAGCGTTTGCCACTGCAGTGGGCCCCGGACCGCACCACAGCGCCCCTCCGAGCGCGAGGAGGGCCGCTCCGCAGAACCAACGGCACGTTCGAGGGCGGTAAGCGCCGGGACGGCCGTCGTCGAGGGAGGCCATGCCCCTTCAGATGCGGGGCGCCGGCGCGCCGGGGCTGTGATGCATGGCTGAGAGCGTGGCGGTGGGTGTGGCATGGGACAGACCCCAGACAACCCCCGGGGTCACTGGCACTGTTTATTGTGTTCGGAGTTGCGGACTGCCACACAACCTGAGACCCCGGATTGAAGAAGGTTTTAGGATATCGTTGTACACAAGCATGTGGTTTGATCATATGCTACTCAAGACACGAGACAACGACTCAGAATCAAGGTTCAGAGTGTCCACTGCTACGATGATCCCGGAAACGACTATAGCGGATCTGACACGTAGTTAGGAAATAGCTGAGTCTGAAACCGGGTGATGCAGTGGGAGACTGCCACGCCCGTAGGCTTCCCAGTGCACATGAGGCACACTGACTGTCGGCTGAATAACTAGGCTGAAGAACTGAGGTACCCGATACAGGTCGCATCAAAGGCCCCAAGAACATGTTCACAATTGTGGTGCTCACCACAAAGGGTGTTCATCTCTTGTTCAAGCTCCCGGGCCGCTCTGCTGCTGATGTCATGCGTGCGGCGCCCAAATCCCAAACATTCGTCTGTTCCAAGCTGCACATTCTCCTCCCCTTGTGGCCCCTGTTGGGCTTGTTTCAGGACTGGCTGGTGCACCAGCTCCGGGCCAGTGCCCTCGGGTCGAGTGAGGTTCTGGCCGACGCATGTGCGCTGCTGGTGAACCAGCACAGTCCCATGGGGTGCCCGTAGATTGGCCCGCTTTGTGTGCGCAATTGTCCTCAACTTGAGGCCCGTGATGCCCAATCAACCGAAATGAACGCGCCGTTTGTGAATCAGTCCTACTTTCGGCGTGTGCCCAAGTTCAAGCCCAGAAAAGTTCTGGGCAAACGGTATGGCAAACTCTTCAGGGCTCAACGGTCGGTACTGATTGGCTGAATGTCATGGACCTTTCCAGCAGACGTCCCTCAATTGATCTGATTGGTCGATCGGCAGAAACCGCCTCCCACCGGGTTGGCCTCAAATGGTCAGGTTGCAGTGTCCGCATTTGGCTCTGGCTGCGCCTGCCCCACAGCTGTCATCGCCATCTGTCCAATCTGCCAATGTTCGGCGGAGCCTCAGCTCGAGGTCTGTTCAGCAGTTCATCCCTCGTCCCTGTGTCCGCTCGCTGCATTCGCTTCCTGGGCTCTACAGGGTTATGCGTGCATCCAGGTCAATGGTCACTCCCTTCCCGTGGTGCTGCTGTAGCTGGCCCCATTCGGCCACACTAGGTCGGGCTTTGCTGGGGCCTTAGGTTGAAAAACCCAGTGGGTACAGGATCGGTTAAGGTCAAAGACATTCAACATTCAACACTCAGGGGGTAAGGCATCGTGACCCTTCAGTGCTGCATGACATCGTTGAAGCCGTGGAGGGGGAGCCCGGCGCGGATGCATCCGAGTGGGGCTCCTGTGACGAAGTCTCATAGTTCAGTTCCTTCCGGGGGGACAGGGGTTCTTCGCCCTCCATTGCCACCAGCTCCAACGATGCTAGCAGCTGCAGGGACACTCGGGGGGACATGGGTGACAGGGGTTGTGGCGTGTGGAACGTGGTTCTCGCTGGTCCCACACGGTAGGGCGTGCTCGTTCGCCGGCTTGTGGCTGGCGTGGCCTCCGTGTGATTAGGCAACGGGCCGCGTACCGCCGACCACTGGAGTGTGGATCCTGGTGTGGCCTGGCGATGTTTCTTTTTGATTTGCACCGGTGTACACACCTCGATATCCCACAGCGGTGAGAGGGGGGTTGGGCGCCCTGATGGCGTTGTAACTGGGGTGTACGACTGTGTTACCGGCGGTGTACTGGGCATCGCCGCCTCGTGCGGGGCTGTGAGTGGCGTTAGCGACTGCGAGTACTCGTTTTCCTCCCACCCCCAGATGGATGTCTCCTCTGGCAGGGGGGCGTCTTCCTTCTCTGTCGGGTGTGGGCGCCTTGAAATGCGCCCGAAGAGGAGCGGTGACCGGCGGCGTCCCACATCGGCGAGGTGGTCCGCCCGTCCATTTCCTTTGATGCCGATGTGGGACGGTATGTGTAGCCACTTGACTTCCTCTCCCCACTGCTCTACGAGCTCCAGGATCTGGATCCAGAGGTCCACGTGCTTCACTTTACCCGCTGAATTGTGCCACTTATGTCGCCTCCAGCGCTGTGCCCAGCCCAGCACCCCGTTAACAACCAGTAGTGAGTCCGGACATATCAGCGACCGTTGCCCTGCGCGGTGTCCCTGCAGGCTGCGGAGGGCGGCTCGTAGTTCCCCTCTGTTGTTTGTTTGGTCTTCTTCCACCGGGATGAACTCTGCAGTATCCCGTTCGTCCCCAAAAAATACACCGTAGCCCCCCACCCATCCTACTTCTGGATGTTTTTCCGACGACCCGTCTGGATAGATGATTTGCCATCCCTGTTGTTGGTATCCGCGGATGATTTCTTCGCACCGTGCTGCCAACTCCTCTGCATGTTGGAATTTTTTGGGCCGCTTGCGCGCTGGCAGGCGCAGTTGGGGGGGGGACCTGGTGGATGAGACCGCCACTCGTGGGTGCTGTAGAACAGTACCGTCCCTCATGGACTCCAGGGCCTTTATCAGCAGTGTAATTTCATCCGTGGGGAGGATGGGGGACGGGTGTTCTTCCCACCCACGCAACACTTTCAGCCACAACGCTTGGAACTGGTCCCACGTGGGCCGCCCTTTTTAAGCGTACAGCACCCGGGTTGGGGGGGGGGGGGGGGCAGAACGAGGATCCAGAACAGAGCAAAACTGATGGTTTTGTTTGTTCGACACTGAACCTCGAGGCAGGACCCTCTGATTTGAATTCATAACAGAGAGAAGATCCATTGGTGCAACGGTCGGGCGGAGGCTATGAAGCTATTTTGGTCCGGCATCACACTACCCAGTGTTCCAAAGCCCGTCGAGATCGTTTTTGGTTGTATCATATCGCCGAGGGCCTCGTAGTTTAACAGTTTGCCCCCTCTGCACCAGGACTCCCACCGTATGTCTCACATACCCAGCACCAACGACCTGTAGCAAGGCGGGCCCTGGGGTGTCAAGTCCAAGTTTGTCACTACCCAGTAACCTAGTAATTTTTTGAAAATTTTCGCTTTTTTTACCTAGTAAAAAAAAACTTTTTAAAAAAAAATTTTTACTAGGTTTTGCTACATTTTACGAGGTTTTACTACATTTTACTAGGTTTTACTACGGCGCATACTAGGTTTCACCAAATGCCCTGTTGTTGCACGGCACGCGCACAGTGCGGCACCTTTCTGATGGTTCTGGAGATTTTACCCCATGAAGAGGCGGGTGTTCCCACATGCTTGTGGATGGTCGCCAGAGGCCTTTGAATGATACCTCGTGTATATCGAAACTTTGTACGGTGCGTGCACGGTGCGCGCGACACCCTCAAACAGGACCGCGCCTTGCCATGTTCACATTTAACGACGTCACCAAGCAATGCGGCCTCCTTGGTGGACGCGAATTGCAGTAGATATCGAGAGAAACGGTCACACGTGGTGGGAACGCAACGAGGCTGCTGTGCACCGGCCATGTACAAACCTGATGTGCACCGCCCATGTCGAAGCATACCGGAATTGACAGGACCATGTGCCGTTACTTCACGTTCATGATATGGACCACCTGCAATGCAATATTAGCGTGGAGCATCCGTGTACGGTACAGTACTTTCAGGGGGTAGATGAATCAACACGGGTTTCTGAATTGAAACCGCCTGCAGTTCTCCGGAACACAGGGTTTTGGAATTCAGCCAAGGCATTTGGAACCCGATGGCAGATCGATGCTGCCTGGCCGCTGTACTCGATGTTATATGTCAAGGGATCTCCAGATATCATGGTGCATCAATTTTCCGTGGATGTTGCGTGCCTAAATGCAATGTGTACGGTGGAGGGGTATCCTCATACGCGCATCTATGACGGTGCTCTATGTGTATCACCCCGTGTTCTTATGAGACTTAATTTAAAAACGGCTGGAGGGGGGGGGGGGGGGTAAGGCAGTTAGACCATAGCCTATTGCACCTGTTTGGCATCCCCTTAATTTCCTGTGCTTACAACTTTTTGTAGCCCACCAGGTTAAAAGACTGCTGTCCCTGCCAAGATGAACCTTTTCCTTCTCTACTGATGTGCTTGAGAACCCAACCAGGTACAAACGAGTGATTGTCGACACGCCGTTCACGGGCGGCAGACAGTGGTCTTGAAAACAGGGCACACATTAGACTCCACTACGTCAGGCCCAATTGCACGTCATTCCTCACCTCACAAACATGCACATACGAAGCAGCAAAGGAGCAATTGCCAATCTGCCTAGAGAGTATACGTGAATAGGCCTTGTATCTATAGATTCCAACCACCCCAACGCAGCCTTGCCCACACAGCAAAGCATTCTGTTTTTTTTTTGGGGGGGGTGCTGACCAAGATGAGCTGGCATAGCCCGCTCACTTCACAGTACTCGAGATGACCTCTCAGAACCAAGGTTCAGAGCTGTCCAGTGCTACAATGATCCCACATTGGCTGTGGTAGCGGATCTGACACGTAGTGAGGATTAGCTGAGTCTGAAACCAGGTGATGCAGTGGGAGGCTGCCACGCCCGTAGGCTTCCCAGTGTGCATGAGGCACAATGACTGTAGCAAGCAGCACCCAGCAAGGCATTCTGTTTCGTTCGTAGCCCTATGGCGGTAACTCAGGGGATGCTGTTCGCAGAATGCACACACAATGCAAAGTGTTGTATGATGGTAAATCGTCAAACCCTAGCTTTGGCCCTTTTCCACAAGGTGCTTGCTTGGGGGCGGAAAAAGAGTCTAGTTATATTGACGACAGCACGTTGATGAAAACATGTGACGGTTGAGGGGTTCGCCCCCTGCATAGCTTCTACACCACTGCTTGGATATTGGACTATGTGGGGAATTGTCCGATGACTTGTCCACTTTGGAATTCCTCAAGACAGCAAGGGTTACGTAGGCCATTGCCCTCTTCCCTGAGAGGACATAGTTTTACGTAGCCATTTCACTATTCCACAAGACGGCAGGGGTGACGCAGCCGGTTCATTTCTCTTGAGATGGTAGGGCTTATGTAGCCATTTCACTTCTCCCCCAAATGGCCGTTACATGGCCATTTCTCTTTTCCCCCGGACAGCAAGGGCTTCACTCCTCCCTGAGACAACATTCTACGTCTACCTGAGCTGGCCATTTCATATCTCCCCGAGACGGCAGGGGTCACGTAGCCATGGCCCTTTTCTCCGAGACAGCCGGGGTTACGTAGCTGACCCCTTCCACAGCACTAACATGCTGTGTGGCCAGTCCACTTTTTGTTGCATCCTGCATTCCAGTGCATAGTTGTCCTTTGGGTGCCCAATTTGTTTGTTTATATGGGGACATTCAAGTACAAAGTTGGAGACAGCAAATTAACACACGTGTCTCTCTTGCTGCTTTGCTGTGTTGTCCAGAGGTGGTGGGTGGACAGCATGTGCGCATTCACGTTGACCAAGTAGTACATTGACTCGGTTCTTCATATGAGTTGTGTTCTTGGAGCATTGCTTTATGCTTTCAAGAGGTCATGGTTTTCATGTACTCCAATGGCAAATGTGCACACAATAAACACCCAGTGCAAAGTTTCCCCGCCAGCGCACAACTATAAACAAAAGTAGTATCAGCCATGGAAAAAAACGTGATCTTCATGGACGACAACCAGAAGATGGAACAGCCAAATTCCATGGTTCCAATAGTGGCCTCATGTTGTTTTGACAAGGACGTTGTCCCAAGAGGGGGGGGGGGGGTCGTGGAGTTTTCCATCAGCGAGCACAGTGAGTTTTATACCAAATGCGGACCCAAGGGCGGGCCGGGCCCAGCACAGTAACAGGTCCCCTCCCCCCGACACGCAAGGCAAAGCCATTTGTCACCATCACGTAAGGTATCTGCACACCGCATATATGAACCGCTGTACACATGCTAGTCCTACACTGAGACTGCTATTCACAAACTTGTCGGGCTTCTCTGAACCCGAAGGGAAAGGGAAGCACAGGGGCCGTGAAAGGAAAGAGACATCCGCCAAGATTGGCATGTTTTCGTTGTGGCTGGGTCAGGCCTTGGCGAGCATGGCAGAGCTGTGCTGCCCACAGGGCACTCCAGTAGAGTTGCATCAGAGCGGGACAGTGCTATAGCTGTCCCACACGAAAGAGCGGGGCAGCGGACAATGCAAGGAGTTACTACTACGGATGACTCGAAGGAGAGATGGCATATGCAGTCCCCATGCCCATCCTCGTTGTGAGGCTGGAAGAAGACTGTGCGTCAACTGCCACTGCTTGGGCCAGTTCTGCAAAGGAGGCGAATGAAGGCCCCCCCCCTGCAAGAGTAAAGCTAAAGGTCCAAAATTTGACGAGAACAACACCTAGTGTCGCTCTGACAAGAGCGGTGGGGTGCACCATAAGACGCAAAGCAGTCAGCATTGCACCATGAATGCAATAGCAATTTCAGGTAATTTCCCAGTCTCCACCTCCAAAGGACAAGGGGTGAAAGCGGGTGACGGGACAGCAATCAATATCCCTAAAATGCCATCCGCATCCTCAAACCACAGGAAAAATCTGATTTTCAAGAACCGCCAGAAAAAGGAACCACCAAATTCCATGGTCTCAAAGGGTGCGAAAACAACACCCACCGTTGCTCTTGCAAGAGGCGCGGGGGGGGGGGGGGGGAGGGGGGGCGAGAGGCCACAATCCACTAGAGGTCGCTGTCATTAGTGTTGCTGCTCCTGCTGTGGTTGTTGTTGTCATCGTCGTTATCATCGCCGTTGTTGCGATGGCTGTTCTTGCTGCTGCTGCTGCTGCTGCTATTGCTGATGTTGTCGTGGCTGCCATTGTCGTTGCGTCCCCATCGATGGCGCCGGCGCCACTGCCGTCGTCGTCGCTATCATCGTCATCGCCTTCGTCGTTGGCCTTGCTGTGTTGCTTTGGCGGTCGTACACTGTGTTTGTCGTGCAGCAGCAGCAGCAGCTGCTGCTGGACCAGCAGCACAAGCACCACCAAAAAGCTGCCACCAGCACCAGCTCCAGCTGCAGCTGCAACCCGCTGTTGCTGCTGCTGCTGCTGCTGCTGCTGCTGCTGTTGTTGTTGTTGTTGTTGTTGTTGTCGTCAACGTGTTCGTCGTTGTTGTTATGGGCGGCCACAAGCAGGTCACAGAGCGCTCCACACATGCACGTCCTGGTATGCATATGCAGCAATGTTCGGCAATTCCAGAGACAATGGGTGAGTACACTGATCCGAATTGTTCTCCATGCCTGATTCGCCGTATTTTGTCAACACAATGTGTTTGCATGGCACAGTGCAGTTACGCGCTCGCTGGTTAGGTTGGTCAAGTAAGGCACCTTGCCTAAGGCTGATACAAGACCATCAAGTGCAGCGGCGGCGGCCGCCGTAGTGGTGGTGTTGTTTTGGCCGGGCGTGTAGCTGAGACCCTTTGGAAGGATGAGGCACACCGGGTTATTCTGAGGCATGTACACAGAGACCTGCTGCAGCCGCTGGGTAGCAGCCCATGGTGTCTACTTGAGATGCCGCGAAAGGCTCATGCACGAGGCCTGGCTCATAATGTTGTGATTGTCAGATTGCCACATTTTTTGTCTTTGGTAGGGGAGGTTAACCAACGGAACCCGGGCCGTTGGTCTGCCCGACACAGGAGGAGGTGGAGGGGAGGAGGAGGAGGAGGATCTATAACTGGGCACCGTGTGGTACACCGGGCCCCCCAAAAACTTTTTTTTTGGGATATGGATTGCTGTCCTGCCCCCCATTTTCACCCCTTCTTGCCCTTTGGAGGTGGAGGCTTGGGGGGTCAGCCGACGTTCACGGTGCAAAGGTCACCGTTTGTGTCTTCCTGCAGCGCGTGCGAACAACGCCCTTGTCAGAGCAACCGTAGGTGTTGTTTCTGCCGAATTCACTTTGACCGTTCGTCCTGCAGAGGGGGGCTGGGAGGCTATCCATGACACCAGATGTGAGACGGGGATCGTGGGTGGTATCCACCAGGAACCCGGGCGTTTGGTTGTTTCGGGTACAAAGGATAGCTCGTGCCTGCAGCAGCAGGCACAGGGATGCTGCAGTAGTAAGCAGTGTGACCAGCAGTCCATCACCATCATCACTAGAACTCCTTATGTCTCCTATTCCCACCACTAGAACTTAAACTCAATGTATTTCCGGTTCCCATCACCAGATTTCGTTATACAGCGGAGATAGCTCAAAATACCCCCCCCCCCAACAGAATCGCCCCCCCCCCCCCCTCGAAAATCGATTTTTTTTTAAATTCAGGGATTTCGCGAATTTTGGCGATTTTTACCCTCATTTGGTGATTTTTAGTGCATTTTTGCCTGTGCAAGGGACTTTCCGTGGTTTCCAGACGCTCGCTGACTTCCCAATACTTAGAAAAGGTGAAAAACAACGGTTTCCTGTTCGTGAAAAAAATCGTTATTTTCGGCGTGTCTCCCATTCCACTCTGACCCTTAAAACTGCCGCCCGACTTCCAGTCCTGATAGACACAGACAACCTGGACCATGGCAACCTGGCGACGCCCGCTCACCAGAAGGCACTCCAGAACCCTCTCGGAATCAAGGATCAGAGCCGGCCAGTGCTACGATTGTCCCACAAGGCGATGCCGTGGCGGACATGACATGTGGTGAGGATAAGCTGGTTCTGATACCAGGAAATGCAGCGGGAACTGCAACGCCCGAAGGCATCCCGGTGTGCTCCTGGAGCACAAGAAAGACTGAAGGCTGAGCGAAAACAGCGGTGTGCATGCAGCAATCCACATCCCTGAAATACCATCCCCAGCCCCAAATCACAAAACACCCCCTGGTCTTCATGGACAGCTGCAAAAAGGAACCGCCAAATCCCACGGTTCCAAAAGTCCCAGACACAACACCTGTTGCTCTGACAAAGACGATGTTCTCGCAAAGAGGGGGGAGGGGGTGCAAACGGGACGTCATCTCATCCCCCCCCCTCCGCAAACAGCCCTGCCCCCATGCGGCCCGCACCTCCCCAGTAACCCCCACCCACCCATTCCCCATCCATAAGCCGCACTCCCCAAGAGACGAAGGGGTGCGACCTCACGAGCGGGGAGACCAATGGTGGAGCAGGCCAATAGGATCCTTGTTTGAGTTCAGTGCCCCCGCAACTCCACCCCGGCAGGCAGCGAAGGCAGGGGCGCGGGCAAGCAACGGAGCCGCATCGCCAGCCCTGGAAGCGGCGCACCAGCGCACCCCTTGCCCAAGCCGGGGCCCGGTACCAAAACACCGCTTTCCCGTAGGTCACCCGGACACGCCGTCGCTTGTGCACAGCCCAGAAACATGCCATTCAAACACTAGGGCCTCCAAACAAGGGACGTCATCAGCGACAGGGCCACCGTAGGATATGGAAATGTGCAAACAACCACAACCAGAATTGCAGGAACGACTGCCCGTCGGGCATACCGCATGAATTTGGGCCCCGGAAGGAAAACACTAACATCCGCGACATGTGCCCGGCACTACATACACGATTGCGGGACCGTCATCCCAAAAATGGTTTTGGCAGTGAGAAAGATGCCGTTGGTGGCCATGAGTCGGGCAGCAAGGGGGCTCTAAGAGGGCACATTTGCCCGGCGCGTGCCCGGCGTGCCCGGCGCACCGGGCATCCAAATCAATGTTCCGGCCATCTATCCCAATGCTTTACCCCCAAGCATTACTCCCTCCTCGGGCCTATGAAACCTAAGCACAAATGACACAAGGTCGGCCATAGACCGCGTGTAACGCACGGTACCGTGCGCTGGAGACATATTTTGGTGTCTAAAATGGGAACAAACAAATACAAGCCCCATGGAGAGCCCCCACCGTCATCCCAGGATTGGGGTGGGAGAACGGGGGGGGGGGGGGGGGATCGGGAGAAACTTTGCCCGGCGCACCCGGCGCACTAACGTTGCCTCTGAGGTTGCCTCCTGCGCTTCATGGGCACTGCATCATTCAAGTCTGCCGGGCCTGAGGCCCTGCTGCTGACCCCAGGGCAAAGCACGTAGGTCCAACGGCATTGTCCCGGGGACGGCTGGCGACCTTCCTCCAACAAAGCCACGGTGCTCCTGATGGGTCACTCCCCGTGCCCTGACAGTTTGGCACCCCTCGCACGCCGACGCCGGCATGCGTCACACTCAGCCATCCCCAAGACTGTGAGACTTGGAGGGTGCTCGCCACCGCTGACGCGGGAAATATATATGCAAGGGGGAGCAAACAATTTCATGCTGCACTGAAGCACCGGAACCCAAGCGAAGCAATGCTCAATCTTTTTTTTTTTGGTTCAGACTTTGGCAAGCCGGCAAAGCCCTCTTACCAAATGGTACTTGAGAGAGCTCACGGCTGTGGGGCGAGCTAAACCTGAAACCAGAAGATGCAGCGGGAACTGCCACGCCCGGAGGCATCCCACGGTGTTACGGGAGCACGTAGAAGACTGAAGGCTGAGAAGAATCAGCGGAGAAATGTTCAATTTCCATGCCAGACCTGCTTTCAGCAGTTCAAGCGAGACACAAACGGCAAGCTTGCAACCAGTACAACACCGAAAATGGCCTCAATGGGAGACCACGCCTTCCGGTGCCATGCTACAACATAAATCAATTCATCAGAGGCGCAAGTCGGATTGATGGGCTGTATGTACAACACTGGTATATATGGCGGGCGCAACGCTGGCAGTCCTTCAGCGATGCTCCGTACTACCTACGACCCTAAAACTGCCGTCTGCTGCCGTCTCTGCTTCCGCTCATACGGTGCCACTTATAGGCGGGTGCTGTACATTGCCGGACAACCAGATTCAGTCTATGGAGAGCATCAATCGCAGGCATAAGGGAAGCCGCTGCCCTCGCATGCCCGCATCACACCACCCCTACACCTACACCCCTCCACAGCCCCCATTTCCCCTGAGGCGGGCGACAGTCCACAGCCTCATCTCACGCCTTGCACGTGAGTGGGACCGGCCAAGCGATGGTCGATACAACACCAGCAGCATACGGTCGCAAGGGGTCCTGACACGTCCCTTTGTTCAGGCCTCTGCACAAGTCAGAGGTAGGCTGCAGCACGCCACTGGGAAAAAGGTTTCTGGACTCTGCATCAGCAGCGTGGCCGTCAACACCCTCTGAATATGTGAATATGAAGGACCCAGGGCGTCTTTTGAGCGGGGCGGGGGAGGGGGGGAGGGGGGGAGGGGGGGAGGGGGTTTGGGACCCAACAGTTTGTGTACCAGAAATGGCCCGACCAGATTCTCCCAATTGTAAACTTCGTTTTTTCCCACGATAGTCACTTTGGTCTGGGGGGACGGGTTTGGGGGGAGGGGGGTAACGGAAGACCTGCAGCCAAGAGGTTGTGGCGTCTGTCAGTCAGGGACAACCTACAGGGCTTGCCACACGCCTGCCACCGAGCAGGACGTGATGGGATGCCATTGCCCGTCCCTAGTACTGGGGTCTGTCACCTTCCAACCGCCGTCGGTTACCTCCAATCGCCGTCAGTTACTCTCCAACCGCCGTCGGTTACCTCCAATTGCCGTCAGGTATCCTACAACCGCCGTCGGTTACCCTCCAGCCTTGGCACATCTCTCTGGCAGACAAGGGAGCGGTCGGCGGGGCCCTTCGGTTGGGAACGAGAATAGCGGAAGGTGGCCACCGTGCTCCCCCGGCAACCTTTGCGAGAACAACGGTAAAAAGCTACCGGAAAAAACAACCGGAGTCAACGCCTCGTGTTGCACCGACAACGGCGGTGTTGGCGCGCCAGTCTGGTGTCCACCACCCGGCGCGTCTGCCACGGGGACCTGGGGGCATCAAAGGCACATGGAACGGGGGGGGGGGGGGAGGGGGGGCGAGGCCGAACGGGCCATATATAAAGGTGGCGTCCCAGACACAACTCAAGCAACGGAAGTGGGTGTCGATAGGAGTCAGCTGGTGATCGTGCGGCACCCCGTCGTACCCGCCCCCGTCACAGCCCAGAACTCACTCGGAGCCTGTGCGTCCAGCACACAGGGGATTACCCGCACCGCGCACGCACCGCGTAACGTGTTGGAACAAACTACGGGGAAAAGGTCATTCCTTGGGACCCCAAAAAATGGTGCACCATGGAGGGTTCTGGGCTGCGTGTTGTTACTTCTGGAGGGTTGCTGTTGGTTACTGGCGGGCTCTGGCACCGTGCGCGCACACATGTAGAATACTCCCTCCGTGGCACAGTACTCCCCTACTCCTTGTATAAGCTTTAGCAAGACCAACTCTAAAGTTCCAAAACTTCACGGAAACAATGCGCAGTGTTGCTCTGACAAGAGCGTTGGTCACGCGCGCCGCAAAATCGAAGCAAGCTGTGACCGTTGCGTCGTGAAGGAACTCATCGTCAGCTTACAGGCCACGGCTTACCATTACCCGCGGGGGATGGGGAGGGGGGGATGGCAGCCTGGGCTCCTCCGCCTGACCCTCCCACCCACCCACACCAGACAATTTTTCTCAGGGAAAAGGTTTATCAAATGGGCCCGAAATTGGAGGTCGATTTTGTGTACACAAACCTTTTTTTTTGGCCTCTGGCCCACCCCCCACCCCTGATAAGTGACATTCGCCACGAAGCCGTGGCCTGCTCCCCAATCTCCACCTCAAAGGACAAGAAGGGGTAAATCTGGGTGGCTGTCTCTCAATGGCTGAAGGGCTGCATGGGGGTGCTGCCCGCGCGCCACAGCCGCGGGACGGGAGGAGAACTGCCTTGTGCAGGCTCCCCAGCCTCTCTCAAATGCACCGTCGTGGACCAGAATAAATCGGTTGGGAGACGGTTGGGAGTCGGTTGGGGCGAGACGCCACGGTTTTGTACCTGCGATGCCACACCCACGGACAATGCGTTTCCGGAACAGGTGGTAAGTGTATTCCAGGTCTTCCAGGATGCCCACTGATGCATCCACACAACAGGGGCTGCACATCACCAGCGTGCCCCATGGCCCCGCAACAACCCCCAAGGCAGCCCCCCTCCCTCTTAAAAGTACCCCACGTACGCCAGCTCCTCGGGCGTCCGCGGGGTGGGCCAGTGCATGGGGTCGGGCGCCGGCACGAGCTCCGGGTAATCGAGCTCGAACTCCGGGGACAGCGCGGACGCCGCGGGGGGGCCCAGCGCCCCCGACTTCGCGACGCACAGCGCGAAGACCACGGCGAGGGGGACGAGGGCGACGAGGCTGAACAGCGCCAGCAGCGCCTCGTCGGAACCCTCGGCGCCCGTGGCGAGCTGCAGGTACGTGATGGTGCACTGGGAGCTGTTGGAGGCGTCGGCCTGGCCCACGACGTAGCACGTGGCGGCGGTGGGACAGCCGTCGATGCTGCTGTTGGCGAAGGAGGTCACGCAGGACCCGCTTGTGGCGTACTCTGCGAGGACGACGGCCAGCGGCAGGGCGCTGTCGGTGCTGATGACCTCGAGGCGGAGGTCGGACCCGGCGCTCACGCCCCCCATGTACAGGGGCCGGGCGGAGCTCGTAACGCCGTCGAAGATCAGGTAGCTGCCGGTCGCGAAGGTCACCTGCGGGACAGTTTTGGAATTGGAATTGGAATTGGAATCAGAATCAGAATCAGAATTACAATTAGAACAACAATTAGCACAAATGCATTTGAATTAGAATTTAAATTAGAATTTGAGTTGCAGTTAAAATTGAATTACAATCAGAATTTGAGTTAGAATCAGAATTAGAATTTCATTAGAACGAAGGGACCTCGGGCCGTCCAGTAGCCAGCTGATCATTGAGGCACACAATTAGACGGCACTGGAAGGGCAACGGACGGCGGTTGGAGGGTGACCGACGGCAGTCGAAGAGGAACCGACGGCGGCAGAAGGGCAGCCGACGGCGGTTGAAGGATAAGCGATGGCGGTTGGAGGTAACCAACGGTGGGGGAAGGGCAACCGACGGCGGTCGAAGGACAACCGATGGCGGTTGGAGCTAACCGACGGTGGTTGGAGGGTAACCGATGGCGGTTGGAGGATAAGCGAAGGCGGTTGAAGGTCGATGTTTTGCAAAAATCAAACAAACAGACGACAAAACCGCTCGTCCGCCAAACCACGCTCGTCACCTGCCCCGCGGAGGAGGAGTAGGCGGTGTTGCTGGCCAACGTGCAGTTGACGTACACCAGCAGCCCGGTCCCGGAGCCGATGCTGAGGTCCGCGAACGTGTCGCTGCACGACGTCACCGTCACGATGGTGCTGATGTCGGTGCGGCGCGCGGTGTTGGAGCCGCGCCGCATCCGGTGGGGGATGGACCAGGTGTTGCCTGTGCTCGTCAGCACGCCGCTGGTCACCTGGAAGTACTCTGTGTAGCCCAGGCCGGAGAACGTGGTGGCCGACACGGAGGCCAGCGACGCCTGGAAGCAACAACAGTCGCCACCAGCCCGTGCCACGCGCAGGGCGATGGGGTGCCACCTCAGGGAGGGCCCCTTGCGTCACGGAGCTTGATGTTGCAGTGTACGGGGGGTGGAGGCTGGGGGGGCTACGAACGTGCGACATTTGGAATGGCAAAATCTGGTGCGGAGAGAATTCGGTACCAATTCGTAAATGCCACTGCCAAATTTGGTACAAAATTCCCAGACTGTGGCACAAGAACAAGCATAGACCGTGACTGTTGGCTTCTGGATGCTTGCGACTATTTCTTGGAGGCTCCTTCTTGGCTCCCGGATGCTTGCGACTATTTCTTGGAGGCTCCTTCTTGGCTCCCGGATGCTTGCGACTATTTCTTGGAGGCTCCTTCTTGGCTCCCGGATGCTTGCGACTATTTCTTGGAGGCTCCTTCTTGGCTCCCGGATGCTTGCGACTATGTCTTGGAGGCTCCTTCTTGGCTCCCGGATGCTTGCTATCATTTCCCGGGGGGCCCTGGATGCGTGGTGCTTTCGACACTGGACCACAGACCACGCCCCCGGCACCGTACAGCACGACGTGTGGTGCTGCATTTCTCTGGGAAATGATGGACCAACCGTCATGTACAATGACAAGACGCAGGCCGCTGTAGCCCCCAACGGGCCTTCCAAAGGGCCCCTGTAGAGTAAACTGCGCCGGCACAAGGGGAATGTGCAGACCCCGAGCGCTAAAAATGACACCCAGAAAAATGGCTTTGGGCCTAAAAATACCGCGGCAACATTCGGTACACTTTCGTTGTGCCGAAGTTTGCCATTCCAAACTTCGCCTGTTCCTACTCCCCCCCCCCCCCCCCGGCGTACCAGGGCTATGGACATGCGGTTGTAGCGGAGGTGCATGTGTTGTGGTGCAGCGCGCATTTAGGGATTACCTAGAAAACCACCCATACGGCCCCACCCCCCCAACTTAGTACCTATCCTACCTATTTTGAGGTCGCCCAACACAATGGTCTTGTTAGTTTTTGCTGGGGGGGGGGGGGGGGCGATGTTACCGAGTTTTTTTTTTGGGTGTAATGCATGAAGCTGGCGTTGAGGGCAGGACAGAGCAAGGATGTGCTCACAGGGGGGGGGGGGGGGAGGGGGCGTCCAGTTCAGTCCAGTTCAGCTCCAGTCCAGTGCAGCGTGAGCAGGGGATCCCAGAGGGGGGGGGGGGTGTAAAAAGTCTTTTCGGGTTTAGGGGGCATTTGTGAATTCCCCGGTTCATTCTGCGCGTTTTGGACATGCACAACTCGGGGGCAGAGATGCATTAGATAGGAAGGGGCCTCAGAGGTGGCCCCAGCGGCGGTTAGACAGGCGGTTGGAGGAGGTTGCCGAAGCAGTTCGGGGCGGTTACTGTCGGTTACAAATGCCATTGAAGCTGGCACTTGGCGTCAGGGGGACGGTGGCTGGGCATGGGCCGGGCGCCCTGGAGGGGCGGGGGGGGGACGGGGCTCCCACCCTTCCAATGCATCCCTGCTCGGGGGGGCATCTGTCTTGCGCCTGTCTGTCCTGCCCACCATGCACTGTTAGGGATAGCCAAGCAGGCTGCCCACCTCTCAGAGGTTGTGTTGAACCCACCCTCTACGCCCCTGACACAACGGGTAGGCACCTCACGCCCCCATCAGCGCATGGCGGGTTCGCTTCTCAAAAGGCGAACATACATACATACATACACCGGAAAATACCGCCCCCTCCCCTGTCCTAACACGGAACAGGTCCTGGTTCAAGGGGGCAAAAGTGCGGAAACACCCCGTCGCCGTGCTTTGGACAGGGCCGTGTCACCGCGCGGCACGTAGCCCGGAACACATGTTGCGTACATACGCCAACCCCTACCCCCTCAAAACAATGGCAACATAAAGCAACAGCCCAGCACACACCCCACAACACAAGAGCACATGGGACTACAGCTACACCAACACTTTGCCACCCATGCCGACCCCCATAAGTGACCCTTCCGGAGCCGGAGCCCCACCATCACCATCAAGGGGCATCCCCAGGGGGGGGGGCGGGGGCTGTCGCAGCCGATGGCAGGGCTCAAAAGCGCAGGCAATGGCGCCCTTCCAAAGGCCGCAGGGTAGAGTCCGCTTTGCAAAGGTACGGTCCGATCATTGGCATGACCCACGGGCCCTCCTCAGAGGCAGAACTGAGCACCGCGGCACTGATCTTCGGGCATCTGTTGCGCAGACCCTTCCTCATGAGACCGAATACGTTTTGGCCCATTCTTTGCTCAATGAGCCCCTTTAGAGATCGCCATTACTCCCAAGTTTCCTGGACACACAATGCTCCCGAAATGGGGATGACAATCAAGTCCAGCCCAAAGCCACAAACCACATTCGCAATTGGACTGGAATCGCAAAAACGATGGTTCCCAACAAGACCCACAAGTGCGAAAACACGGGGTCGCGGTGTTTGCACGAGCCTGTGTTTGGTCAGTATGTAGATGAGGACCCGGTGACTGAAGTGCTCACTATCCGATGTGAACAAAATGCAGCCTGCCAGCCTGGGGTGGGGTGGAAATGAGACTGGAGGCGGAAATGTGGATGCTGCGGTGTAGGTTGATGATAAGCGACATGGAGGTAGGGATGAGAATACTGTGCATATGGTGGAGTGGGGGATGGCATTGGCGAGGGCACTGTGAATGGACATTGAAAGGACAGCGCGTATCAGTGGTTGTTGAGTCAGCAGCAGATTGCTGCCAACGGCAGGGAGGTGTGGCCGGAGGGGAGCGCAGGACTGCCTCAGAGGGGCCCCAGAGGCATGCTAAGGCGCTTGTTTCGGCTTGCCTTGAGGGACTTGAGGGCAAACCCAGCCCCCCTGTATGACATTCCGTCTGGTTGTTGTATCTTTACGGGCCCTGGACATTCACCCGTTCTTTCCTTCGCATGTTGCGTCGGGTCGCTGCTTTCTGTCGGCCGCTGCGGCCAGTGCTCCTGCTGGTGTCGTTTCCGCGTTCGCGGAGCCCAGTGGTTGCGGCGGCCGATTTTCGCCGACTTCATAAACCCCGAAGTACCAGCGGGCATCACTCCGCCTGGATCTCGAACAGGCCGCACCCTTTGCCTGGGACAAAGGGTGCCATTAAACGGAGAATCTCAGGTGGAGTTGTAAGGGGATGTAAACGGGAAATGGTCGGAAACACAAAAGACCCGACAGCAGCAGGTGCAGGAGGGCAGGCCTGGAAGCTCATGTACGACGTGCTCGACGACGTGACGACCCCGGAGCCGGACATGGTGAGCGTGGAGCTGAACGTCACGACGGAGCTGACGGTGAACGTCGCGGTCTGCACGTTCACGGGGACGTTAAAGGTCGCGGTCGCCGCGACGGACACCGTGGCCGAGTCCTGGAAGACGACGCTGCCGCTGCCGCTGCCGTCGTCGTTGAAGTTGTGGGCCGCCTCGATGGCGACGGTGCTGGAGCTGGAGTAGTAGACCGTGGCCCCTACGGTCGAGGACCCGGTACTGTTGAAGTTGCTCGCGCCGCACAGCGTGGCGTCGGCGCTGATGGTGTCGAAGGCCTCGTTGGCGCCGCCGCTGCTGGTGCAGGCCGGCTGGGCGGTAGTGCCGGACGAGGAGGCGCTGGTGCCGGAGGTGCTGGACGTGGTGGAGCTCGTGCCGGACGTGCTGGACGTGGTGGAGCTGCTTCCGGAGGAGCTGGAGGTGGTGGAGCTGGTGCCGGAGGTGCTGGAGGTTGCGCTGGTGCCGGAGGTGCTGGAGGTTGCGCTGGTGCCGGAGGTGCTGGAGGTTGCGCTGGTGCCGGAGGTGCTGGAGGTCGCGCTGGTACCAGACGTGCTGGAGGTCGTGCTGGTGCCGGACGTGCTGGAGGTGGTCGTGGTGCAGGGGTCGCTGGACGCGGTGCACGACCCCCCATAGCTCCACGTTGCAGCGGTGGTGCAGGTCGCCGTGGGGCTCCCGCAGTACCCGGTGTTGCACGTCGGGGCGCACGTGCCCTCGTACTGCAGCCCGGTGCCGGACTGGCACGAGCTCATGTCCACGTTGGGGTCGGTGTGAGTGGCCCCCGTGGGGCACGTGAAGGGCGTGCAGGTGTTCTGGTACCACCACGACCCCGTGCTCTGGCAGATGGCGTACACACGCCGCGACGTGGTGAAGTACCCGGACCTGCAGCAGTGCGTGCCAACCGTGCGTGTCACGGTAGAGGGGACGGGATAATTCTCGACTACAGATGGCGGTTGGAGGTCAACAGACGGCGGTTGGAGGGTAACAGACAGCAATGGTGGACAACGTGTTTTAACAATCCCGACCACTGAAAAACGTCCTGGGCCGGCTCCAATTTCACTTGGGGTGGGGGGACCATCCCACCCCACCCCAAAAGCCCCCAGCCTGTAACGGGGTGGGGTGGGATGGGTTCCCATCCCTTGATTGCCAAAATTGAAAATGAAAGTCGACAGCATTGTTGGTCCAAATGCATGCAGATTGCACTCACAAATGCCCAGCAATTGAAAAATTGTACTGATCCATAGCAAATGAACCACTTGAAAGTTTCCCACGACTGGATCAGTGAGGTGGATCATGTGGACTCGATACATTCCAACACAGTGTGGCTGAGTGCCACAGGTGTGAAGAGTAATGGTATCCATGCAAAACAGCCACACAATGTGGTGGCAAATCAGCCTCGCTGAGTGCCACAGGTCGGACAGTTAGCAGCCAAGTAATGTAAAAATGATTGCAGTGGTTGATAGAGCTGCACAATTCGTCAGCAAATCAGTCACTGGAGATGCTGACATGGCTGGAGCTGCTAGTCCTGGTGCTACTGCTGCTGGTGCCACTGCTACCACTCTCACTGTCATTGTCACTATCAGTCGCCGGCTTTCCCTTCTGTGCACCACCCTTCCGCTTTGGCCTCTGTGTGTGGGGCCCTCTTGGAGACCTGCTTTGTCCTTTTTCACTGGCCCCTGCCCCGAGCCTTCCCCACCACTGTGCCTTTTCGTTTGATTAGTACCTTTGAGGTAGGCTCGGAACATACTGCACTCTTACACTGCTGACCTGTAGTCCTACACTGATGCTAACCTATAATCCTACACTGACATTAGACTGCACTGCCGGCCTATAGTCCTGCACTGATACTGTGGGAACAAGTGATGATACATGGTGTGCTGTGCCACGACCTTGGAACGCACCCTCCACCAAACCAACCTAAAAGCAAATACAAGGTGCTGAAGTATGTGTGGTTGAGGGTGATGCAGTAATGAGGCCTTTTGAGAAGCGTGCTCTCTGCGGGAGTGACCTGCATGTCGGATTGCATGTGTTCGGGAATGTGTTGGAGCACCCGCTGAAGTCGAAGCCGGTCTGGCTAGGGGTCCCGCAGTCCGCCACACACTGGCTCGCGGTCTTGGTGACGGGCAGGACTTGGCTGGCAAACTGCCCCACAACGTTGCCGGCTTGGTTGTATTGGCACACGACAATGTACTGGAAGGAGCTGCCGGTGGTGCAGATGCCGCAGCCGAGTTCGGCGGTGTTTGACCAGACGACCTGCGGGAAGTGGCGCATGTTGCACTCCGGTACGCCTAGGCGTCACTAGGGCACGGCTGATCGTTGGCGGTTACCGGCCAACCGGCGTCGGTTGGCTACCAACCGCCGTAGGTCGACCACAATCGTGCACCCAAGCCTTGCAGTCCATTGCAGGGAGCAGGGTCCTTTGAGCCTGTCCCCCCCCCCCTCCTCTACGCAGGGTCCAAAAGCAGGGTCCACCAAAAGCATCGCAGGACGTCTGAAATTGCGGAGAAAACCCATTTGAGACATATGGAGGGCAAATCGACTTCACCACATTTTTCACTCGTTCTAAAATGTCAATTGGAAGAAATAAGGTCTGGTCGTTCGAGCCTGCATTCCAGGACCCCATCCTGGACCCCCCCCCTTCTAATTCACACTGAACTCGAAGGGGGTGAAAATTCTCAACTTTCAGTGATTTTTCGGCTACTCATTTTATCCGTTTTTCCGAAGAAAAATGGTCTCCCCATTGCAGCCGTGTTCAAAGACTGCTCACAACCACCCGACGGCGGGAAAACGGGCAAAATGTGAACTCACCGCTTCTCACCGAACAGTCGGTGAACTGCCTGGCTACACCTGCGTGAAATGGCCCGTGCCCGACGAAAAGCCTGGGTTGTTGTAGTCGTACGACCCGATCTCACTGTTGTACCACCCGTTCAGGACGTCCTCGGCCGTGGGATTGGCCGAGCCGGCGTACAGGTTCTCGCCGTACGACGTGGTGGAGTGCGAAAAGGTGCAGGTGTCCGCATACGCCTGGGCGCTGGTCTCCACGCTGTTGCTCCACGTCAGGTCCGAGGTCGCGTGCAGGCACCGCCGCGAGTTGTGGCTCTGGATGTAGGACGCCACGTCGCTGACGAAGGCCGATGCGAAGTCCACGTGGGCCATCAGCAGCAGGAGGCATGTCCACGCCCACCGGGATCGACGCGTCATTGGGAGGGGAGACAGGTCTGCACCGGTTTGCGGTCAGGCAACACGCAACAGAATCGGGACCGGGGGCAGTGCGCGTGCCTAAAAGGGGCAGAGGAAACGGTTGTGGGCGGGACCGGACCTGCCCCTGGGGTCCGGCTGGGGAGACGGGTTCCATCATGGACTGGTCCTGGGGGCCAACTATGCCCTGCTTGCGCACTGCGTGGGACACAGACACTCTACCTCCATGCAAGCAATACAAGCAATCCAAATATGAAATCGGCTCAATGTTTCCGCGTGCGCTTGCAGTGAATGATGGACAGCTGTGTGGGTGGTTGGCTTTGGCTTGGTTCGAGGTGAGTTGCAGGGACAGCCTGGAAGCAATTGACAACTTGGCATCTGAAAAATATTCACAGAATTTGAACGTCTTGAAGAAATGCACTGTGACTCGCCATGAGCCAACCCTGGGTCGCACAATGAACATGTGGTCCCAAAATTGTCCTTTCTTCAAGGTTCAAGACAGCATTGTAAATTGCAAGAAACAACTCTGGGATCCTTGAATCTCTGATCATTATTGGTGCTGAATTGGGGGCAAGAAGGATTTTTACGTAGGGCCAGCCGCAAGAACCCCCTTCTTTTCCCTTTTTCCTCCCTCTCCCCTTTCTGGAAGTCCACAAGAGCATCCCAGGATTTTGTTGCAGCTCTTCCCCGCTCCCAATCTCAAAGGAAGTTATTCAGGCTCGCTCGATGCACACACACACACACGCCGCAACCACTTCACAACACGGACCTCAACCAGTGACGGTGCTCAGATGTAAATACCTCAACATGTAAGAAATGTGGCTGAAGATGTACCAGATTTCTGAGAGCACAATGACTGTGTACTGCGTGCCTAGAGGGCGCCTAATGGCCGCCTAGAAGGCGCCTAATGGCCACCTAATGGGCGCCTAGAGGGCGCCTAATGGGCGCCTCATTGGTGCCAAATGGGTGCCTAGAGGATGCCTAATCGGTGCCTAGAGGGCGCCTAATCTTGCCCTGGTTGAGTCAGAGAAGTATACCGGCAAAAATCGCAAAGTTTAGTCTCCGGTGACACGTGGGTGACACTTCAAGCTTGCGACTGGAACTCGTCAGGACTGCCCAGATCTGCTGAGGGCTGCCCCCTCAACTGACTCTTTGCAGCACATTTGTAGTGTGATGGGACTCAGCAAGGACCGCCTCCAAGGGAATCTCCAGGGTTCTTCCTGTCCCTGACAACAACATGTTGACCATTTCTGGATGCCCCTAATGCCACATGAATGATTCCGTCGAACAGCACTCAACAACAACGATTGGACCATCAAGATAGCAAATGGGTGTTCAATGAGGCGTCTCTTGCACCATTGTACAGGGGGGGGGGGGGGATGCAGTCGCCAGGATTGGCAAAAAATGCGGAAAAATGCGGAAAATGCAGCAAAAAATGCAATAGAAAATCAGGTAGAATGGTGTATGCCCCCCGAAACCCCTATGTTCATCAAGACACATGTTGATCTGTTGACACCATCGCTCCACCAATGTGAAGACTATGGCCCCGGCTCAACATGCAAAGTGTGGTAGGGAAGTCTCACCCTTCTACTGTGGTTCAATGACATGTGGGGCTGCTCCCAGGCAGGGTTCGACCCCGAGGGGTGTTCAACCGTTTCAGGGGTTGTAGAAAGGGCCATGAGGCAACGGAAACTGGGTTCGCATACGCCCCCGTGTCACAGGCGCATGGTCATAACCACATTGTTCAATGTCATGCTTGCTGCACTGCAGCGTAGACCAGTTCTGTACCACACCAGGTGGTTGCTGACTGTGCATTGGCTCTGCTCCTCTGAACATTGAGGTCAGCTCGCACCCACCACCCACCCACAGTGCCGGTTAGACTCTAACCCTTGCCCTGCAGGTCGTGCCCCTGCCTTGCACTCATTCCCTGGCACGTAAGGACGTGTCGTACTCGTGCCTCAGGGGCGCAAAGGCGCCTGTGATGGCGCAAAGGCGTCTCAACATTTCAGCATGTGCTCCTGCTGTCAGGTGTCTCAACAGATCATTGCTGTACCGTGTGTGGCGCCTAACTTTTCCGCTCGACTCCATTCATGCGCTTGCTGTCCACTTGTCCTTGCCCACTAGAATCCAACTGCCTCACGTGGGCCGCACTCTCGCAGCCCCTGTCATGCTTCAGCCTTTCCACACGTGACGACGTGTCAAGCCTGTGGCTCTGGGGCGCCACGGCGCCCTGTTTTTCGCCACTTGACTGTTTCGTGCTGTCTTGGCGTCCCATACACCCTGGTGAGCTCGAACCCACCACCCTCCCTTTGCGCCGGTTAGCCCCTGTCTCTTGCTCTGCGAGTCTCTCCCCTACTCTCTCCCTCCCATTCTCTCTTGTTCTCTCCTGCTCTCTCTCTCCTGTTGCTCCTCTCTGTTCCTTTCCCACTGTGCTCTGCCCTCTCTCCCTCTCTTTCTCTCTCTCTCTCCTTCCCGCCCAAAAAAAAGGGGGGTTCGGGTCGTTCGGTGCATCTCTATCCCCCCCGGGGTTTGAACCATCCTCTACGGGACAGAAGAGGTGTGGTGTATCCACTGAGCCACGACGATTGGGTATCTGCACCATGCGCTCCAACCTTTCTCTCCTGTGTGTCACCCCCTGTCATGCGTATCTTCTTTCGCATGGGGGTGTGTTCAGCAGCGTGTAGAGGAACCGGACAGCGTCCCCAGGTACCGGGTCCGCCTGCCTGAAGAGCGTTCTTTGGAACAGCCGCAAGAGGTCCGCTCGGCCTGCCAGCCACACATGCATGCAATCTTCAGCTCTGCTCACCGAGGAGGGCACCGCTCTATGTCCCTCTGCCGTCGGACAGTGGAGGATCGCCTCCCACTGGAACGGGTGCCACTTGCCTGCACTTTTGGGTCGCCACTGGACCTGCATGTTCGCCAGAGCCTGAGACTTCAGGGTCCAGTTGATCTGGACCATCACCGAGTAGAGCTCCTGATTGCTCATCAGCAATGGTTCCCCATGGTTGTCCACGATCTCACAGTGCATCCTGGTGTTATGTGGTTGGTCCAGTCGGAGCCAGATCTGCTGGTTGCGGGCCTAGGCCATTGTGGTCAGCTCTGCTTCAACTGCTTGCAGTCCTTCATTCGCAATGGCGTCCAGCTGGCTCAGTGCTTGCACTTTGAAACGTTGGCGTTCTTGCTGAGGCTTGAATTTCTTGGGGGTTGGCTGGATGTGTGTGTACGGGCCATACCGCTGCTGATGTGATCCCTTCTCCTGCTGTGTCCTACCAGACGGCATAACGCCTGGGTGCCTGTCCGCGGCAGGACGCGGCGTTCAGCTGCCCGGTGGCCTCCTTTGTGTGATGCTGCTCGCTGCGACAAAACGCAGCTCGTGTGATGATGCACTCTGCGTCAGAACACAGATTTCAGAGATGCATTGCCGTGCTTGGAACCTGTGAAATGTCCGCAACATTGTGCAAGGGCTACTGGCTCTGTCATTATCGACCCTGTCCTGGGTTCCTGCGTTTCTTGAGCCTTTGTTTCTTGCGCTGCCGCCTCGTGTCACTCACATCAGTGCTGAAGGACAGGGTGTCCGCTGCTGACAGTTCATTCAACAGTACTCCCTGGTGTGTGTGTCCAGTCCTCATTTCCTCACTTTCTGTACTGCTTGAGGAGTATGGTCCCATTTCACGTGGCGCTGGCTCCCCGGATGCTTCCCCTGTCAGTTCATCACTGTCCATGGGTACCATACCCAAGGATGACCAGAGTGCCCTGGTGCCCTCTGACTCTGATCCCGACCCCCCCCTCAAGCCTACCGTGGACTCTGACCCTGATGATGAATTTGGAGCAACATGCTGAGACCACAGTGGGCTCGAACACATGCCTTCCATTGCCAATCCATTCGCCACCTCATTTCCCTGCACGTTGACATGTGCTGGGACATGCTCCCACCTGACTTCTCTTCCCGGCGTCGCCATTTCCTGGAGCAGCAGTTCCCAGACTGGGACGTGGACCTGCAGTTTTCCAGACGTGGTTGTCCATCCCTTTGACTTCCAGTGTTGGGCCCTGCCAGTCGCTCCCAACTGCAGGTATTGCGAGTCGGTGAGGATTGCCAGTTTTGGCACCCAGAATCCCTGTAAGGCTTCCACGGCTGCCCAAAGCTTTGCTCCGTTATTTGTTTGCCTGTGATGTGTTGGTACGTAGCCGCAGAAGCGTATCTTTGGACCTTGTTCATCTTCCGCCGCGAACACGCCAAAGCCTCCGGCCCTGCGCATGTCCTTGTGGCCCAGTCTTTTCGACGATCCGTCTGTGTACACTATCCTGTAGCCCTTTGCCACCAGTTCTGCAATCAGATCTTGCACTCCTTGTAGCAGTCCCGGGCCTGCCTGCCTCGGGCGCTTCGGACGTGATTCCGTTTCCTTTTGCCAACTGTGATTGTTGGCTGATTTCACTTGGGTGAAGCACTCCGTGTGTGTTTGCCACCATGCATTCAATCCCCCGTGTACTTGCACTTCCCCTTGTCGCGGCTGGACTCCGGTATCTCGAAGTTGTTCCAGTGATTTTTGAAAGCCTCTCCACTGTTCCCTGCGCTCCCCTGTGTAAAATCCCACCCACTCACATAGCTCCCGTAGCCATGTTGTCAGGTATGACGTGAACACCGGTGACGCTCCTGCCTTGTAGAAAGGGGGGGGGGGGGTACCCCAACAAACATACCTCAAAATGATCCCCATGGCGCGCTTATCATTTTGAATATACACAACTGGGGGAAAATTTTTTCGAAAAAATTTGCCCATCAACTAAGGCTCCCATCAGCCAAGGTCAGACCCGGAGGTCGGGTCGGGGTCAAAATCCTTTTTTGCGTTTTTCATCCATTTTTGACTTCCCCACAAAATTCTGTAAACACATAGGGTTAAACAAAAAAAAATTTCCCCTACTGCCTGCCTAAAACAAAAATCACCAGCGCCTCCGGCGGCCACAAAACACATTGTTCCTCATAACTAATTGACCACAAGACATTCCTTTAGTTGGAGTGCACAATGCCACTAGAATATTGCCTCTTGAACATTACACTGAGAGACCTGCCCGGAAAATGCGAAAACAATGCGAAAAATGCGAAAAACTGCGGACCGCATCCCCCCCCCCCCTTCCTGCATTGTACCATGCAATGGTCCACTTTGAGGTGAAAATGACAAAGGCACGTCAGCGGGAGGGGTGGCCCGCCCTCCTGCATAGCTGCGCAAGGGCCAGGAGCAGCAGAAGAGGAGGAGACGGACGAAGGAGACGGAGAAAGCGGGAACCGGGGCCCGCCACGTCCCCGGCGGGTGGTTCTCCCTCTCGTAGCGACGGGCGGGCGGGCTCCCTGCTGAGGTGCCGGGGGTGGCACCCTGTGCACCAGCCTTGCGCCTCGGCCACCGAGGCAAGCCACTGGTGCCTCGCCAGGGGACACTCCAAAGGTGTGTGTCGGTTCCTATGTTGTAGGGCGCCGCTGTGTGCAAGGGGCGCCACTGTGCGCGGAGGGTGCCAAAGAGCGCTGGAGAAGGAGATGGGTGAGAGGCAAGTCGTGGAGCACGGGGCCATGTGGAGCCGGCCCCCACGCCATTGCCCGGCCCAAAAGGATTGCTAGGGGCTAATCCAAAGGCCCCAGCATGTCAGACTTGGTGGAAAGGAGACCCGTGAGCGAGTGGTCAGCGCCCAAGTCGAGAGCAGCGATGACCCGGGTTCGATTCCCACTGAGGACTAAGACATGTCGGCTCCCCACATTTGGGTGGAAGCTGCGGCCTCTGAGCCTTGAAGGTGCGGGCCGATACCTTGAAGGCCATAAAGACGAAGGCATGTGGGGGTCCTCTGTGTCTGGGTGGAAGCCCCAAGCACTCAAGCTGTGGCCTTTGAGCATTACCTTGAACGCCACAAAGCAAAGAGGGCCGAGAGGCAAGTGGTGAAGCAGGGGGTCATCTGGAGCGGACCCCGCCACCACTGCCCGGCCCAACCGGACACAAATGGTGGGACGGAGGCCGTTACCGAGTGGTCGGCGCCCAAGTTGTGAGTGGCACGGACCTAGGTTTGATACCCAGGAAGAGGAGTCGTGGAGTGGTGACATTGGAGCGTGTAAGGAGTGCGCCGTGCACAAGCCGTTGCTACTGCCGTGGGCAACTTTTTGAATCCTTGGAGTCGCGGGGTGAAGGAGCTGGGACCCGGCCGGGAACCCAGTACAAGGTGGTCCCCCTTCCTGGAAGGCAATGAGAGGGGCGCCAGGATGGTGCCCAGATGCGAGAGTGGAGTGGGGCCCGGGATGGGCGCCCAGAAAGTCGCGCTTGGCGCAAGAGGTGTGCCGGCCCCTGGACCCGCTATGAGGAGAGCGGGAGAAGTAAAGGCGCGCAACCTTCCTTCCTTGGACACAACATAGGTTTGCTCGGCAAGGTCCCTGCGTGAGGGGGGGTAGGGGGCTGCCGGCCGCCATATCCGTGTCTTGCAACCAACCAACCAACCAACCAACCAACCCTTCTGATACATCCCTGGCGCCCGGCCTACTGCGAACGGCGGGAGCGTCTCCCGGTCAATGTGGTGTGCCCCCTAGTCGATCTCAGTTTTGCAACGAAACTGCCAGAGTTCGAAGTTCGCTGGACAACCTCGGACAAAGCACACCTGCAAGATACGTCGTAGTGCGCTCCCCCGTCGATGACATAGAGGTCATTGTGGCAACGAGGGCACCACTTGCATCTGCCTCTTTGGGTGTACTTACAATGCAGCATCGCGGTCACCACACACCATGCTTGTTTTTCCGTAGCTGACACACCAACTATCCATAGGATCTTACGCCCCCCCCTTTGAAATCCACCCACCCTTGCAACCAACCCCCATATGCAACAACGTCAAAGACAGTAATAGGCGCTTGTCTCCCTCAACCAACGGCAGTGAAATGTTGGACATGATGACCTAGAGCCACCTCCCACTCTCCCAACTTAGAGCCAACTCTCTGTGGCGACTGCCACATATATAACCCATCATAACCCAAACGTTCACGGTTGTCATCGTGACAGCCACAGCACCAGTTGCGGCCACAACCACAGTGTTAGCCGTAGTCAAACCCTGATGCACAGCCACAACACGACGCCTTTCTGTTGTGTACTCTTGGTAGTGCTACTTTGATTATGATGGCACCTCCAGTTCACCCAGAGGAGCAACAGCAGCAATAGCGGCAGCGACAACAACAGCAGCAGCAACAGCAACAGCAACAGCAATAGCACTGGCCATAGCAATAGTAGCAGAAGTAGTAGCAGCAACAACAATAGCAGCAGCAACAGCAACAACAACAACAACAATAACAACGGCTGCAAAAACAACGGTAGTAGCAGCAACAACAACAATGGCGGGAGCGGAAGCAGCAGGAGCGACAACAACAGTAACAGCAGAGGTAACAGCGATGGGGTAGCGATAGCGGTAGCAGCAACACAAGCAGCAGCACCACCAGCACCACCAACACCACCAGCACCAGCATCGGCAGGCACCAACACCAGCGGCATCAGGAGCAAGCGAAAGCAAATCTTTTTTGAGTTCTGACACCGAAGAGTTTGGCCATCAAGGCAGACAGTGTGCATAGGCGGCTGGGCCTAGAAATTATGTACGGTAAAGGTTGCTTGGCCACGGGATGAGATGCGGCTCAGGCATTTCTCCACAAGGGAGAGTCCAATGGGGGCGTGTCCCTGTGTGTACAGTACACTCCATACAGTAGGTGGGGCCTGCCACGACCACGAAGTTTTACGAACAAAGCAAAACACAATTCAGGCATATTGTGGTTCCTCGCTGCTGTACCATAATCCACAAAAGCGCTATGACGCCATAGATACACATGCTGTTCGTTGGGTGGGTGGGCGGGCATCCTGTCATTCCGGGCGGGTGGGTGGGCTTCCCCAGGCAAAATTTCAAAAACAATCTGGAACAAATAAGACAGACATATAAAACCCCAGTTAGCAAAGCTAACAGTCGTTTTCCGAACAAAGCAAAACACAATTCAGGCATATTGTGGTTCCTCGCTGCTTACTTTTGTTCGCTCTCCCACGGGCACAACCACAGCAACTCTCATGGCCTTGCCCCTAAAAAAAATCAGGACAGCGGTTCAGCCGACCCTAGCGCCACTGCATCCAGGTTACAGGCTGCTCCCCGACGTTCTTTAGGGAAACCCAAGACCCATACTGGGGAGGGGACCCCAGGGAACGACTGTAATGCCACATGGCGGTCTGCAGCCCCTGCACAGGCATCCTGCATCCGCCCCTTCCACTCCGAGTCTATCCTGGATAGACTGTCAGCCGGGTTCACGTCCCCCAGCACAAATTCCACATACACCGAGCCCTCCAGGCGCTGGAGCAAGTAAAACAACCTACGAAAGTGCCTGTTTTGGCGTCGCAGGCCTGCACTGGCCCTAAGGGAAGCGACCTGCTCCAAAGCAGAGGAATTATTCCCTATCAGACGCCACACAGGCCAGCCCACCCTGATGCAGAGTCGAACCCCACGAACCAGGGCCTCGAGCTCGGCCTCTTGCTGTGTCCGAACCCCCGGGGAGCAGGGGAACACCCGGCCACCCAAAGTTGGGCCCCAGACACTGAGTTTGAATTTATCAACATCAAAGGCGGCATCCACATACAGGGCTGCCCCACACAGATGCTAAGGGGAAGCAATACCCGTGGTTTCCAAGCCCTATAGGAAAGCAGCAGGCAGTGCAGGAGGCTCTGAACCAAGGACAGGGGGCAGTTCTGAAGCCAATTCGGCCCCCACTGACAGTGGGCCCACCAGCCACTCAAAAAAGGGGCGAACCCCACTGTCGGGCGCAGGCTTCAAATAAAGCGGCCCAGGATGCAACGGGCGTGTTTGCGGGTAAGGGGCAGTACCGCAGCCCGAATCCAGAGGCCAAGCAAAGCAGCCCCCCCTTGCCCCTTTGGGAAAACCCCCGCACCATCCCCCGAAAGCACCAGCCACTTCCCCAACCACTGAATCTCCGGGACCGGCTCCAGGACACTTTTAGTGCTAATGACAGCCCCCGCCTTGCGCAGAGCATCGCACAGGCGCTGTGACACCGATCCTACTCTGGTTTTTCCATAACCAATGACCAAGAAATCGTCTAAATAGTGCAGGACCACGACACCACTGGTGTCCACAGACCCCGTCACAAAAGCAAGTACATATTGGCATATGGCCGGCGAAAAACGCCAACCAAATGGCAGGCAAGAAAACCCGTAAGATTTTCCGTCGATGCGCACTCTAAAGCTGTTTTTATAAGGCTCTGGCAAGGTCAACGACCAAAAGGCATTGGTAAGGTCGATGTGACAGGCCAAGAGGGGGGCACCCGGTTCCGCCGAAAGGCGCAAATTTTCAAGTTCCCGCAGGAAGGGGTCGTTCAGGTGGTCCAGACAGTGGGACCCCAGCGAAAGCCTTGGGAGGCCCATGCTGTGGGCCTGTATAAGGAAGGCAAGGTCCTCAACCGAGGGCAAACTAAAACGTGGCGGGCGAGAACAGTGGCACTTATTGAGGCGCACCAAATGCACAATCATGGACGCCTTCACGGCATTTTTGGGGATGGGGAACAGGTAGCCATTGGGCCCCTGGTGACCCCCCACCCCCTCAGCACATCGCCGGAGGACCCCGTCCCTGACCAAGGCAGGCGCCATAATGAGGCCCATAGGGCCGATCTCTGGCATCTCCCCCAAATCACGACCCGTTACCTCCTGAAAATCAAGCGGGGCAAGGCAATCCCATAAAAACTCGGGGATGGGGATATTTCCGACCGGTCCCAACCCCCTATCCAAGGCTAAGGAGGAGAGTGACCGGGGAGGTGGAATCCCGCAGCACACAAGACCACACATCCATCCCCCTGCAGGGAGTCCAAGGCTGCGATTAGCTGGTCATCTACATCCACCATACCCTGGTCCCTGGCCACCCTCCCCCCCTGGATGAACATGAAACGGATGCGCCGGTGCAACAGGTCCCATAGGCCCCCACTTAGTCTCAGGCCCTTGGAAATTTCGTCCAGCCACCCCTGTCCTCGTTCCGACCGGATCAATCTCTCTTTAGCCCTCTCCCGGGGGCATTCATCGTTTCTGGCGCCGCCGGCTGCACGTCCGGCCAGCGTCGCCAGGTGCTTGGCTCCGAGACCCGCTGTGGTTCGGGGCCGTGTCCTCCATGTCGTGAAATCCCGGGGTCGTCCTTGGAACCGCCCACCCCCTCGAGGTTGTCCGGGGGCTTGCGCTCCTCCACCGGCGTCACGCTGTCGCGGGGGACCCATCTCCACGTCCTGTTCCTCATCGACGTCGATGGGACTCTCCTTGGAAGTAACCGGGGCTTCTGGTGGTCCGCTGTCAGCCCTACCCCGTGTCGGCATCGGGTCCACGGACCTCGTGCCCCCGTGAGGCTCGACTTCTGGTGGGGCTCCCGTTCCCGTGACTCCTCCCGAGACCGTGCGTCGGGATTTGCGGCCTCCTCTCGCCTGGCGCCCTGCGCCGATCGTCCGTACCGCTGCGGTGCTCTCCTTTTCGGCCCCGCCGTCTCCTCTCGCGGGTTGTGTCCTCTTGGCCTCCGCCGGGGATATGCGGACTTTTTCGTCATTTTCGAAGAGCTCCACGAGGCTGGCCGGCCACAGGTCCCCGATATCGGTTCTTCTCCAGCAGATTCCTTCAGTGCCTGGCCAAGGCAGTCGCGTAGTCTACACACATTCAAATTCGTCGGGGGGAGATGCATACAGGTGAGCAATTTTGATGCGGTGCCATCTACCCCACCACAAGAGGTGCCTCCACGGAAGTCCCAACCACCGGAGGTAGGTTGCGCCCGCTCGTCTCCAGGCATGCCACCTGGCCTCTCCTCTGTCGGTCCCCTGCAAGAGCTTGGCCATACCCATTTCGAGATCCGCTGCTCGTCCCAATGCTGGTGCCTCACCAGGTACGATGGTGCGGAGCCACGTAGCCCATGCCTGCGCGTGTGGCCCCAATCGTCCCGTGATCTGGCGATGGTCTCGTTTGATCCCCTGGTACGTGATTCCCACCTTGGAGATGTTCGATCGGCGAAGCGATGATATTTCTCCCACTCTGCAGAGCGTGGCGAAGGATAGGACCGCTGCGGCATGGATTTTCCACTCCCCCACCCTGGAGCATGATTCGATCATGAGCTGGAGTAGGTCGGGCCATCCGAACTGCCGCTGTCCCGGGGAATCCACTGCCGCCTTGGAAATTCTCCATAGCCTGTCCCACTGCAGGGGGGGATCCACCCCAAGGTAGCCACTGCCTTGAGGGCGGATATGCATCCTCTGGCCGCCGCCGCCTTCTGGCCCTGGCAAACATGGAGAGCGGGACCTTTTCCGCCAACGCCTGCATGTCCCCCGGCTGGACAGCGCCTCCGAACTGGGCAAATCGTCGAAGGTGGCTCGTGTAGGTTCTTCGCGTCGATGGCCGCCACGTTGAAACCAGACAGGCCGCTGGGCACTCTGTGGGGTCGGTCTCTCCCAAGATTTGCCATGCATCCACCACCGCCGGCTAGTCGATGACGTCCTGGGAAGCCACAGGGGTGGGTGCCAGCACAGGCCCCCCCTTTCGGAAGCGGTCCAGCCGTTGTAGCATTGATGTCGCGTCCACCGGCTGGGCCGCCAAATCCCGTCACTCCAGTCTGGGGCATTTCCATACCCAGTGCCTCTCAATGAGCCCGTGACCTTTGCACGTTTTACAGGGCCCCACTGGGGCGGAGTCCGATCGCACTCACTCTCCTTTATGGACCTCGAAATACTCAACCCCATCCACCATTTTGAAACGACGTCGCATGACCTTTTTGAGGCGTGCCCCTGCTGTACTCAGGCCCGAGGTGAAGTCAGGGTCCGCCGACGCTTGTTTAGAGGAAGTTGAGTCTGACTCGTAGCGCTCCTTGTAACAGTGGACGGAGGACCACACCAGCAGCCACAAAGACTCCACCATGAGCACCGCAGAGCTGTTCAAAGACAACACCGGGGGGGGGGGGGGGCGTGCCTGAGCTGTCATCCATGGGGGCGTCCCCTGCTGAATCTCCAGTCCCCACCACCTCAGTCCATACCGTGGTGTCTTTCTTTTGGTCGTCCGAGAGGTTGAAGAGGAGGGGCTTCTGCGCCTCGTCATCCCACTTGGGGGTCATTCTCATGGCATCCAGCGGCAGGGCTTCCTTGAGGATCGCGCATTTGAGGTAGTACAGGACCCTGGTGACCCATTGAGGGTGGCTCCATACCAAGGCCAGCTCATGTAACTCCTTGAGGCACAGGGGTGGCACGGACATTTCCGACCGCGTGGGTGCTTCCGATAGACTGTTGACCTTCTCCGTGAGGGACTTGATCAGGGGAGCCTGACCCTCTGACAAGCTTAGCAGGGCAGGGTCCGACGCCTTGTTGACAGTTTCTGGTTGTACTCTGATTTTCTCAAAGGCTCCTGTGGTCATATTATTTGGACCTGCTCTGTCAACGTGTAGCCAATCAGATTCTCAATGAGCGCTTCCTCTGTCCCTCCAAATCCTGAGGCACTGGCAAATGTCTGGAGCCATTGCGAACGCGAATCCCCCAGATGGCAAAGGGACTTGGTTAACCTCATTTTTGCCTTAGCCCAGGACACTGCTGGGGTTCCCTCTCGCACAGAGTCGTGCACTCCGGCCTGGAGGTAATTCTGGAATTCCATGCATTCCGCCATCTTCCCCAGGCAAAATTTCAAAAAACAACCTGGAACAAATAAGACAGACATACAAAACCCCAGTTAGCAAAGCTAACAGTCGGTCATCACCTGAAGTATAGGAACTTAGGTAAAACATACAGGCCAAGGGTCAAAGAAGTCAGGAGCTCAGAGTGCAGAATCTAAAGACTCGTACATCCGGGCATCAGATGCGTCCTCTAGGGGGAGTGCTGCCGTGGTCCATAGACACTCAGAAAATATGGGCCAGACTGGGTTGTTTTAGAGGGGATAGGGGACCCCGTGAGTTGGATAATCAGGGCGTCCTCGTGGACTTCGTCCGGGCAGCTAGTTAGTTGGACCACGCTAGGGCTTTGGGCTTTGGGCTTACCTTCCCGAATCCGAAGAGGGCCTTAGGGGCCCACGGAGTGCCGCATTGGGGAAGCTCGGCTCCGGCGCACCACACTCACCCTTTGGCCATGCAGCCAGCGGGCGGGGCACACGCCTCCTCCTCTAGTATTGTTGCATGTGTATTGAGCGCAGGTAGGGGGGAGGGAGGTCCACCTGTGCGGGGCACCGTCGGGGCTCCCGCTCCCCTGGTTCTGTGAGTTGAAGCACCTGCAGATGTGCAGCGGGGGGCAGGAGGGGAGGTGTCACGAAGATGCAGTACTGGCAATACAGTACATTACTGCACTGGTAGGTAGGTAGGTAATACTAGCAGGCAAACACAGTTACGTGTAGTACGGCTACCTATACTGCATTTCCTTTGTGTGGCTGTGCCTGGGGGTAGGGGCAGGGGCAGGGGCAGGGGGGAGGGAGGTCCACCTGTGCGGGGCACCGTCGGGGCTCCCGCTCCCCTGGTTCTGTGAGTGGAAGTACCTGCAGATGTGCAGCGGGGGGGGGGGGGGGCGGGAGGGGAGGGGTCACGGAGATACAGTACTGGCAATACAATATACACTTCTGCACTGGCAGGTAGGTAGGTAATACTAGCAGGCAAAATACAGTTACGTGTAGTACAGCTACCTATACCGTGTTACCTGTGTTGGGGGCACGAGGGGAGGGAAGGGATTCGAACCCGCGACTGCCATTCAGCAGCCCATGGGGTTGACCGCTCGACCACTCGGCCGGCGGTGTAATGGGGCGGGTTGGGGGGGGGAACGGGCAGAGTGCAGCCGTGGGATCGCCCACCGGCGCCGCAGGGGAAGAGAGGGGGAAGGAGTGCAGCCGTGGGATCGCCCACAGGCGCTGCTTGGGAAGGGGGGGGGGGTGAATTGCAGCCGTGGGATCGCCCACGGGCGCCGCAGGAGAGGGGGGAAGGTGGAGCGCAGCCGTGGGATCGCCCACTGGCGCTCCCGGGGGAGGGTGGAGGGTAGGAGGGCAGCCGTGGGACGGCCCACTGGCGCTGCCAAGGAAGGGAGGTGTGAGAGGGGCAGTGGGCAGGGGGCAGGGGGCAGGGGGGAGGACCATCTGCGCGGGGCACCTTTAGGGTTCCCGCTCCTCTTGTCACATGAGGTGACGCACCTGCAGACGTGCAGCAGACGGCGGGAGGGGAGGGGACACGGCGATACAGTACGGGCTATGCAACACACAGCATTGTGCAGGTAGACAGGCAGGTAATGCTAGCAGGCAAATAATAAAAAGTCAGTAGTCCGTAGCTTCAGGGGGGTGAGTGACGGCTCCGCCAGATTGCTGGCTGCCTAGCCCGGGGTGAGTGAGGGCTCCGCCAGACTGCTAGCTGTCGAGCCTGGGGGTAGGGGCAGGGGCAGGGGCAGGGGGGAGGGAGGTCCACCTGTGCGGGGCACCGTCGGGGCTCCTGCTCCCTTGGTTCTGTGAGTGGAAGCACCTGCAGATGTGCAGCGGGGGGGGGGGGGGCGGGAGGGGAGGGGTCACGGAGATACAGTACTGGCAATACAATATACACCTGTGCACTGGTAGGTAGGTAGGTAATATTAGCAGGCAAAATACAGTTACGTGTAGTGCAGCTACCTATACCGTGTTACCTGTGTTGAGGGCGAGGGGAGGGAAGGGATTCGAACCCGCGACTGCCATTCAGCAGCTCATGGGGTTGACCGCTCGACCACTCGGTCGGCAGTGTAATGGGGCGGGTTGGGGGGGCGAGGGGGGGAGTGCAGCCGTGAGATCGCCCACCGGCGCCGCAGGGGAAGAGAGGGGGAAGGAGTGCAGCCGTGGGATCGCCCACAGGCGCTGCGTGGGAAGGGGGGGGGGGTGGATTGCAGCCGTGGGATCGCCCACAGGCGCCGCAGGAGAGGGGGGAAGGTGGAGCGCAGCCGTGGGATCGCCCACTGGCGCTCCCGGGGGAGGGTGGAGGGTAGGAGGGCAGCCGTGGGACGGCCCACTGGCGCTGCCAAGGAAGGGAGGTGTGTGAGGGGCAGTGGGCAGGGGGCAGGGGGCAGAGGGGAGGACCACCTGTGCGGGGCACCTTTAGGGTTCCCGCTCCCCTTGACACATGAAGTGACGCACCTGCAGACGTGCAGCAGACGGCGGGAGGGGAGGGGACACGGCGATACAGTACTGGCTATGCAATACACACCATTGTGCAGGTAGACAGGTAGGTAATACTAGCAGGCAAATAATAAAAAGTCAGTAGTCCCTTGGTCCAGGGGGGTGAGTGAGGGCCCCGCCAGATTGCTGGCTGCCTAGCCCGGGGTGAGTGAGGGCTCCGCCAGACTGCCAGCTGTCGAGCCTGGGGGTAGGGGCAGGGGCAGGGGCAGGGGGGGAGGTCCACCTGTGCGGGGCACCGTCGGGGCTCCCGCTCCCCTGGTTCTGTGAGTGGAAGCACCTGCAGATGTGCAACAGGGGGCAGGAGGGGAGGGGCCAGGGAGATACAGTACTGGCAATCAAATATACACTTCTGCACTGGCAGGTAGGTAGGTAATACTAGCAGGCAAAATACAGTTACGTGTAGTACAGCTACCTATACTGTGCTACCTGTGTTGGGGGCTCGAGGGGAGGGAAGGGATTCGAACCCGCGACTGCCATTCAGCAGCTCATGGGGTTGACCGCTCGACCACTCGGTCGGCGGTGTAATGGGGCGGGTTGGGGGGGGGAACGGGCAGAGTGCAGCCGTGGGATCGCCCACCGGCGCCGCAGGGGAAGAGAGGGGGAAGGAGTACAGCCGTGGGATCGCCCACAGGCGCTGCTTGGGAAGGGGGGGGGGGGTGGATTGCAGCCGTGGGATCGCCCACAGGCGCCGCAGGAGAGGGGGGAAGGTGGAGCGCAGCCGTGGGATCGCCCACTGGCGCTCCCGGGGGAGGGTGGAGGGTAGGAGGGCAGCCGTGGGACGGCCCACTGGCGCTGCCAAGGAAGGGAGGTGTGTGAGGGGCAGTGGGCAGGGGGCAGGGGGGAGAGGGGAGGACCACCTGTGCGGGGCACCTTTAGGGTTCCCGCTCCCCTTGAAACATGAAGTGACGCACCTGCAGACGTGCAGCAGACGGCGGGAGGGGAGGGGACACGGCGATACAGAACTGGCTATGCAATACACACCATTGTGCAGGTAGACAGGTAGGTAATACTAGCAGGCAAATAATAAAAAGTCAGTAGTCCCTTGGTCCAGGGGGGTGAGTGAGGGCCCCGCCAGATCGCTGGCTGCCTAGCCCGGGGTGAGTGAGGGCTCCGCCAGACTGCTAGCTGTCGAGCCTGGGGGTAGGGGCAGGGGCAGGGGCAGGGGGGAGGGAGGTCCACCTGTGCGGGGCACCGTCGGGGCTCCCGCTCCCCTGGTTCTGTGAGTGGAAGCACCTGCAGATGTGCAACAGGGGGCAGGAGGGGAGGGGTCAGGGAGATACAGTACTGGCAATACAATATACACTTCTGCACTGGCAGGTAGGTAGGTAATACTAGCAGGCAAAATACAGTTACGTGTAGTACAGCTACCTATACCGTGTTACCTGTGTTGGGGGCACGAGGGGAGGGAAGGGATTCGAACCCGCGACTGCCATTCAGCAGCTCATGGGGTTGACCGCTCGACCACTCGGTCGGCGGTGTAATGGGGCGGGTTGGGGGGGGGGACGGGCAGAGTGCAGCCGTGGGATCGCCCACCGGCGCCGCAGGGGTAGAGAGGGGGAAGGAGTGCAGCCGTGGGATCGCCCACAGGCGCTGCTTGGGAAGGGGGGGGGGGTGGATTGCAGCCGTGGGATCGCCCACAGGCGCCGCAGGAGAGGGAAGAAGGTGGAGCGCAGCCGTGGGATCGCCCACTGGCGCTCCCGGGGGAGGGTGGAGGGTAGGAGGGCAGCCGTGGGACGGCCCACTGGCGCTGCCAAGGAAGGGAGGTGTGTGAGGGGCAGGGGCAGGGGGCAGGGGGGAGGGGGGAGGACCACCTGTGCGGGGCACCTTTAGGGTTCCCGCTCCCCTTGAAACATGAAGTGACGCACCTGCAGACGTGCAGCAGACGGCGGGAGGGGAGGGGATATGGCGATACAGTACTGGCTATGCAATACACACCACTGTGCAGGTAAACAGGTAGGTAATACTAGCAGGCAAATAATAAAAAGTCAGTAGTCCCTTGGTTCAGGGGGGTGAGTGAGGGCCCCGCCAGATCGCTGGCTGCCCAGGAGCCGCAGAGGGGAAGCATGCAGGACAGGCATGGAGGAAGGAGGGAGGGGACTGCTTCGTCGGATCGCCGACAGACAAGCAGGGAAGGGAGGACGGCACCGTCGGATCGCCGACCGTCGTGCTCGTGAGGAGGGGAAGATCAAGGGAAGCGCCGCAGGATCGCCTGTGGTCGCGACCCGGGAGGGGACTGCTTCGTCGGATCGCCGACAGACAAGCAGGGAAGGGAGGACGGCACCGTCGGATCGCCGACCGTCGTGCTCGTGAGGAGGGGAAGATCAAGGGAAGCGCCGCAGGATCGCCTGTGGTCGCGTCCCGAGGAGGGAAAAGGCCATACCAGCCCTCACTTGCGTTTGTACACCCCTTCCCCTTAGGAACCCCTAAGGTTGACTCGCCATCTCAGAGGCGACAGGGCACTGCCGAGCGGGGCAAGTGTCCACAGACAGTGGACCACGCTAGGGCTCGGGGGGGGGGGGGGGTTGTCTATACCGTTTCCTAGATCGGGTGTGTGGAGACAACGAGCAGCGACGCTTAAAGTTGCAGGATCCTGAGCTCCGCTGTCTCGTCAGCCAAATGGTGGCCTTTCTCCCTCCATGCCACCTCCTGCCAGTGATCAGTAACGGTGACCCAATGGACCCACATGCGCGTCAGGTGGCACCCCGTACAGAGGGCTAACCATTGGGAAAAATTTTGGCGCTTTTTGGCCACCGGCCAAAGCATACACCTCCTAGTGGTATGCACACCACCGTCGCGTGCGAGCGGCGGATAGCCCAAGAGGTGGAGTGGAATGCTCTGTTGTACAGCTTGCCGGCCTCTTCCATGGACGTGTTGAGGCATTGTTCATGGGCTCTCATGCGATACACCATCATGGAGGCCCACGTTGTGTACCTCTGATGGGACATGGACATATGGTGAAGTGCAGCCCCTGCTATAGTGGGCACTTGCCGCTGACCTTGCCCTGTATGCTTCCATACCCATGAACGGCTATGAGACAGCACGACTGGTCAATTTTGTTCTGATACCACGTTGGATGCACACATTGACCCTTCTCCCCTCGGATAAAACATTTCATCGCATAGACACCATGATCTCAGAGTTTGTCCACCAGGGTATGGACACGGCACGCACCATCACCTCCTGGGCACCCCAGTGGGAGATGGAGGCCTGGGACTGCGGTAGAGATGGAGGCCTAGGATTGCAGTACATATATTGGGCTTACCGCAGATGATACATCACCAGTATGCAACATACCGTGCGAGCTCACCCACAGTTGTTTCCCTTTCCCCTTGACAAGAGCGTACCACGCACACAAACACGAAACACCAATGCCCGTCTATGTCTCGTTGTTGCAATCGTTGGGAGCCATCCCTCGAGTTTGCCTCCTGCCCACGAAATGGTGTCCATGCGGTCCTGACCTGTTCGGTAGTAAGCTGCAAACGGTGGCCGACCACCAAGGCACGCCACAGAGCTCCAGGGCGGGGATGGCAGTGACAGCGGCCCCTTCCAGTGCATTGCCAGGGTCCATGGCCCCCAAACTTCATACCTTGTCGAGGTGATGGGCCTGTGCATTGCGGCCCACGTGGCAGCCCCCGGGTCCACAATCACACTCGATAATCAGTACGTAGCCGACCATGGCTGACAGAAACCCGTCGGGAAGCTTCGGGCATGGACCCGTGTCACTGTGCTGCGACAGCCATACCATTCAAGAAGATCCAGGTCCGTTGGATCCCGGGGCACCGTGAGGCGTCGTCCGCGCGAGATGCCCGGGAACTGGATGATATCCGCTGGAACAATGAGGTGGGTCGCCTTGCCAAACTGGCTACATTCCTCCTACTCCCCCTGCACAACCCAACAGGCCCGTTCAGCATCTCAGTCGGAGGGACGGAAGCACCTACACTAGCTAGCAAATGGATCGCTGCCACCCGGCCATACCAAAAATACAAAGGCCTGCACTGGTCGACCTAGATCCCTCTATGTGCCCAACGCTCGCACATATGGGTCTAGTGGATGTGGGGGAGTGTGCGCTAGCGGGGATGCCCCCCCCCCCCCCTGTGAAAAACCAAGTTACCGTGTCAACGATGTGATCAGTGGCATCGAGGAACTCATAGTCTGAGGCATTGGGTGGCAGGTTTGCTGTGAATTGACGGTAGTCAACACTCAACCGATGGCGGTTGAAGGTTGGCCGGTAACCGACCAGCCCACCGACTCACCGACCGCCAGGTTTTCTTTTTTGGCACTAAGTACAGTCCTGCACAAGGGGGTGGGTTGCCATTAATTTGGCACAGACGAGTGACTGTCCATACCTAACACATGCTTGGCACATCACCCCTGACCCTGTGGGGGCTCCAAATTGAGAGGCATACGGCCCTGAAGCTCCGCCAAAAGGTTTGGACCCCCACTCTCGTCCAAGGATGTAAAGTCCTAAAAGACAGCCCTCCTTGCATTGTACCGAGGAACTTGCAAAAGCAATGGCACATTGAGAAGAAAAAAATGTCTTGTCGCCATCGCATTGGTGGCGGGCATATCATGGAGAGGTATGGCCTCCGGAGCACCCCCGGTGCACCCTTGGTGGCTTTGGCAGACCCCTAAGCACTGGCATTGCACCTGTGCAGAAAATGGCGGCAACGAACGTCCCCACCGCGGGGCCCAACCCGCATGCGAAAGTGATGCGCCCTGCCGCGATATGCCCCGCCCGCCACCACTTGCCATCCACAGGGTACCGCTGCCCCGCTGGAATGTAATGGGCTCGGGCTAGGGCACCCCCGTGTGGTGTTGCGCGCCCAAAGCGCACTCCCGCCCAACGCCGTTGAGCCACCACCATCCCACCACCACCACCAACAACACCACCACCACCACCACCACTGTAACCACACAAGCGCGCGCGTTCGCATCGCGGATACATAAATGTAGTAATTGTTGCATATCTGTTGCTCATTGGTGCATATTCAATACTTCATTCCATGTACATTTAGAGTCCACAATGATCTCATAATGCCCTGTGCCTGTGCCTGTTTCATGGTGCAGAGGCCACAGCAAATTTTTTTTGCTAATTACGGTCCTGCTGCTGCACTACTCTGCAGCAGGCTGGCCAGGGCTATGGCCATTACGGCCTTATTTGGATTTTGGGGCTACTGGTGCCCCTGCCTTCAACTTGGGGGTTTATTTGGGGTTTTCAACCTTTTCCTTACCCTCTCCCAGAGAATTGCAGTCGTTGGGGCTGCATTGAGGCCGACTTCGCCAACTTTGCCCAGTTTGGCCCTACATCCAGCTTTGGGCCTCTTTAATCACCTTCAAGAAAGCCTCCATCCTCGACTTCCTTACTGGTGAGTGCCCTGGTGATTATGGCTGGGACATATCTGGTTTGGCTGCCCATACCCATTGCCTTCCAGTACTTCGCGGGTACTATGGGGGCATAGTCGAGTTCATCGCCGCTCTTGGTGTGGGCTACCTGCCCAGCAGGTCATCGGAGGTGGTGAGGGTACAATAATCATACAGAGGCAACATAATCTTGTGTTTGTGTTACACTTGTTTGCCTTTTTGCATCATAGCATGCTATGGCCCTTGAGTGGCCTTTTTATGCATCATGGCATTCATGGCCCACGAGTGGCCTTTGCAGCTGCCCCAAAGCAGATAAAGGGGCAGTTGGACTTTTGTTGCGCTGCTGTGGCCTTTTTGGGCCTTGAGTTTGAGTGGTGGCCCTGAAGGGCCTTGTTCCGAATTATTTGAGGTTTTTGCCCCAAAGCAGATAAAGGGGCTAGATCCGGTGCCCAGAGAGGCCAGGCGCGCCTCCTGGGCTTTGTCTCTTTTGCCGGCGGCCGTGCTTGTCCCCAGGGGGACAGCCAAGCCCCCTGGGTCGACGCTGTTGTGTACATCCCTGTCTTTTCTTTGGTTACAAGGTTAAGGTAAGGTATACAGTGTGGCCTAGGATTAGTGTAGGATCAGTGCAGTTTCGTTTTGTTCGTTCGTCGTGGTCGTCGAGTTTCGTCGACTTTCGACGCGTTCGTCGTTTCGTTCGTCGAGTTTTGCTCCCTTTGGAGCTTACGAAACCTGATTTTACTAGTCATTCTGGGCCCTACTGCCTTTTTTTTGGCAGTTTGGGTGTTGCTGTCGTGGTGTGACTTGGGGGGGGGGGCAGGTGCGTGGGCTTGTTGGGTGGTGTAATCTCGGTTTGTTTTTGGTTGAGTCGACGTCCGTCGACTCTTTTTGGCTCTTTTCGCTTCGAATTGTGCTCCCTTTGGAGCTTGAGATAAGTTTTGTGTGAAAAATTGGCTCATTGGTTGTCATTGCCTTGAGGTGGTTTGTTGGGTACCCCCCACCCCACCAAGGATCGGATCTTGCGCTTGTTTGCGCTCGTTGGTGTTTGTTTGTGCTCGCTGTGAGTGTTTGGGAGCACAGGGAGTAAGGCAGTGACAACTAACCACCTTTTCTTTTGGGTGGGGGGGGGGGGCTGGGAAACCCTCCTCACACCAACATCTAACATAAGTTGCACTAGAGCAACTATGATCACAATGACCCTAGGAGAAAATAAGAGAAGCCTTCAGCCTACGGCTGAGGCTGGGAATTTAACTGATATAGCCTTATGCCAAGTGCCGAGGCTCCTGTTGGGACTCCTCCCAGGGAGCAAACGGGTTATTATTGCTTTGATCACCCCCACCCAGTTTCCAGCCTAGGTAACCAATCCTGGGGGGTGTAAAAAAATGTGTTAAAAAACTTCCCTACAACCGAGGGAGGTGGGGAGAGGCAAGACCAACTAATAACCTCCAGGGAAAAGCACCACTGATGGTGCAGCACTATAGGTGGCAGTGCACCCAGTGAGAGTTGGGTTGGGTGCAGACGTGCACGAGGCACTTGGACTTAAATCCCAAGTCCAAACCTCATCTAAGAGATTTTACACTGTGTCATATGTCACATGTGTGGAAGTTGGGTCTAGTAGGTTAGGGTGTTGCGAAGGAACCCTCCCGGCTTGTGGGTGTAACAGGAACCCTCCTAGCTTGTGGGTAGTCAGCACCCTAGCCAAGCCAGATGTTTAGTAGGAACCCTCCCAGGCTTGTGGGTTATGGGAACCCTCCTAGACTTGTGGGTAGAAACTAACTTAGTTCCTAAACTCTGGTACCTAACTATAATCCTCTGATGGTTTTGATTTTCGGGAACAGTGTGCTGAAAGCCACTTTCCCTTCTGCAAAGCACCGAGTTCTAGGCACTGGCCTTGCTCGGTTGCAAAAGGTGAGAGAAAGAAAGAGAGAGAGAGAGAGAGAGAGAGAGAGAGAGAGAGAGAGAGAGAGAAAGAGAGAGAGAGAAAGAGTCATTGTTTGGGGCTGTGGGAAAATCAGTTTGCCCTGCCCTTGTTCGTTTGTTTTGCTGTCAGTCAGTCACACTGTCAGCACAGCACTGCACATCTTTGATCCACAGCACTGTCTGTCCAGTCATCACAGTCTTACTGGCACTGTCCACACTTGTCTGTCCTTCCCTTGGCAGTGGCCATTTCTCAGATACAGGTTTGCCACTTGGCGTCGCCACTGCCATCTCTTTTTACACTGACCATCTCAGGTCTTTTCCAGCTGTTTGTACAGTAATGGCCTTCGTCAGGGCCATCTGGGGCTGGCAGAGCCCTGCTGCCACTCACAGCCCCACCCCCAGTGGAATCGGAAAATTTTAGATCCAGGGACTTCAGTTTAGTGCCCCTGGTCCAGGGTTACAGGTGCCTGGTAGCAGTTTTTCTGCCTTTTGGCAGGGCCATTTCTCTGTTTTTGGCCCACACAGCAGGTCAATCCTGCCAATCAAAACCCACTTTGGGGTGCCAAAAGCTAAATCCACTGTTTTGTGGAGTTTGGAGCTCGGCCTTGTTCTTTGGCTCCAAAACTATGAACGGACACCCTAATCAGAGATTTTGGGGTGATCTGAGCTGGGTTGGTGGGGACATCAGAAAAAAAACCCCTCCACAGCCCATGATTAGCATCATCTGATCATGCATTTTTGAATCTCCCATTCTTTTTTCAGAAATCAGTTCTGATTTTCAGCCAACCCCTTGAGTTTCAGCTTAGTGGGGGGGTTGCTGAGTGTTGTGCCTTTGCGTGGGTAGTGGAGCCACTACTAGCTCTAGGCTTCCCTTCCCATGTTCTTGTGTTTTGGTGGGGAGAGAAGCCATGTGAGGCTCCTAGGCGGCCTTCACCCCTTGGTACCTCTCGCCTTGGGGAAGTAGTTAAGTCTACACGGCCTAGGTTGCAGGAGTCCCCCTATCTCCCTCGTAGGTTGGGCCGGAATATGCCGTAGTGGCGTAACCCCATTCTCTTCCCCCTTGGGGTTGCTCTTAACCCACATTTTCTATTTTTTTTGGCACTTGCTTGTCTCGTTGTGGTTTTTCAGCCACGGCCCCATGGTGTGCCCCCCTGGGTTGTGTCCTAGTGGGGGGGTGTAACCAGACAAGCGCGCGCGTTCGCATCGCGGATACATAAATGTAGTAATTGTTGCATATTTGTTGCTCATTTGTGCATATTCAATACTTCATTCCATGTACATTTAGATTCCACATTGATCTCATAATGCCCTATGCCTGTGCCTGTTTCACCACCACCACCACCACCACCACCACCACCACCACCACCACCACCACCATAGGCAGGCAAGTCGGCAAGCAGGCAGGCGGCTTGGCGGAGACAGGGGCGCAAGCACACAGGCAGACGGGCAACTGAGGGACGGAAAGACAATTTAACAATTCAATATTTCAAGTAACTTACCAGTTTAATTTTGATAATCTAATAATCTTATTGAATATTGCAATTTGATAATCTAAGTAATAATTTAATTAGCCAGGGGGACAGATAGACAAGCAAGCAGGCAGGGGGAGAGGCAGACAGACGGACAGACTGATGAACGGACGGACGGAGGATGGACAAATGTTCAGTATGGGCGGGGGTTGCGGGACACTGGGGTGGGGCGGGAACAGGGCGGGGCACAGGGAAAAAACACAGGATGTGCGTCACCACAGCCAAGCAAGCATTGCAGAAATGGCTTGACTTGGCTTGGGCCGACCATCAAGACGCGGCAGTCGGTCATTCAAGGTACTTCCGGAGGAGGATTGCAATGGCTATGCACGCAAAATCTTCTCCTGCTACAAGGGTTGTTGTTACATGTTTCAATCGGGTGGAACGAGTGGAAGCGAGAACAATTGATTGTAGAATGTGTCCGACTCTGAATGATTGGGGGGGGGCATTGGGGCAGCAATAACTTGAAACTAGCTGCGAATGTATGTGCCTGTGGGAATATTGGCTGTCGCTTGCCTGCCGCTGGTAGACCCTTAACAGGGATGAGAAAAGCGACAGCTTCGGCGCATTGGCTAGCACGAAAGACCGACGTGCGAGCAGCGCCCTAGCCACGTTAGCTTTGGCACATAGTGCACCATGGACACATGACGCGTGGAAGTTGTACCGGACAGACAGCATATGGGGCTTCCACGCCACCAGCAGACTACGAGGGTGTGGAAAGACCTCCCCCAACAGTGGCTCGACCGGGCTTCCCCGGGAGACCTGGGCCACATCTTGAAGCTTCGCATCCCGGAGTGGTTCATTGATGCTGTGCCTCGGGAACAGCTGAGCAACCTATGTTTTCGGGTCGCATGGCACTAGCATCAAATGATGCACGCCATCGTTCTCCTGCGTCAATCCCTGCCCATGCCCCCATGCCATGGATCGCCTAGGGTGCAATGTGTCGGCCATAGCACACCGACATGGTACACTGAACTCCGCTATCGCGTTGTGCCTCCCCACCCCAATGAACCATCACTAAGTGCCAAGTACACTGCAGGCCGCGCCATCAGGGGAAGAAAAAGCAGGGTGCCAAGCGGGCCCGAACATCTCAAGATGCCACAGCCTCACGCATCCTGCAACAACCGTATACCGGCAGCACTGCTTGTGCCCTTCTCGGCATCCTGCCTTCCTTTAGCCCTCCCACCCTGATGCGGGTGCACGCATACCTCTCTGGCACTATGGCCCCCCAGACCTCTACCCCCCCCCCCCGATGGGCCCCCGCCGTCCCGGGAAATTTCCTGATGCATTCTATCTCCCACTTGAATGCACTTGTGCGGAACACGTAGTGTGCCCTGCTTCGCGGTCACAGGTCCGGTTTTATTTTCTCCCGTAGGAACAGGGATTACGGATGGCGCCCCGTTGGTGGGTAACCGACGGCGGTTGTTGAGGTTCCGACGGCGGGTACCTGAAGGACAGTTTGGGGGGGGGGGGGGGGGCAAAGGGGGTGCCCAAGTGCGCTGAAAGGGTGGTCCAAGGACTCTGCACAGAGGGTTCACAGGCAGTCGCCCCAGACGCCCCCACCGTCCCCGCCGTCCCCACAGAGTGGGACTCGCAGTAGCCACGCGCTCGAGGCTTATGGCCCTCTCAGCGCCACCCTCCGCCCCCACCCACTCCAGCCAGCGGCCCCCTCCCTGGCCCAGGCGGCAGATGTGATGGAACGGGGGGGGAGGGTTGCAAATGTGATCAATGGTCAACATTTTCTGAGGTCCTCCTTCGAAATTTTTACACTTTTTGCACAAACATTCTCTTGAAGTTGATGACTTCCACTCACTGTTGTCAGCTGATCCCAAGAAATCTCATAGGAACAACGTTTACCATCTTAAACAGCTTGAAAAGTTGTAACAAGCAACTTTACCAAAAATGATGAATTTTCATCAATTTTCATCAAAAATCGATCAATTTTCCTGAAATGATCTTGAACAAAAATTTCTTCCTAAAATTCTTTTGAAGTTGATAATTTTCACTCAATTTTGTGAGAACATATGCACATCTTGTGGGGTGAAGGCAGCGGTACAACACCTGCTCCGTGGCTGGATGACTGGCAGGGGCTTAGACCGGATGCGCCTGCTAAGGGGGGTATGGGAACCCACCAGGGCATAAGGGGAAGCTGGTAGACCCACCCAGTGCACCCAGAAGTGCGGTTTCAGGTTAAGTCAAAGATGGTGGCACCCCCTGTTGAGTGTCTCCTGCTGTACACCATGGTACAGTGCACCGAGTCAGGATCCTGCATCACCTGATTTCTGGTCTGACTTGGTATGGGGGCACATCAGAATCATTCACTGAAGAAGCCCGCAACATTAAGCCACATTCTGGTGGCAAGCGTCCACATTCTGCCACAGTGGCCCACAGATTGGGCAGATGCAGCACTACAAATCCCAACAGCACAAATAGGCATACAAACGCTGGAAATGCTCAGGCATGATGCCTCGGCCGTTATGTGAATCTTCTGAACACACTACTCATGCAGCCACAGCAGGCACAGTTGGTTTCATAGTCATGCAGCCATAGCAAGAAAAATTCTATTGCCTTCGGCAGTGTACCTCAAAGAGAGGCCGACAGTCAGCCAATCAGTCACTTAGCCAGGCCAGCAGTCGGTCAGACAGAAACAAACAGTTTGGGTTTTTTGTCAGTGGCAGACGCGGCCCCAAGCAGTGCGGAGAACTCCTGGCTCAACACAAGCAGTGGCCGAATGGTAATGCAGCTGACCACACACTTTTTGGTCGGCGGTTCGAACCCCGGTCGGGCGAATATTCCTGCGGCGCCCCCGACAACAGACCAGGATTCGGACGGCCGACCTAAAGCTCTGCAGTCGGCTACGTTACCATTCGACCGGCGTTTGATGTGACAGCAAAGGGCCACCCCACTGCTTGGAGCCTTCTAAGCGAAAACTTTTGACCCCCCCCCACACCCCCACACCCCCCCACCCCCTCAAAAAGTGTTATCCACTTTTAGGGGATAGAGGCCTTAGAATCAAAAAATCCATTGGGGGATGCTCTTGTTGGGCAAAATAATGATTTTACAAGGGTTTGGACATCAAATATCATGCCTTGGGGTATGCTACGCCAATGACCCCAAAAGGGGGGGGGTATACGATGCCCGCGCCTGCGCTTGATCTAACAACCTCTCTTCGAGGTGATTCACATTCAACAGCCTCCCGACGGTGCACAGACGAGCCCCTTCTCTCTGTCAAGAGGGAAATTTCTGATGGAGTGTATTATGCAGTGTGTTATGCTACCTACTATGGAGTGTAGCCCATAGGCTAAAAGGCCACTCGCCGATCCAGAGCCAGAAGCTCTACCCGAATGCCCATCACGTTTGCGCACATGTCCATGTCCCTGGCCATCCGTCAGCATGTCCTGCAGGCACCCCACCTAAGGGTCTCCTGCTTTACACTATGCTACAGTGCACCGAGTCAGGGTCCTGCATCACCTGATTTCTGGTCTGACTTGGTATGGGGGGGCACATCGGATTCATTCACTGAAGCAGCTATAATCTGGTGGCAACAGCCCACAGATGGGGCAAAGGCAGCACTGGCAAGATGAACAGCATCAAAAAGGGCGTATAAACACCCCGCAACAGAATTTCTCACAGGTTGCCCAGTACCCCAGTGGCACCACATAAAAACACCACACTTTGGACCGTTGGACATTTTTGGTGACTTGTGTACCGCCGTGGTATGGTGGTGTGTGCTTTGTCGCGTGTGATGTGGTGGTGATACTGTAGCACATGCGCAGGCACAAGAGGGTGAAAGCATGTCAAAGGTGGAAGACTGCCTCTAGGACCTTTCCCAAACAGGTTCGTTGGGAAAGGGGCAATATGTGTGTCTTTTGCGGCAGTAAAAGGGCAACACATATCACTGGTGAACTGTAATCAAGTTGGGTAAGGTTTGACAGAACATTGCTGAACATTGCTGTAGCCACGGCTGGAAACGCTGGCAACGAACAAACATTCCAGCGGATACCACAGATGAGACACGCCATTGGATACCGGACCACCACCGCCAATTGACCACTCACACCCCCTCCCCCTCCCATCCACCCATCAGGCTAAGCTAGTGCTGATGCAGCGCAATGTAGGCCAGTCACATGACCAGTCCGCACACCAATCGAAGTGTGGTCAATCACGTGGTATGTGCCACGAGCTGCTGGTCCAATGGACAGATGATGCCAGGGACCTTCAGGGGGCTGTTTGCAAAACGCTGTGGACGGAACTCCACAACACTAACCCTTGTCGCGATTCAGTGGGGCCCTCCCTCCACGTCTAGACCAACACACATGGGGAGCAGCAGTTTAGTGAGGCCAACAACACCACACATGCTTGAATGGGGCTCATTGATGCGTCTGCCAAAATGGCCTATTTTTGTCTCGCTTATGACGGGTGGCCAACTAGTTTTCTTTGCCCTACTTTTGTGTTGTCAAAAAGTTCCCATTTTCATGGGGGATTCAAATATGCACCCCCCCCCAAGGGGCGATGGATTTTTACAGAGGGTTCGAAAGGGTTCTAGAGCCCCCCAAAACTTTGGGGGGGGGGGGGCTGGGAAAAGGGCTCCATTGACAGGGACTGTTGGTCCGTTGCAAACAGGCAGCGATCTGTCTCTGGTTCATGCATCCTCATTTTGGGGATGACGCCGACAAGCCGCTCCAGGGCTTAAAACACCGGAACACGGTGGCTTGCAGTGCCCATGTACGACAGGAGTTGCCAGGGATGCACACAACCCCAAACCACATTGAGACATTACCGTGCAACTGTGCCCTGTTTGCTGTTGTTGCCCATTGTCGGAATGCCCTCATTTAGGCAGTGAGCGCTCTTGTACCGTTGGAGAGCAGTCGGTTGTGGTCAGCAACAATTTTGTCCCATGCAGTGACTCTAGGTGTGTCCCCACAATGTCCATGGGGACAGGCCAACTGTGCTTGGTGCGGGTAAAATTATTGGCATCCAAGTAGCTCAAAATAACCGCAGAGCAAATGCAGATCACATAAAAGTTTCGCGTGATTCTGACGAATGGCCATTTTCAGCCAACTTTCAGGACGATTGTCCTGAAAGTTCAGGATGATCGCCAGCATGTCAAGCAGGTGAGTCCAATGAGGGCCGTTCCATCCTGAGGGTTTTTATACTGGTGCCAGGTCACCAGGGGGGGGGGGGTGAAGGGGGGGGGAGGGGGGTCCAGGGGGGGGTACCCCCCCTCCTTCCACGGTGTACAGCCGTTCTAATACAGCCCTGCCGGGCGCCGCCCCCCGGGACGGTTCAGCCGCCAGAAGATCGGCGGTTTGCCCAGTCCCCTGGCGGACCACTGCAAAATTGGCGGCGCAAAACATTGGCAGTCCCTTGCGGAATCTGGTGTGCCACCCCCTCTGGAGGGCTGGCCAAATCATGGTGGGCCCCAGGGGGACGAGCAGTGCGCAATGGCAGCCCGGCGGTTCGCAGGTGACCAACGGCCGCAGCAGGCGGCGGTTTGGGGGTGACCGACAGCAGTTGGAGGGTGACTGGCGGCGGTTGGAGGGTAATTGACGGCTGTCTCAAAGTAAGCGACGGTGGGTGAAGAGTAACCGACGGCGATGGGAGACGCTCTCTGATCGTAACCCCCCCCCCCCCCCTGGTGAAGCAAATCTGACCCATTTGTGCCCCCCCCCCCCCCACATACACACAATAGTGCAGCATGGTGTGGTGGCTGCTGGTTGCTGTGTGAGTGCACCTGTGGGCTTCAAACCAGACATTGAGAGCTCAGATGAGTGGGGGTGGGGGGGCATACGCTTGGAGGGGAGGGAGGTCGGCGGTCCCAGGGCGGCTGCAAAAGCGGTTATTGGGGGTTGGAAAAGCGGTTGTGGGGCAAATGCTGGCGGTTACACAACGTTTGAAGCAATTAAAAGCAGTTGGAACCGAACCTACCGGAGCCCTGAAGCGGGGGAGGGCGGGAAAATTGCGGAAAAACTGCGGGAAAGTGCGGGCCTCAACCCCCCCCCCGCCGCCTCTGCTTCACCGCAATTAGCCCCAACCCCCGCCTGCAGCCACGGCCTTCATCTCTCACCATTACATGTGTCCATTGGACTGTGCTTCCTTCACGCGCGGTGCACGACACTTTCCGGGTGGGGTCCGAGACTAGCACCGTATCTCGGGTGGGGGGGGGGGGCTGGACCCCCCCGCTGGACCCCCCCCTCAAAAAAAGCCCCCCCCCCCGAGGGAGGCATTAGAAGGGAAGGGACCTCAGAGCCAGTCCCAGCAGCGTCTGGATGCCCCCCCTCCCTTCCAATACACCCCAGCCCCCTTCCCCCTCCCCACGCATGTTTGGACATCACAGGCCCAACAAGCGACAGCAAACCAGGAGTAGGGCAGGGAACACCGGCGGTGTTCAGGTTTTAGAGGCACCGAAGGCGCCGAAGAAAATTTTTGGTCCAAACCGATTTGGCGCCGAAGGTGCTGGAGAAAAATTATTTTTTTTATTAGCCGAGGGCCGGAGGAAAAATTGGCCCAATATTTTCAAGTGTGTGTGGGGGGGGGGGACCCCCCAGGGGTGCATATGCATAGGGGTGCAGAGCTGTTAAAAAAAAGCCCAAGGGGGGGAGACATCCAAGCGCCTCTGGGACCGCCTCTGAGGTCTCTTCCCTTCTATTGCAGCCCTGGGGGTGGGTAGTCTCAAAACAAAAACACCGCAGCTCTGGTCAGGACAATGACACAGCGCACGGACAAATGAAAGGCCCGTGGCATACGGATATGCAGCGTAGCCATCCCCCGAAACGCCCCCCCCAAAGCCCGTTCCACTGCTCTGCGCCCCCAGCCCCCAGGACGCCCGCACCTCAAACAGTGCACCACCCGACGGGCGACCGCCGTCGACTGCCGGCCCGTCGCTGTCGGTTACCCGCCAACGGGCGTCGGCGGACCATCGAGGGACGTCGGCTGACAACCAACCGCCGCGGGGGTCCGCCCTCCGGCCATCCAAAGCCTTGGGCCGTCCGAATTTTCAGCCTCCGTGTTGGCCCCGGGCCTCGGGCTCCACCTCTCGAGCACGGGGGGTCGAGTGGAACGCTCGAATCCTGGGACTCGAACCTGGAGTTACGGGCACAGGCGCCGTGTGCTCTGACCCCCCTCTCGACCGACCGGAGCCCCAATGGGTGGGCGGGCTTTCAACTCCGGGGGGTTCAGGACAGCCCCTTTGGCTGGACCCCCCCACCCCAATGAAACAGGGCTCAATTGACGCCCCCCCCCCCAAAAAAAACCCTACTGAGACTGAAGGTGATCTGACCTAGAATTCCGCAGAAAAATGAAAAAGGGATTGTTGGAATCAGCGCGTCGAGGGGGTCCAGAAAAGCCATCATTTGCCATGGATTTTTTTTGGGGGGGGGGGGCTTGACCATTTTCAATGCCCCAAAAAATTTTTCGGCGCCTGTCAATTGAGCCCTTTTCCCGAACCCCCCCACCCCCCTGTTTTGGGGGGCTCTATCGAAACCCTCTCCCAACCCCTCCCGGAGTTGAAACCCCGACTTCCCCACACCCATTGGCCAAAGGTACCCGTGGCCAGTCGCTCCTTGTGGCGCCCCAGGGGCTAGGCCTGTTTCCGCAAGAGGCGCTCCTCCCGCAGGCGCCAGTCCGCGTATTCGGCGTAGGGGAAATCCACCGCCATGTCCACGTCCTCCACCGGGTATACCCACTCCATCAGCTTCCACCAGAGGTAATCCAAGATGCTCAGCCCCACCAGCACCTTCCCGTACACCCACCCCCGGTTGTAGTACACCGACAGCCGCTCGAGCAACGTGGGGTTCTGCGGCACAGCAGGGGAGGGGAGGGCGGGGACGGCTGGGTGGGGGGTGGGTGGGGGTTGGACGCGCGGTCCGTCCCATGATTTTGCAGGTTGAATCGTTTTGCCGGTCGAATTGTTTGGCCAGTTGGATTACCTTGCCAGTGGAATGAATTTGGCGGTTGAATCATTTTGGCGGTTGAATTAATTTGCCAGTTGAACTATTTTGGCGATTGAACGTTTTTGCGGTTGAATTAGTCTGCGGTTGAAGTATTTCGGCGGTTGAATTATTTTGGTGGTTGCAGGAATTCTATTGCTTTCAGCAGTGCACCTCGAAGAGAGGCTGGCAGTCAGCCAATCAGTCAGTTAGTCAGGCCAGCAGTCAGTCAGACAGTCAGTCAGGCAAGCAGGCAGGCAGACAGAAAGACAGTTGGAGTTTTTTTTCAGCAGACTCGGCTTCAAGCAGTGGGGACAACTTCCACGCGGGAAAACAACGGTCGAGTGGAAAAGCAGCCGACGGGAGACGTGCCAGACGGCGGTTGGAACCCCAGTGGCCTCAGCGCGGCCGACGACAGTCCGCCGGCCGGGAATTGAACCGCCGACCTACAAGTCTGCGGCCGGCGGCAATACCGTTTAACCGCTGCTTGTTCTGACAGCACCTGTTCTCCCCACTGCTTGAATCCTTCTGAGCATAAACTTTGACCCCCCACTCCACCCACCCCCCTCAAAAAAGTGTTATCCAGTTTCAGGAGATAGAGGCCTCAGAATCAAATAATCCGTTGGGGGATTGTCTTATTGGGCAAAATAATGATTTTACAAGGGGTTGGACATCAAATATCATGCCTTGGGGTATGCTACGCGAATGACCCCCAAAACGGGGGGTATACGACGCCTGCGCCTGCGCTTGATCTAACAACCTGTCTTCGAGGTGATTTGCCGGCTGAATTATTTTGCCGGTTGAAGTAATTTGCCGGCTGAAGTATTTTGCCGCTTGAAGTAATTTGGCGGTTGATTTATTTCGGCGGTTGAATAGTGTTGGCGGTTGAATGATTTTGGCGGTTGAATTGTTTTGGCCGCCGGCTGAACCACCAACCGCTGGGGCGTCATGCCAAACCCCCCCCCCCCCTCGAATGACAGGTGACAACTGACAGATGGATGGGCGAGCGGCCAAGGGCCGACTTGGAGGTCGGGTCAGGGGGTCGAACTTTTTTTCGTGTTTTTCACCCACATTTGAATTCTCCGCAAAAATCTGAGCATTTTGAGTACAGACGCATGGGATAGAGAAAAAAAGTTTTCCCCTTCGCCAGGCCAAAAAAAGATCTGCACCAAAACCGTTGTCACCCTCCCCACTTGCCATTCCAATCCGTCACTCTCCATCTGTCACTGAGTGGCAGATAGCCCAACCCCCCACCACACACACCCACCAAAACAGTTGACCTGCTCTTATGCCCATTACTGGGTGGCATGCGTGCGACAAGGCTGGGAGTGTATGGGACGTGGGCAGGCTGAAGCTGCGTGGGAGACGATCTGAGACCGCACAGCGAGGTGGCTGGAGGTGCGGCGGAAATATCACAATTTTTTTTATCAAATACTTGGAAATAGCAAGAAATCTGAGAACGAAACCATCTAAAAAACATTCCTCTTGAGGGTGCCCCCCTGCCCAAAAGAAAGTGTGCTTTTTGGCAATGCAAAGGGCGGTGGATCGAGTCCCAGGGACGCGCAAGTACCTTGGAGCGTGCGACCCGCTCGTACACCGCCTCCGTGCGCATCGCGACCTCGTCCCAACTGTACATCTGCGCCACGCGGTCATGCACGTCCCACGGCGAGATGTCACGGACCTTCACAAGGGCGTCCCGGATGGCGTCCACGAGTGACTCCGGATTCGGGTTGGCCAGCAGCAGAATGTCCGACGGCAGCACCTCTGGGACGCCGCCGACACGGGTGCTCACCACCAGCAGCCCGCAGGATGCTGCCTCAATGATGGCGATGCAGAATGCCTCCTGCACCGGTGGAAAGGCCGGTGCCACAGTGCCGTAGGGGGGGGGGGGGGGGGGCTGGCCCTGTGGCTAGGACACTGGGTGAAATCCATGATAACAGCGGCCAGTGTCAGCCAAGTGGTAGCATTCTCATTCGGATTATATTTGTACTGACCTCAATATTGATTATATCAATGATAGTTGCACTGACATTATCACTGTAATGATATTTTTGTGGGCAGTGGGCCTGCACAACACCACACCACACACCACCACACACACCACACCACACCACACCACACACACACCACACCACACACCCACCAACATCACCACACCATAAACACCACACCACACACACCACACCCCACACACCACACCACACCACACCACACCACACCACACCACACCACACACACCACACCACACCACACCACACCACACCACACCACACCACACCACTCCACACCATAAACACCACACCACACCACACCACACCATACCACACCACACCACACCACACCACACCACACCACACCACACCACACCACACCACACCACACCACACCACAACACACCACACCACAACACACCACACCACACCACGCCATACCACACCATACCACACCACACCAGACCAGACCAGACCACACCACACCACACCACACGGCACCACACCACACCACACCACACCACACCACACCACACCACACCACACCACACCACACCACACCAGACCACACCACACCACACCACATCACACCACACCACTCCACACCATAAACACCACACCACACCACACCACGCCACACCACACCACACCACACCGCACCAGACCACACCACACCACACCACAAAACACCACACCACACCACACCACACCACACCACACCACACCACACCACACCACACCACAAAACACCACATCACACCACACCACTCCACACCATAAACACCACATCACACCACACCACTCCACACCATAAACGCCACACCACACCACACCACGCCACACCACACCACACCACACCACACCACACCACACCACGCCACGCCACACCACACCACACCACACCACACCACACCACACCACACCACACCACACCACACCACACCACACCACACCACACCATACCACACCACACCACACCACACCACACCACACCACACCACACCACACCACACCACACCACACCACACCACACCACACCACACCACACCATACCACACCACACCACACCACACCACACCACACCACACCACACCACACCACACCACACCACACCATACCATAAACACCACACCACACCACACCACACCACACCACACCACACCCTGAGTACTCCCCAGCTCTACCCACGGGCTGGGTGCCGGGTGCGAAGCCCCGGACGACAGGGCCCGGGCACTGCCAGTAGGCGGTGTACTAACAGTGTCGGGTGCGCGCACGTCCCAGTGCCAAGCGCCATCCCCAGGGACCCCGCGGCCCCTAGTACCAGCCGCCTCGGCCCTGGCAACGGTCAGCGACCCCCAATAGAGGACGGCTGACCTAGCCTCCCCCTCCGCTCCTCCCCTACACGCCCGCTCACGCACCAGCCCACGCAGGAGCCCGGACATGCGGCCCCCCGCGCTCCAGCCTCAGCCCCCCCCGCTGCCGCCCCTGCGCGCGCCCCGGTGACCCCCCCATGCGCCCCCCCCTATGAGCCGCCCTGCTGCCTCCCCTGCCCCACCACGCTCCCTGACCCTGCCACTCTCAGGCTGGCAGCGCCCGTGCGGCGCGCCTCCAGGGCCCCGCATCGGCGGCCGGCCGCGAGACATCCGGACCAGTGGAGGCCCCCGGACAGGGGCTTTAACGGAACGGCGGGACCGGGACGGGTGTGCCGGGTGTGTGCGTGGATGAGAGAGGGGTGAGAGACTGGGGCCCCAGTGGGACGGCCTGCGCCGAGGCCGGAAATCTTTCTTGTTCTGGTTTTAATTGTTCCAGTTTTTCATCCCTGTATTTTGCGCGACTGCCTGTAGGGGTGCAAGCCTCATGCAGCAGCCTTCGGGCCTGCTAGCGCCTTCCCTTCGGGTTTTTTTCTTCTTTTGTTATAGGCTGAGAGAGCAGAGCGGTACCACAGCGCCGGGAAGGCCTGTGGCCCAGACATGCGCGGGGGGCCTCAAAAACGACCCCCCGCCCTGCAAGAACCGCCTCAATGAGCCTGCCTGAATGGTGCCGGAAGAGCAGTGGGGCCCCGCTGGTGATAGCGGTTCAAGGCCACGCTGCCCCTGTACGCTCGTGGCCCTGCGGCCGGTGGTTTGGAAAGTGAGAGAGGTGGGTGGAATATAACAAGAAGTGGATATCCGTTCGCCGTCCTGTTGCTGAAGTAACCGTCCCTGTCCCCGTCCGGCTGGACGCCCCGGTATCGGTATCCAACATCCTTTGGGGTATGGTATAAGGCCCCCCGGCCACCACCCCGGCGCCAACACCAGGGAGGGCGTCCGGGAGGGGTAATAGCCCCCGATCCCCCAAAGGCAGCCCCAAAGGTGAGCGCACCACTGGAGGGGCATGTCTGCGGGGTAAACAAATGCGCTGAGTAATACCCTAATATAATAATTAGTGCCTACTGCCGTAAATAATGCTTAACCGGGTAATATGGCCCTCTCTCGGTGCCAGTTTAGTGCGCAGCCCCCAGAGCCGGACCCGACCGGCCGTACTGAGGCGAGCCCAGAAATGGGTATGGCAGGCCAGACTTTAAGTGCTAGCCACGCCTCAGTACACTCCGTGGGCTAATAAGGCCCACGGGGGCCCCAAACATCGTTACATTCGGGAGTTAAGCCCCGGCGGTGTTTGGGGTTGTTCCTGGTTAAGAGGACTCACGTTGAGTCCCAGATACTGTTACCCTGGGGTTATGACCCCCGGTACTGCCTGCTTACTTGCCTGCTGCTGCTAAGAGGTAGGAGGAAGTACCCACGAGTCCTGCAGGAGGCTCCGAACACCCCCTGGGCAGGACTCCCTGTCACCCCAGGCCGGTGCGCCCGGTTCTCTGACAAAGATGGCCCCCCATAAGCCTTGCAGGAGGCTCCGAACACCCCCTGGGCAGGACTCCCTGTCCCCCCCAGGCCGGTGCGCCCGGTTCTCTGACAAAGATGGCCCCCCTTAGGCCTTGCAGGAGGCTCCGAACACCCCCTGGGCAGGACTCCCTGTCCCCCCTAGGCCGGTGCGCCCGGTTTTTGAAGGATGATGCCTCCCCATGGGCCTTGCAGGAGGCTCCGAACACCCCCTGGGCTGGACTCCCCGTCCCCCCCAGGCCGGTGCGCCCGGTTATAGGAAGATGATGGCTCCCCATGGGCCTTGCAGGAGATTCCGACCACCCCCTGGGCTGGACTCCCCGTCCCCCCCCAGGCCGGTGCGCCCGGTTATTAGAAGAGGGTGCCTCCGCGTGGGCCTTGCAGGAGGCTCCGAACGCCCCCTGGGCTGGACTCCCCGTCCCCCCCAGGCCGGTGCGCCCGGTTCTCCGAATATGACGCCTCCCCATGGGCCCTGAAGAATACTCCGGCCACCCCCTGGGCAGGACCCCCCGTCCCCCCCAGACCGGTGCGCCCGGTTCTTGGAAGATGCTGGCTCCCCATGGGCCTTGCGGGAGGCTCCGACCACCCCCTGGGCTGGACTCCCCGTCCCCCCCTGGGCCGGTGCGCCCGGTTCTCCGAAGATGATGGCCCCACATAGGCCCTGAAGGATGCCCCGACCACCCCCTGGGGTGGACTCCCCATCCCCCCAGGCCGGTGCGCCGGGTAGTACATCCCCACAGGCCATGCAGGACACTCCGACCACCCCTTGGGCAGGACTCCCCATCCCCCCAGGCCGGTGTGCCCGGTTCTACCTCCCCACAGGCCCTGCAGGACACTCCGACCACCCATTGCAGGAGTTGCACTGCCCACTGCCCCCAGGCAGTGAGGCAGTGCATTGCAGGAGTTGCACTGCCCACTGCTCCCAGGCAGTGAAGCAGTGCGTTGCAGGATTGCACTGTCCACTGCCCCCAGGGAGTGGGGCAGTGCATTGCAGGAGTTGCACTGCCCCCAGGCAGTGCGGCAGTGCATTGCAGGAACTGCGCTGCCCACTGCCCCCAGACAGTGCGGCAGTGTATTGCAGGAGCTGCACCGCCCACTGCCCCCAGGCAGTGAGGCAGTGCATTGCAGGGGTTCCACTGCCCACTGCCCCCAGGCAGTGGGGCAGTGCATTGCAGAAGTTCCACTGCCCACTGCCCCCAGGGCAGTGAGGCAGTGCATTGCAGAAATTGCACCGTCCACTGCCCCCAGGCAGTGAGGCAGTGCATTGCAGGAGTTGCGCTGCCCACTGCCCCCAGGGCAGTGAGGCAGTGCATTGCAGAAATTGCACTGTCCGCTGCCCCCAGGCAGTGGGGCAGTGCATTGCAGGAGTTCCACTGCCCACTGCCCCCAGGCAGTGAGGCAGTGCCTTGCAGGAGACGCTCTGCCCACTGCCCCCAGGCGGTGCGGCAGTGTATTGCAGGAGTTGCACTGTCCACTGCCCCCAGGCAGTGAGGCAGTGCATTGCAGGAGTTGCACTGCCCACTGCCCCCAGGCAGTGGGGCAGTGCGTTGCAGATGGTTGCACTGTCCACTGGCCCCAGGCAGTGAGGCAGTGCATTGCAGGAGTTCCACTGCCCACTGCCCCCAGGCAGTGAGGCAGTGCATTGCAGGAGTTGCACTGCCCACTGCCCCCAGGCGGTGCGGCAGTGTATTGCCGGAGGTCCACTGCCCACTGCCCCCCGGCAGTGGGGCAGTGAATTGCAGGACTTCCGCTGCCCACTGCCCCCAGACAGTGCGGCAGCGTATTGCAGGAGTTGCACTGCCCACTGCCCCCAGGCAGTGAGGCAGTGCATTGCAGGGGTTCCACTGCCCACTGCCCCCGGGCAGTGGGGCAGTGCATTGCAGAGGTTGCACTGCCCACTGCCCCTAGGGCAGTGAGGCAGTGCAATGCAGAGGTTGCACTGTCCACTGCTCCCAGACAGTGGGGCAGTGCATTGCAGGAGTTGCACTGCCCACTGCTCCCAGGCAGTGGGGCAGTGCACTGCAGGACTTGCACTGTCCACTGCCCCCAGGCAGTGAGGCAGTGCATTGCAGGAGTTGCACTGCCCACTGGCCCCCAGGCAGTGGGGCAGTGCATTGCAGGCGTTGCACTGTCAACTGCCCCCAGGCAGTGAGGCAGTGCATTGCAGGAGTTCCACTGTCCACTGCCCCCAGGCAGTGAGGCAGTGCATTGCAGGAGTTCCACTGCCCACTGCCCCCAGGCAGTGAGGCGGTGCATTGTAGGAGTTCCACTGCCTACTGCCCCCAAGCAGTGCGGCAGTGTATTGCCGGAAGTCCACTGCCCACTGCCCCCAGGCAGTGCGGCAGTGCACTGCAGGAGTTGCACTGTCCACTGCCCCCAGGCAGTATTGCAGTGCATTGCAGCAGTTGCGCCGCCCACTGCCCCCAGGCAGTGAGGCAGTGCACTGCAGGAGTTGCACTGTCCACTGCCCCCAGGCAGTGAGGCAGTGCATTGCAGGAGTTGCACTGCCCACTGCCCCCAGGCAGTCGGGCAGTGCATTGCAGGAGTTCCACTGCCCACTGCCCCCAGGCAGTGAGGCGGTGCATTGCAAGAGTTCCACTGCCTACTGCCCCTAGGCAGTGTGGCAGTGTATTGCCGGAGGTCCACTGCCTACTGCCCCCCAGCAGTGGGGCAGTGCATTGCAGGACTTCCGCTGCCCGCTGCCCCCAGACAGTGCGGCAGTGTATTGCAGGAGTTGCACTGCCCACTGCCCCCCAGGCAGTGGGGCAGTGCATTGCAGGAGTTGCACTGCCCACTGCCCCCAGGGCAGTGAGGCACTGCATTGCAGGGGTTCCCCTGCCCACTGGCCCCAGGCAGTGGGACAGTGCATTGCAGAAGTTCCACTGCCCACTGCCCCCAGGGCAGTGAGGCAGTGCAATGCAAAAGTTGCACTGTCCACTGCCCCTAGGCAGTGGGGCAGTGCATTGCAGGAGTTGCACTGCCCACTGCCCCAGGGCAGTGAGGCAGTGCATTGCAGGAGTTGCGCTGCCCACTGCCCCCAGGCAGTGGGGCAGTGCATTGTAGGAATTGCGCTGCCCACTGCCCCCAGGCAGTGAGGCAGTGGATTGCAGGAGGTCCACTGCCCACCGCCACCAGGCAGTGGGGCAGTGCATTGCACGAGTTGCACTGTCCACCGCCCCCAGGGCAGTGAGGCAGTGCATTGCAGGAGTTGCGCTGCCCACTGCCCCCAGGCAGTGAGGCGGTGAATTGCAGGAGTTGCGTTGCCCACTGCCCCCAGGCAGTGAGGCAGTGCATTGCAGGAGTTGCACTGTCCACTGCCCCCATGCAGTGAGGCAGTGCATTGCAGGAGTTGCACTGCCAACTGCCCCAGGGCAGTGGGGCAGTGCATTGCAGGAGTTGCACTGCCCACTACCCCCAGGCAGTGGGGTAGTGCATTGCATGAGTTCCACTGCCCATTGCCCTTAGGCAGTGAGGCGGTGCATTGCAGGAGTTCCACTGCCTACTGCCCCCAGGCAGTGCGGCAGTGTATTGCCGGAGGTCCACTGCCCACTGCCCCCCGGCAGTGGGGCAGTGCATTGCAGGACTTCCGCTGCCCACTGCCCCCAGACAGTGCGGCAGTGTATTGCAGGAGTTGCACTGCCCACTGCCCCCAGGCAGTGAGGCAGTGCATTGCAGGAATTGCACTGCCCACTGCCCCCAGGGCAGTGAGGCAGTGCATTGCAGGGGTTCCACTGCCCACTGGCCCCAGGCAATGGGACAGTGCATTGCAGAAGTTCCACTGCCCACTGCCCCCAGGGCACTGAGGCAGTGCAATGCAGGAGTTGCTCTGCCCACTGCCCCCAGGCAGTGAGGCCATGCATTGCAGGAGTTGCACTGCCCACTGCCCCAGGGCAGTGAGGCAGTGCATTGCAGGAGTTGCGATGCCCACTGCCCCCAGACAGTGCGGCAGTGTATTGCAGGAGTTGCACTGCCCACTGCCCCCAGGCAGTGAGGCGGTGCATTGCAAGAGTTCAACTGCCTACTGCCCCTAGGCAGTGCGGCAGTGTATTGCCGGAGGTCCACTGCCCACTGCCCCCCAGCAGTGGGGCAGTGCATTGCAGGACTCCCGCTGCCCGCTGCCCCCAGACAGTGCGGCAGTGTATTGCAGGAGTTGCACTGCCCACTGCCCCCCAGGCAGTGGGGCAGTGCATTGTAGGAGTTGCACTGCCCGCTTCCCCCAGGGCAGTGAGGCAGTGCAATGCAAAAGTTGCACTGTCCACTGCCCCTAGGCAGTGGGGCAGTGCATTGCAGGAGTTGCACCGCCCACTGCCCCAGGGCAGTGAGGCAGTGCATTGCAGGAGTTGCGCTGCCCACTGCCTCCAGGCAGTGGGGCAGTGCATTGTAGGAGTTGCGCTGCCCACTGCCCCCAGGTAGTGAGGCAGTGGATTGCAGGAGGTCCACTGCCCACCGCCCCCAGGCAGTGGGGCAGTGCATTGCACGAGTTGCACTGTCCACTGCCCCCAGGCAGTGAGGTGGTGCATTGCAGGAGTTCCACTGCCCACTGCCCCCGGGCAGTGAGGCAGTGCATTGCAGGAGTTGCACTGCCGACTGCCCCCAGGCAGTGAGGCAGTGTATTGCAGGAGTTGCACTGCCCACTGCCCCCAGGCGAAGTGAGGCAGTGCATTGCAGAAGTTGCACTGTCCACTGCCCCCAGGCAGTGAGGCAGTGCATTGTAGGATTTCCACTGCCCGCTGCCCCAGGGCAGTGAGGCAGTGCATTGCAGGAGTTGCACTGTCCACTGCCCCCGGGCAGTGAGGCAGTGCGTTGCAGGAGTGGCACTGCCCGCTGCCCCCAGGCAGTCGGGCAGTGCATTGCAAGAGTTCCACTGCCCACTGCCCCAGGGCAGTGAGGCAGTGCATTGCAGGAGTTGCGCTGCCCACTGCCCCCAGGCAGTGAGGCAGTGCATTGCAGGAGTTGCACTGTGCACTGCCCCCAGGCAGTGAGGCAGTGCATTGCAGGAGTTGCACTGCCAACTGCCCCAGGGCAGTGGGGCAGTGCATTGCATGAGTTGCACTGCCCACTGCCCCCAGGCAGTGGGGTAGTGCATTGCAGGAGTTCCACTGCCCACTGCCCTCAGGCAGTGAGGCGGTGCATTGCAGGAGTTCCACTGCCTACTGCCCCCAGGCAGTGCGGCAGCGTATTGCCGGAGGTCCACTGCCCACTGCCCCCCGGCAGTGAGGCAGTGCATTGCAGGAATTGCACTGCCCACTGCCCCTAGGGCAGTGAGGCAGTGCATTGCAGGGGTTCCACTGCCCACTAGCCCCAGGCAGTGGGACAGTGCATTGCAGAAGTTCCACTGCCCACTGCCCCCAGGGCAGTGAGGCAGTGCAATGCAGGAGTTGCTCTGCCCACTGCCCCCAGGCAGTGAGGCCATGCATTGCAGGAGTTGCACGGCCCACTGCCCCAGGGCAGTGAGGCAATGCATTGCAGGAGTTGCGATGCCCACTGCCCCCAGATAGTGCGGCAGTGTATTGCAGGAGTTGCACTGCCCACTGCCCCCAGGCAGTGGGGCAGTGCATTGCAGGAGTTGCGCTGCCCACTGCCCCCAGGCAGTGAGGCAGTGGATTGCAGGAGGTCCACTGCCCACCGCCCCCAGGCAGTGGGGCAGTGCATTGCACGAGTTGCACTGTCCACTGCCCCCAGGCAGTGGGGCAGTGCATTGCAGGAGTTCCACTGCCCACTGCCCCCAGGCAGTGAAGTAGTGCATTGCAGGAGTCCCAGTGCCGACTGCCCCCAGGCAGTGCGGCAGTGTATTGCCGGAGGTCCACTGCCCACTGCCCCCAGGCAGTGGGGCAGGGCATTGTAGGATTTCCACTGCCCGCTGCCCCAGGGCAGTGAGGCAGTGCATTGCAGGAGTTGCACTGCCCACTGCCCCCAGGCAGTGAGGCAGTGCATTGTAGGAGTTGCACTGTCCACTGCCCCCAGGCAGTGAGGCAGTGCATTGCAGGAGTTGCACTGCCCACTGCTCCCAGGCAGTGAGGCACTGCATTGCAAGAGTTCCACTGCCCACTGCCCCCAGGCAGTGAGGCAGTGCATTGCAGAAATTGCACTGCCCACTGCCCCCAGGCAGTGAGGCAGTGCATTGCAGGAGTTGCATTGCCCACTGCCCCCGGGCAGTGAGGCAGTGCGTTGCAGGAGTTGCATTGCCCACTGCCCCCAGGCAGTGAGGCAGTGCATTGCAAGAGTTCCACTGCCCACTGCCCCAGGGCAGTGAGGCAGTGCATTGCAGAAGCTGCACTGTCCACCGCCCCCAGGCAGTGAGGCAGTGCATTGCCGGAGTTGCACTGTCCACTGCCCCCAGGCAGTGAGGCAGTGCATTGCAGGAGTTGCACTGCCAACTGCCCCAGGGCGGTGAGGCAGTGCATTGCAGGAGTTGCGCTGCCCACTGCCCCGAGGCAGTGAGGCAGTGCATTGCAGGAGTTGCACTATCCACTGCCCCCAGGCAGTGAGGCAGTGCATTGCAGGAGTTGCACTGCCCACTGCCCCCAGGCAGTCGGGCAGTGCATTGCAAGAGTTCGACTGCCCACTGCCCCAGGGCAGTGAGGCAGTGCATTGCAGGAGTTGCACTGCCCACTGCCCCCAGGCAGTGAGGCGGTGAATTGCAGGAGTTGCGTTGCCCACTGCCCCCAGGCAGTGAGGCAGTGCATTGCAGGAGTTGCACTGTCCACTGCCCCCAGGCAGTGAGGCAGTGCATTGCAGGAGTTGCACTGCCAACTGCCCCGGGGCACTGAGGCAGTGCATTGCAGAAGTTGCACTGCCCACTGCCCCCAGGCAGTGAGGCAGTGCATTGCAGGAGTTGCACTGTCCACTGCCCCCAGGCAGTGAGGCGGTGAATTGCAGGAGTTGCGTTGCCCACTGCCCCCAGGCAGTGAGGCAGTGCATTGCAGGAGTTGCACTGTCCAGTGCCCCCAGGCAGTGAGGCAGTGCATTGCAGGAGTTGCACTGCCAACTGCCCCAGGGCAGTGGGGCAGTGTATTGCAGAAGTTGCACTGCCCACTGCCCCCAGGCAGTGGGGTAGTGCATTGCAGGAGTTCCACTGCCCACTGCCCCAGGGCAGTGAGACAGTGCATTGCAGGAGTTGCGCTGCCCACTGCCCCTAGGCAGTCGGGCAGTGAATTGCAAGAGTTCCACTGCCCACTGCCCCAGGGCAGTGAGGCAGTGCATTGCAGAAGCTGCATTGTCCACCGCCCCCAGGCAGTGAGGCAGTGCATTGCCGGAGTTGCACTGCCCACTGCCCCCAGGCAGTGAGGCAGTGCATTGCAGGAGTTGCACTGTCCACTGCCCCCAGGCCGTGAGGCAGTGCATTGCAGGAGTTGCACTGCCCACTGCCCCAGGCAGTGAGGCAGTGCATTGCAAAAGCTGCACTGTCCACTGCCCCCAGGGAGTGAGGCAGTGCATTGCGGGAGTTCCACTGCCCACTGCCCCCAGGCAGTGAGGCAGTGCATTGCCGGAGTTGCACTGTCCACTGCCCCCAGGTAGTGAGGTAGTGCATTGCAGGAGTTGCACTGCCCACTGCCCCCAGGCAGTGAGGCAGTGCATTGCAGGAGTTGCACTGCCGACTGCCCCCAGGCAGTGCGGTAGTGCACTGCAGGAGTTCCACTGCCCACTACCCCAGGCAGTGAGGCAGTGCATTGCAGAAGCTGCACTGTCCACTGCCCCCAGGGAGTGAGGCAGTGCGTTGCGTGAGTTCCACTGCCCACTGCCCCAGGGCAGTGAGGCAGTGCATTGCAGAAGTTGCACTGCCCACTGCCCCCAGGCAGTGCGGCAGTGCTTTGCAGTAGTTCGACTGCCCACTGCCCCCAGGCAGTGGGGCAGTGCATAGCAGGAGTTGCACTGCCCACTGCCCCCAGGTAGTGAGGCAGTGCATTGCAGGAGTTCCACTGCCCACGGCCCCAGGGCAGTGAGGCAGTGCATTGCAGAAGTTGCACTGCCCACTGCCCCCCGGCGGTGGGGCAGTGCGTTGCAGGAGTTGCACTGTCCACTGCCCCCTGGCAGTGCGGCAGTGCGTTGCAGGAGTTGCAGTGCCCACTGCCCCCAGGCAGTGGGGCAGTGCATTGCAGGGGTTCCACTGCCCACTGCCCCTAGGCAGTGAGGCAGTGCATTGCAGGAGTTGCGCTGCCCACTGCCCCCAGGCAGTGAGGCAGTGCATTGCAGAACATCCACTGCCCACTGCCCCCAGGCAGTGAGGCAGTGTATTGCAGGAAGTCCACTGCCCCCTGCCCCCAGGCATGGGGGCAGTGCATTGGGGGATGTGCACTGCCCGCTGCCCCCAAGCAATGAGGCAGTGTGTCGCGGGAATTCCACTGCCCACTGCGTGAGGCAGTGCATTACAGGAGTTTCACTGCCCACTGCCAGAGGGCAGTGAGGCACTGCATTGCAGGAGTTGCACTGCCCACTGCCCCCAGGCAGTGAGGCAGTGCATTGCAGGAGCTGCGCTGCCCACTGCCCCCAGGCAGTGAGGCAGTGCATTGCAGGAGTTGCAGTGCCCACTGCCCCCAGGCAGTGAGTCAGTGCATTGCAGGGGCTCCACTGCCCGCTGCCCCCAGGCAGTGAGGCAGTGCATTGCAGGAGTTGCACTGCCCGCTGCCCCCAGGCAGTGAGGCAGTGCATTGCAATGGCTCCACTGCCCGCTGCCCCCAGGCAGTGAGGCAGTGCATTGCAGGAGTTGCACTGCCCGCTGCCCCCAGGCAGTGCGGCAGTGCATTGCGGGAGTTCCACTGCCCACTGCCCCCAGGCAGTGGGGCAGTGCATTGAACGAGGTCAACTGCCCACTACCCCCGGGCAGTGAGGCAGTGTGTTGCAGGAGTTCCACTGCCCACTGCCCCCAGGCAGTGGGGCAGTGCATTGAAGGAGGTCCACTGCCCACTGCCCCTAGGCAGTGAGGCGGTGTATTGCAGGAGGTCCACTGCCCACTGCCGCCAGGCAGTGAGGCGGTGTATTGCAGGATGTCCACTGCCCACTTCCCCCAGGCAGTGAGGCAGTGTATTGCAGGAAGTCCACTGCCCCCTGCCCCCAGGCATGGGGGCAGTGCATTGGGGGATGTGCACTGCCCGCTGCCCCCAAGCAATGAGGCATCGTATTGCAGGAGGTCCACTGCCCATTGCGTGAGGCAGTGCATTACAGGAGTTCCACTGCCCACTGCCCCAAGGCAGTGGAGCAGTGTATTGCAGGAGTTGCACTGCCCACTGCCCCCAGGCAGTGAGGCAGTGGATTGCAGGAGTTGCGCTGCCCACTGCCCCCAGGCAATGAGGCGCTGGATTGCACGGGGTCCACTGCCCACTGCCCCCAGGCAGTGGGGCAGTGCATTGCAGGAGGTCCACTGCCCACTGCCCCCAGGCAGTGCGGCAGTGCATTGCGGGAGTTCCACTGCCCACTTCCCCTAAGCGCTGAGGCAGTGCATTGCAGGAGGTCCACTGCCCACTGCCCCCGGGCAGTGAGGTAGTGTATTGCAGGAGGTCCACTGCCCACTGCCCCCAGGCAGTGAGGCAGTGCATTGCGGAAGGTCCACTGCCCACTGCCCCCAGGCAGTGGGGCAGTCTATTGCAGGAGTTCATCTGCCCACTGCCCCCGGGCAGTGAGGCAGTGCATTGCACGGGATCCACTGCCCCCTGCCCCCAGGCAGTGGAGCAGCGCATTGCAAAAGTCCCACTGCCCACTGCCCCCAGGCAGTGAGGCAGTGCGTTGCAGGAGGTCCACTGCCCACTGCCCCCGGGCCGTGGCGCAGTGTGTCGCAGGAGTACCACTGCCCACTGCCCCAGGCAGGGCGGCAGTGTATTGCAGGAGATGCCCGGCCCACTGCCCCAAGGGAGGGAGGCAGTGAGCGGCGGGAGTACCACTCCCCACTGCCCTCAGGCAATGCGGCAGTGCGAAGCACGATTTCCACTGCCCACAGCCCCGAGGCTGCCTGGCAGTGCGTTACACAGCCCACTGCCCTCTGCCCACAACAACAGTGCAGCAGGGCACACACAGTGCAGTGTAGTGCAGAGCACCAAGCAATGCGGCACCACGAAGAAGGCACTGGTGGTGCAGCGCGGCACGCAGGGTACAGTGAGCAAATGAGACCCTGTGTGACTGCGCGCAGGCGTCGGCAAGGCAGTGTCGGCCAAGTGCGAGAGTGCACTGGTCCGGCTATGCCACCACACACTTACGCACGGCGCGCACACAACACACACAGCCCAGCCCGTTTACCTGTACCCGTGGGTAGACATCCCGGCCTTTTGCCTTTTGGTAACAGCGCCTTCGGCACACCACACCACACCACTCCACACCACACCACACCATAAACACCACACCACACCACACCACACAACACCACACCACACCACACCATACCACACCACACCACACCACACCACACCATACCATAAACACCACACCACACCACACCACACCACACTACACCACACCACACCACACAACACCATACCATAAACACCACACCACACCACACCACACCACACCACACCACACCATACCACACCACACCACACCACACCACACCACACCACACCACACCACACCACACCACACCATACCACACCATACCACACCACACCACACCACACCACACCACACCACACCATACCATAAACACCACACCACACCACACCACACCACACTACACCACACCACACCACACCATACCATAAACACCACACCACACCACACCACACCACACCACACCACACCACACCACACCATACCACACCGCACCACACCACACCAGACCACACCACACCACACCACACCACACCACACCACACCACACCACACCACACCACACCACACCACACCACACCACACCACACCACACGACACCACACCTCACCACACCACACCAGACCACACCACACCACACCACAAAACACCACATCACACCACACAACTCCACACCATAAACACCCCACCACACCACACAAGACCACACCACACCACACCACACCAAAACCACACCACACCACACCATACCACACCATACCACAAAACACAACACCACTCCACTCCACTCCACACCACAAACACCACACCACACCACACCACACCACACCACACCACACCACACCACACCACACCACACCACACCACACCACACCACACCACACCACACCACACCACACCACACCACACCACACCACACCACACCACACCATACCACACCACACCACACCACACCACACCACACCATACCACACCACACCACACCACACCACACCACGGCATACCATAAACACCACACCACACCACACCACACCACACCACACCACTCCACACCACACCATACCATAAACACCACACCACACCACACCACACCACACCACACCACACCACACCACACCATACCACACCATACCACACCACACCGCACCACACCACACCACACCACACCACACCACACCACACCACACCACAGCCTCGGCCCGGGCAGCACGATGGCGTGGGCGTTGCAGGAGCTGCGCTTGCACCAGCAAGCAGAAAGGGAAGGGGTGCAGCGGGAGCTCCTGGAATAAGCGCGGTCGCCAGAGGCGAGCTCACCAGGTCTCCCCGACTCCCCCTTCCCCTGCCGAGGCCTACACACTTACGCACGGCGCGCACACAACACACACAGCCCAGCCCGTTTACCTGTACCCGTGGGTAGACATCCCGGCCTTTTGCCCTTTGGTAACAGCGCCTTCGGCACACCACACCACACCACACCACACCACACCACACCACACCACACCACACCATACCATAAACACCACACCACACCACACCACACCACACCACACCACACCACACCACACCACACCACACCACACCACACCACACCACACCACACCACAGCTCCTGGAATAAGCGTGGTCGCCCGAGGCGAACTCACCAGGTCTGCCCGACTCCCCCTCCCCCTGCCGAGGCCTACACACTTACGCACAGCGCGCACACAACACACACAGCCCAGGCCGTTTACCTGTACCCGTGGGTAGACTTCCCGGCCTTTTGCCTTTTGGTAACAGCGCCTTCGGCACACCACACCACACCACACCACACCACACCGTACCATAAACACCACACCACACCACACCACACCACACCACACCACACCACACCACACCATACGACACCACACCACACCACACCACACCACACCACACCACACCACACCACACCACACCACACCACACCACACCACACCACACCACACCACACCACACCACAACACACCACACCACACCACGCGCGCACGTCCCAGTGCCAAGCACCATCCCCAGGGACCCCGCGGCCCCTAGTACCGGCCGCCTTGGCCCTGGGAACGGTCAGCGACCCTCCGTAGAGGACGGCTGACCAAGCCTCCCCCTCCTCTCTTCCCCTACGCGCCCGCCCACGCGCCAGCCCACGCAGGAGCCCGGACATGCGCCCCCCCCGCGCCTTTGCCCCACCCACAGGGCCCTCTGCCCCAACTCCGTCCCACACACCCCCATGCAGCTCTCGGTGCCCCCCATGCACTACCTCCCGCAGCCACTCCGTGCCGCCTCCCCTGCCCACTGCCCCTCCCCCCACCCCCTTCTCCTGCCCTTGCCCCTCTCGCAGGCTGGCAGCGCCTGTGCGGCGCGCCTCCAGGGCCCCGCATCGGCGGCCGGCCGCGTGAACAATCTGGACCCGGGCGCGCCGACGAGGAGCCTCCAATACGGGGTCTTCATGGCAAGCGTCCAGGTGTGCAGGTGGAAAGGGCCCTGAAGGGTGCATGTGAGGGGCCCCCGCCCTAGCAGAGGCGCGGTGCCTGGGAGGAGGGGATGGCCGGTGGCGCGGACATGCGCGGGGGGCCCCGACAACGACCCCCCGCCCTGTAACATGTGCGAGGGTACGAGGAGGGATATAAAGCTGGCCTGAGGACTGGAGTGGAGCAGTCCAGTGGGTCAGTCGATTGTGGGCCAGATGACAAAGCCCGGAGACGCCGCCCCTGTCCCCGTCCGGTTGGACACCCTGGTATCGGTATCCGACATCCTTTAGGTACGGTATAAGGCCCCCCGGCCACCACCCCGGCGCCAACACCAGGGAGGGCGTCCGGGAGGGGTAACAGCCCCCGATCCCCCAAAGGCAGCCCCAAAGGTGAGCGCACCACTGGAAGGGGCATGTCTGCGGGGTAAACAACAGCGCTGAGTAATTCCCTAACGTAATGAATAGTGCCTACTGCCGTAACTAATGCTTAACAGGGTAAATGCCCCCCCCCCCGGGGCCAGTTTAGTGCGCAACCCCCAGAGCCGGACTCGACCGGCCGTACTGAGGCGAGCCCAGAAATGGGTATGGCAGGCCACAGTCCAGCTGGTAGCCACGCCTCAGTACACTCTGTGGGCTCATAAGGTCCACGGGGGCCCCAAACACCGTTACGTTCGGGAGTTAAGCCCCGGCGGTGTTTGGGGTTGTTCCTGGTTAAGAGGACTCACGTTGAGTCCCAGATACTGTTACCCCGGGGTTATAACCCCCGGTACTGCCTGCTTACTTGCCTGCTGCTGCTGGGAGACTCCGAACACCCCCTGGGCTGGGCTCCCCGTCCCCCCCAGGCCGGTGCGCCCGGTTCCCTAAAGAAGATGGCCCCCCCTTGGCCTGGCAGGAGACTCCGAACACCCCCTGGGCAGGACTCCCTGTCCCCCCCGGGCCGGTGCGCCCGGTTCCCTGAAGAAGATGGCCCCCCATTGGCCTGGCAGCAGACTCCGAACACCCCCTGGGCAGGACTCCCCGTCCCCCCCGGGCCGGTGCGCCCGGTTCTCTAAAGAAGATGGCCCCCCATTGGCCTGGCAGGAGACTCCGAACACCCCCTGGGCAGGACTCCCCGTCCCCCCCGGGCCGGTGCGCCCGGTTCCCTAAAGAAGATGGCCCCCCATTGGCCTGGCAGGAGACTCCGAACACCCCCTGGGCAGGACTCCCCGTCCCCCCCGGGCCGGTGCGCCCGGTTCCCTGAAGAAGATGACCCCCCATTGGCCTGGCAGGAGACTCCGAACACCCCCTGGGCAGGACTCCCCGTCCCCCCCGGGCCGGTGCGCCCGGTTCCCTAAAGAAGATGGCCCCCCATTTGGCCTGGCAGGAGACTCCGAACACCCCCTGGGCAGGACTCCCCGTCCCCCCCGGGCCGGTGCGCCCGGTTCCCTGAAGAAGATGACCCCCCATTGGCCTGGCAGGAGACTCCGAACACCCCTTGGGCAGGACTCCCCGTCCCCCCCGGGCCGGTGCGCCCGGTTCCCTGAAGAAGATGGCCCCCCATTGGCCTGGCAGGAGACTCCGAACACCCCCTGGGCAGGACTCCCCGTCCCCCCCGGGCCGGTGCGCCCGGTTCCCTGAAGACGATGACCCCTCATTGGCCTGGCAGGAGACTCCGAACACCCCCTGGGCAGGACTCCCCGTCCCCCCCGGGCCGGTGCGCCCGGTTCCCTGAAGAAGAAGACCCCCCTCTGGCCTGGCAGCAGACTCCGAACACCCCCTGGGCAGACTACGGCTGGGACACTGCTGGTCTTGCCGCCGACCCTACCACCTTCGCTGCCTACCGCGAGGCTGAGCTGATCCACGCTCGTTGGGCCATGTTGGGTACTTTGGGCTGCTTGACCCCTGAGCTGTTGGCCAAGTACGCCGGTGTGCCCTTTGGCGAGTCCGTTTGGTTCAAGGCTGGTGCTCAGATCTTCTCTGAGGGCGGTCTGGACTACCTTGGCAGCGACCATTTGGTGCACGCCCAGTCCATCCTCGCCATCCTGGCCTTCCGGTTTGTGCTGATGGGTGCCGTTGAGGCTTACCGTGTGAACGGAGGTCCTCTGGGTGAGGAATTGGATCTGCTGCACCCTGGTGAAGCTTTCCCTCCTCTGGGATTGGCTGACGACCCTGACACGTTCGCTTAGTTGAAGGTGAAGGAGATCAAGAACGGCCGTCTTGCCATGTTCTCGATGTTCGGCTACTACGTGCAGGCCATCGTGACTGGTGAGGGCCCTGTTGAGAACTGGGCATCCCACACTGCCGACCCATTCGCCGTGAACGGTTTGACCAGTGCCTACGTGACGCAGTTCGCCCCCAGCCCTGTTGCCATGTTAGCTGTGTCTGGCCGCAAGTTCCAGAAGTCCGTCACCCCTCTTGACCTCTGGTACGGCCCTGACCGGAACCTGTGGTTGGGCCCCTACACCCAGAACGTGCCTGCATACCTGACTGGTGAGCTGCCTGGTGACTACGGTTGGGACACTGCTGGACTGGGTGCTGACCCCACCACTTTGGAGAAGTACCGTGAGGCCGAGCGGATCCATGCCCGTTGGGCCATGTTGGGCACTTTGGGGTGCATCACCCCAGAGTTCCTTGCCAAGTACGGAGGGGGCATCTCCTTCGCCGGGGACTCCGCTGTCTGGTTCAAGGCTGGTGCCGCCATCTTCAGTGAGGGTGGTATCAACTACTTGGGCGAGCCTCAGCTGGTCCACGCCCAATCCATCCTGGCCATCCTGGCCTGCCAGGTTCTGTTGATGGGAGCCGTTGAGGCTTACCGTGCAGCTGAGTCTGGCCCATTGGGTGAGGGATTGGATAAGCTGCACCCAGGTGAAGCCTTCGATCCTGTGGGATTGGCTGACGACCCTGACACGTTCGCTGAGTTGAAGGTGAAGGAGATCAAGAACGGCCGTCTTGCCATGTTCTCGATGTTCGGCTACTACGTGCAGGCCATCGTGACTGGTGAGGGCCCTGTTGAGAACTGGGCATCCCACATTGCCGACCCATTCGCCGTGAACGGTTTGACCGCTGTGTACGCTGCACAGTTCGCCCCCAGCCCTGTTGCCATGTTCGCTGCGTCTGTCCGTGTCTCTGACAGTCTGACGGCCTGGTATGGCCCTGAGCGGAACAAGTGGTTGGGACCATTCTCTGATGCCTCCACCCCTGACTACCTGACTGGTGAGTACCCTGGTGACTACGGCTGGGACACTGCTGGTCTTGCCGCCGACCCAACCACCTTCGCTGCCTACCGTGAGGCTGAGCTGATCCACGCTCGTTGGGCCATGTTGGGTACTTTGGGCTGCTTGACCCCTGAGCTGTTGGCCAAGTACGCCGGTGTGTCCTTTGGCGAGCCTGTGTGGTTCAAGGCTGGTGCTCAGATCTTCTCTGAGGGCGGTCTGGACTACCTTGGCAGCTCCAACTTGGTGCACGCCCAGTCCATCCTTGCCATCCTGGCCTGCCAGGTTGTGCTGATGGGTGCCGTTGAGGCTTACCGTGTGAGCGGAGGTCCTCTGGGTGAGGATTTGGATTTGCTGCACCCTGGTGAAGCTTTCGATCCTCTGGGATTGGCTGACGACCCTGACACGTTCGCTGAGTTGAAGGTGAAGGAGATCAAGAACGGCCGTCTTGCCATGTTCTCGATGTTCGGCTACTACGTGCAGGCCATCGTGACTGGTGAGGGCCCTGTTGAGAACTGGGCATCCCACATTGCCGACCCATTCGCCGTGAACGGTTTGACCAGTGCCTACGTGACGCAGTTCGCCCCCAGCCCTGTTGCCATGTTCGCTGTGTCTGGCCGCAGGTTCCAGAAGTCCGTCACCCCTCTTGACCTCTGGTACGGCCCTGACCGGAACCTGTGGTTGGGCCCCTACACCCAGAACGTGCCTGCATACCTGACTGGTGAGCTGCCTGGTGATTACGGTTGGGACACTGCTGGACTGGGTGCTGACCCCACCACTTTGGAGAAGTACCGTGAGGCCGAGCTGATCCATGCCCGTTGGGCCATGTTGGGCACTTTGGGGTGCATCACCCCAGAGTTCCTTGCCAAGTACGGAAGAGGCATCTCCTTCGCCGGGGACTCCGCTGTCTGGTTCAAGGCTGGTGCCGCCATCTTCAGTGAGGGTGGTATCAACTACTTGGGTGAGCCTCAGCTGGTCCACGCCCAACCCATCCTGGCCATCCTGGCCTGCCAGGTTCTGTTGATGGGTGCCGTTGAGGCTTACCGTGCAGCTGAGTCTGGCCCATTGGGTGAGGGATTGGATAAGCTGCACCCTGGTGAAGCCTTCGATCCTCTGGGATTGGCTGACGACCCTGACACGTTCGCTGAGTTGAAGGTGAAGGAGATCAAGAACGGCCGTCTTGCTATGTTCTCGATGTTCGGCTACTACGTGCAGGCCATCGTGACTGGTGAGGGCCCTGTTGAGAACTGGGCATCCCACATTGCCGACCCATTCGCCGTGAACGGTTTGACCAGTGCCTACGTGACGCAGTTCGCCCCCAGCCCTGTTGCCATGTTCGCTGCCTCTTCCCGCAGGAGTGCGGCCACTGCGCCCAGGGAGTGAGGTCGTGCATTGCAGGAGTTGCACTACCCACTGCCCCGGAGCAGTGAGACAGTGCATTGCGGGAGTTGCACTGCCCACTGCCCCCAGGCAGTGAGGCAGTGCGTTGCAGAAGTTCCACTGCCCACTGCCCCAGGGCAGTGAGACAGTGCATTGCAGGAGTTGCACTGTCCGCTGCCCCCAGGCAGTGAGGCAGTGCATTGCAGGAGTACCACTGCCCACTGCCCCAGGGCAGTGAGGCAGTGCATTGCAGGAGTTGCGCCGTCCACTGCCCCCAGGCAGTGAGGCGGTGCGTTGCAGGAGATGCACTGCCCACTGCCCCAGGGCACTGAGGCAGTGCATTGCACGAGTTGCGCTGCCCACTGCCCCCGGGCAGTGAGGCAGCGGATTGCAGGAGTTGCACTGCCCACTGCCCCCAGGCAGTGAGGCAGTGCGAAGCGCTATTTCCATTGCCCACAGCCCCCGGGCGGTGCGTAACACTGCCCACTGCCCCCTGCCCACAACAACGGAGCAGCAGGGCACACACAGTGCAGTGTGGTGCCGAGCGCCAAGCAATGCGGCACCACAGAGAAGGCACTGGTGGTGCAGCGCGGCACGCAGGGTGCAGTGGGCAAATGAGACCCTGTGTGACTGCGCGCAGACGTCGGCAAGGCAGTTTCGGCCAAGTGCGAGAGTGCACTGGACCGGCTATGCCACAACACACTTACACACAGCGCGCGCACAACACACACAGCCCAGCCCGTTTACCTTTACCCGTGGGTAGACATCCCGGCCTTTGCCCTTTGGTAACAACGCCTTCGGCACACCACACCACACCACACCACACCACACCACACCACACCACACCACACCAAACCACACCACACCAAACCACACCACACCACACCACACCACACCACACCATACCACACCACACCACACCACACCACTCCACACCACACCACACCATAAACACCACACCACACCACACCACACCACACCACACCACACCACACCACACCACACCACACCACACCACACCACACCACACCATAAACACCACACCACACCACACCACACCACACCACACCACACCACACCACTCCACACCACACCATACCACTCCACACCACACCATACCATAAACACCACACCACACCACACCACACCACACCACACCACACCACACCACACCACACCATACCACACCGGACCACACCACACCACACCACACCATACCACACCATACCATAAACACCACACCACACCACACCACACCACACCACACCACACCACACCACACCACACCACACCACACCACACCACACCACACCACACCACACCACACCACACCATACCACACCATACCACACCATACCACACCACTCCACTCCACACCACAAACACCACACCACACCACACCACACCACACCACACCACACCACACCACACCACACCACACCACACCACACCACACCACACCACACCACACCACACCAAACCACACCACACCACACCACACCACACCACACCACACCACACCACACCACACCACACCACACCACACCACAACACTCCACACCACACCATACCATAAACACCACACCACACCACACCACACCACACCACACCACACCATACCACACCATACCACACCACACCACACCACACCACACCACACCACACCACACCACACCACACCACACCACACCACACCATACCATAAACACCACACCACACCACACCACACCACACCACACCACACCACACCACACCACACCACACCACACCACACCACACCACACCACACCACACCACACCACACCACACCAGACCACACCACACCACACCACACCACACCACACCACACCACACCACACCACACCCTGAGTACTCCCCAGCTCTACCCATGGGCTGGGTGCCGGGTGCGAAGCCCCGGACGACAGGGCCCGGGCACTGCCAATAGGCGGTGTGCTAACAGTGTCGGGTGCGCGCACGTCCCAGTGCCAAGCACCATCCCTAGGGACCCCGCGGCCCCCAGTACCGGCCGCCTTGGCCCTGGGAACGGTGAGCGACCCCCAGTAGAGGACGGCTGACCTAGCCACCCCCTCCTCTCCTCCCCTACGCGCCCGCCCACGCACCGTGCCCACACTGGAGCCCAGACATGCCCCCCCCCCCCCCCCGCGCACCTGCCCCAGCCCCCCCACAGCCGCCCCTGCGAGCGCCCCGGTGGCCCCTCCCCCCTGCACCGCCTCCTCTCCTCGCCCCCTGCTGCCGCACCCGCCCCAAAACCCTCCCTGCCCATGCCCCTCTCACAGGCTGGCAGCGCCTGTGCGGCGCGCCTCCAGGGCCCCGCATCGGCGGCCGGCCGCGTGAACAACTGAGCCCGGACGCGCCACCGAGGAGGCTCCAGTGCGGGGTCTTCATGGCAAGCGTCCAGGTGTGCAGGTGGGAAGGGCCCCGGAGGGTGCATGTGGGGGCCCCCGCCCTAGCAGAGGCGCGGTGCCTGGAAGCTGGCCTGGGGGTCCCGGGGCCACAGGAGCAGAGGAGCAGGTCAAAGGCACTGCAGATGCAGTCACTTTCAGGAAGAGTCCACAATGAGCAAGCTGGACCTGCTAACTGGTTCTGCGAGGTGACTACTGCCCAGTGCACTGACTGGCAGTGCAAAGAGATTTGGCCAAGCGTGGGTAAACGGCAGGAGCGACTATGACACTCTTGAGGTAGGTGAATGCCTCGCCGACTGATTTTAAACGCACTTGTATAGAAGCAGAGGATAGACGAAAATTGGATTGAGAATGCCCCCCAGGGCACCCGTCCGGCTGGACGCCCCGGTAAGGGTATCCAACATGCTTTGGGGTACAGTATAAGGCCCCCCGGCCACCACCCCGGCGCCAACACCAGGGAGGGCGTCCGGGAGGGGTAATAGCCCCCGATCCCCCAAAGGCAGCCCCAAAGGTGAGCGCACCACTGGAGGGGCATGTCTGCGGGGTAAACAAATGCGCTGAGTAAAACCCTAATGTAATAATTAGTGCCTACTGCCATAAGTAATGCTTAACCGGGTAAAACGGCCCTCTCCCGGTGCCGGTTTAGTGCGCAGCCCCCAGAGCCGGACCCGACCGGCCTTACTGAGGCGAGCCCAGAAATGGGTATGGCAGGCCAGACTTTAAGTGCTGGTAGCCACGCCTCAGTACACTCCGTGGGCTCATAAGGCCCACGGGGGCCCCAAACACCGTTACGTTCGGGAGTTAAGCCCCGGCGGCGTTTGGGGTTGTTCCTGGTTAAGAGGACTCACGTTGAGTCCCAGATACTGTTACCCCGGGGTTATGACCCCCGGTACTGCCTGCTTACTTGCCTGCTGCTGCTAAGAGGTAGGAGGGAGTACCCACGGGTCCTGCCGGAGGCTCCGAACACCTCCTGGGCTGGGCTCCCCGTCCCCCCCAGGCCGGTGCGCCCGGTTCTCCAAAGATACTGGCCCCCCACTGGCCTTGCACGACGCTCCGACCACCCCCTGGGCAGGACTCCCCATCCCCCCTGGCCGGTGGGCCCGGTTGTCCATCCCCGCAGGCCCTGCACGAAACTCCGACCACCCCCTGGGCTGGACTCCCCATCCCCCCAGGCCGGTGTGCCCGGTTCTACGTCACCACAGGCCTTGCAGGAAACTCCGACCACCCCCTGGGCTGGACTCCCCATCCCCCCACGCCGGTGTGCCCGGTTCTACGCCCCCACAGGCCCTGCAGGACGCTCCGACCACCCCCTGGGCAGGACTCCCCGTCCCCCCAGGCCGGTGCGCCCGGTTGTCCATCCCCGCAGGCCCTGCAGGAAACTCCGACCACCCCCTGGGCTGGACTCCCCATCCCCCCACGCCGGTGTGCCCGGTTCTACGCCCCCACAGGCCCTGCAGGACGCTCCGACCACCCCCTGGGCAGGACTCCCCGTCCCCCCAGGCCGGTGCGCCCGGTTGTCAATCCCCGCAGGCCCTGCAGGAAACTCCGACCACCCCCTGGGCTGGACTCCCCATCCCCCTAGGCCGGTGTGCCCGGTTCTACGTCCCCACAGGCCCTGCAGGACGCTCCGACCACCCCCTAGGCAGGACTCCCCATCCCCCCAGGCCGGTGGGCCCGGTTGTCCATCCCCGCAGGCCCTGCAGGAAACTCCGACCACCCCCTGGGCTGGACTCCCCATCCCCCCAGGCCGGTGTGCCCGGTTCTACGTCCCCACAGGCCCTGCAGGACGCTCCGACCACCCCTTGGGCAGGACTCCCCATCCCCTCAGGCCGGTGCGCCCGGTTGTCCATCCCCGCAGGCCCTGCAGGAAACTCCGACCACCCCCTGGGCTGGACTCCCCATCCCCCCAAGCCGGTGTGCCCGGTTCTACGTCCCCACAGGCCCTGCAGGACGCTCCGACCACCCCCTGGGCAGGACTCCCCATCCCGCCAGGCCAGTGGGCCCGGTTGTCCATCCCCGCAGGCCCTGCATGAAACTCCGACCACCCCCTGGGCTGGACTCCCCATCCCCCCAGGCCGGTGTGCCCGGTTCTACGTCCCCACAGGCCCTGCAGGACGCTCCGACCACCCCCTGGGCAGGACTCCCCATCCCCCCAGGCCGGTGCGCCCGGTTGTCCATCCCCGCAGGCCCTGCAGGAAACTCCGACCACCCCCTGGGCTGGACCCCCCATCCCCCCATTGTGTGTGCGGTTCTACGTCCCCACAGGCCCTGCAGGACGCTCCGACAACCCCTTGGGCAGGACTCCCCTTCCCCCAGGCCCGTGCGCCCGGTTGTCCATCCCCGCAGGCCCTGCGGGAAACTCCGACCACCCCCTGGGCTGGACTCCCCATCCCCCCAGGCCGGTGTGCCCGGTTCTACGCCCCCACAGGCCCTGCAGGACGCTCCGACCACCCCCTGGGCAGGACTCCCCATCCCCCGAGGCCGATGGGCCCGGTTGTCCATCCCCGCAGGCCCGGCAGGAAACTCCGACCATCCCCTGGGCTGGACTCCCCATCCCCCCAGGCCGGTGTGCCCGGTTCTACGTCCCCTCAGGCCCTGCAGGACGCTCCGACCACCCCCTGGGCAGGACTCCCCATCCCCCCAGGCCGGTGCGCCCGGTTGTCCATCCCCGCAGGCCCTGCAGGAAACTCCGACCACCCCCTGGGCTGGCTTCCCCTTCCCCCCAAGCGGGTGTGCCCGGTTCTACGTCCCCACAGGCCCTGCAGGACGCTCCGACCACCCCCTGGGCAGGACTCCCCATCCCGCCAGGCTAGTGGGCCCGGTTGTCCATCCCCGCAGGCCCTGCACGAAACTCGACCACCCCCTGGGCTGGACTCCCCATCCCCCCAGACCGGTGTGCCCGGTTCTACGTCCCCATAGGCGCTGTAGGACGCTCCGACCACCCCCTGGGCAGGACTCCCCATCCCCCCAGGCCGGTGGGCCCGGTTGTCCATTCCCGCAGGCCCTGCAGGAAACTCCGACCACCCCCTGGGCTGGACTCCCCATCCCCCCAGGCCGGTGTACCCGGTTCTACATCCCCACATGCCCCGCAGGACGCTCCGACCACCCCCTGGGCAGGACTCCCCTTCCCCCAGGCCAGTGCGCCCGGTTGTCCATCCCCGCAGGCCCTGCGGGAAACTCCGACCACCCCCTGGGCTGGACTCCCCATCCCCCCAGGACGGTGTGCCCGGTTCTACGCCCCCACAGGCCCTGCAGGACGCTCCGACCACCCAATGCAGGAGTTGCACTGCCCACTGCCCCGGGGCACTGAGGCAGTGCATTGCAGAAGTTGCACTGCCCACTGCCCCCAGGCGGTGCGGCAGTGTATTGCAGGAGTTGCACTGTCCACCGCCCCCAGGCGGTGAGGCAGTGCATTGCAGGAGTTGCACTGCCCACTGCCCCCAGGCAGTGAGGCAGTGCATTGCAGGAGTTGCACTGCCCACTGCCCCCAGGCAGTGGGGCAGTGCGTTGCAGATGGTTGCACTGTCCACTGGCCCCAGGCAGTGGGGCAGTGCATTGCTGGAGTTCCAGTGCGCACTGCCCCCAGGCAGTGAGGCAGTGCATTGCAGGAGTTGCACTGCCCACTGCCCCCAGGCAGTGCGGCAGTGTATTGCCGGAGGTCCACTGCCCACTGCCCCCAGTGCATTGCAGGACTTCCGCTGCCCACTGCCCCCAGACAGTACGGCAGCGTATTGCAGAAGTTGCACTGCCCACTGCCCCCAGGGCAGTGAGGCAGTGCAATGCAGAGGTTGCACTGTCCAGTGCTCCCAGGCAGTGGGGCAGTGCATTGCAGGAGTTGCACTGCCCACTGCTCCCAGGCAGTGGGGCAGTGCATTGCAGGAGTTCCACTGCCCACTGCCCCCAGGCAGTGCGGCAGTGTATTGCCGGAGGTCCACTGCCCACTGCCCCCAGGCAGTGCATTGCAGGAGTTGCGCTGCCCACTGCCCCCAGGCAGTGAGGCAGTGCATTGCAGGAGTTGCACTGCCCACTGCCCCCAGGCAGTGGGGCAGTGCATTGCAGGAGTTGCACTGTCAACTGCCCCCAGGCAGTGAGGGAGTGCATTGCAGGAGTTCCACTGTCCACTGCCCCCAGGCAGTGAGGCAGTGCATTGCAGGAGTTCCACTGCCCACTGCCCCCAGGTACTGAGGCGGTGCATTGTAGGAGTTCCACTGCCTACTGCCCCCAGGCATCGCGGCAGTGTATTGCCGGAGGTCCACTGCCCACTGCCTCCAGGCAGTGCGGCAGTGCATTGCACCAGTTGCGCTGCCCACTGCCCCCAGGAAGTGAGGCAGTGCACTGCAGGACTTGCACTGTCCACTGCCCCCAGGCAGTGAGGCAGTGCATAGCAGGAGTTGCACTGCCCACTGCCCCCAGGCAGTGGGGCAGTGCATTGCAGGAATTCCACTGCCCACTGCCCCCAGGCAGTGAGGCGGTGCATGGCAGGAGTCCCACTGCCTACTGCCCCCAGGCAGTGCGGCAGTGTATTGCTGGAGGTCCACTGCCCAATGCCCCCAGACAGTGCGGCAGTGCATTGCAGAAGTTGCACTGCCCACTGCCCCCAGACAGTGCGGCAGTGTATTGCAGGAGTTGCACTGCCCACTGCCCCCAGAGAGTGCGGCAGTGTATTGCAGGAGTTGCACTGCCCACTGCCCCCAGACAGTGCGGCAGTGCACTTCAGGAATTGAACTGCCCGATGCCCCCAGGGCAGTGAGGCAGTGCATTGCAGGGGTTACACTGCCCACTGGCCCCAGGCAGTGGGACAGTGCATTGCAGAAGTTCCACTGCCCACTGCCCCCAGGGCAGTGAGGCAGTGCAATGCAAAAGTTGCACTGTCCACTGCCCCCAGGCAGTGCGGCAGTGTATTGCCGGAGGTCCACTGCCCGGTGCCCCCGGGCAGTGGGGTAATGCATTGCAGGAGTTGCGCTGCCCACTGCCCCCAGGCAGTGAGGCAGTGTATTGCAGGAGTTGCACTGCCCACTGCCCCCAGGCAGTGAGGCAGTGCATTGCAGAAGTTGCATTGTCCACTACCCCCAGGCAGTGAGGCAGTGCATTGTAGGATTTCCACTGCCTGCTCCCCCAGGGCAGTGAGGCAGTGCAATCCAGGAGTTGCACTGCCCACTGCCCCCAGGCAGTGAGGCACTGCATTGCAGGAGTTGCACTGTCCGCTGCCCCCAGGCAGTGAGGCAGTGCATTGCAGGAGTTGCACTGCCCACCGCTCCCAGGCAGTGAGGCAGTGCATTGCAGAAATTGCACTGCCCACTGCCCCCATGCAGCGAGGCAGTGCATTGCAGGAGTTGCACTGCCCACTGCCGCCGGGCAGTGAGGCAGTGCGTTGCAGGAGTTGCACTGCCCACTGCCCCCAGGCAGTCGGGCAGTGCATTGCAAGAGTTCCACTGCCCACTGCCCCAGGGCAGTGAGGCAGTGCATTGCAGCAGCTGCACTATCCACCGCCCCCAGGCAGTGAGGCAGTGCATTGCAGGAGTTGCGCTGCCCACTGCCCCCAGGCCGTGAGGCAGTGCATTGCAGGAGTTGCACTATCCACTGCCCCCAGGCAGTGAGGCGGTGCATTGCAGGAGTTGCACTGCCCACTGCCCCCAGGCAGTCGGGCAGTGCATTGCAAGAGTTCCACTGCCCACTGCCCCAGGGCAATGAGGCAGTGCATTGCAGGAGTTGCGCTGCCCACTGCCCCCAGGCAGTGAGGCGGTGACTTGCAGGAGTTGCGTTGCCCACTGGCCCCAGGCAGTGAGGCAGTGCATTGCAGTAGTTGCACTGTCCACTGCCCCCAGGCAGAGAGGCAGTGCATTGCTGGAGTTGCACTGCCAACTGCCCCAGGGCAGTGGGGCATTGCATTGCAGAAGTTGCACTGCCCACTGCTCCCAGGCAGTGGGGTAGTGCATTGCAGGAGTTCCACTGCCCACTGCCCCAGGGCAATGAGGCAGTGCATTGCAGGAGTTGCGCTGCCCACTGCCCCCAGGCGATGTGGCAGTGCATTGCAGGAGTTCCACTGCCCACTGGCCCCGGGCAGTCGGGCAGTGCATTGCAAGAGTTCCACTGCCCACTGCCCCAGGGCAGTGAGGCAGTGCATTGCAGAAGCTGCATTGTCCACCGCCCCCAGAGGTGAGGCAGTGCATTGCCGGAGTTGCACTGTCCACTGCCCCCAGGCAGTGAGGCAGTGCATTGCAGGAGTTGCACTGCCCACTGCCCCCAGGCAGTGAGGCAGTGCATTGCAGGAGTTGCACTGTCCACTGCCCCCAGGCCGTGAGGCAGTGCATTGCAGGAGTTGCACTGTCCACTGCCCCAAGGCAGCGAGGCAGTGCATTGCAAGAGTTGCACTGCCAACTGCCCCAGGGCAGTGAGGCAGTGCATTGCAGAAGTTGCACTGCCCACTGCCCCCAGGCAGTGGGGTAGTGCATTGCAGGAGTCCCACTGCCCACTGCCCCAGGCAGTGAGGCAGTGCATTGCGGGAGTTCCACTGCCCACTGCCCCGGGCCAGTGAGGCAGTGCATTGCAGGAGTTGCACTGCCCACTGCCCCCAGGCAGTGCGGCAGTGCATAGCAGCAGTTGCACTGCCCACTGCCCCGGGGCAGTGAGGCGGTGCTTTGCAGTAGTTCGACTGCCCGATGCCCCCAGGCAGTGGGGCAGTGCATTGCAGGAGTTGCGCTGCCCACTGCCCCCAGGCAGTGAGGCAGTGCATTGCAGGAGTTCCACTGCCCACTGCCCCCGGGCAGTGAGGCAGTGCATTGCAGGAGTTGCGCTGCCCACTGCCCCCAGGCAGTGAGGCGGTGCATTGCAGGAGGTCCACTGCCCACTGCCCCCAGGCAGTGAGGCAATGCATTGCAGGGGCCCCACTGCCCACTGCCCCCAGGGCACTGAGGCAGTGCATTGCACAAGTTGAACTGCCCACTGCCCCCAGGCAGTGGGGCAGTGCGTTGCAGGAGTTGCACTTTCCAATGCCCCCAGGCAGTGAGGCAGTGCGTTGCAGGAGTTGCACTGCCCACTGCCCCCAGGCAGTGGGGCAGTGCATTGCAGGGGTTCCACTGCCCACTGCCCCCGGGCAGTGAGGCAGTGCATTGCAGGAGTTGCGCTGCCCACTGCCCCCAGGCAGTGAGGCGGTGCATTGCAGGAGGTCCACTGCCCACTGCCCCCAGGCAGTGAGGCAATGCATTGCAGGGGCCCCACTGCCCACTGCCCCCAGGCAGTGAGGCAGTGCATTGCAGGAGTTGCACTGCCCACTGCCCCCAGGCGGTGCGGCAGTGCGTTGCGGGAGTTGCACTGCCCACTGCCCCCAGGCAGTGCGGCAGTGCATTGCGGGAGTTCCACTGCCCACTGCCCCCAGGCAGTGAGGCAGTGCATTGAAGGAGGTCCACTGCCCACTGCCCCCAAGCAGTGAGGCAGTGTGTTGCAGGAGGTCCACTGCCTGCTGCCCCCTGGCAGTGGGGCACTGCATTGAAGGAGGTCCACTGCCCACTGCCCCCAGGCAGTGAGGCAGTGTATTGCAGGAGGCCCACTGCCCACTGCCGCCAGGCAGTGAGGCGGTGTATTGCAGGATGTCCACTGCCCACTGCCCCCAGGCAGTGGGGCAGTGTATTGCAGGAAGTCCACTGCCCCTTGCCCCCAGGCATGGGGGCAGTGCATTGGGGGATGTGCACTGCCCGCTGCCCCCAAGCAATGAGGCAGTGTATTGCAGCAGGTTCACTGCCCATTGCGTGAGGCAGTGCATTACAGGAGTTCCACTGCCCACTGCCCCAAGGCATTGGGGCAGTGTATTGCAGGAGTTGCACTGCCCACTGCCCCCAGGCAGTGAGGTAGTGCATTGCAGGAGTTGCGCTGCCCACTGCATCCAGGCAGTGAGGCAGTGCATTGCAGGAGTTGCGCTGCCCACTGCCCCCAGGCAGTGTGGCAGTGCATTGCAGGAGTTCCACTGCCCACTGGCCCCGGGCAGTCGGGCAGTGCATTGCAAGAGTTCCACTGCCCACTGCCCCAGGGCAGTGAGGCAGTGCATTGCAGAAGCTGCATTGTCCACCGCCCCCAGGCAGTGAGGCAGTGCATTGCCGGAATTGCACTGTCCACTGCCCCCAGGCAGTGAGGCAGTGCACTGCAGGAGTTGCACTGCCCACTGCCCCCAAGCAGTGAGGCAGTGCATTGCAGGAGTTGCACTGTCCACTGCCCCCAGGCCGTGAGGCAGTGCATTGCAGGAGTTGCACTGTCCACTGCCCCAAGGCAGCGAGGCAGTGCATTGCAGGAGTTGCACTGCCAACTGCCCAAGGGCAGTGAGGCAGTGCATTGCAGAAGTTGCACTGCCCAGTGCCCCCAGGCAGTGAGGCAGTGCATTGCGGGAGTTCCACTGCCCACTGCCCCGGGCCAGTGAGGCAGTGCATTGCAGGAGTTGCACTGCCCACTGCCCCCAGGCAGTGCGGCAGTGCATAGCAGCAGTTGCACTGCCCACTGCCCCGGGGCAGTGAGGCGGTGCTTTGCAGTAGTTCGACTGCCCGCTGCCCCCAGGCAGTGGGGCAGTGCATTGCAGGAGTTGCGCTGCCCACTGCCCCCAGGCAGTGAGGCAGTGCATTGCAGGAGTTCCACTGCCCACTGCCCCAGGGCACTGAGGCAGTGCATTGCACAAGTTGAACTGCCCACTGCCCCCAGGCAGTGGGGCAGTGCGTTGCAGGAGTTGCACTGCCCACTGCCCCCAGGCAGTGGGGTAGTGCATTGCAGGGGTTCCACTGCCCACTGCCCCCGGGCAGTGAGGCAGTGCATTGCAGGAGTTGCGCTGCCCACTGCCCCCAGGCAGTGAGGCGGTGCATTGCAGGAGGTCCACTGCCCACTGCCCCCAGGCAGTGAGGCAATGCATTGTAGGGGCTCCACTGCCCACTGCCCCCAGGCAGTGAGGCAGTGCATTGCAGGAGTTGCACTGCCCACTGCCCCCAGGCGGTGCGGCAGTGCGTTGCGGGAGTTGCACTGCCCACTGCCCCCAGGCAGTGCGGCAGTGCATTGCGGGAGTTCCACTGCCCACTGCCCCCAGGCAGTGAGGCAGTGCATTGAAGGAGGTCCACTGCCCACTGCCCCCAGGCAGTGAGGCAGTGTGTTGCAGGAGGTCCACTGCCCGCTGCCCCCTGGCAGTGGGGCACTGCATTGAAGGAGGTCCACTGCCCACTGCCCCCAGGCAGTGAGGCAGTGTATTGCAGGAGGCCCACGGCCCACTGCCGCCAGGCAGTGAGGCGGTGTATTGCAGGATGTCCACTGCCCACTGCCCCCAGGCAGTGGTGCAGTGTATTGCAGGAAGTCCACTGCCCCTTGCCCCCAGGCATGGGGGCAGTGCATTGGGGGATGTGCACTGCCCGCTGCCCCCAAGCAATGAGGCAGTGTATTGCAGCAGGTTCACTGCCCATTGCGTGAGGCAGTGCATTACAGGAGTTCCACTGCCCACTGCCCCAAGGCATTGGGGCAGTGTATTGCAGGAGTTGCACTGCCCACTGCCCCCAGGCAGTGAGGCAGTGCGTTGCAGGAGTTGCACTGCCCACTGCCCCCAGGCAGTGGGGCAGTGCATTGCAGGGGTTCCACTGCCCACTGCCCCCAGGCAGTGAGGCAGTGCATTGCAGGAGTTGCGCTGCCCACTGCCCCCAGACAGTGAGGCGGTGTATTGCAGAACATCCACTGCCCACTGCCCCTAGGCAGTGAGGCAGTGTATTGCAGGAAGTCCACTGCCCCCTGCCCCCAGGCATGGGGGCAGTGCATTGGGGGATGTGCACTGCCCGCTGCCCCCAAGCAATGAGGCAATGTGTCGCGGGAATTCCACTGCCCACTGCGTGAGGCAGTGCATTACAGGAGTTCCACTGCCCACTGCCCCAAGGCGGTGGGGCAGTGTATTGCACGAGTTGCACTGCCCACTGCCCCCAGTCAGTAAGGCAGTGCATTGCAGGAGTTGCGCTGCCCACTGCATCCAGGCAGTGAGGCAGTGCATTGCGGGAAGTCCACTGCCCACGGCCCCCAGGCAGTGAGGCAGTGCATTGCAGGGGCTCCACTGCCCACTCCCCCCAGGCAGTGAGGCAGTGCATTGCAGGAGTTGCACTGCCCACTGCCCCCAGACGGTGCGGCAGTGCGTTGCGGGAGTTGCACTGCCCACTGCCCCCAGGCAGTGCGGCAGTGCATTGCGGGAGTTCCACTGCCCACTGCCCCCAGGCAGTGAGGCAGTGCATTGAAGGAGGTCCACTGCCCACTGCCCCCATGCAGTGAGGCAGTGTATTGCAGGAGGTCCACTGCCCACTGCCGCCAGGCAGTGAGGCGGTGTATTGCAGGATGTCCACTGCCCACTGCCCCCAGGCAATGGGGCAGTGTATTGCAGGAAGTCCACTGCCCCCTGCCCCCAGGCATGGGGGCAGTGCATTGGGGGATGTGCACTGCCCGCTGCCCCCAAGCAATGAGGCAGTGTATTGCAGCAGGTTCACTGCCCATTGCGTGAGGCAGTGCATTGCAGGAGTTCCACTGCCCACTGCCCCAAGGCATTGGGGCAGTGTATTGCAGGAGTTGCGCTGCCCACTGCCCCCAGGCAATGAGGCGGTGGATTGCAGGAGGTCCACTGCCCACTGCCCCCAGGCAGTGGGGCAGTGCATTGCAGGAGGTCCACTGCCCACTGTCCCCAGGCAGTGCGGCAGTGCATTGCGGGAGCTCCACTGCCCATGTACCCTTCGTGAACGGCCGTTAAGTGGCCGTTTGAATAATTGCGTGAATTTCACGTGAATTTACCCAAATTTTGAGGTTTTTGGGGGAAAATGCCATATTATTGGTTCATTCCGAGGGATTTGAGGGGCCAAAATTCCTCCCCTAGCTTCGTTACGCATCATCCAATGAAGGTCCCGCCCCAAAAGCATCCATCATGTCCGAACCGTGCCCAAAACGAGAGGTGCCGGAACCCGGCAAGCCTGTAGCCGATTCACGGCCGTGAATTCACGTGAATTCGTACGAAATTCGCACGAATTCGCACGAATTTCGTACGAATTTCACGTGAATTCACGTGAATTCATACCAATTTCACCCTTGTGCACCCCCTCGTTTGTCCTAACACCCGGGGTACCTCCCCCCCAAACACCCCTGCAGGCACCCTGGCTACAGGCAACATGTGCACATGTGTGTGGGTGTGCCGTTGTGTGGGGTGTGTGGGTTTGTGTGGGTTTGTGTATGGTTGTATGGTTGGGTTTGCATGTGCGTGGATGCGTGACTTCCTGTTTGTTTCTACGTGCGGGCGTGCGTCTGTGTGTTGGTGTGTGTGAGGATGTGGGGGCCACCCGACCACATACGCACACAAACCCGTCCCAAACCTCACACCAACACCCACACACCCACACACACAACCACGGACCCATGGATGCACACCCACACACAAACACACACCCACGCGCACAAACCAATCAACACACACACACACACACACACATAAACACACCCACAATGATCCCGCCCCACACACCTAACCACGACACATCCACTATGCAGTTGTGTGTGCGTATGTGTGGCTGGGCAGTGTGTGGGTGTGGGTGGGGTGGCAGGGCGGTTTGATTCCACTAATGGCATGTGGGTGTGTGTGTGTGGGGGGGGGCTACATGTACGACCGTCTGTGAGGATGTGAGGAGCACCAAACCATGCACATATACGCACAAGCCTTACACACACACACGCACACCCTTCCCGCACCTCACACCAACACGCGCGCACACACAAACACACACAACCACACACCCAACTACACATGGACACACCGACCCACATACACGCATCCGCACAAACCATACGCATACACACACACACAGAATCACCCCCCTAAACATTTCACCGTGACACATCCACTGTCCAGGTACATATGAGGGTGTGTGGGCGGGCAGTGTGTGGGTATGGGTCGAGTGGGGGGCTGTTTGCTTTCATTGAGGGTATGTGTGTGTTTGTGCATGGGTGTGTGTGTGTCTCTGTGTGGGGGGGGGGGGGTGTATGACTGTCTTTTTGGTTATGGGTGTGGGCGTGCGCCTGTGTGTGTGGGGCAGGTGAGGATGTGAGGAGCACCAAACCAGATGTACGCACAAGCCATACACACACACACAGACACACACACACACACACATACAGACACACCCTTCCTGCACCTCACACCAACACGCGCATACACACAAACACACACAACCGGACACCCAACTACACATGGACACAACGACCCACCCACCCACACACACACACACATCCGCAGAAACCCATCCACACACACAGGCAGAAACACATACACACACACACACAGAACCCCCCCCCCCCCCTAAACATCTAACCGTGGCACATCCACTGTCCAGGTACGTATGAGGGTGTGTGAGCGGGCAGTGTGTGGGTGTGGGTCGAGTGCATGGGGGGCTGTTTGCTTTCATTGAGGGTATGTGTGTGTTTGTGCATGGGTGTGTGTGTGTGTCTGTGTGTGTGTGTGTGTTTGTGTGTGTGCGTGTGTGCCGGGGGGGGGGGGGCAGGTACAGGGAAATGTGTGTGGGTGTGGGGACTTCGTTATTGCATAGGTGGTGTTGGTGTGGCTCTTCTGCCAGTGTCCTGCAAAAATGGTACGAAATTCGCACGAAATTCGCACGAAATTCGTACGAAATTCGTGCGAAATTCGTACGAAATTGGTGCGAATTTCGTACGAATTTCGTACGAAGTTCGTGCGAATTTCGTACGAAATTCGTCCCCAAAGTGTACCGTGAATTTGGTTGTTACGAATTTCGTACGAATTTCGCACGAATTTCGTACGAATTTCGACCAATTTGCATGAATTTGTATCATTTTTATGCAGAACAAACACACTCAGCCCATAGCACACAGCACAGCAACACAACAACAACACAGAAGAACAACACAATCACCCCATATCACACAGCACAGCAACACAACAACAACACAGAAGAACAACACAGTCAGGTCATCAGCAACAGTCACCAATGAGGAGCAGCAGACAGACGAAGCACAACAAGCAGCAAGCAAAACAACGGTACCAACGCAGTCGAAAAGCAGGCATTACACACACATCATGACAATCAGCAGCAACAAACACAAATGACAGACAGTCACAAACTACAAACAGCACAAAAGTATTGTCCCACATGATTCAACAACAGGCAGCCACCCATCCAACCATCCACACCCACTCATAGCACACAGCACAGCAACACAACAACAACACAGAAGAACAACACAGTCAGGTCATCAGCAACAGTCACCAGTGAGGAGCAGCAGACAGACGAAGCACAACAAGCAGCAAGCAAAACAGCGATACCAACGCAGTCGAAAAGCAGGCATTAAACACACATAATGACATTCAGCAGCAACAAACACAAACGACAGACAGTCACAAACTACAAACAACACAAAAGTATTGTCCCACATGATTCAACAAAACCACCCAAGAACCCAAGAACCACCAATGCATGCACATATCACCCAGGCACGCACACACCATGCACCCACGCCCACACAAACAACAACCCCTCCGACCAGGCACACCCACACACACACAAAAATGACCCAAATTCATGCAAATTGTTTGAATTCGTACGAATTTCGTACGAAATTCGTACGAAATTCGTACGAAATTCGTAACAACCACATTCACGGTACGTATTGAGGGACGAAATTCGTACGAAATTCGTACGAAATTCGCACGAAATTCGTACGAAATTCGTACGAAATTCGCACGAATTTCGTACGAATTTCGTGCGAACTTCGTACGAATCTCGCACCATTTTTGCAGGACACTGGCAGAAGAGCCACACCAACACCACCTATGCATGTACCGGAGTCCCCACACCCACACACATTTCCCTATACCTGCCCCCCCACACACACATACAGTGCAGCAATGTACACACATGTTGTATGAAATCAAAAGTACCCCCTTTGCACATGGGGGACCCCCTGAACACTTGGGGGATTTACAGATGTGGCCCCTGGGGACAACGCCCCCCCACTCATTCGTGGGTCGTCCCCATTGAAAAACCCCGTGCGCACATGGGGGACCCCCTGAACACTTGGGGGATTTACAGATGTGGCCCCTGGGGACAACGCCCCCCCACTCATTCGTGGGTCGTCCCCATTGAAAAACCCCCTGCGCACATGGGGGACCCCCTGATCACTTGGGGGATTTACTCCATCTTGTCGGCCACGTGTGTATTGCACTGCACTAGGCATGCCCCACACATGCCCCACCCATTGTGTTTTCCTTTTTGCCCGATGCATGCACCCACACACATTTCCCTATACCTGCCCCCCCGGCACCCACACACACATAAAGTGCAGCAATGTACACACACACACACACCGCACAGACACACACACACACACACAGGAGGAGGGGGCCACCCCTTCTTTCATGTACCGCAATATCCAAAGAAGCTCCCGGGGGGGCTGGCGCCCCCCCTGGTCGATCACTGGGGGGCCACCCCTTATTTCATGCACCACAGTTCCCGAGGAGCACACACACACACACACACACACAGACACACACACACACACACACACACACACACACGGTATGTGGCAGCACGAAACAACTACACGCAACATACCTCAGTCTGGATGCACCCAATCGCACGTAGAAATAATATGGTGATTGGTCTGTGCTGTTGATTGCTCTGTGTGCTTGTTGCTGTCTGTGTCATGTTTGTAATTTGTCTTCATGGTTGCTTGCACATTGCTGCATTTTGTGCATGGTCGCACGTAGAAAAAACCTGTGAAGAGAAAAGGAGTACCCTCCCTAACCTTAACCGCACTGCAACAAGCAAGACACCCTCCTAACCCCACACCCAGACACTCAGGTGTAAGTGGGGGTCTCCTTGCCCCCCCCCCCCCCCTCCCAACCCTAGACGTGGTTGATTACGCTCCTATGGTTTGACCCAATGGACCCCCCCACCCCACCCTCATGCATCTACTAGCAACTATCACCTTTGCCCTTCCCAACAACTGTGTGAGCAATGCAACAATGGTTTGACCAGAATGGACCCCCCACCACTGCATCCACTATCACCTATAACCTATGCCCTTCCCAACAAATTTGTGAGCAACGCAACAAAGCATAAGAAATGTAATGTGTATAATGGTTTGATTTGTTATGTGTGTTCTAGTGTAGAACAAATCTAGGCTAGAATGATTCCTGTTCTAGTCTACGTTCTAGCTAGATGTTGTAGGCTAGAACGCCCTCGCGATGTCGTTTTAGGCTAGAACGAAATTGTGCGTGCTAGCGTGTATCTAGGGATCTACAAAACAAATTGTTCAATATCCAATGTGTGCAACAAATAGCAGTGACAAGACAAAATTGGGGCCGATTCGTACAAATTCGCACGAAATTCGCACGAAATTCGTACGAAATTCGTACGAAATTCGTACGAATTCGTACGAAATTGGTGCGAATTTCACATTCTTGTGAATCTGTGAATCTAGCGTGAATTTATGCGTGAATTTGGGTGCGTGAATTTCACATTCACGGCGATCTCACCAAATGTGTTGAACCATGCGGCTACTTCAAAACTGTAAATTGCACACATTTGTTGGATCTTACTTTGGGCGAAGATAGCACGACAAAAGCACACGATAGCACCAAGTTACGAGCAAAACACAGCAAAAATAGGTGAAATTCACGGTACCGTGAATCTCGGATTCAAACGGCCGGTTCACGAAGGGTACACACTTCCCCTAAGCGCTGAGGCAGTGCATTGCAGGAGGTCCACTGCCCACTGCCCCCGGGCAGTGAGGTAGTGTATTGCAGGAGGTCCACTGCCCACTGCCCCCAGGCAGTGAGGCAGTGCATTGCGGAAGATCCACTGCCCACTGCCCCCAGGCAGTGGGGCAGTCTATTGCAGGAGTTCATCTGCCCACTGCCCCCGGGCAGTGGGGCAGTGCATTGCACGGGATCCACTGCCCCTTGCCCCCAGGCAGTGGAGCAGCGCATTGCAAAAGTCCCACTGCCCACTGCCCCCAGGCAGTGAGGCAGTGCGTTGCAGGAGGTCCACTGCCCACTGCCCCTAGGCCGTGGCGCGGTGTGTCGCAGGAGTACCACTGCCCACTGCCCCAGGCAGGGCGGCAATGTATTGCAGGAGATGCCCGGCCCACTGCCCCAAGGGAGGGAGGCAGTGAGCGGCGAGAGTACCACTCCCCACTGCCCTCGGGCAATGCGGCAGTGCGAAGCACGATTTCCACTGCCCACAGCCCCCAGGCTGCTTGGCAGTGCGTTACACAGCCCACTGCCCTCTGCCCACAACAACGGTGCAGCAGGGCACACACAATGCAGTGTAGTGCAGAGCACCAAGCAGTGCGGCACCACATAGAAGGCACTGGTGGTGCAGCGCGGCACGCAGGGTGCAGTGAGCAAATGAGACCCTGTGTGACTGCGCGCAGGCGTCGGCAAGGCAGTGTCGGCCAAGTGCGAGAGTGCACTGGTCCGGCTATGCCACCACACACTTACACACGGCGCGCACACAACACACACAGCCCAGCCCGTTTACTTGTACCCGTGGGTAGACATCCCGGCCTTTTGCCTTTTGGTAACAGCGCCTTCGGCACACCACACCACACCACACCACACCACACCACACCACACCACCCGACCCCACCCCACCCCACCCCACCCCACCCCACCCCACCCCACCCCTCGTCACGCCGGGCCCACCCCGCCCGCCACCCGTCCAAGGCTCCTCCCTGGGCCAGAGGTCCATCCTGTGAGTGGCAGATGCACCACTGCCATACACGGTGCACCTCCTCGATGTCTGGTGGCCTGGCACCAGTATAAAAACCCTCAGGATGGTAGCTGTGGGACGGGTTGCCCACACGCACAGCCAGGCAACGGCCGCGTCACCTCACCTCACCTCACCTCACACCGCCTCACCTCACCTGACCTCCGAGTCAGCCCCGGCCCCACCCCTGCCACCCCCCGGGGGCATCCCCCGAGGGAGAACGGTGCTGTGCTGTGAGGGGCAGGCACTCTCCCCTGTCGGGCCCCCCAGCCGCGCACGCTCGCCCACACTCTCCCTTCATGCGCCGACTCACTGGCAGGGTACCACCGTTGTGCCGCCAACAAATATGTGCGCCGCCGTGGCGCGATCTCCGGGTCACAGCGCCATCGTGGCACTGCCAAACAGCCCCACGCCGCCGTGGCGCCAGTCCAGTGGCGGAGCGCCATCGTGGTGCCGCCGGCGTACACGTGCGCCATCGTGGTGCAGCTAGCATATAGGTATGCCATTGCTGTGCCTCCCGTGCGACACCGTGGCGCCATCCGGAGGGCAATGCGCCAATGTGACCCCAGCACAGTGGGAGGGCACCGCCGTGGTGCCGCCAACGTACACGTGCGCCATCGTGGCGCAATCCTCAGGGCAGAGCGCCACCGTGGCGCTGCCCAGACGGTCGTCGTGCGCCCGCCTGGTCATGGTATATCCTTCAGGCCGATACTCGAGGCACCATGGCGAGGTCTGCACCTGGCGCTCCACCAACCTCCGTGACACCCCGTGCAGAGGTGACGTGTCATCGGCGGTACTCACCGCCTCACGTGCCATCGGCGAAAGTCGCCGTCTCGCTCGGGCACCGTCGTGGTGCCATTTTCTCGGTCACGTGCCGTCTCGGTGCACGTATCGTAGGGCTCGTCGTTTGGGCTCGGCCTTTGCGGCCGGGCGTCGTCGGGGACCTCCACGGCGGTGCACCACCGTGGTGCTATGGCCGTGACGCACGTCCCGCACTGACAGCACCCGGAGGTACCCAGGCCACCGGCGGTGCGCGTGATCATGTAGCGTGACCGTACTCGCGACGCCGGCGGTACTCAGCCCGCCGGCAGTGCGCATAGTCATGCTGGGCCGCGTTCTATTTAGCCCGGCGACGTTTTCAAGTCGGGGGTGATGCCCCGGGAGACCCACACCTTCCGCTCACGTTGATCTTGGGACGCTGCCTCGGGTGGATCCAGGACAGTTCGGGGCGGTCGGTGGCCGGGACCGGAGAGCAGATCGGACTGTAGCGTTGTCGTACACCGGCCCTTTGACCTAGACGGCCTGCTGGGAGGGGCGATCTCGGGTGTGCGACGAGATTCGTCTTCCTCTAGCGGAGGTAAGACGGAGGACTCCCTCGGCTGTGCGTCCGTGTGGCCCCCGGGGGACGACACCACGGCTAAGCGTACGTGGGACCACGGCAGGCGCTCCTCCTCCTCCTCCTCCTCCTCCACCCCACCCCACCCCTACCCCACCCAACCCCAGCCCATCCCACCCCACCCCACCCCACCCCACCCCACCCCACCCCACCCCACCCCAGCCCTCACCTCACCACACCACACCACACCACACCACACCACACCACACCTCACCACACCACACCACACCACACCACACCACACCACACCACACCACACCACACCACACCACACCACACCACACCACCCCACCCCACCCCACCCCGCCCCGCCCCGCCCCACCCCACCCCACCCCACCCCACCCCACCCCACCCCACCCCACCCCACCCCACACCATACCATAAACACCACACCACACCACACCTCACCTCACCACACCACACCACACCACACCACACCACACCAGACCACACCAGACCACACCGGACCACACCAAACCACACCACACCCTGAGTACTCCCCAGCTCTACTCACGGGCTGGGTGCCGGGTGCGAAGCCCCCGACGACAGGGCCCGGGCACTGCCAATAGGCGGTGTACTAACAGTGTCGGGTGCGCGCACGTCCCAGTGCCAAGCACCATCCCCAGGGACCCCGCGGCCCCTAGTACCGGCCGCCATGGCCCTGGGAACGGTCAGCGACCCTCCGTAGAGGACGGCTGACCAAGCCTCCCCCTCCTCTCTTCCCTCACGCGCCCGCCCACGCACCAGCCCACGCAGGAGCCCGGACATGCGCCCCCCCCGCGCCTTTGCCCCACCCACAGGGCCCTCTGCCCCAGCTCCATCCCACACACCCCCATGCGGCTCTCGGTGCCCCCCATGCACTACCTCCCGCAGCCACTCCGTGCCGCCTCCCCTGCCCACTGCCCCCCCCCCCCACCCCCTTCTCCTGCCCTGGCCCCTCTCACAGGCTGGCAGCGCCCGTGCGGCGCGCCTCCAGGGCCCCGCATCGGCGGCCGGCCGCGTGAACAACTGGGCCCGGGCGCGCCGACGAGGAGGCTCCAATGCGGGGTCTTCATGGCAAGCGTCCAGGTGTGCAGGTGGAAAGGGCCCTGGAGGGTGCATGTGAGGGGCCCCCGCCCTAGCAGAGGCGCGGTGCCTGGGAGGAGAGGATGGCCAGTGGCGCGGACATGCGCGGGGGGCCCCAACAACGACCCCCCGCTGTGCAACATGTGCGAGAGTGTGTGGAGGGATATGAAGCTGGCCTGAGTAGTTGAGGACTGGAGTGGAGCAGGCTTCCATGCCAACAGCCGTTGAATATGGGTCAGTCGATTGTAAGCCAGATGGCAATGCCCGGAGAAACGGTCCCTGTCCCCGTCCGGTTGGACGCCCCGGTATCGGTATCCAACATCCTTTAGGTACGGTATAAGGCCCCCCGGCCACCACCCTGGCGCCAACACCAGGGAGGGCGTCCGGGAGGGGTAACGGCCCCCGATCCCCCAAAGGCAGCCCCAAAGGTGAGCGCACCACTGGAAGGGGCATGTCTGCGGGGTAAACAAATGCGCTGAGTAAATCCCTAACGTAATGAATAGTGCCTACTGCCGTACCTAATGCTTAACAGGGTAAATCCCCCCCCCCCGGGGCCAGTTTAGTGCGCAACCCCCAGAGCCGGACTCGACCGGCCGTACCGAGGCGGGCCCAGAAATGGGTATGGCAGGCCACAGTCCAGCTGGTAGCCACGCCTCAGTACACTCCGTGGGCTCATAAGGCCCACGGGGGCCCCAAACACCGTTACGTTCGGGAGTTAAGCCCCGGCGGTGTTTGGGGTTGTTCCTGGTTAAGAGGACTCACGTTGAGTCCCAGATACTGTTACCCCGGGGTTATGACCCCCGGTACTGCCTGCTTACTTGCCTGCTGCTGCTACGAGGTAGGAGGGAGTACCCACAAGCCTGGCAGGAGACTCAGAACACCCCCTGGGCTGGGCTCCCCGTCCCCCCCAGGCCGGTGCGCCCGGTTCTCTGAAGAAGATGGCCCCCCCTTGGCCTGGCGGGAGACTCCGAACACCCCCTGGGCAGGACTCCCCGTCCCCCCCGGGCCGGTGCGCCCGGTTCTCTAAAGAAGATTGCCCCTCATTGGCCTGGCAGGAGACTCCGAACACCCCCTGGGCAGGACTCCCCGTCCCCCCCGGGCCGGTGCGCCCGGTTCTCTGAAGAAGATGGCCCCCCATTGGCCTGGCGGGAGACTCCGAACACCCCCTGGGCAGGACTCCCCGTCCCCCCCGGGCCGGTGCGCCCGGTTCTCTGAAGAAGACGGCCCCCCATTGGCCTGGCAGGAGACTCCGAACACCCCCTGGGCGGGACTCCCCGTCCCCCCCGGGCCGGTGCGCCCGGTTCTCTGACGAAGATGGCCCCCCCCTTGGCGTCGCAGGAGACTCCGAACACCCCCTGGGCGGGACTTCCCGTCCCCCCCGGGCCGGTGCGCCTGGTTCTCTGAAGAAGATGGCCCCCCATTGGCCTGGCAGGAGACTCCGAACACCCCCTGGGCAGGACTCCCCGTCCCCCGCGGGCCGGTGCGCCCGGTTCTCTTAAGAAGATGGCCCCCCATTGGCCTGGCAGGAGACTCCGAACACCCCCTGGGCAGGACTCCCCGTCCCCCCCGGGCCGGTGCGCCCGGTTCTCTGAAGAAGATGGCCCCCCCTTGGCCTGGCAGGAGACTCCGAACACCCCCTGGGCAGGACTCCCCGTCCCCCCCGGGCCGGTGCGCCCGGTTCTCTGAAGAAGATGGCCCCCCCTTTGGCCTGGCAGGAGACTCCGAACACCCCCTGGGCAGGACTCCCCGTCCCCCCCGGGCCGGTGCGCCCGGTCCTCTGAGGAAGATGGCCCCCCATTGGCCTGGCAGGAGACTCCGAACACCCCCTGGGCACGACTCCCCGTCCCCCCCGGGCCGGTGCGCCCGATTCTCTGAAGGAGATGGCCCCCCCTTGGCCTGGCAGGAGACTCCGCACACCCCCTGGGCAGGACTCCCCGTCCTCCCCGGGCCGGTGCGCCCGGTTCTTTGAGAAAGATGGCCCCCCCTTGGCCTGACAGGAGACTCCGAACACCCCCTGGGCAGGACTCCCCGTCCCCCCCGGGCCGGTGCGCCCGGTTCTCTGAAGAAGATGTCCCCCCCTTGGCCTGGCAGGAGACTCCGAACACCCCCTGGGCAGGGCTCCCCGTCCCCCCCCGGCCGGTGCGCCCGGTCCTCTGAGGAAGATGGCCCCCCATTGGCCTGGCAGGAGACTCCGAACACCACTCGGGCAGGACTCCCCGTCCCCCCCGGGCCGGTGCGCCCGGTTCTCTGAAGGAGATGGCCCCCCCTTGGCCTGGCAGGAGACTCCGAACACCCCCTGGGCAGGACTCCCCGTCCCCCCCGGGCCGGTGCGCCCGGTTCTCTGAGGAAGTTGGCCCCCCCTTAGCCTGACAGGAGACTCCGAACACCCCCTCGGCAGGACTCCCCGTCCCCCCCGGGCCGGTGCGCCCGGTTCTCTGTAGAAGATGGCCCCCCCTTGGCCTGGCAGGAGACTCCGAACACCCCCTGGGCAGGACTCCCCGTCCCCCCCGGGCCGGTGCGCCCGGTTCTCTGAAGAAGATGGCCCCCCATTGACCTGGCAGGAGACTCCGAACACCCCCTGGGCGGGACTCCCCGTCCCCCCCGGGCCGGTGCGCCCGGTTGTCTGAAGAAGGTGGCCCCCCCTTGGCCTGGCAGGAGACTCACAACACCCCCTCGGCAGGACTCCCCGTCCCCCCCGGGCCGGTGCGCCCGGTTCTCAGAAGAAGATGGCCCCCCCTTGGCCTGGCAGGAGACTCCAAACACCCCTTGGGCAGGACACCCCATTCCCCCCCGGGCCGGTGCGCCCGGTTCTTGGAAGACGATGGCCCCCCCTTGGCCTGGCAGGAGACTCCGAACACCCCCTGGGCAGGACTCCCCGTCCCCCCCAGGCCGATGCGCCCGGTTCTCTAAAGAAGATGGCCCCCCATGGGCCTGGCAGGATGCCCCGACCACCCCACTGGGCTGAGCACCCCCCTGCTCCCCCCGGCCGGGAGTGCCCGGTGGACGTGGAGGCGCAACCCCCCGGCAACAGATCTCCCCCCCCCCCAGACCCAGGTGCCCCAGTGTGCGAGGCAGCAGCCAACGGGTAGCGCGCAGGGCCGCGTTTCCGGATGGATTCTAATGTACGGGCCCGTAAGGCCGGCCGCCGTAGGCCACCAACGCGCGAGCGAGAGCAGGTTCCGGCGCCTGAGCACTGGGCGGCCCGGAGGAAGGGGTGCGCAGTGCCCATGCATGGGCTTCCGGCCTGCGACTCCCTGCTCTTGCTCTGCAGCCCAATGACACAGCATGTTCCCATCGACGCCCGCGACTCCTTACATGCAGCGCCCTCCTATCCCCGGAGGCCCGCCTGCAACACACCCCGCGGGGTCCCCGGCTTTTGCCGCCCCCCCCCTCCCCCGCTATACCCACACCCCATACGCGCCCCACCAACCGCTCGTGGAGGTTCACTCCCAGCCAGCGTACCCCGCCTATTACCTGCGGGAGCCGCGGTATGGGCTTCCCCCGCCGCCCTCACCGCTCCCGACAGTACCGCCCCCGGACCACCGTGACCGGGAGTTGGCCTACCTACGGGGCCACGTGGCAGGCCTGGACCGCCGCACCGAGGGGCCTCCGCCCCCTAAGGAGGCGGCGCAGAGGGCGCCCCCGGCGCCGCAGGGCCCTGCCCCCGACGCGGTCGGCGAGGCGACGCCGGCACTGCTGCTGGCACCGGCGAGGGAGACGGAGCCAAGGCAGGACCGCCGGCCCCCGGCACCTACGGAGCCAAGGCAGGACCGCCGGCCCCCGGCACCTACGGAGCCGCCACGCCGGCCCCAGGGCGCAACCTACCGGAGGTCCCGCTCCCCCAGACGGGACCTACGCGACGATCGCCGAGACCACGGCCGTACAAGCCCCGGTAGGGGAGGCCGCACGGCCTACCGCCGGCCCTACCGCTCCCCAGAGCGGTACTACCAGCGCCGGTCCGAGGAGCGCCCCTCCGAGCGCCGAGCCCCCGCCGCTAGAAGTGGAGACCGTACCCCCGACCGCCGGGATTACCGCTCCCGTCGTAGCCCGCCCGGATCGGCCCCCGGGCCGAGCCGGGAGCGACGAGGCCCCGACGACCGGCGCCGGTACCGCTCCCCCAGCCCGGATACCGCTAGGCGCCTGAGGTATGATGTGCCAGATACGGGGCGCCGGCCGCAGTGGGAGCCCCGTACGGCTCCCGACGCCCAACCCCCGCATATCCCACATGTCCCGAGGGACAAGCCCCCGCGCAAGCGGCAGCGCCATAACAAAGAGGGCGGACGGCCTGCGGCGCAGTTGCCCGCGGGCACCCCGCACAGGCTACCGGTGCACGCTCTGACGGGGACCCAAACGACGCCGGGCCTCCTGGCCCCCTGTGCACAGCAGGCACGACTGCCACAGGACGGCGCCCCCCGCACGCCCCAGAAGCACCGTACCGGTGTCACGCAGACCACCCCGGGCCTCCGGGGCCCGGGCTACGCCTCCCCGAGCGGGGCAATGAAAGCCCCCCAGCAGCCCCGCGCCGCGGACCCGCCGACCGTCCTGCACATCCGGCGCCTCCCCACAGGATGGTCCCGCCGTCACCTGGCGGACCGTTTCATGTGGCTGGATGGGGCGGAGGGGGTGGCGGAGGAATTTTATGGAGGAGAAAACCACGGGTACCTGACCTTCCGCGCCCACACGCAGGCGCTGGCGGCGTGTGCGGTAGTCAGCGCTGCCCTGGGTACGGTAGCGCCCCCGCCCGGCCGCCTGCCGGCGGCAGTCCACTGTGTCGACCGCGGTGTCATCCGGGACCTCACCGTGCACACACAGCGAGACGCCCCGGGCGAGGAGCGGCACGACACGCCGTCCGCCGGGGCTGCCCCCCCGCACATGGACCGCCCCTCCCTCACCGAGGATGACGTCCGGCGCCTCATAGCCGATGCCGTGGGCGGAACGGCAGGTGGTACATCCGCGGCCGCAGGAGACCGCCCGGGCGCCTACAGCCGACGCGGTCGGTGGCGCCGGCCGCCCCCTACCCCGAGGCCCCCCTCCGGCGCAACAGGCGCCCATCTCCCGGGAAAGAGGCCCCGCGTTGCCCAGGGACGGGGCAGCCCCTGAGCGAAGCCCACAGGCCACCGCAGCTCGGGTGAGCATGCGCCTGCGCGGCCGCGAGCCGCAGCCAAAGGCCGTACCAGCCAGCTTAGCCGGCGTGTCCTAGCGACTACCGGGACGCCTAGTGACCCCGGCCAACCGGCTGCCGGGCATGCCAGCGCAGGGCCCCCCCGGCCCGGCCACTCGGATGTGGCAGCTGAAAGCGTGTCCCAGGACCTCTTGGGCGCGGATTGCCGGGAGGAGGGCCATCAGCAAGCCCTCGCCAGCGCCCCAGGGGCCCCTGCGGCCCGCCCCCAGACGCCCGCTGGCAACCCCATGACAGCCCAGGCCCACGACGGTGCTGAGGCCTCAGCTCCCCCGACGGAGGGCCACCCCCCGGAGGGACCCGCCCTGGATTGGTGTACAGTCTGTCGCTTCTGGCGCCCCAGCCCATGCGACCAGTGCCCCCCGCAGGGAGCCCCCCAGGAGGAAGACGAGGCTGCGGAGCAGGCCCCGGAAGGAGAACGGGAGCTAAGGCCCCGTGAGACCTCGCCCGCTCTCGGAACTCCCGCTTCGCACGCGGCGGATGACCCTCCGCCCCCCCCCATCGATGTGGATGCGTCCCAGGGCACGGCCACCCAGCTGGCTGGCCTCCTGGATGATGAAGCGGGCGCCCTAAGCCCGCTGGAGCCCCTGCCGCCGGCGGTAGAGTTGGATGACGACCCTGCACCGCCGGCAGCCGGCCGCGCCGACAGCCCGCCGGGCGAGCTGGGCCCGCACGAGTCCCGCCTGGCGGCGCTCATCGCCGATACTGCCCTGGAGGAGGCGAACCCCTGCAAGGCCCTGGACGTCGCTGTCTTCCTGGACAGCGAACGCCTGTCGGCGGTGGGACGCCGCATGCGGGCGGCGGGCCAGGACACCACCCCCGTCCCCGGCCCCCATTCCCCGGAGGGAGACGGCCTCCCTCCCCTCCTGGCCCAGTATGCAAAGAGGACCCGCGAGCTGCTCTTGCTCGTGGGCTATACCCTGGGGGTCCCCTCCTTCTCCCTCTCCAGCTGGGAGGGAGATGCCATCCCGGCTCCTCACCCGCCGGGACTTGGGATCACGGTGTATTACGTGATCGAGGGGAGGGTGCAGCTCCGCGTCCCCGCCCCCGAGGGCGGCACGCGCCCAGGGTGGTGGCTCCAGGCCATGGCATATGCGTATGCCTGGTCTGCCCCACCCCCGCTCCGGGCGGTCCCCCCGGATACCAGGGCCCTGGTGCTGATATGCCAGTGCCCGGTACATGTCCCCCGGGGCGCGCCGGCCACCGCTCCCCCCCCGGTCCAAATCTGCGTCAAGCGCGGGGACCGGTACACCCCAGTCGACACGGCGAGCATGGACCTCGGGGACCACAAGGCCACCCTCACCCCACCTGGAGGCAACCCCCTGGCCATCGCTACGCCCATGGTGGCCAGGGCCACCTACGACAGGGCTCGGGGGGGACTCGTCGTCGTCCCCTCGGCCCTGGGGCCCAAGCAGCTCCGCGACGCCGACTGGAAGGGATGGAGCGCCTCGTGGGTCAGCTACGCCCGGGCCCTCCAGCCGGCCAAGCCGGTCGGCTTCAAGGTCCTGGGGGCGCAGGCCCCGGCCCTGCGAGACTGGGTGCTCCCCAGGCTCACGGGCGAACGGCCAGCGGGGACTCCCTCCCTGACCACGGTGTTTGGCCTCATCGGGCGTGACCTGCGGGCAGCCCAGGAGGCAGCTGGCGGCTCGGCCACACACGCCGACCCCCAGGGCGGACCCACTTCCTCAGAGCCGGACCCGGAGCCGGAGCACCCCACTCCCCCGCAGTCCCAGAATTGAGGGCACCCCGGAGGACGTGCACGCTGTGGGGTACCTGTGGCTCAACGTCCGGGGCCGGTACCTCCGGCAACGCCTCCTGGCGCAAGCCCTACACATGGCAGCGCGCCGCCCTACCCTCCTCGTCCTGGCTGAGGCCCAGTCCCGGGCAGGCCCCAAGGACCCCCCCTTCCAGGACTACGCCCGTCACGTCGTGCTCCCCGCCCACAGCAAGACAGGGGCGGGCCTGGAAGTATACGTCCGCACCGGGACAACCACCCGGGCTTCCCTCCTCTGGGGCGCGGAGGATGCCAACGCCCTCCTCATGGAGGTCCTCACCCCGTGGGGTCGGCATCATGTGCTGGCAGCCCATGCCCCCCAGATCAGCATAGGCGTGGAGCCTTACGTGAGATGGTGGGCCGCCGTCTGGAGGGAGGTCACCTGCCTGGTCCACCCGGCGACCGTCCTGGTTGTCGCGGACACCAACTCGGCGGCCCGACCGGCAGATAGAGGGACCCCGCGCCCCGAGGACACGGGCTACCGCACGTTCCTGAGGGCCTTCAACCTCAGGGACTTGGTGGACCTTCACCCGGTCCCGCAGGACACATACTCCTGCTTCCAGGGAGCCGCGCGCTCCCGCATCGACACGGCCGCCTGCCACAGCGAAGCGCAGTTCACCATCGCCTCGTACCACTACTGGGCGAGCACCCTCCTCTCGGACCACCACGTCCCCCTCCTTCTCACCATCGCCTTCCCGGTGAACCGGCTGGACAAGCCCAGCCCCCATACGGTCTCCCGCACCCCGGAGTACCACCTGGGCCCTGTGGCCCTGTCCCCGGCCGACACGGCCGATTTCCACAACTCAGTACTCCGCAGGAGAGCCGTGGACCCCCAGCTCGCACCGATTCGGTGGCTGAAAGGCCTGCAAAGGGCCATCTACGACTGGGCCCACGCCACGGGCAGGGTCCGAGCCCTCCGCTTCCGGCAGTACCGCCTCAAGACGCGCCCGGCGGAGCGAGCTCCCCCCTCGCGGGCTCCCCAACAGCCCTTCCCAGCGCGCAGCATGCTCCCCACGGTGGGGCGTTTTACAGTGATGGCCCAGAGCATATTGGGAACCTCGGTGACGGCGGGGCACGCCTTCAAGCGGAGCCTCGTGGCCTTGGGAGAGGCCCAGCGCCAGCAGAGCCTCCGGGGGGTGAAACGCAGGGCCCTCCGACGCAAGCAGGAGACCCTCAACTTGAAACGCACCCCAGAGCAGTGGAGGGAGGTGCAGCGTCGTAGCAGGGCCCCCCCGCGCGATGTCTCGGAAATCCCCCTGGACAGCAAGGCGCTCCTCAACCCCAGGGAGACGTTGTCTGCCCTGTACTTGAGCCGCCTACGGCTCCAGGGCCATAGCTACTGCATCCGAGATGACCCCGACCGATGGGCCCACTTCCAAAGGTACCTGGGGCTGCTGCCACAGCATGCCCCGCCAGCCCGCGGCGACTATGTCCAGCCCCGCCACCTCTGGGAGGTGCAGTCGGGGAAGGCCCGCGGCCCCGACCTCCGCCTACCCGAAGCGGACGTCTGCATCGATATATCCTGGTACCGACACCTGACGGAGGCGGACCAGAAGACCCTGTGCACCGTGGTGCGCAGCCCGCCAGTCAGCTGCACGGTGGGCAGGCGGGGGCGGGTTACCCTGCTCCTAAAAAACCCGGACCAGCCGGTCCAGGAGGCGAACCTCCGGGGGATAACCATCTCCTCCTACGTCTCCAAACTCGAGCCCACGGCCTTCTATGCCGTGGCGACAGCCGTCTACGAGCGGGCCCTGGGGGGCCCCTGCCTAGTGGGGGGCATGCGGGGTATATCCCTCCAGGAGGTCGTCCGCACGGTGCACATGAAGCTGGACCTGGCCAGGCTTCAGAACCGAATAGTGGACGTCCTGATCACGGATCTCGCGAAATTCTTCGACGTCATCGCGCAGGACATTCACCCTGTAGTGGGAGCCCGGGTGGGCCTGGGAGAGGCCGACCACCTCGCCACCCATACCGAGGGTTTCTCCTACACCCTGCCCTTGGGCCCCTGGCAGTCCCACACCCTGACGCAACTCCTGGGTACGCCCCAGGGTACCGTCCAGGGGGTCCATGCGGGGGCGACGCCGGCGCTCCCTTTCTTGCGATACATGGACATCGCATACCGGTCCTCGGCGGTAGAGCCCTTCCGCTTCCCGGGACTCATGTGGGTGGACGACACGATCGTCCTCTTGGAGCGGGGCGATTCCCACCCCATACAGGGGGTCCTGTTGGATCAGCGGGTATACTACCAGGGAATCCTGCGGGTGGACGTCCCTGACCGCAAGATCCAGCACGGCTCCACGTCAGACCCACGGCCCCTACGGTCGCCTACACCAGCAGCCGTGGCCCGCCACCTGGGCCGCGCGTGGGTGACGTGTACCCCAGACCAGCGGCGGGAGGCGCTGGCAGGGGCCCCGGAGATACAGCCCTCCAGGGTCCTCCGATATATGGGAACCGACATTTACCTCCAGGGGGCGCCTACGGCCCCCCGCAACCTGCCGGAGGTTAGGGCGGAGCTCTGGACACAGCTCCTCCCCCAGCGGCTCTCCCCGGACGCGGCCATGATGGTACTCATGGCCAAGCTCCCGAGCAAGCTGCTCCCCCTGGCCAGCGTGTACCGCCCCACGGCCAAGGTACACGCGGCAAACGATGCCCTCATGGTGCGAGCATACAACCACGTGACGGGCATCTCCCGCCACGCTCATACCGACGCGCTCTGGGGACCCTGGGAGCATGGGTGCCAGGGTCTCACTCGGTCAGAGCACTCGTGGCAGGCGGCGGTGGTTCGAGAGTGGGTTCGGCAGGGGGCCTGGGCCAAGCGGGAGTTCCGGGACTCCCAGGCCTACTCCCTGCAAACGCACCAGGCGCTCAGGGGGGGCTGCCCGGCGGTGCTTACCCCGGGGCAGTACACGCATCACCCCAAGTGCCCCCACCTCATAGCCACGCTGCAGCGGGTCGTGGATGAGGTGGCCATGCCCATGTGGATGCCGGGCCAGTGCTCAGGGACCACCCCCATCCTGGTCCGCGGTCCCGGTGGGCCGCGATCGGCGGCAGCGGCGGCCCCTGCCCCCCGGGTGGAGGTGTACACGACTCAGTATGGCGCCGTCGCGCAGGTGGTCGTCCCCCCGACGGTGTACGAAACGGTGCAGGCCTTGGGGTACCATCACCTCGGCGACCTCTACACAGAGAATCACCAGCTGCTACCGGAGCGGGCCCTGAAGAGACGAGCGCCAGCCCGCAAGGGGATCCCGGGGCTACGAGCGTGGCTGGCCGGCCACGCTGCGGTACTGGTCCCGCTCCTGAGGGAACCCACGCCGCGATGGCAAGCGGCGCCCAAGGACTGGATCCCGAGGGCCGTGCCCACCTATCAGGCGGAAGTCATAGTGGGGGGCCGGGCGGCCAAAACCACCCGAATGGAGACGATATACCATAGGGGGCAGCCCCTCCGGATGACCGCGGCCCTGCAGGACACCATGGAGACCGCGGGCTGAGCGCCAGATCCCCGGGTGTGCCAGCAGCCCCCGGGCACCCTGCCCAGCGACACCAGGCTCCACCGCCTCCTGGTGGCCCTCTTGGATATCCAAGTGCAGGTGGATGCGCCACTGCACGCCCAGCTGTGGGGCGACCACCAGCAGGAGTCCCTGGCCCAGCTCCAGCGCACTGGGGTCAGGGCGCCCACCGTCGTGTGGACGACAGCCCCCCCGACTGCCGCCTACTGGAACTGGGCCAGCACATCGCAGGCCCCTCTCGTGACGATCACCTCGACGCTGCCGCCGTTTCCGTGGATCGCCATAGCCCCGGCGGCGGTGGCGCGTTTCCAATATCCAGCGGAGTGCATGGCGCACAAATGCCCGGGGCACCCGCACAAGGGGCCCCTCTATTACTCCCTCGATACGGTGGGGACAGTGCCAGCGGAGCTACACCAGGCCCTCCGCACCCACCTCAGGGAGCACCATGGGGACATGGCCCTCCTGGCGCCCCACGGCCGGGCGACCGACCCCCCGCGAGTGTTGGCCCCAGAGACTCGCCCGGGCGTCTGGTTCCATGACCTGCCTGCGCTGGCGACCCTCCGAGGCAGTGTCGTGGCGGTGGATGCAGGGGCCACGCAGGCGGGTATGGCCATGGCCGGGGTCGTCCAGAGCGGGCCTGGGGAGTATCAGGCCCAGGTGGCCTCAGGAGTGGGCACCTCCCAGGAGGGGGAGGCGATGGCCCTCCTCTCGTATGCCCGCCGGCTGGCGACACAGCAGGGGGTTTACTGGCTGGTGCCGGACTCGGAGGCAGCAGTGGGGGCCCTCCGCACGTACCAGGAAAGAGGGCACTGCGGAGATGGCATCCACCACCTCTACGCCACTGTCCTCGGGGGGCAGCGCCTCTCCCCGAGGTCTGCCATCAATGTGGTGACCACACCATCGCACTGGATCACGGACCTCAACGTCCGTGTGGACGCAGCGACGCGGGAGCCGCCGGAAGTGGACCTTACGTGGCTTCTCAGGCGCCCCTACTCATTTATCCCCCCAGTGCCCTTCCGCGACCAGTGCCAGCTCTCCCCGACGGCGCTGAGTGACTGGTTGCAGGACCGGGCCTCCATACCGGCGCAAGCCATCTACGAGGCCCGCTGGGGGGTAAATTTCATGCCAGGGGGGGGCCTCCCCCTGGACTGGTTCGACCACGACCAGCAGCGCCACATCACGGCGCATCGCATGGACAACGTCCCGACCATGACCGTCCTAGCCCACCGTTCCTCCCACCGGGGCACGGTGCTGGATACAACGTGCTTCCTGTGCGGGACACAGCCCGAGACGGCGCCCCACCTGTGGGCCTGCTCGGCTCAATCGCACGAGTGGGGGCCTGCCCGCCGGCGCCTCGCAGCGTGGCTCGACCAGAAGGTGGGGCCACGGGCGGCCCCAGTGCGACACCAGCTGTGGGAACCGACTGTGCTGGAGCAGTGGGCGGCAGCCCTGCGGACCCCCTCCATGCAGCTGGCCCACCTGGAGTGTACAGGGCCCCACTCGTTGGGCACGGAGTTCCTCCGTCACGTCGTGGAGGAGTCCATACGGATCTGGTACGCCCACGCCAAGGCGCGTGCCACACTGCTGAAGGCCCGCCTGGGCCCGGGCAGCACAATGGCGTGGGCGTTGCAGGAGCTACGCCTGCACCATCAAGCAGAAAGGGAAGGGGTGCAGCGAGAGCTCCTGGAATAAGCGCGGTCGCCAGAGGCGAGCTCACGAGGTCTCCCCGACTCCCCCTCCCCCTGCCGAGGCCTACACACTTACGCACAGCGCGCACACAACACACACAGCCCAGCCCGTTTACCTGTACCCGTGGGTAGACATCCCGGCCTTTTGCCCTTTGGTAACAGCGCCTTCGGCACACCACACCACACCACACCATACCACACCACACCACACCACACCACACCACACCACACCACACCCCTAGTCCCCTCACGGGCAACCCCAGAGAGCTCGGCCCACGTTGGGCAGGGCTTGGGGGTCGTAGTTATGCGGGGGGTTACCAGCAGCCCGTCCGCAAGTAGCTGCGCGAGGCGGTGGGGCAGCCCCAAGTAGGGCCCTCGTTAGGGACCCCGTTGGTTGACCAGGGTGTGTGTCCGGCCCAAATGGCCAGACACTGCACACGAGCTACCCGCCCCCCCCCACACACCACAGCACAGCACAGCGCAGCACAGCAAAGCACAGCACAGCACATCATCCTCCGCCCCTCCTTCCCTAACACTAGCCCACAACCCCACCCCACTCTCCCTCCCTCCGCCCCTCCTGCCCTACAACCAGCCAACAACCCAATGCAACCCTCCCTCCCTCCGCCGCCTCTGCCTGAAAAACAGCCCACAACCCTACCCAAAACTCCCTCCCACCGCCACTCCTGTCATAAACCTAACCCGCAATCCAACCCGACTCTCCCTCCCTCCGCCCCTCCTACCCTAAAACTAGCCCACAACCCTATCCAGCACTCCCTCCCTCCGCCCCTCTAGCCCCAACCTAAACAAAATCCACAAAACCCCATCCAGCCCCCCGGGCAGCGAGGCAGGGCAGAGCCCGCGCCCGGCCCGCTGACAATCCCCCAATAACGATAGGGGGCGGCGTTGCAGGGCAGCAACCCCCCAATAAGGGGAGGGGGGGGGGGCGCCCGGGCCCGGCCCTCCAAGAGCACCGACAACGCCAAGGGGTATAGGGGGCAGCGTGGCGGGGCAGCTTGCCCCCCCATCGGGGGATATGCGCAACGGCCTGGCCCCCCGACAACAACGAGGGCACCGAGACCAAGAGGAGTGTCCGCCGGGCAGCAGCCCCTAGCCCCTGACCGCTAGGAGGCATGTAGGCCAGGCCAGGACCCCCTCCTATGATTACACCACCATCAACGAGCAGGGTACAGCCCACTACCCAATCCCGCCCTCCCTCCCTCCCCCCCCCTTGCCCTAAAACCAGCCCACAACCCTCCCCGCCCCTCCTGCCACAAACCCAGCCCGCAACCCAACCCAACTCTCCCTCCCTCCGCCCCTCTTGCCCTAAAACTAGCCCACAACCCTATCCAGCTCTCCTTCCCTCCGCTCCTCCAGCCCAAACTTAAACAAAATCCACAAAACCCCATCCAGCCCCCCGGGCAGCGAGGCAGGGCAGAGCCCGCGCCCGGCCCGCTGACAACGTCCCCAACAACGATAGGGGGCGGCATGGCAGGGCAGCAACCCCCCAATAAGGGGAGGGGGGGGGGGCGCCCGGGCCCGGCCCTCCAAGAGCACCCACAACGCCAAGGGGTATAGGGGGCAGTGTGGCGGGGCAGCTTGCTCCCCATCAGGGGATGCGCACCAAGGCCCGGCCCCTTGACAACAACGAGGGCACTGAGACCAAGAGGAGGGTCCGCCGGGCAACAGCCCCTAGCCCTTGCCTGCTGAGAGGCATGTAGGCCAGGCCAGGCCCCCCTCTTACGAGTATACCACCATCAACGAGCAGGGTACAACCCACAACCCAATCCAGCCCTCCCTCCCTCCGCCCCCCGTGCCCAAAAACCAGCTAGCAACCCTACCCAATGCTCCCTCCCATCGCTCCTCCTGCAATAAACCCGGCCCGCAACCCAACTTGACTCTCCCTCATTCCGCCCTTGCTGCCCTAAAAAAGCCCACAATCTCATCTAGCTCTCCCTCCCTCCGCCCCTACGGCCCAAACCGAAACCAAACCCACAAAACCCCATTCAGCCCCCCGGGCAGTGAGGCAGGGTAGGGCCCACGCTGGGCCCGCCGACAACATCCCCAACAACGATAGGGGGGGGCGTGGCAGGGCGGCAACCCCCCAATCAGGGGAGGGAGTGCCCGGGCCCGGCCCTCCGAGAGCACCCACAACGCCAAGGGGGATAGGGGGCAGCGTGGCAGGGCAGCTTGCCCCCACTCGGGGGATGTGTGCCAGTGCCCGGCCCCTCAACAACAACGAGGGCACAAAGACCAAGAGGAGGGTCCGCCTAGCCTCTGCTAGGAGGCTAGGCTAGGCTACGCTAGGCGAGGCTAGGAGACATGCATCCCAGCCTAGGAACCCCATCTTACGAGTATACCACCATCAACGAGCAGGGTACAGGACGGTCCTCCTTCCCCCCACACATTGTGGCACGGTGGGACACGGCACATCACGGCACAGCACAACACAACACAACACAACACAACAAAACACGGCACAACACAACACAACACAATACAACGCATCGCAGCACATCCCCGCACAGCACAACACGGCACGGCACGGCACGGCACAGCGTAGCACAGCACAACACGGCCCGTGGACAACGCCCCGACCGACGATCGGGGGCAGCGAGGCAGTGCTGCGGCCGCCCAAAAAGCGGAGAGAGCGCTAGGGCCCTGCCCCCCCAAGAACATCCGGCACGCCAAGGAGGGCACGGGGCAGTGAGGCAAGACGGCAGACCCCCATTGGGAGACGAGCACCAAGCCCGGCCCCCCAACCACAAACAAGGCGCCGAGACCAGGCGTCACCCCAAAAGCCCCTTGATTGGTAATGGGGCAGGGGAAGGTTGCACAGAGCTGCAAAGAGCGCGCGGCAGCGGGGCAGCGGTTGCTACCAGCCGCAGCTCTACTGTTGCTGCTGAACTGCTCCAGGTTGCGGCACCCCCAGAGCACCTCGATTGGTACGGGGGCGGGGGAGGCTGCAGTGAGCAGCAACGCGGTTTACAGCGAGGGCGCACCAGCAGCACCGGCCGTAGCTCCGCTGCGGCTGCAGAACTCCTAAAGGGTACGGCACCCCCATAGCCCGTTGGTCGATACCGGGGCAGGGGTGAGATGCAGTGCGCAGCAGCGCGGGTACGGCAGTTGCGCGACAGTTGCACGAGCCGCAATTCTCCTACTACCGCAGCACTGCGTAGCCCCTCGATTGGTACCACGGCGGGGGTAGGCCGCACAGGGCAATAGCAGCGCCACAACAGCACCAGGAGCAGCTTAGTTGCAGCACTTCCCCGGAGCGCAGGGCAGTGGGCACCGTCCGGCCCAAACTGCGACGGCGCGGAGGCCGAAGGGGGGGGGGGGGCACGGCGCGAATGCAGCACCACCAATGCGCTGCAGCCAGGGCAGGCGCACGAGCCCCCCCATCCGCACAGGACCCGCAGCCGCCACAAAATGGCAAAGCAGCGCGGACCAGCGGACACACAGAACACACAACACACGCGCAATACACACATCCCTCCCATTTACCTGCACCCCAGGGTAGACATCCCAGCCTTTGCCCTTTGGTAACAGCGCCTTCGGCACACCACAACACCACAAAACACCACACCACACCACACCATATCACACAAGACAGTCAGGGGGGTGACATCCAGGTTCCCCCGGCTCCCTCTCCTTCCTCCCCAAAACCACACACTTACACACAGCGCGCACACAACACACACAACCCTCGCGTTTAACTGTACCCGTGGGTAGACATCCTAGCCATTGCCTTCTGGTAGCAGCGCCTTCGGCACACCACACCAAACCACACCACACCCTGAGTACTCCCCAGTTCCTACCCATGGGCTGGGTGCCAGCTGCAAAGCCCCGCACGACGGGGCCCGGGCACTGCCCTAGTGGCAGTGTACTAACATTGTTGGGTGTGCGCACGCCCAAGTGCCAAACACCACCCCAAGGGAGCCCGCGGCCCCCTTGTACTGGGCGCCGAGGCTCCGGGAACCGGTCGGCGACCCCTAGGGAGGATGGCTCGCCCAGCCTGCCCCTCCTCTCCCCTAGTGCGCCCGCCCCGCACATAGGGCCCTCGGCATGGTCCTAGCACGTGCCTCCCCCTCGGTGAGTGCTCTTGCTCCCTTTGCCAGCGCCCCTGCGCGCACCCCTGTGCCCCCCTCCGATTCCCACGTGCACTGTTCCCACAGACGGAGTGGCCGACTGGAGGCCCCCCCCGCAGTGGGGCTTCGCCGGCATCGTCGCGGCCATGTGTGTGCCAGGGATAGAGGGAAAGGGGGCACAAGGGGGAGTAGACCATTGGGGGGGGGGGGCAAAGGGGCTATGTGGGTTGAGAGGAGGTGATGGGGTGGCCCGGTCGGACCTGTGCTCCCCCCCCTCCCCCCATGCGCGGCGACGCTCCCGCCGCCGCCCCGGCCAGTTTCCCTTTCACTCCCCCTCTGCTTACGCCCCCTGCACTGCAGGCATTACACCATCAAGGGCCGGGAGAGGAGCCTCCCTGGCCCCCCCTTCCCCTCTTTCCGGCCGCGGCACGGGCGCCCCCCGTAGTGGGGCATCTCCAGCAAAACCGCGTCCAGGTTTGCCTACAAGGTAGCAGGAGAGAGGGCCGAGGGGGAGCGGGTCGGGAGAGAGCGGGTACCTGTAGGGCGGAAGGGAGCGGTGGGACGGCCCGTTAGGACCCCCCCCTCCACCTGTGTGCTAACACTTGTGGGTGGTGCCCTATGCCGGGCGGAACCCTCCCATGCTTGTGGATTCTGCCCTATGCCGGGCGGAACCCTCCAAAGAAGGGGCATGGGTCCGCACAACCCCCCGGAACGGTCGGCGTGGCCCCGCTGGTGGAGCGGTTCCAGGCCACGCCGCCCTTGCGCGCTGTAAACCTGCGGGACTTTGGATTGAATTGATTGAGTATATATTAGTATTGAATGTTATTTATATTTGTGCCCGGCCCCTGTGGGCATCCGTCTGGTTGGACACCCCGGTACCGGTAACAAATATCCTTTGAGTATGGGTAAGGTATAAGGCCCCCGGGCCACCACCCCGGTGCCTACGCCACGGAAGGCGTACGGAAGGGGTAACAGCCCCCGATCCCCCAACGGCAGCCCCAGTGGTAAGCGCACCAGCGGAAGGGGCATGTCTGCAGGGTAAAAAATTTGCGCTACTAAATAATGCCAACACACTAGCGCAAACACACTGCCATAACGCCTCATCTAATGCGGAACGGGTTTAAAGGCCTGCCCTAGGTTCCGGTTAAGTGTGCCCCCCCCCCCCCCCGGAGCCAAACTCAACCGGCTGCGTTGAGCAGAACCAAGTTCACCTAGGTGTGGCGGGCCAGGCGCAAGTGCTGGCGGCCTCGCCTCTTCCCATCCGTGCGGGCTTTAAACTGCCCAAAGGGGCCCTAAAGTCTGCCTCTTTCCAAAGTTAAGCTCCGGCGGAACTTAGGGTTCTGGCTAAGTGGACTCACACCGAGTACCTGCTACTGCTACCTCGGGGTTATGGTCTCTGGTACTGCCCGCTTACCTTGCCTGCTTGGTCCCCCAAGGACTAGTTGGGGTAGGCGGCTAGGAGCGGGTTGGACCCCATCTTATTTTAGCGGAGGCGAGGAGTTAGTACGGTCCCCGGACCCAAAAACGCAACCCGGGCCTCTACGGATGGGGGAGCCTGACGCGGGGACAACCTGACACGACATGTCTCGACAGTGGCAAGCAATTGGGTGGGGCTCCTTGTCTCCTGGCCGGGGGCTTGCGCCGCGGGAGACTCCTGCCCCCTGTGGGCGCCCACCACACAGCGACCGCCACCTGGGCGGGGCTCCCCGTCCCCCCAGCCGGCGGGCCCGCGCCGATGGGGACTGCCATCCCCCGCGGGCGCTTCAAAGGCACTAACGACCGCCTGGGCAGGACTCCCCATCCCCCCAGTTTGTGGGCCCGCGCCTTTGGGGGGTTTCGATCCCCAACCAGCGCTCCTTCGGCAGCGACCAGGACTCTCCGTCCCCATAGCCGTTGGGCCTGCGCCGAGGGGGGCTGACGTCCCGCACGTGAGCTCTTTAGGCAGCGATCACTGCTTGGGCGGACTCCCCATCCCCCCACCTGGTGGGCCCACACCGATGGGGGCAGCCATTCCCCGTAGGCGCTCTTGAGGAAGCGCCCGCCTCTTGGGCAGGACTCCCCGTCCCCCAAGTTGGTGGGCCCGCGCCGATGGGGGCTGGCGTCCCCCGCACGCGATCTTTAGGCAGTGACCGCCTCCTGGGCAGGACTCCCCGTCCCGCTACGTGATGGGCCCGCGCCGATAGGGGCTACCGTCCCCCGTAGGCGCTCTTAAGGAAGCGACCGCCTCTTGGGCAGGACTCCCCGTCCCCCAAGTTGGTGGGCCCGCGCCGATAGGGGCTACCATCCCCCGCAGGCGCTCTTTAGGCAGCGAGTGCCCCCTGGGCAGGACTCCCCGTCCCAGCAGCCGGTGGGCTCGCGCCGATGGGGACTGCCATCCCCGCAGGTGCTCTTTAGGCAACCGCCGCCTCATGGGCATGGCTCCCCGTTTCCCCAGTTGGTGGGCCTGCGCCGATGGGTGCTGCCATCCCTCGCAAGCGTTTTTTTAGGCATCGACCAGCACCTAGGCGGGAAACCCTATCCACCCCAACCGGTGGACCTACGCCGATGGTAGCTGCCATCCCCCGCAAGAGCTCTTTAGACAGAGACTGCAGCCTGGGCAAGGCACCGCGCCCCCCAGCTGGTGGGCCCGCGCCGACAGGGGTTGCCATCCCCCATAGGCACTCTTAAGGCAGCGACCACCCCCTGGGCACGACTCCCCGTCCCCGCAGCCGGTAGGCCCGCACCAATGATGGCGGCTATCCCTAGAAGGCGCGTTCTAGGCAGCGACCACCTCCTGGGCAGCACTCCCCGTCCCGCCAGCCGCGGGACCCGCGTCGATGGGGGGCGCCATACCCCGCAGGCGCTTTGTAGGCGACGCCCACCGCCTGGGCGGGGCTCCCCGTCCCGCAACCGGAGGGCCAAGGCCGATGGGGGCTGCCATCCCCCACATGCGCTCTTTAGTCACTGACCGCCTCCCGGGTTGGACTCCCCGTCCCCCAGCCCGTTGACCCGTGCCCACGTGGGCCGCCATCCCCCACAGGCGCTCGCTAGACGGTGTGCACTTCCTGGGAAGGACTCCCCGTCCTCTCAGCCCCTGGACCCGCGCCGATGGGGGATAGCTCCTTAGGCAGTGACCACCTCCTGGACGGGACTGCCCGTCCCCCAAGCCGGTAGGCCCGCGCCTTTGGGGGCTGATATCCCCCTACGGGCGCTCTTTGCGCAGCGACCGCCGGCTGGGCAGGACCCCCCGTTCCGCGAGCCGGTGAGGCCGTGCCTTTAGGGGGCTGCTATCCCCCGTTAGGCGCTTTGAAGACAGCCGCCGCCACATGGGCCGGACTCCACGTCCCCCGAGCCGGTGGGCCAGTGCCATTGGGGGGTAATGACCCCGCGTAGGCACTCCGTCAGCTTGTGCCGTGCCGTGCGCAAGGCCATGTCGCGATAAGTATACCACCGTGTAGACCCTTAAGGGGGGCCGCCGAAGGCCACCCTCGCAAGTGCTAGAGAAGGAGCCGGTGCCCCAGCATTGGGCGGCCCGGTGTTCAGGGAATGCCGGGCCCATGGATGAGCGGCCCACTACCCTTCTCGGCTCTCTTTGTGCAGCCCATTGACACAACATGTTCCCTACCGCGCCCACCACCCCCTATGCGCAGCGCCCTCCCATCCCGGGGGGGGGGGGGGGGCGCTGATGCGGCACCCTGCGGGTTCCCAATTTACTCTAGGACGACACCCCGCTATACCAACAACCCCTACACACCTGACCAGCCTCTGCTCGAGGTTCACTCGCGGCCGGCCTACCCGGCCTACTGCGTGAGTGAGCCACGGTATGGGCTGCCCCCTCCGTACCCACCGCCCTCGCCGCTGCCGGTGACACCGCCCCCCGATCAGCAAAACCCAGAGCTGGCAGGCCACGTGGCGGGCCTGGACCGCCGCTCGGAGAACCCTGCACCCCCCAGGTGGCAACGCAACCAGCGCACCAGGCCGCTAGACCAGAACCCAGCGAAGTGGCGGTTGGAGGGAACACCACGGCGCCCCAAGCGGCGCCGCCACACGCGGCAGAACCCCGGTACGATCGCCGCCCCCTTTCGCCCGCCGAGGCGCCAAGGAGACCCCCGGAGCACGTTCACCGGAGGCCCCCCCCCCTTCCCCCAGAGGGGACACTGAGCACCACCGAGGCCGGGTGTCGGACAGCCCCGGCAGGTATGATGATGCGGCGAACTGCCGTGTGTACCGTACCCCGGAGTGCTATGACGCGCCTCCATCGGTCAGGCGAGTTGCCGGTGACCCGGACTACGATGGTCCTGGTGACGACCGTGCCTCCGCCAGTCGTGGCTACGACCCTTGCCGCGGCCCGCCTAGCACCGCCCCTGAGGGAGGGCCCGAGGGGCGGTGGGGTGACACCGACTAGCATCGGCGCCGTTCCCCAAGCCCGGAAACGGGACAGCGTGTGCGCTATGACGCCCCAGACGCCTGGCGCACACCGTACTAAGAGCGCAAGATGACCCCCCACGCCCGTCCACCCCATATCGAGTGGGAGGAGCTATGCCACAAACGCAAGCACGGGGACCAAAAGGCCAAGAGGGGTGAGGCCCGATAGGCCGCGGGGGCCCAGCACGGGCTACCAGCCCGTGCCCCCACCGGGACCCGCCCGGGAGCTGCTACGCAGACAACGCCATGCCTTATGGCCCACCGCCAGCAGTCTGCGCAGTCTCCCCGGGTTGGCAACCCGTGTACGCCGCACAAGAGGCAGGCGGAAGCCACCCAGACCACCCCGGGTTTCAAGCGCGAGGCAGGTGCACCCGCTGGAGGGACGGGGCCGGCCCCGCATTAGCACCGCAACAAGGATGTGTTCACAGTCCTCAATCGGTAGCGCCTCCTTGTGGGCTGGAGGTGCTGCCACCCTGCGGACGGTTTTATGTGGATGGACGGAGCGGTGGGGGTGGCAGAGGTATTCTCAAGGGGTGAGAGGCATGGGGATCTCACTTTCTGCTCCCACTCCCATGCAGAACAGTCCCCTTTCGCGGAGGCTGATGTCCGGCGCATCACAGCCCACATCGCTCGTGAATTGCCGCCAGAGGGGCCTGCACGGGTGGGGCAGTCTGCCCAACAGCCAGTGAAAGGCGTTGCTGCGCAGCCCCCTGCTGTGGGCCCGGCCCTGCCGGTACGCCCCAATATGAAGGCCTTGCCCTGGTCGGGAGACCCAGAGCGCCAACAGACCACGCACTCCACGGCTTTATCTAGGCTGCCAGAGAGGCGGTCCGGCGACTACGCGACACGCTCAGGCCTGAGGGGGTGAACACCGCACCGGAAAGCGGCCGGGGTGGCCAACTGCGCCAGCTTCTGCCCCCCGTGATACGGAGGGTCCTCCACCCCTCCCCTCTCCAGCCAGTTGGCCCCTCTGGGGCGACGGCTAGTCCCGTGCCTGCGCCCCCGGCTGCCCGCCGTCGGCCAGCAATGAGCTGTCCCAGGTCCTAATGAAGGTCCACCCCTCGAATGCTAGCCTGCGGCCTGCGCTTACATATGCTGAGCCAGCCCTGCTTGCCAGCTCCCAATCTACGGGTGACTAGCCCTCCGCCCCCCCCAAGGCCCCGGTGAGCCCCCGTGCTGACAAGCCGGACACCCCTCCCACGCCGAAGAGCCCTGGGGCTGAATCACTCCTGGCGTGGTGCGGTGTGTGCCGAAACTAGAGCGCCCGCCTGTGTGACCAATGTGCTCCACGGCATGGCCCTTTGGGAGATAGCTCGGGGCTCGCCCCCGGCGCTGTTGTTGCGCTTGAGCCCCCTCGGATGGACTAGCCCCCTGCCGTCCCGGATGCCCTGGCTGCTGGGACGCCAGGTGCCGTCCTGGCCCGTCAGCCCCCCACATTGATGGGGACGCCTACCACGGCACAGCCAAGCCGCTAGCATACCTTGCGGAGGGTGACGTTGAGGGCTTGGGCCTCCTTGATGTCTCGCAGCCAGCGGACGCCTCGGACTTTGACCCCGAGCCGGCCACCGCAAGCACCCACGGCGCCGGCGCCGAGCCTGAGTCCTACCTTGCGGCCCTCATCGCTGACACCGCCCTGGAGGAGGTACACCCCTGCAGGGCATTGGACGTTGTTGTCTTCCCCGACAGCGGGCGTCTGTCGGCGTAGGGGCGCCGCATGCGAGCGGCGGGCCAGGATACCACCCCCCTCCCTGGCCCCTACTCCCCTGAGAGCGACGGCCCCTCCCCCCACTTGGCCCAATATGCCAAGGGGACGCGCGAGCTGCTCTAGCTCGTTGACTTCACCCGAGAAGTCCCCTCTTTCTCACTCTCTAGCTAGGAGGGAGATGCAATCCCAGCCCCCCACCCACCGGGGATGGGGATTACCGTATACTGCGTGATCGAGGGTAAGGCAGAGCTCCGACGAGGGCGGTCCTTAACGGGAAAAAAAAGCTGTTCCGGAACATGGGTTTTTCAAAAACGAACGTGTGTAGCTCATATGTTCAACCATGGTTGGTGGGGATTGTCGGTTGGCGGTGGCGGTTGGTGGTTGGCGGCGGTTGGTTGCGGTTTGCGGCAGTTGGCAGTTGGTGATGGGTGGTTGGTGGCGGCTGGCAGCGGTCAACGACTCGCGGTTGGTCAAGGTTGGCGGTCGGGGGCGGTTGGTGGTTGGCGGTTGGTGGCAGTGGCGGTTGGTGGCAGTTGGCAGTTAGCAGTTGGTGGTCCCTTGCGGCGGTCCTTTCAGGCGATCCTTAAAAAAAAAAACAACAAAAATCCGGTCCCTTAAGGATCACCTTGGCTCCGCCTTCCGACCACGCACGAGAGCAACCGCCAAGGGTGCTGGCTCCAAGCCATGGCCTATGCGTATGCTTGGTCTGCCCCAGCCCCGCCCCGAGCAGTGCCCCCGGACAGCCGGGTCTTGGTGCTCGTGTGCCAGTGCCCCGTGCATGTCCCGCGCGGCACCCCGGCGGCCATCCCCCCCAGGTGCAGGTCTGCATCAAACGGGGCGTCCGGTATCAACCCGTAGATGCAGCCTGGTTTTAGCTCGGTGACAACAAGGTTACCCTCAGCCCGCCCGAGGGGTCGCCGCTGGTGATCACCACGCCCATGGTGGCCAAGGACACCTACGACAAAACCCGCGCCGCGCTGGACCTGGTCCTCTCTGCCTCTGGGGCCAAGATGCTCTGGGACGCACAGTGGAAGGGATGGAGTGTCGGCTGGAAAAGCTATGTCAAGGCCCTCCAGCCGGCCCGCCCGGCGGGTTTCAAGGTCCTCGGGGCGCAGACTCCAGCCCTGTAGGACTAGATAGTCCCCAGGCTCACCGGTGAGCGGCCAGCGGGGACCCCCTCCCTTACCTCGGTCTTTGGCCTCATAGGGCGAGACCCGCGCACAGCCCAAGAGTCTGCCCGGAGCCACACGCTAGCCCCCAGGAAGAGCTTGCTCCCGAAGGCCCTGAGAAGGGCTAGACGCCGGGGGTTGACTACCTATCCCCCTCTCAAAATTTTGGGCACATCGGAGGACGTACATGCCGTGGGGTATCTCTGGCGCAATGTCCGCGGCAGGTACCAACGGCAGCGGCTACTAGCGTAGGCCCTGCACATGGCGGCGTGCCGCCCTAGAGTCCTTATCCTGGCCGAGGCCCCGTCCAGGGCAGGCCCGGAGGACCCCCCATTCTTGGTCTACACGCGGCACATACTGCCCCCCGCCGATGGGAAAACGGGGGCAGATCTCGATGTGCATGTCCGCTCCGGGACCACCACCTGGGGCCCACATGTAAAGCCACAGGTCTAGTCAAGGTGCTGATGGCAAATGTAAAGATATACACCTGACTGGTGCAAGCTATCCTGTGACATTTTTCCGGAGATAGGGAGGGGGTGGGGGTATGACTTCGCAGCACACATACCCTCCCCCGTGCCAAAGAACCGCCTTGCGCAAGAACCGCCACTTGTTTCTGCGGTCGAATTCTCGCACCACTTTATCACCACCAGCTAACCTCCTCTGGGGTAAGGAAGATGCCAATGCCCTCCTGATGGAGGTGTTCACCCATTGGGGGAAGCACCATGTGTTGGCAGCCCATACCCCCGAAATCAATATTGGCTGTGAGCCCTACGTCTAGTGTTGGGCGGAGATCTGGCCCGAGGTCACCTGCATGGTTGACCCGGCATCTGTTTTGATGGTGGCACACACCAACTCGGCGGCACCGCCAGCTAATACAGGGACCGCACGCCCTGATGACACGGGCTATCGCACGTTCCTGAGGGCCTTCAACCTCAAGGAGCTGCTGGACCGGCACCCGGTCCCAACTGAAACACATTCCTGTTTCCAGGCAAGGTAGAGGTAAGCGGGTGTCACGCACCCCGGTGACACCCAGAAACCCAAAACTGTGCTTTTTTTAAATCCCCTTTTTTTGTGGTTTGTGTTTTTTTTTTGCACCAAAAATGCTATTGTTCTCCATCACTATGACCTCAAGTGCATTTTCCAGGGCGATTAAAATGTTTTTGAAAGGTTCACAACATGGTGTCACTCAACAGCTCAACCAATCAACAACACAAACAAGAAAAAAAGACAATGTGTTGCAAATTGGTTGCTTCGGCCTTGTGACTCGAAGTGGCATTTTCCCACCATTTTCACTCGTTCCTCCTTGTGTGTTGACAAATTAATGTATCCCAGCAGCCAAGGTGTTTTTTAAGTGGGTTTGCCCAAGGACTGCCGGGTTGAGGTTATCTCCTACTTTGCTGTGGATGGCCGCTGTTATTTCTTGTTGCGTTCTGGATGCTCATTGTTATTTCCTGCTGTGCTCTGGATGGTCAGTGTTGTTTCCTGATGTGCTCCAAATGGTCAAAGCTCCCATGGGCGCAATTTCTGATCAGCCCCTGTCCTAACACTCACAGGCCATACATACACATGGACCAAGGCGTAGATCAGGGGTGCATAGCTGCGAAGCATTCGACGCACGGTGTCGGCCGCGAAAGCGGCCCATCAGCGTTCTCGAGGCACACCGAACTTCAGCACCGAGGTGTCCAAAGGTAGTGCGACCTGGCGCAACACTGGGAGGCGCGCCGGGCTATTGTTCCAGAAGAGCGCGACTTGCTGCATGCCGTTGGCCACGACATCCACGAAGGCGTGCCCGGCACTGAGAGCGGCCTTGATGGCGAGGTATATGCGGTGGCAGTTCGCATGGATCGGCACCACCACCAACCATCCATAGATCTCCTGCTGCGGGTCACGGAGGAGGGCATACACCCCAGTTGCCGGCCTTGCATAACTGTGGCACCGTCAGCAGAATACCACACCAGCTTGGGGAAGAACGCAGCTAGAACACCTCGCTAGAACGCCGCTAGAACGCCGAAATGAAATGCGCATAACACCCCCAAAAAGACCCTTGCAACGGCTGCTCAAGCATGCTTACACACAGACACCCTGTGCAACAACACCACAAGGCATGTGTCCAGACAATACACACACAAACACCCCCAGCAACTAGCCAACAACCAACCAAACAACCAACCAACCAACCAACCAACCAACCAATCAACCAACCAACCAACCAACCAACCGGCCAAACCCAGTTGTGCTAGAACCAATCAAACAACAACCAACCAACCCACGCAACAACCAACCAAGCGACCCGAAAACCAACAGCCAACCCACCAACAAGCCAAGTACCAGTGCACACGGGGGGGGGGGGGGTCCATGACCTGGGAGGAGGGGGGACAAAGCATACGACTGACCCGCTCAGCACAGTGCATAACCCAACAGGGGGGGGGGGGGCAAGGGAGGAGGGATGGTGGGAAGGGGCAACCTGTACACTAGGCAACCCCATGCCATAGACACACATGGCACGGAGGAGGGGAGGAGTAACACACCTACCTCTTGGTGTCATTGTGTACCCACGTCATCACCCCAATCAAAAAACCAGCACACCTGCAAAGAGAAAATGGATCGCTCCCTAACCCTAAGCACAACAAGCAGGGGCCCTACAACCCAGACCACAAAATGCAAAGGGGGGGGGGCTGATAGGTCGACACTCAGGGGGTGTTTGTGCGGTGCTTGTGTTTGGCCTCTTGCCCACCCTCCCCACCCTTGACATTGTATGTTGTGTGTTGTGGTGTGCATATGCTTTTGCAAAACTGTGTGTATGCTAGGGGGGGGGGGGTATATGTGTATGCATGCGTCAACTGTGTTCGTTGCGATGAGTGTGTATTTCATGCACCCCCCAACCCACTGTGATCATTTGTTTTTTTATGTTCTACCTATTCTACCACTCCAGGCTACAACGATCTGTGTTCTAGGCTAGAACCATTCTAGGCTAGAACATCTGGTCGAGATGTTCTAGGCTAGAACAAGATTGGGTGTTCTAGCGTGTACCTAGGGTAGCTGCCACTCCCACCGGCACACGTGTCCTCTGCGGCCGACGCGTACTACCGGCACGAGCCACATGAGGCCTTCTCCCCTTCCCTCGGGTACCCAGCACCGGTGGGGGTTTGGACCCCCCGACGCCCTGGTGGGGCCTTGCTCCAATAAAGCAGCGCCCCCCCCCCCTCCACCCCCCTCACCCCCCCTGCCCCCTAGTTTCCCGCCGGAGGCCGAGGACACGCAGATGGCCTCATCGCTAGCTGGTGCCCTCCTCGGCCCAGAAGCGGGAGGCTTAGGAGCCCTCCTCAGCGGACGAATCTCCCCCATCGGGGGTAGTGGTGGCTTCCGAAGTGAGAAGTTTGTCGTCACGTTTCGGTGCCCTGCCCGCGCCCCCCCTGCCGCTGGCAAACGCCTTCGGGCTTGGGCGAACAATTGCCCTCCCAAAATTGGAGGTCGCGGCCCGCCTCCATGGACGTCTCCGGGGGGAGGGGGGGGGGGTTCCAAGAGGGACCCCTCATCTGAGCATGTCGACTCCTCCGACACCAGCTCATCATTCCCTCCGGTGCTCCCCACAACCGCCCCTCGTCCCTTATGACCCTGGCCCGTGATGCTCGCGAAGCTCTTGTGCGTGGGTAAGGGTCATCCGAGTCAAGGTCCGCCCCACCCGCGCCGCTGTCCCTCCCCTCCGAGCCGCTCGGTTGCAAACTGCACCCCCGCCCACACTTGGCTTGCCGCCAGGTCCCGGAACTCCAACGTGTCCCCGTCCCCGGGCCACGGCGGAATGAGGTCGCCAAGCACCCTCGGATCCTAGAAATCCTTGACATACGCCATGGCCGTGCGTTTATCCTCCCACCTCCCGAAGGACAGGAAGAACGCTTCCGGCGGGCCACGCGCCCACGAAGCGGCCGCCCCCCCCTTGCGGTGACCATGCCATCTCTCATCCTCCCACTCAGTCCCTTGAAGGAAACCCGCCAAGGCAGTCTCAAACACCGGTGGTCCCCGAGGAACCACCCGTTCTTCGCCCTCCCAGACTTTCCTGTACTCGCACAGGTACCCCCCCCCCCCCATGCCTTCGACCACTCACACCACCGGCGCCATCTCCGGCCAATGATCCCCCTCTTGGTAGCCCAGAATCCAAGAGCTTTCTCCCCCCGAATATCCGCCACCCGTATGGATGCAGCTTCGCCAACCCGGAGGAATGCAAACCAAGACAAACACATAAGGGCCACCAGGGGCCTCCCACCCGGATCCCCCCACCCTCTTCTCCCCGCTTCCCGTAACACCCGAGATAAGAGGTAAAATTGGAACCCGGGACCCCCACCGTTTTTCGCAAGCTGCCAGTGAATCGGGGCCACGGTTGCGGGGATCCATCCCATGTCCTCTGCAATATGCACGGCCGCAATCATCCCTTGCATCGTGGACAATGAGGGACTGCTGCAACAAGTATCCAGAAAGGACCTCCCCTTTCCCCTTCCCCGGGCTCCCCATGGCGTACTTCCAAACCTTCCCCAAGGTCCCCCCCTAACGCCTGGAGGTTCGGTCAGCAACGGAATGAACCGCCAGTGCTTCCAGGCTATCTCCCGGCTCTTGCGCTCTCGCTTCCCAAAGCCGTCCCCAGGCGAGCCGGTATCCGTCCGCCCACCACGTCTCTTCGCTGCCTGAGCCCCCCCCCCCTTCGCGCCCTCATCCCCCCCGTCAACGGGATCCTCGGCAGCAATTCACCATGTCCAATGGGGACAGTACACCCTCCAATGGAGGGCCTGCTCCCTGCTCAACCCCTTCTGGATGCACCGCTAGCATGGCTGGCTGGGTTTGCCTGACAGTGGGACCCACTTAGGGTTGCTTCCCAATGTCTTGAAGCACAACTCCCCCTGGTGCAATGCCACCTCCACGCCCCTGTAAAACCCCGGGTGCGTAATAGCAACCCCCCCCCCCTTCAGCCCCGCCCTTGGACTCTGTCTGCTGCCCACTCACCCCCTTCTTACAACTGCCCGATTTGGCGCCATACTCCCGTTAGTTTCGGACCATGCCCACCCAGATCCCCCAGGCAAACTTATCCCATGGGGTCCCCCCGTCCTCTGGATCCGTCAGCACAACGTCGGAATCCACCGCCCCTACCCCTCCCCCCCTTCCACCCCCTCCATGTCCTTAGCCACCCACTCCTTCCCCAGACCCCCCAACAACTCCTTCAATAGTTTACATTGCCCCGACATCCACCGGGGCATATGCAGGGCGCCTTCCATCTTCTCCACGTTGGCCACCAAAAGGGGTGGGATGGGCTCCTCCTTCTCCTTCTCCTTCCCCTTGCCGCTCTTCAACTCCTCCACCTCCTTCCTCAAGCCGCTGGTACTGGCGGCCAGCAGCTACAGCTGCTCTCCCTGGAGCCGCATCATCTCCATCATCTTCTCTAACGCCTGCCCCCCCCCCCCCCCGGCGCCCCCCCCCGGTGCCCCAGCCTGTCCCGCCTCACCCTCCCCCCCCCCCTCTCCGTGGAAACGGACCTGGATGTGGTCCCCCTCGTACAACTCCTCCGTCTCGTCTCACAGCACTCTTCCTCCCCAAACCAACCACCACGCCCCCATAGGCGCCCCCCATACCCCCTGCACTGCTCGTTGCAAGTCTTCCATCCCACCCACGCGCTGCTGGCACCACCCCTCCGGCCCCTACAACCACACCTGGCTCAGGTGACCCGAACCCCCGCAGCAGCTCAAAGGCGCCTCCAGGTAGGGCCCGCCGCATCCGCCCCCCTCGGCTACGGCGGTATGCCCACCTGTTTGGTTATTTCAGGCGCCGTCAGGGTAGCTTCCGCGCCTGGCCGCTGCCCTTCGGTCCCCCTCCCCGCCTTGGGTGCCAGGTCTGCCGGCCCCTACCACGTCCTCTTCCCCTACTGTGCCTCCCTCGGTCACCCTATTCTCCCGCCGCTCGTCCTGCACCTTGGTACCCTCTCTGCCAGTGGCGGTAACCTCGCGCCCCCCATGAAGTCCGCCTTGCAAAACCTCGGTAGTCTCGAGTGCCATCTCTCCTTCTCGGCCTGCGTCCGCTGCCCGCCGCTCCAGGTAGGCCGCTGCCGCACCGGCTACATAGAGGCCCCTAAGTCGGGCCTTCTCGATTCGCCCAAAGCCCCTCAAGCCCCTGGGGTCCCATGCAACGTGCGTGGATTTAAGCCTCATTTGTCTTCCGTAGGCCATGCGTTTCGCAACAAAACTCATAGGTTAGAAAAACTTGTCTCCAAACAGCAAAGGTCCCACCAGCGAGAGCCAAACTGTCGTTCATACGCCATGTCATCGAGGAGTCCATCATAGTCTGGTACACCCACGCCAAGGCGAGTGCCACGTTGCTGAAGGCCTGCCGGGGCCCGAGCAGCATAATGGTGTGGGTGCTGCAAGAGCTACGTCTGCACCAGCAGGCGGAGATAGAGGGAGTGTAGCGGGAGCTTCTTGGTTGATAGCAGTCGCCTGATGGGTGACCTCCAGGTGTCCCCTACTCTGCTCTTTCCGCCGATATTCCACAAACTTACACACAGTGCGCGTGCAAGACACACAGCCCTCCCGTTTACCTTTGACCGTGGGTAGACATCCCAGCCATTACCTTCTGGTAACAGCGCCTTCGGCACACCACACCATACCAGACCAGACCAGAACACAGCACACCACACCACACCACACCACACCACACCACACCACACCACACCACACCACACCACACCACACCACACCACACCACACCACACCACACCACACCACACCACACCACATCACACCACACCACACCACACCACATCACACCACACCACACCACACCACACCACACCACACCCTAGGTCCCCTCACGGGCGACCCCAGCAAGCTCAGCCCATGTTGGACAGGGCTTGGGGGTCGTTGTTACGCGGGGAGTTATCGGTAGCCCGCCCGTGAGTAGCTCCGGGAAGCGGTGAAGCAACCCTAGGTAGGGCCCTTGTTAGGCCCTGCCGGTTGAACGGGGTGTGTGTCGGGCAAAAATGGCCACCAACCCCACACGAGCTACCCCCACACCCCACACACACACCACACAGCACCAGAGCAAGGTAGAATACATCCTACCGACATCTCCTCTTCTCAGGACAATGCCCTGCCTGGTGCAGGAAGCCCTGCCAATGCGGGACGCCTTGCCTGGTGCAGGATGCCCTGCTTGGTGCAGGATGCCCTGCCATCCCAAAGCAGGATACCCTCCCTCCCTCACTCCTCCCCACTTGCCCTAAAACCAGCCCACACCTCAACCTAGCACTCCCTCCCTCCGCCCATCTTGCCCTAAAACCAGCCCATAACCCTACCCAGCACTCACCGGACTAGCACGGAACAGCACAGAGCACGGCACAGCACAACACAACACAACACAGCACAACACAACACAACACAGCACAACACAACTCTGCACAACACACAACACACCACACCACACCACACCACACCACACCACACCACACCACAACCGACGCCAACAAGAACGAGAACCCCGAGAGCCCCGCCAATGTAGGATGCCCTACCTTGGTGCAGGATGCCTTGCCTTGGCGCAGGATGCCCTGCCTAGTGCAGGATGCCCTGCTTGGTGAAGGATGCCCTGCATGGTGCAGGATGCCCTGCCTTGTGCAGGATGCCATACCAAAGCACGCCGCCCGCCTGCTCTGAGACCAGCCCACAACCCTACCCAACTCACCCTCCCTCGACCCATCCTGCCCTAAAACCAGCCCACAACCCAACCCAGCTCTCTCAGCCCTAAACCTAAACAAAACTCACTATACTCCATCCACCCCCAGGCTGTGTGGCATGGCAGCTTGCCCCCCTTGCGGGGATGTGCGCTTGGGCCTGGGCCCTCACCACCATCATCAACAACGAATCGGGGCAGCCCAGGAGGGTAGGATACCCCCCATGCGGGGATGAGCACCTGCACCCGGCCCCTCGACACCATGAAGGACGCCCAGACCAAAAGGGGAGCCTAGCCCATGCCCGCTAGGCGGCATGCGGCCCAGGCCAGAGACCCCCTCTTACGAGTACATCAAGGTCAACGAGCGAGCTTCGGGTTAAGGACAGGGGTTGCCCCCTCCCCGGCCTGGGGGGCAGGGTACGGGATGGTTCTCCTGCCGGCCCCTCCTTCCCCCCTCCAGCAGCAGCAACACGGCACCACACATAGCACAGCACAACACAACACATCACAACACAACACAACACAACATAGCACATCACGGCACGGCACAACGCAGCACAACACAACACATCACAACCCCACAGAGGACAACACAACACAACACAACACGACACAACTCAGCACAGCATAGCACAGCAGGGCACAGCACAACAAAACACAGCAAAACACAGCACAACAGAGCACGGGGCATCACAGCACAACACAACGCAACAACACCACACAGCACAAAAGAGAGCCAAGCAGGTGAAGAAGATCGACACCAATGGTATGTCCCCATGCCTGGAGTACACGGCCGAGGAGAGCAGCAACGAGTCCAACGACAACGCCGTCCGGTACACTGGCTCCGCAGCCGGTTACAATGGCAACCGTTACAGGACCGTGAGCTGTGTAAGCAGTGGACAGCGCAGCAGGTCCGGCCCGGAGCGCGGCAGCACGGAGGCCGAGGAGGTGGGGACGGCGCGAAGGCAGCGCCACCAACGCGCCGCAGCTAGGGCAGGAGCACCCCCCCCCCCCCCGCCGCACGGAACCCGCAGCCACCACAGAAAGGCACAGTAGCGGGGACTCGCGGCCACACACGACACACACACCCCGACCCGTTTTCCTATGCATGTAAGCAGGACATGCTGGCCTTTGCCTTTTGGTAACAGCGCCTTCGTCACACCAAACCACACCACACCGCACCGCACCACACCACACCACACCGCACCACACCACACGGGAAAGAAACCCAGCGTTGCCCAGGGACGGGGCAGCCCCTGAGCGGCGCCCGGAGGCCGCCGCGGCTCGGGTGAGCCCGCCTGCGCGGCCGCGAGCCGCAGCCACAGGCCTTGCCGGCCGGCTAAGCCGGCGTGTCCTGGCGGCTACCAGGACGCCTAGTGAGCCCGGCCAACCGGCTGCCGGGCATGCCAGCGCAGGGCCCCCCCGGCCCGGCCCCTCGGACGTTGCAGCTGAAAGCGCGTCCCAGGACCTCTTGGGCGCGGATTGCCGGGAGGAAGGCCATCAGCGAGCCCTCGCCAGCGCCCCAGGGGCACCTGCGGCCCGCCCCCAGGCGCCCGCTGGCAACCCCGAGACCGCCCAGACCCACGACGGTACTGAGGCCTCAGCCCCCCCGACGGGGTGCCACCCCCCGGAGGGACCCGCCCTGGATTGGTGTACAGTCTGTCGCTTCTGGCGCCCCAGCCCATGCGACCAGTGCCCCCCGCAGGGAGCCCCCCAGGAGGAGAACGAGGCTGCGGAGAAGGCCCCGGAAGGAGAACGGGAGCTTAGGCCCCATGAGACCTCGCCCGCTCTCGAAGCTCCCGCTTCGCACGCGGCGGATGACCCTCCGCCCCCCCCCTACGATGTGGATGCGTCCCAGGGAACGGCCACCCAGCTGGCTGGCCTCCTGAATGATGAAGCGGGCGCCCTCAGCCCGCTGGAGCCCCTACCGCAGGCGATAGAGTTGGATGACGACCCTGCACCGCCGGCAGCCGGCCGCGCCGACAGCCCGCCGGGCGAGCTGGGCCCGCAAGAGTCCCGCCTGGCGGCGCTCATCGCCGATACTGCCCTGGAGGAGGCGAACCCCTGCAAGGCCCTGGACGTCGCTGTCTTCCTGGACAGCGAACGCCTGTCGGCGGTGGGACGCCGCATGCGGGCGGCGGGCCAGGACACCACCCCCGTCCCCGGCCCCCATTCCCCGGAGGGAGACGGCCTCCCTCCCCTCCTGGCCCAGTATGCGAAGAGAACCCGCGAGCTGCTCCAGCTCGTGGGCTATACCCTGGGGGTCCCCTCCTTCTCCCTCTCCAGCTGGGAGGGAGATGCCATCCCGGCCCCTCACCCGCCGGGACTTGGGATCACGGTTTATTACGTGATCGAGGGGAGGGTGCAGCTCCGCCTCCCCGCCCCCGAGGGCGGCACGCGCCTAGGGTGGTGGCTCCCCACCCCCGCCCCGGGCGGTCCCCCCGGATACCAGAGCCCTGGTGCTGGTGTGCCAGTGCCCGATACATGTCCCCCGGGGCACGCCGGCCACCGCTCCCCCCCCGGTCCAAATCTGCGTCAAGCGCGGGGACCGGTACACCCCAGTCGACACGGCGAGTATGGACCTCGGGGACCACAAGGCCACCCTCACCCCAGCCGGAGGCAACCCCCTGGCCATCACTACGCCCATGGTGGCCAGGGCCACCTACGACAGGGCTCGGGGGGGACTCGTCGTCGTCCCCTCGGCCCTGGGGGCCCAGCAGCTCCGCGACGCCAACTGGAAGGGATGGAGCGCCTCGTGGGTCAGCTACGCCCGGGCCCTCCAGCCGAACAAGCCGGTCGGCTTCAAGGTCCTGGGGACGCAGGCCCCGGCCCTGCGAGACTGGGTGCTCCCCAGGCTCACGGGTGAACGGCCAGCGGGGACTCCCTCCCTGACCACGGTGTTTGGCCTCATCGGGCGTGACCTGCGGGCGGCCCAGGGGGCAGCTGGCGGCTCGGCCACACACGCCGACCCCCAGGGCGAACCCACTTCCTCGGAGCCGGACCCGGAGCCGGAGCACCCCACTCCCCCGCAGTCCCAGAATTGAGGGCACCCCGGAGGACGTGCACGCTGTGGGGTACCTGTGGCTCAACGTCCGGGGCCGGTACCTCCGGCAGCGCCTCCTGGCGCAAGCCCTGCACATGGCAGCGCGCCGCCCTACCCTCCTCGTCCTGGCTGAGGCCCAATCCCGGGCAGGCCCCGAGGACCCCCCCTTTCAGGACTACGCCCGTCATGTCGTGCTCCCCGCCCACGGCAAGACAGGGGCGGGCCTGGAAGTATACGTCCGCTCCGGGACAACCACCCGGGCTTCCCTCCTCTGGGGCGCGGAGGATGCCAACGCCCTCCTCATGGAGGTCCTTACCCCGTGGGGTCGGCATCATGTGCTGGCAGCCCATGCCCCCCAGATCAGCATAGGCGTGGAGCCATACGTGAGATGGTGGGCCGCCGTCTGGAGGGAGGTCACCTGCCTTGTCGACCCGACGACCGTCCTGGTTGTCGCGGACACCAACTCGGCGGCCCGACCGGCGGATAGAGGGACCCCGCGCCCCGAGGACACGGGCTACCGCACGTTCCTGAGGGCTTTCAACCTCAGGGACTTGGTGGACCTACACCCGGTCCCGCAGGACACGTACTCCTGCTTCCAGGGAGCCGCGCGCTCCCGCATCGACACAGCCGCCTGCCACAGCGAGGCGCAGTTCACCATCGCCTCGTACCACTACTGGGCGAGCACCCTCCTCTCGGACCACCACGTCCCCCTCCTTCTCACCATCGCCTTCCCGGTGAACCGGCTGGACAAGCCCAGCCCCCATACGGTCTCCCGCACCCCGGAGTACCACCTGGGCCTAGTGGCCCTGTCCCCGGCCGACACGGCTGATTTCCACAGCTCAATACTCCGCAGGAGAGCCTTGGACCCCCAGCTCGCCCCGATTCGGTGGCTGAAAGGCCTGCAAAGGGCCATCTACGATTGGGCCCACGCCACGGGCAGGGTCCGAGCCCTCCGCTTCCGGCAATACCGCCTCAAGACGCGCCCGGCGGAGCGGGCTCCCCCCTCGCGGGCTCCCCAGCAGCCCTTCCCAGCGCGCAGCATGCTCCCCACGGTGGGGCGTTTTACAGTGATGGCCCAGAGCATATTGGGCACCTCAGTGACGGCGGGGCACGCCCTCAAGCGGAGCCTCGTGGCCTTGGGAGAAGCCCAGCGCCAGCAGAGCCTCCGGGGGGTGAAGCGCAGGGCCCTCCGACGCAAGCAGGACACCCTCAACTTGAAGCGCACCCCAGAGCAGTGGAGGGAGGTGCAGCGCCGTAGCAGGGGCCCCCCGCGCGATGTCTCGGAAATCCCCCTGGACAACAAGGCGCTCCTCAACCCCAGGGAGACGTTGTCTGCCCTGTACTTGAGCCGCCTACGGCTCCAGGGCCATAGCTACCGGATCCGCGATGACCCCGACCGGTGGGCCCACTTCCAGAGGTACCTGGGGCTGCTGCCACAGCATGCCCCGCCAGCCCGCGGCGACTATGTCCAGCCCCGCCACCTCTGGGAGGTGCAGTCGGGGAAGGCCCGCGGCCCCGACCTCCGCCTACCCGAAGCGGACATCTGCATCGATATCTCCTGGTACCGACACCTGACGGAGGCGGACCAGAAGGCCCTGTGCACCGTGGTGTGCAGCCCCCCGGTCAGCCGCACGGTGGGCAGGCGGGGGCGGGTTACCCTGCTCCTAAAAAACCCGGACCAGCCGGTCCAGGAGGCGAACCTCCGGGGGATAACCATCTCCTCCCACGTCTCCAAACTCGAGCCCACGGCCTTCTATGCCGTGGCGACAGCCGTCTACGAGCGGGCCCTGGGGGGCCCCTGCCTGGTGGGGGGCATGCGGGGGATATCCCTCCAGGAGGTCGTCCGCACGGTGCACATGAAGCTGGACCTGGCCAGGCTTCAAAACCGGATAGTGGACGTCCTGATCACGGATCTCGCAAAATTCTTCGACGTGATCGCGCAGGACATTCACCCTATAGTGGGAGCCCGGGTGGGCCTGGGAGAGGCCGACCACCTCGCCACCCATACCGAGGGTTTCTCCTACACCCTGCCCTTGGGCCCCTGGCAGTCCCACACCCTGACGCAACTCCTGGGTACGCCCCAGGGTACCGTCCAGGGGGTCCATGCGGGGGCGACGGCGGCGCTCCCCTTCTTGCGATACATGGACATCGCATACCGGTCCTCGGCGGTAGAGCCCTTCCGCTTCCCGGGACTCATGTGGGTGGACGACACGATCGTCCTCTTGGAGCGGGGCGATTCCCACCCCATACAGGGGGTCCTATTGGATCAGCGGGTATACTACCAGGGAATCCTGCGGGTGGACGTCCCTGACCGCAAGATCCAGCACGGCTCCACGTCAGACCCACGGCCCCTACGGTCGCCTACGCCAGCAGCCGTGGCCCGCCAGCTAGGCCGCGCGTGGGTGACGAGTACCCCGGACCAGCGGCGGGAGGCACTGGCAGGGGCCCCGGAGATACAGCCCTCCAGGGTCCTCCGATATATGGGGACCGACATTTACCTCCAGGGGGCGCCTACGGCCCCCCGCAACCTGCCGGAGGTCAGGGCGGAGCTCTGGACGCAGCTCCGCCCCCAGCGGCTCTCCCCGGACGCGGCCATGATGGTGCTCATGGCCAAGCTCCCGAGCAAGCTGCTCCCCCTGGCCAGCGTGTACCGCCCAACGGCCAAGGTACACGCGGCAAACGATGCTCTCATGGTGTGAGCATACAAGCACGTGACGGGCATCTCCCGCCACGCTCATACCGACGCGCTCTGGGGACCCTGGGAGCATGGGTGCCAGGGTCTCACTCGGTCAGAGCACTCGTGGCAGGCGGCGGTGGTTCGAGAGTGGGTTCGGCAGGGGGCCTGGGCCAAGCGGGAGTTCCGGGACTCCCAGGCCTACTACCTGCAAACGCACCAGGCGCTCAGAGGGGGCTGCCCGGCGGTGCTTACCCCGGGGCAGTACACGTATCACCCCAAGTGCCCCCACCTCATAGCCACGCTGCAGCGGGTCGTGGATGAGGTGGCCATGCCTATGTGGATGCCGGGCCAGTGCTCAGGGACCACCCCCATCCTGGTCCGCGGTCCCGGTGGGCCGCGATCGGCGGCGGCGGCGGCCCCTGCCCCCCGGGTGGAGGTGTACGCGACTCTGTATGGCGCCGTCGCGCAGGTGGTCGTCCCCCCGACGGTGTACGAAACGGTACAGGCCCTGGGCTACCATCACCTCGGCGACCTCTACACAGAGAATCACCAGGTGCTGCCGGAGCGAGCCCTGAAGAGGCGAGCGCCAGCCCGCAAGGGGATCCCGGGGCTACGGGCGTGGCTAACCCGCCACGCTGCGGTACTGGTCCCGCTCCTGAGGGAACCCACGCCGCGATGGCAGGCGGCGCCCAAGGACTGGATCCCGAGGGCCGTGCCCACCTATCAGGCGGAAGTCATCGTGGGAGGCCGGGCGGCCAAAACCACCCGAATGGAGACGATATACCATAGGGGACAGCCCCTCCGGATGACCGCGGCCCTGCAGGACACCATGGAGACCGCGGGCTGGGCGTCAGAGCCCCGGGTGTGCCAGCAGCCCCCGGGCACCCTGCCCAGCGACACCAGGCTCCACCGCCTCCTGGTGGCCCTCCTGGATATCCAAGTGCAGGTGGATGCGCCACTACACGCCCAGCTGTGGGGCGACCACCAGCAGGAGTCCCTGGCCCAGCTCCAGCGCACTGGGGTCAGGGCGCCCACCGTCGTGTGGACGACAGCCCCCCCGACTGCCGCCTACTGGAACTGGGCCAGCGCATCGCAGGCCCCTCTCGTGACGATCACCTCGACGCTGCCGCCGTCTCCGTGGATCGCCATAGCCCCGGCGGCGGTGGCGCGTTTCCAATATCCAGCGGAGTGCATGGCGCACAAATGCCCGGGGCACCCGCACAAGGGACCCCTCTATTACTCCCTCGATACGGTGGGGACAGTGCCAGCGGAGCTACACCAGGCCCTGCGCACCCACCTCAGGGAGCACCATGGGGACATGGCCCTCCTGGCGCCCCACGGCCGGGCGACCGACCCCCCGCGAGTGTTGGCCCCAGAGACTCGCCCAGGCGTCTGGTTCCATGACCTGCCTGCGCTGGCGACCCTCTGAGGCAGTGTCGTGGCGGTGGATGCAGGGGCCACGCAGGCGGGTATGGCCATGGCCGGGGTCGTCCAGAGCGGGCCTGGGGAGTACCAGGCCCAGGTGGCCTCAGGAGTGGGCACCTCCCAGGAGGGGGAGGCGATGGCCCTCCTCTCGTATGCCCGCCGGCTGGCGGCACAGCAGGGGGTTTACTGGCTGGTGCCGGACTCGGAGGCAGCAGTGGGGGCCCTCCGCACGTACCAGGAAGGAGGGCACTGCGGAGATGGCATCCACCACCTCTACGCCACTGTCCTGGGGGGGCAGCGCCTCTCCCCGAGGTCTGCCATCAATGTGGTGACCACACCGTCGCACTGGATCACGGACCTCAACGTCCGTGTGGACGCAGCGACGCGAGAGCCGCCGGAGGTAGACCTCACGTGGCTTCTCAGGCGCCCCTACTCATTTATCCCCCCAGTGCCCTTCCGCGACCAGTGCCAACTCTCCCCGACGGCGCTGAGTGACTGGTTGCAGGACCGGGCCTCCATACCGGCGCGAGCCATCTACGAGGCCCGCTGGGGGGTAAATTTCATGCCAGGGGGGGGCCTCCCCCTGGACTGGTTCGACCACGACCAGCAGCGCCACATCACGGCGCATCGCATGGACAACGTCCCGACCATGACCGTCCTGGCCCACCGTTCCTCCCACCGGGGCACGGTGCTGGATACAACGTGCCTCCTGTGCGGGACACAGCCCGAGACGGCGCCCCACCTGTGGGCCTGCTCGGCTCAATCGCACGAGTGGGGGCCAGCCCGCCGGCGCCTCGCAGCGTGGCTTGACCAGAAGGTGGGGCCACGGGCGGCCCCAGTGCGTCACCAGCTGTGGGAACCAACTGTGCTGGAGCAGTGGGCGGCAGCCCTGCGGACCCCCTCCATGCAGCTGGCCCACCTGGAGTGTACGGGGCCCCACTCGCTGGGCACGGAGTTCCTCCGCCACGTCGTGGAGGAGTCCATACGGATCTGGTACGCCCACGCCAAGGCGCGTGCCACACTGCTGAAGGCCCACCTGGGCCCGGGCAGCACGATGGCGTGGGCATTGCAGGAGCTGCGCTTGCACCAGCAAGCAGAAAGGGAAGGGGTGCAGCCGGAGCTCCTGGAATAAGCGCGGTCGCCGGGGGCGAACTCACCAGGTCTCCCCGACTCCCCCTTCCCCTGCCGAGGCCAACACACTTACTCACGGCGCGCACACAACACACACAGCCCAGCCCGTTTACCTTTACCCGTGGGTAGACATCCCGGCCTTTTGCCCTTTGGTAACAGCGCCTTCGCCACACCACACCATACCACACCACACCACACCACACCACACCACACCACACCACACCACACCACACCACACCACACCACACCACACCACACAACACCACACCACACTGGAACTCCGCGGTTCTAGAACAGTGATCGGCGGCGATCGTGACGCCGTCCCTGCGGGCGGCCCATATGGGACTGACAGGGCCACACAATAATCCGGCAACTAATGTCGGAATCACAGAGGGTGTGGCTCGCCCATGCCAGGGCCCGGGAAGGCCTCATTAACGCCCGTGCGGGGCCGGGAGGCACCATGGCGTTGCGGGAACCACAACTGCACCAGCAGGCAGAACGGCAAGGGGTCCCCAGGGCGGCCCTGAACTAAGCCCACCGAGCGCGGGGATGACTCCAGCCCCGTCACAGATGCGCAACACAGTACACAGCACGCACTTAGACACGCAGCCCTCCCGGCTTTGCATTACCCGTATGCAAGACCATCCTGGCCATTGCCATTTGGTAACAGCGCCTTCGGCACACCACACCACACCACACCACACAACACAAACGCGATACAGAGTGACAGGACACAATGCTACCCGACCCGACACAGCACAGCACAACACCAAGCGCACAAGCGGTGGGAGGCCCAGGAAATACCGTAAGAGAGCAGTTCAGGAAGATCTGGCCGCGGCGCAACACGTGCTTGACATCGGCATGCTGCACCTCCCCAAGCAGCTCCACACGGTCATACAGCGAGTTCCTCTCTATCATCTCCTCCATTTCAATGCGCCGGGGCCCATCGCCTCCCACAACAAAGTCCACGTTCGGGTGGCACCTGCAGACCTCTGGAATGACCTCAACCATGAGGTCCACGCCCTTCCTGAGCCACGGAAATGGGGCAGGGGGTAGTCAAGGGAGACATAGTGAGCACCAGGTCAGGAGGAGTCAGTTTTCCACAACTCGGGGACCGTGCCCAAAAACCCCAGAACAAGTTCCCAATTGCTGCTGCATCCCATACCTTCGTTCGGCATTATCCTCGTCATGTCCCTCTCCTGTGAAATAGTTGAAACCCGCGTGTGTGGATGATGGTTGAGAAGGAGTGGGTGTGTGCGCTTAATGTGTGTCGTGGTTTTGTTCAGGAGCATCAGTCTCCCGGAGCATTGCCTCTTTTCCTCAGCCAGAAAACCAGTGCACCGTTCCCGAAGGAAAATTGAGCAACGTCGCAAACTGCATCAACGGTGCAACTGGCTGCACTGTCGGTGAATCCGTTGCTGGGGGTGAGCTGACGTGCTCCGAGGGTGTGACAGGCACCCCGCCTGCAACACCAAAGGTTCACTGGGGTTTGCACAGGTTTGTGTCTTGTTCTGCAAAGTCTTGAATCTATCCAATGTGCTGAGTGTTGTTAGGTCTCGTTGACAGCTCATGTTGCGCACCCTTTGGAAGTGTTGTTGGGCCGTTGTGGTCTACATGATGTCGTGTGTACGTTTTGTTGACCAGGCATTGTGGACAACCTGTTTTTGTCTGCCCCCCACCCCCTCTGGCTTTCCACGCCAGCATCACGGGAGGGGACACCCTGCAGGCATGTGCATCCACACCCATATCAGCGCCAAACCAAACCAAGCCCATGCCTAATGCCACACCTGTGCGGCAGTGGGCAACGGCGTGGTGGTAGGCATGGGTGCAGCCATGGGGATAAGGCAGGGGGGAATGGGTATGGCAATGGGGCCCGATTCGCCGGCGACTGGTTGCCGGTTCGCCTGTTTGGACGGCCTGCACACACGTGCATCGCAGACTACAGGGGCCATTGGGCTCGGGGCATTTGCACTGAGGCAGTGAGAGGGTGCCATGCCATTCAGGGCGGCATTGCATTAACTGTACATGCAGAGGTCAGATGGTGCAGCACGTGAGCTGCGAGTGCTCTGCCGCGGTCAGGAACACGCTTCCCCTGACCAAGGGGGGGGGTCCTTGGGCTGCGCTGCTTACACACTGTATGAGAAGGCCCGCTAGTCGACCCCTTTCCAAAGGACCACCCAAACCCGCCCATGCATCACCCTTCAAGAGCCCTGTCAGAAGGCACAAACACGTAGTATCACACACTCGCAACCATCTTTGACTGGTCGTGGGCGGCCACATTACTGCTTTGTCCCCCGGGTCCTCGGCCTGGCGCAACGCGCTAATAGTTGCGCCACGCGCGCGGCGCTCAAAGCATCACCCGAGTAGTGCACTGTCTATATTGATTTCTGAATGGAGACGCCCCTGCGGGCTCCATGGGGACCGCATGGAGCCCATGCGGTCCATGGCATCCGCGATTTGGTACGTTGCCAACTGCTTTTGGTTGGTTTGGTTTGGTGCCTTACCTCTTGCCATGCGGCTCGTAGCGCACCCAGTGCACGTCACCGCCCTGCCACCGCACCCATTGAATACAATTGGGCTGTTGGCCACCCGTTGAACTCGCAGTTTGAGCCATGCCTCCCAGGCCAGTGCACCGTGGCACGGCGATACGCCGCATGCTATGCGACAATCCGGGGCACGGCCTGTGGAATGGGGAGCACAGCCCCTTCAATGGGTGGCAATGGGGCAACTGCCCTGGGTCAGTGGGGGAAAACGCGGACTGGGGCGCTGGGGCCATCTGTACTGGCACGGAGGCAGTAATTGGGTAATAGGGGCCCATGCCATGAAGTGTCCCTGCTCCAGGGTCACGAAAAGAAATGGCGCCCAGGGCCATTTCGGCTCCATATAACAGGGAATCGCTGGAAATGTGGGGTACCCCCGAAGATTGCGGCCCTGACTCTAGCCCAAAAGCATTCCCACACCCCAATGCGAGCCCCAACCGCACTTCTAACCGCCAGTAACCGCCCCCCAACCGCTTTCACAGTCCCCTGATCCTGCTCTGCTGGCTGGCATGCCATCCGAGGTCCGATGTCAGGGGCTAGTGCTTCCCATACAAGGCCGAACCACCCATCCAAGGGTGCGCCCAGCAGTTGTCTCCCACTGCTCCTGTGCTTTGGCGGTGGAGAGGGGGGGGGGGGGTTGTGGCCTAATTCGGGTGAGCTAAGCGGAGGTGTAGGCGGCACCTTTTGTAGACTGGCCTTTTTCAACACCGCCACCTCCCAGGAGCTACTGCATTGCACTCACTCAAAGGCACTTAACTTCAAAAAGGAGTGGGAAGGAGGTACAATGCGACTTAGGCTGTGAAAAGCGCGCTGTCGAACCGCACTGTCAGAGCGAGGACCTGCTGCATATAACGGGGGGGCTGTACTTCGCCGGGCTGCACTCCTCAGAATGCATGAGTGCATCTGTCCGTCTCTCACCCTCTCCCAACCCTCGCCCACCCTCTTCCGACCCTCTCCCACCCTGTCTCAACACTCTCCCGACCCTCTCCCAACCGTCTCCCAACCCTCTCCCAACACTCTCCCAACCCTCTCCCACCCTCTCCCAATCGGGTCGCACACTCTCCCAACCCTCTCCACCACTATTCTCTAGGCTAAACCTGGTGGAACCTCAAGACACACACTGTGTCTGGCACAGAAAACAGAACATCATGTCTGACTACAAATAGTCAGACAATCACAATCAGTCGCTGTCAGTCAGACATCAGCAATCAGTGTCGGATAAAGAAACCATGCATTACCGGCATGGCCGAAAAGAGAAACCCGCCGCTTGCCGGCTGGGGGGTGAGACCTAATTATAAAACAGACAAATGCGAACCAGAAGGGGGGGGAGGGGGCTGAGGCTCCCGAGGCCTTCCTTTGTCAAAAGGAAAGGGATGATTAAAAAAAAGATGCTGGTCTTAAAGGGACGTCCACAGACAACTTGCATCTGAATGACACTGCCATCGCAAACACCGCAGAGGGGCGAAGCGCCTAGAACGAAGCGCGAAACCGGCCACGAAGAGTCGCAGAGCTCGGAGCGTTTGACCCCACACACACCGGTACACGAGCCGTGTCATCACCACGATTGTGATCTTCTCCGACATGGCTCCCCCCCAGCTCTTACCGCGGACCTCTGGCAGCGGGGTGAACACGGTGGTGTCGGTGGCGTTGGGGATGACGGAGACCAGCGCCGGGTCGTACATGCGCGCGCGTAACACCGTGTTCTCCTTCGATGTGTGGGACACACAGATGACGTGGTTGATGTCAGAGAGCGTCCACTCCACCACTTTGTTGATGTGGATTGACGCCGAGTCCGCGAACCCAAACAGCGAGTGGTCGGTGATGACTGTCTTGTAGCCCATGGTCTGACAGGGCATGGGCGTGGGGTCTGGAGCATGGGGCGAGGCGCATGGGGTGTGAACGCAAAGGGAGCAAGCCCCAAACGTGCCCCGACAACCTCCCAACTGAAAATGGGGGGCTTGTGGTTGTGGGTCATTAAAAGGCTCGAAGGCGAGGATAGGTAACCCCAGCCCCCTTCAGGGTGACAATGTGTTCCGCCCGAATTGCTGCCGTTCCCCCGCAACGGCCCACCAACCTTGTGGTAACGGCCAGATCTTGACCCCCAACCGCTTCTCCGACCACCACTAACCGCTTCGGCAACCACTTATGGAACTCCCCCATCAACCTCTTGCCCCTCAAGCACTTCCCCGGTCATGCCTCCTCTCTCTCTCTCTCTCTCTCTCTCTCTCTCTCTCTCTCTCTATGGCGCCTACCTCTAACACACTCAACACAGGCATTTGTGCAATATGTAATACTTGCAACTCTTCCCAAAGCATGTCCATCACCGATGAAGCCCACCCCCACGCCCCCCTTGTGTGCGAGCGGGGCATCGTCTTAAGCAAAAACTTTTGCCGCAACCTGTGTCGAGAATGGACTATGACGCGCTTGTGAACTGGTTGTGTGAAAGGGGGGCAGGCCATCCTTGTGCAAGATGCTTTCGCTCATAACGGCACCATTCAACCCCCCCCCCCCCCGGATTCAATCGGAGGTGGGTCCACCTTCGACCCCCCTCTCTTAAACCCCTCCCTTGCCTGTGCCCTGGTGTTCGTCACGACCAAAGTCCACGTTGAAGTAAATTCATGAATTCGGGGCCTTGTCTTGTTTGAGGCTTGTGTTGGTTGGCAACCATGACCCTTGTGTGCCCTTTCGCAAGGTAATTGGGGGTGCTTGGTTGTGCATTACTTGTTTAACCAACGTCTCCATACCCTTCTTGTTGGGAGTTGGGAGTACCCTAAACACGACTTTAGGCCATCAAAACAACATTTGGCTTGAGACCATCGAACCAGAAAATCCAACACCACACCAATCGGCCGTCCCCACGAGCGATAGATGATGCCGGGCAACAACGACTTGTTACATCACCACTCCGTCTTATAGAACCCTTTCCTCTTCGGGCGCAACCCACCGCATCATGCCCCCACCGGGATGATGGCGTTGGTTGTTGGCGAGTTGCAATTGGTGGGATGGATGTTGTGGACTTGCTACACGGACCCTTTGTTTAACAAAAAAAAAAGCTTCTTGAGGGAGAGCCGAGAATGGATCACCACGAAGCATCATACAAGACACCACAACAGCGCATAGTGTCGTACAACGACGGATGTGTGAATGAGGGCGAGGGGAAGTGGTGGGGGGCGGGTGCGAGGGATGGAGAGGTCACTGGGGACCACTCCACGCCGAGAGCAAACAGGCTGCAAGGGGCGAGCACAAGTACAAAAACTCCTCAGACAAACACGGCCATGCCCATGAGGCTAGTGCAAACAAACAATGCAACAGTAGACAGGATGTTCTGGTGGCCCAAAGTCGGGCTGATTGCCCTCGGCACGCAAATACATAATGACAACAACGACATTTCATCATCGGTAGGCATCTGTGGTCCCGGGCACACACCATATTCGACCCCTGGCGCCCATGGATCCTGTCCACTCTCGTTCTGTGTGGCACCAGACCCGCCTTTCGTTTCCATACCAAACTCAACCTGATTTATGTCAAAAATACACTGACTATGCGTTCACACAGGGCCTTACGTCCAGTATATGTGTCGCTCGCCACAGAGCACTCACACTGGCACCACAAATCAATGGTACTGCACAGCATGCGCAGAAACATCCTGAGATGAAACCACGTGTCAACATGTGTCATTTACTATTACTAGCCCATGGTTATACATAGATACAAAGCGCAACGAATAGCACTCGGAACCAATCGCATATACTTGTCTAATTCACAGCCTAAATGGAATATTGATTTTTGCCAAGTGCTTGCCATTCGTGGAGTTGCTCTTTGAAGTGCAATAAGGCTCGCAAACGTCCACAGGTGGGATCTTGTAGGAAGCGCAAATTCCAAGGTGTTTCCTTCAAGAAAATGTGATTCATTCCTTTGATGCGAGGGAGTGTTGTTGGAGTTGTGCTTGTAGTTTGATAATTTTTGGATGAGCCCACCAACAAGCCGTGGAGCGAGCCTACCGTTTCGAATTTTATGCTAGCCCAAGCACTTAGCTGCAAGCTCATAAGGGAAGCCTCCTAAAAGGAGCGTTTCGCCGGATCTCGGTACATGTGAAGCGCATGGTCCGTGGTGCTTAGCGTTGGGCACGTGGCCTTGCCGTACGTTTGGGCGGGTGGTGTGGGGCTAGAATTCGTCACTTGTCACAACCCATGGGCTCCGTTTATGTGACTACCGCACACAACGTAAACCTTGGGTGAGCTCTCTGACAGATTGCCTGATTCCTTATCATATTTACAAGCATACCTTTGCATGAAAGAGCGATTCGTGGCAAAGGTTTGACGTGGTTTGGTGCCCATGCACGATTTCGATACCCTCCCGGATCAAAATGTTGCGAAGCAGAGGGAAGAAGAGAAAGCCGTTGGGCATGGTCACGGTCCCCGGGGACAACTTCACCCCCTCGAACGGGATGTAGTACACCTTTACACCATTGGTAATGAATCGCACTCCGCACCGATCTCCATAGCACCGCGTGACGACGATCACTTTGTGTCCGCGCTTGATGAGGCAAAGGGCTAGATTATAAATGTGGATCTCCACACCGCCGAAGCCAGGCCAAAAGAAGTCGGACACTAACATGATGCGGTGCTTCACCATGTCTCAGCATAAGGCTCGACCGTGGTCACAAAAGGCAACTGATGGCAAGGCACGTTGCGGCAAGCGATTTCACTTCCACTACTTGTTGGGAACTTTCAGTTTTGCATGTCAACACATCTACATCAATATGCGATGTTCCGCAAAGGGAAAATGGACACATCACGTCCTTCCGCCCCCTTGGGAGCTCACGCACCGGAAAGATCTTTCACAGAGAAGGATCGGATCCCAACGAATTAATCCGTTCACCCGAACGACGGCTGAATGCCGGTGCACTTGGAGACACCATAAGGTAAAGTGCGTGTAGATCAAAGACCATCTCGAAGTTGAAGGGCCGGGGGTGGGCTTGCGGGCTCCACGGACTTACTTCCTCGAGCGCCGTATGACCGTCGCACATGCAAGATTCGAAGGGGAAGCAACGCAAACAAGTAGGCACACAAGTGCGGGGGCCCTCAATGGGACAAGCGATGTGATGATTGATCCACATGTACAGCTGCTGCCTGTGCTTTGTGTGAAACGCAAAACGTATCAAGCTCGGTTTGAAAGAGCCCTCCCACCATCCTCCCGTATCCTTTGGTGTGCAGTTCCCTGATGGTTTGATGACAATTTTGCTTCAGCCTAGACCCCCAACCAAATCTTATCTCAGACACCACCTCTGTATGCACGTCGTCAAGCGGCCGGGTCTCAGCCAATGTCAGAAGCACATATCACAAAGTGACGGCAATAAAAAGGCGAAAAGACCACTATCATGATATTTGTGTGCGTGCAGGTTTCGGGGTGCTGGAATGATTAAGCAACCAGCGTTTGAACACGCTCGGACATAGATGACGTCATGCTGGTCGCTGAGTGACATCACACAAAATGTTATGCGGACAAACACAAAACCGTATGCTTACACCACAATTTTGTCATGATGATGGACAAAACACAACCGTAAAATCCAAAAACTATGAATCCTACTTGACAACCGATCATGACATGCTCATGCTGTGATACAATAGCGAGAACAAACAAAGCGAGGATTCTCAAACGGCCATAGCCCTGTAGAGTGCCAACGAGACAGTCTTGTGTGCAATGTGCGCAAAGGTGCGACGTTTTTGGCATGCATTGTCATCATGTGCCAAGCCAGTTTGGCTTGACATATGTCACCCATGCATGTGTGTGTGTTCCATGTGTGCCCGTGTCCCTTAATAGCTCCCTGCCAGCCTACCCGTGGAATGGGTAACCACACCGCAATTATCCCTTTTCAGGGAGAAATGCGTGTGGGCAGGCCTGCAGAATTAATCCGATAGAATGTGGCATGTGTGTGTGTTGCATGCGTGCCTCGCGTCCCCTGCCTCGTGTCACACATAGGCACAAAGTGTGGGGAGGTCAGCGAGGTGGGCCACCTGTTTTGGTAAACGCACATTCAGCCGGCATGCGGGCAAAGCAAGCTTTGTGCATCATTGGTGATCGTATGGTGTCTGCACGGGATGGTTAAGCAGATTCTACATTTGGAGCAGATTCGGCAGATTTCCATGTGCAGATTCGTTCACGTGCTTCAACCCCCCTACTCAGGCTCCCAAAACGTGTAAGCAAAGGGTAGTCTGTTCTTTCGAGGAATCGTGCCCCAAAACAGCCCCCCAGGTACCGTTTGGTGCTCATTGGCTCTGAAATGGACTTCGGGGGGGGATGGGGGGGCTGGGGGGTTGTTTTGGGACCTCCTGTTGAAGAACACGTGCTGCATCACCGCCTACTTTTGACACGGACGGTGACATCGACAGAGTTGGAGGAGGCAGAGCATGGGTTGGCAAAGGATCGTACGTTGCAGTTGTGAAGGCGAGGCAGGGTGCTTGGTAGTGTGCCCGCGTTGTGCTTTGCGCATGGGGGAGGGGGGTTGTAAACAGCCGGTGTTGCGTGCTGTTCCGTTCATACTCCAAGCCGCTTGTTCCAACCCCCCTTTTTGATCTTACTTTGAGTACCTCAGTGTTGTCACTTCGTCAGGCTAGTTGTGGTGTTCTCCAACTTACCGACCTTTTAACACGAACGTGCAGCAAAGCCCAATAAATCAAAGAAACTAGTTGGCTAGTTGAGGTATAAAGGTACAGCGACTGACGAGAGCACAAGACAAGAACACGTTCTCAAACGTGCAGATTGTCGCCACATTACTCCCAAGAATTCGTGGTTTGAATTGTTTTCATGGGACTTCCCATGCCACTACTTATACCTTTTTTTTTCTCAAGAAGTGTCATGATTCAAACATTGGATCATCTTCATCACTTTTGGTTGCATGTCACACACTTATGCCTGGAAAAAATTTTCTTCTCAGAGGCCTCCCTCAATTCCCCACCTTTGTGTAACCATACTTTGAACCAAAAAAATTTTGCAAGAAGTGTCATGGATTGTCCGTGGCATGCCTTGAAAAAGTGGATTTTTCGTGGGGCTTCACCAAAATCACGTCGGCACTCGAGCAATCTTGTTTTTGAAGAAGTCTCCTTGCATCTGTCATTCTGTTGCTTGCATGTCACAGCTGTAGCGCAGGAATGAAAGTGTGCTTTTCCACAATGATTGGGACCAACCGAACGAAAACCGTCCAGTGCCCCACATTGAGACTACTTGTGGCTATGCCAAATGCCAAATGCTCAAACAAGCCCGTAGTAGAGGTGCTAGAGGTTTCTAACGAAAATGGAAACCGTGACATCACCAACAAAGGGAGGGTGGGAGCACTTTCCTTTGATATAGAGAGGCCTGCTACAGCTTTTTTTTGCTTGGCCCGTCCACCAAAGTGTGGACGGGCCAAATCATGCTCATTTTGGGGGCAAAAAGTCCCTCCGGAACGCATCTTCAAGCCTAAAACAAGTGTAAAATGGTGCCTCATGCACTACATATGTATACAATGTGGAAGGGAAAGATACTTTTGTCGTGCAAATTGCATTGGGGACGGTCATGCGACCTCGGTGAGGCAAAAAAGCAAAAAAAAACAAAAAAAAGCACTTGTTAGGAAATACCCATACTCCCTCCAACAAGACGAAACAAGAAAACACGCTTTATGAAAAGGTAGTAACAACTTTTGGGGGGATGTCAACATTAAGAAATGGTGCAGAATGGATTCTGACATTCTGACACACTGCGCCATGACGCGCTACGCACTTCCTTCTCGGAAAGGTGGCATCGCTTCTGTTTCAGCTCAGTGGCCATAAATCTAAATACATGAGCGTAATTGTCATTGTAATAAAATGTCGTTCATGAAAAAAAATTCTTGGCATCTGTGCTGGATTTGGGTGTTTCACTTCATTAGACCGAAAACCGGGGAAAATCTGTCCCAGAATCTCGTTCAAAAGTCAATCCAGCATAAAAATCGATTAAGAATGAGGCTCAGGCCAGTACTATCGGTTCAAACAGGGCCGATTGGCCCATTTCCAGCTTTTCCACCACCGGATCCCCTCCGACGGCCGCACCTAAAAGCCGCGCGGCCCTGTAGCACCTCTACCCGTAGTAAGTGCGGCGGTGCGGTCACGTGGCGCGATCTGAAAAGCGCGAAATGCACGCCCAACAGGTTGGTACTGCGCTCTAGCCCCTTGACCCAAGTGAGGACCACTCTTCTCTGCCTGTTCCTATTTTCATGCGGTGGTGGCATACTCACCGGGAGCCTGTCTTGCAGGTAACCAGGGGAGGAAGTGGTACAAAGCAAAGCGAGAGCACCAAGAGAGACCAAGTGAGGACCACTCTTCTCTGCCGGCGTGTTTGTCGGTCTTTGCCGGCGGTTGGCGGTCGCAGTCCCGTTTGTTCTGAATTGCAGTCAACTACAACAATTATGGAGAATTATCAATTTATCGACGTGGATTCCTTGGTTTCAGACCTTCAAGAAGTATTGGGGCCAAAATTTCCGCTCGCCCGGGACCATTTATTCGAACGCCCTGAATTGTGGGCGTCCATTGCCCCTATTGGTTTGGAACGTTGTAGAGAGCTCCTCAACACCGCGTTACAACACTGGAAGCCATCTTTAAAGGTCAACAAATTGGCGTTGCTCATGCATCAACTTAGCGGCAAGGCTATGGTTCATGGTGATAGTCAACCTTACCGAGACACCTTTTTGTACGCGTTGTCGTTGGTCTGGAACGTAGATTCGGTGGTGACTTTGGCGGACACTTTGGCGGAAGCAGCGTTCAATTTAGCTACGCGCGCAAACGGCGGTACCAAGACGGTCAATCAACCCAAGGCGGGAGATGAATTAAATGAATTCAATAATGATGAGGATGAAGTTGTCACCTTGCCGTATGATTCACCTACAATTGAGTTGCCACTTTGGTTTGAAGAGGCATGGAATCGTTCCCGGGACCCCGATGGAGAGAGATTTGACCTACGAAAGGTCTTAGAAGAATTGCCAATCGTGGCACAAATTCCGAGGAAAGCGTACGACAATAATCACAACGCCGATGGTAAAGGATACTTGGATAAATCCGTTAAGAGTTGGCAGCAAAAGCTTTTGCATGCATTGCGTATGTTAGGACACTTGTCCATTTCCGAAGGTGGCGAGGATTCATATGTTTCTTTATTACATGTTTTTCACTTACTTGCAGAGTTAGAGCAATCATTGTGTGACTTTCGCAAGACTCAATCCGTTAAAGGTAGTGTTGCACACTCTAACCAACTTTTCACTAAGGAAGAACTTGCAAATGCTAATCTAGCGGCTAAGATCATTGACAACCGTCTTTCTTCCAAAGGATCTTCCAAAGGATCAAGAGGAAAAGGCAAAGGATTTCAATCATGGGGCAATTTTCGCCAATATGGCAAAGGCAAGGCCTACGGCCGAGGCTACGGACGAGGTTCTTATTCCTCTTACCCTCAATCCTCCACGCCTTCCGCCCACTCCGGTCCAAGAGGCCAAGGTTCTCAATGACTCGCAAGTCCCTCTATATATGCGGTTAAGAAACCGATTGCAATGGTCGGAACAACACGCCTCTCCGCTCGTTGTTTCTTTGATCAAACACGGGTTACCCGCCGATTGGATATTGCCACCCCCACGCCCTCGCCCACTTTTTCACGCTCACGCTACAGAAGAAATTCAAGATGGGATGCAGCGTTCTAGGGCGTGGTGCGGAACCCCCCCAATTTTGGGTGTTGTTAATATGGTTGGAACCCGGAATTTCACATGTTACATGGGTGCACTATGATGCAACAATGTGCCTTCCATGTTTCGTTTGCTCGATATTGCCCGTTTTGCACTTTTTGCGATTTGATCTTTGTGTGCTCTAACTAGTTAGAACGGGGTTAGAACGGGGTTAGAGCACTAGTTATCGCGTGGGTTATCGCGCGATAACCTAGTTATCGCGTGGGTTATCGCGGGGGTTATCGCGCGATAACCTAGTTATCGCGTGGGTTATCGTGTGGGTTATCGCGCTTCATTTTATGTTTCCCCTTTTCGCTGTAGCTCTCAAAGCCTTCGTATTCTTTGATAATGGCCCTTGCTGCTGCCCACGCTTGGTGCGAGCACCATCAAAAGCTCCTTGGGGTCCGTCGCCTTGGCGGTCCTGAGGGGTTTACGATGGGTGATGCCAATGTGAGGCGCCCTGTGGCGACCCGCTTTGAACATGGTGTGGACTTTGGACTCCTTGTCCATAAGTCCCCCTTCATGGCGGACAAGCGAGACCCCCTGGTTCTCAGCAACTACATCTTCGAGTTGCTAGAGGTAAATCCAGGGGTTGCTGGATTTTTGATCCAGCTTCATACCGAGGATGTGGACGCGGTGGTGGAGTCCGTCACCGCTCATGCCGAGAAGGGTGCGGGGACGAAGACGACCCTCTATGTGGGTCAGGAGGAGGAGGAGGAGGAAGTGGAGGAGGAGGAGGAGGATGCGGGGGGGGTGGGGGCTGGGGGGAGGAAGGAGAAGCCCCACAACCCCCTCATGATTAGTGTCCAGAAGGTAAGGATCCGACCGGGTAAGGGGAAGGGGAAGTCGGATGGTTGGTTCCCCCAACCCCTCACCCACAACACCCGCCGGGTCTGCACTGACGACCCCGAAAACAAGCTCCCCATGCACTCCCTTTGCCCCACAAGGGAGTGGGAGCGTGAGTGGTATGGGGTCACCACTCCCAACATTGTTTCGGGGCAGGGGGTGGTCAACAAATTGGCGTTGCTCATGCATCAACTTAGCGGCAAGGCTATGGTTCATGGTGATAGTCAACCTTACCGAGACACCTTTTTGTACGCGTTGTCGTTGGTCTGGAACGTAGATTCGGTGGTGACTTTGGCGGACACTTTGGCGGAAGCAGCGTTCAATTTAGCTACGCGTGCAAACGGCGGTACCAAGACGGTCAATCAACCCAAGGCGGGAGATGAATTAAATGAATTCAATAATGATGGCGATGAAGTTGTCACCTTGCCGTATGATTCACCTACAATTGAGTTGCCACTTTGGTTTGAAGAGGCATGGAATCGTTCCCGGGACCCCGATGGAGAGAGATTTGACCTACGAAAGGTCTTAGAAGAATTGCCAATCGTGGCACAAATTCCGAGGAAAGCGTACGACAATAATCACAACGCCGATGGTAAAGGATACTTGGATAAATCCGTTAAGAGTTGGCAGCAAAAGCTTTTGCATGCATTGCGTATGTTAGGACACTTGTCCATTTCCGAAGGTGGCGAGGATTCATATGTTTCTTTATTACATGTTTTTCACTTACTTGCAGAGTTAGAGCAATCATTGTGTGACTTTCGCAAGACTCAATCCGTTAAAGGTAGTGTTGCACACTCTAACCAACTTTTCACTAAGGAAGAACTTGCAAATGCTAATCTAGCGGCTAAGATCATTGACAACCGTCTTTCTTCCAAAGGATCTTCCAAAGGATCAAGAGGAAAAGGCAAAGGATTTCAATCATGGGGCAATTTTCGCCAATATGGCAAAGGCAAGGCCTACGGCCGAGGCTACGGACGAGGTTCTTATTCCTCTTACCCTCAATCCTCCACGCCTTCCGCCCACTCCGGTCCAAGAGGCCAAGGTTCTCAATGACTCGCAAGTCCCTCTATATATGCGGTTAAGAAACCGGTTGCAATGGTGGGAACAACACGCCTCTCCGCTCGTTGTTTCTTTGATCAAACACGGGTTACCCGCCGATTGGATATTGCCACCCCCACGCCCTCGCCCACTTTTTCACGCTCACGCTACAGAAGAAATTCAAGATGGGATGCAGCGTTCTAGGGCGTGGTGCGGAACCCCCCCAATTTTGGGTGTTGTTAATATGGTTGGAACCCGGAATTTCACATGTTACATGGGTGCACTATGATGCAACAATGTGCCTTCCATGTTTCGTTTGCTCGATATTGCCCGTTTTGCACTTTTTGCGATTTGATCTTTGTGTGCTCTAACTAGTTATCGCGGGGTTAGAACGGGGTTAGAGCACTAGTTATCGCGTGGGTTATCGCGCGATAACCTAGTTATCGCGTGGGTTATCGCGGGGGTTATCGCGCGATAACCTAGTTATCGCGTGGGTTATCGTGTGGGTTATCGCGCTTCATTTTATGTTTCCCCTTTTCGCTGTAGCTCTCAAAGCCTTCGTATTCTTTGATAATGGCCCTTGCTGCTGCCCACGCTTGGTGCGAGCACCATCAAAAGCTCCTTGGGGTCCGTCGCCTTGGCGGTCCTGAGGGGTTTACGATGGGTGATGCCAATGTGAGGCGCCCTGTGGCGACCCGCTTTGAACATGGTGTGGACTTTGGACTCCTTGTCCATAAGTCCCCCTTCATGGCGGACAAGCGAGACCCCCTGGTTCTCAGCAACTACATCTTCGAGTTGCTAGAGGTAAATCCAGGGGTTGCTGGATTTTTGATCCAGCTTCATACCGAGGATGTGGACGCGGTGGTGGAGTCCGTCACCGCTCATGCCGAGAAGGGTGCGGGGACGAAGACGACCCTCTATGTGGGTCAGGAGGAGGAGGAGGAGGAAGTGGAGGAGGAGGAGAAGGATGCGGGGGGGGTGGGGGCTGGGGGGAGGAAGGAGAAGCCCCACAACCCCCTCATGATTAGTGTCCAGAAGGTAAGGATCCGACCGGGTAAGGGGAAGGGGAAGTCGGATGGTTGGTTCCCCCAACCCCTCACCCACAACACCCGCCGGGTCTGCACTGACGACCCCGAAAACAAGCTCCCCATGCACTCCCTTTGCCCCACAAGGGAGTGGGAGCGTGAGTGGTATGGGGTCACCACTCCCAACATTGTTTCGGGGCAGGGGGTGATTCTTTTTCCATTTGGGGCAACACCCCCCCTTATTGGGGAGGCGGAGGAGGTGGTTGCCGCCGAGCCCTTGGGGGCCTTTAATAGGGACCCCAATGACCTTGTGCTCACGGTGGGGGGAAAGCTGGTGGTCAACCACCTCCTGGAACACGATTTTTTGAGTGATGTGCAGCTGCAAAGTCTTTTGGATGATTTGGATAGGGTGCCTCTCTCAGAGAAGGCACCCATTTTCAATGAGAACCCCCCCATTGTCGGCAGGCCCCAAGATTCTGGGACCCGCCGCACATTGTATGGCAACTATGGGGGTGCCAACCATGCACCACAAGCACAACCCCCACAAGCTCCATGATCTGCCAGTCCTCAAAAGGGTGGCAGATCGTGTGCTTGAGACCGCAAAGAAGACTGTGGTGGGGGGGGTCGGATGGAGCTGCACCATCCTTGACATGGCCGAAATTTCGAGCTATGACCACACCCCCCAGCACCTCCATCGCGACACCCCCCCCTACACCATTCCTGAAGGCACATTGATTGTCAATTGCCTTATTATGCTAACCCATAATCATTAGGAGGAGGATGGGTCACATTTTCTTTTTGTGCCCTCCAGCAGTTCGGGGTTCCCTGACCCTTGGGTGGAGAGGGCTGTGCCATTCAAGAGGGGCACTGCCTTTTTTTTTAATGCCCTTGATGTCCACAGGGGGTCGGGGTTTCCCAAGGCCTCCCCCATGGGGGTAAGGGACCCCCGCCTCATGGCATTTTTTGCCATTGAGCTTACCCAGGGGGGGGATCTTCGATTCCCCAACCTGCACGTGACGCAGTCCATTAAGAGGCCCCAGCTGGGGGCACCTGGTGGCCGGGTGGCCACGACAGTCCAGTGTGATGGGGCGGTTAGGTGTAGGGGGAAGGTGGTAGCCAATTGCTACGGATGCAATTGGCTGATTTTGTGCACCGCCCACAAAGATGGCCTTTGTGTGCCATGCCAGGAGGGGGAGGAGGTGGTGGGGGGGGAGGAGGAGGAGGTGGTGGTGGACCCCAATGGGGTCAGCATTGAGCAATCTGCTCAGTGCTTGCTCCCGGTGGGAACAACCACAGGGCATTTTTTGTTGTCGGGGTGGGGGATTGGGAGGGAGGTGATTGCCCCCCTCACTAATGAGGAGGCGGGGGCGGTCGCAGGCCACCCCGATCAGTGCCCCTTGGCCAAGGTGTGCCATGGGGAGGCACTGCCCTGGCCCACCTTGCAAGGGCATGTTGGGATTAAGGTGCCGGCGGGCACCATTTTGGTGGTGAGGAGGGGGTTGTATGGGGGAGTGGCAAGGTGTAACTACGAAGCCAATTAAACCCCAGATACTGTACATTCGCCAACTCCTGGTCAACTCCATGTCGAGGGCATTCAACTTGCTTGTACTTGTGCACTGTGTTGTTGCTACGCCTTGTGCATGAAACGTGAGGAACTATTGATATTTTACAGCTTTTGGTTGCGTTGCTTTGTTGTTATGATGCAATATGTGGGTTTTTTGGGTCGAAGCCAACTTTTTGGAAGCCAAGTCAAAGTTGGCGCGCCAACTTGGCAGTTGGCGCGCCAACTGCCAAGTTGGCGCGCCAACTTGGCGCGCCAACTCTTGAGTTGGCGCGCGCCAACTCCGGTTTTGGCGCGCGCCAAGTGCCCCATTCTTCCTCTTCTTTTGCACCCTTTATGCATTCCCTTTCCCTTCTAGGCATTTCACGTTATCATGCCTCCAAAGCAACCCAAGAAGGGCAAGGGGAAGAAGGTGACAGTCACCGACCCCACGTCTGCCCCAGCCCCAGCCCCCGCTGCACCACCTAACCCCGAGGTGCAGCCGGTGGTCGATGCCCACATCGCCAACGTGGGCTCCGAGCACTTCCCCGGGGGCTATTTTCCCATCCCCTACACCCTCACCTCCCCGGACGCCGAATCCTTCCCCCAGCTCCCCCCCCTCCGCGAACCCCTGGAGGCCGCCCTCTTCGGCAAGTGGGACCAGCCGGGCAATCCCCACTTGGTCTGGCGAATTGACGCCACCCGTGTTAACTTCGCATCGACCAGGGGGGTTCTTAGCAGGTTCTGCTGTGCCGTGATGGGCCGGTACCCCACGACGCTCGCGGTCGAGTTGAAGCTTTCTCAAGTCACCCTTGAGGCCTTCAACAAGACCCTGAAGCTGTGCACTGCTGCAGCGTCAAAAGAGTTCGTTAACGTTCTCGACCTGCAGGAGATGCCGCCTCAGGGTCTCGACCCCGAGGAGTAGTGGCTGTGGGTGGATCCAGTCAAAAAAAGTGGCTGGACGCACCGCACGGCCACTGACGCCGTCGTGCGGTACCAGACGGTGAAGGTGCAGGCGTGGGATGCAGTAGCTCCCACGGAGTTCTCCACCAACCGTCGCCTGCGCACCCACATCCCCGACATCACCCACCCCACCCTCTACAGCACCGACGCCCCCTTCACCATGCTTGGCATGGGTTGCCCCCACCCCTCCTTCCACAACTCCTACCCCGTCGCCAACCACGACATCCCCAACCCCCCCATCGTCACGGAGGAGGGTTTTGCCGCGGCGGGCTACCGCCAGTATGACCGCATCATCCCCGAGGATCTGTGGGCCAGACTGGCGGAGCTCGCCACGGTGGAACTCAACCCGTCGATGCTCGAGGAGGTGGACCTCCAGGCCCCCGGGGAAGGTGGGGGGCGCTATCAGACGACGGTCTCCAGCGTCCCCCACTGGCTCCCGGACGACCTCTGGCAGGCTGTTCTGGCCCTGCTGGGGTTCTCCCTCCCACCGCTGCAGGGACTTGAGGCCTTGTGCCCCAAGATCATCGAGCGGTGGGAGGCAGAACCCTGGAAGGGTTTCCAGATCCCCCACCGCGATTTTGCACTGTCTGTGAAACAGTCAGTGCAGTGCATGGTCGTGTTCATCCCCCTCACCACCTCTCCCCCGTCCAAGTCCCTCCAGGTGTGCCCGGGCACGCAGGGGGGCTATCACGCTGCGCATCGGTGGGATATTGTTATCCAACCGCTTCGCAACGTGACGCTCCTCCGCGGGACGGTGATCCACCGCGGTGCGGGCGGGCCTGGCCGGGCACTGTTCATCCCGTTTGCACCCGTCGGCTACCGGTCGCGCATGCTGACCGTAGAGCCGGAGAGTGTAACGGAGCTGATGAACAGTGTTCCGGTGATGCCCTCCGAGCTTCTGGCCGAGGGGGCTGCAGTCGGGTCCCCTCTGTGCCTCCCGTATGGGTCAGACCCGTCCAGGTACCGGCCCCAGGGCCCCAGGGGCCGGCCGCATGGCCTGGATGGCCATGGCCCACTTCACCCCGCCCCTGAGCTCCCAGGACGCCGAGATGTTGGACCTTGTCCGCGTGGACAAGGCCCGCCGCACCATGTGCTCCTGCAGCGAGAAGGTGTGCCCGCGCGGTGCCTTGTATGCATGCGATGTTGTCACACGTGACACGAATTTGGCGCGCGCCAAATAGCAGATTGGCGCGCCAACTTCGCAGTTGGCGCGCGCTAACTTCCATCTTGGCGCGCGCCAAGTCACCGGTTGGCGCGCCAAGTGTTCGGTTGGCGTGCGCCAAGTCCAGTTTTGGCGCGCGCCAAGTCAAGTTTTGGCGCGCCAAATAGCTAGTTGGCGCGCGCCAAGTGCCGTTTTGGCGCCTGAATTTTGGGATGCAGCGTTCTAGGGCGTGGTGCGGAACCCCTAGTTAGAACGCAATTTCTGGAACACCCACCTACCCTCAATTTTGGGGCAAACCACCTAAAAAAATGGATTCAGCACCCTCAAAAACCCCCCATCCCCTTTCTTTCCCCACATAACCCTCATTGTAGGGGTGGTTTTTGGGGGGGGGGTCAAAGAGTTAGAGCACAGTTAGAACAGAGTTAGAACGCAGTTAGAGCACCTTGCTCTAACTAGTTATCGCGCTAGTTATCGCGCGATAACTCAGTTATCGCGCAGTTATCGCGGGTAGTTAACGCGCACCCCTCCTCCATCCCCCACTAGGACAAACAACACAAAACACTTGGCACAAAGCATGTATGGTTGTTTTTCATACAAAGTCATCAATGTCTGAGGCCTTGGCTGCCTCCAGTCCCAAAAGCCCTTGCTCCAGGGCGTTCATGGACATGCAATGGTGCATGTGGCGGAGGGACATACTTGGCCTCAGCAAGGACCAACCCCTAAAACAATTTTTGAGCCTCCTCTTGTAAGGCCCATGCCGATACTCCGTTGGGATGGAGGAAAACTGAAAAATGTTCCTCCATTTCGGGGGGTACCAGGGGGGAGGGCCTGAAGGGTGGTCTCAGTGCGCTTTGCAATGCCGTTTAGAATGCGGCATGTTGCATGTTGGTAGTCCCCCCGGCCGCCTATCAGGGGTCACACTTCTCAAGAATGCCCCCCATCTTGAGGTGGACTCCACCCCCATTTGCTCAACAATACCATTGGCCCCGGGGTCTTTGCACAACCAACACTTAGACGCAGCCCCGCCCATTGCTTGCATCCCCTTTTCATCCCCCATCAAAATGACAGTGCAAGTCAAAAATTGGTTTTGAAAGAGGACAACGTCCTCCTCCACATCCCTCACCTCTTGGTTGAGGTAGGCGGAGATGTCCAGGCTTCTCAAAAAAGTTTGTTCATCCCCGCCATCCATGCAAAACCATGAGGCCGATAGCTTCACCTTCGAAGCATACTTTGCCCCCCCCCATACATTGACCAATACATCCGCACGGGTAGAGGATGCCTTCCACAAGGAAGTCGCCTCGACCGAAATGACAACAATGGCAACGCCACTAGGGGGGGGTTTCCCAATGACTCGGGCCATAGATATTGCATTTTGCACAATTGACTGCAAAGGCACATGGGCAGCTGCCCTATTGCGGCCTGTGGTAGACTTTACAATGGTTGCTTGGGGAAAGTAGGGCATGATCCGTTGCCGAACGGTCCTTAGGTCCCGTTGTGTGCAACGGCGGGGCATTCGCAAAAGGGCCCGCTGGGAAAGATGCATGCTGCATGCCATGGGTAGCATGCTCAGGGCCTCATGCTCCTGAGCTGTTAATGCAAGATGGCCACCAAGTGGGCCAGACAGGGCAGTGCACGCCCCATCACTTAAACAGACTTCTCCTTTGGTGTTGGTGCCACACACAATGTTCGGACCACCCAATAGAACTCGCACCAGCCGCTGAACAGCCTTCAAACGCCGCCGCCGGGCCTTGGGGCACTGCAAATCGGTGTACCGCCGGAGGTTAGCTGTGTTCAGAGCCCTCAGGGCCTCGTTAACAGCATTATCCATGAAGAATAAGAGGGCCTGGGCAGGAAATGAGGGAGGGTTTTGAAGCAAGGGCCCAAAAAACACACGCGATAACCCACGTGATAACCTCCGCGATAACTAGGTTATCGCGCGATAACCCCCGCGATAACCCCCCGCGATAACTAGTTAGAACGCGATAACCCCCCGCGATAACTAGTTAGAGCACCCAGTTAGAGCGCGATAACTACCGCGATAACTAGTTAGAGCAGAGGTTAGTGCACTATGCACCTGCGCACTAACTGGTGCTCTAACCCCGTTCTAACCCCGTTCTAACTAGTTAGAGCACACAAAGACCCCGTTCTAACCCCGTTCTAACTAGTTAGAGCACACAAAGACCCCGTTCTAACCCCGTTGTAACTAGTCAGAGCACACAAAGACCCCGTTCTAACCCCGTTCTAACGTCGTTCTAACTAAGTAGAGCACACAAAGACCCCGTTCTAACCCCGTTCTAACTAGTTAGAGCACACAAAGACCCCGTTCTAACCCCGTTCTAACTAGTTAGAGCACACAAAGACCCCGTTCTAACCCCGTTCTAACTAGTTAGAGCACACAAAGATCCCGTTCTAATCCCGTTCTAACTAGTTAGAGCACACAAAGACCCCGTTCTAACCCCGCTCTAACTAGTTAGAGCACACAAAGACCCCGTTCTAACCCCGTTCTAACTAGTTAGAGCACACAAAGACCCCGTTCTAACCCTGTTCTAACTAGTTAGAGCACACAAAGACCCCGTTCTAACCCCGTTCTAACTAGTTAGAGCACACAAAGACCCCGTTCCAACCCCGTTCTAACTAGTTAGAGCACACAAAGACCCCGTTCTAACCCCGTTCTAACTAGTTAGAGCACACAAAGACCCCGTTCTAACCCCGTTCTAACTAGTTAGAGCACACAAAGACCCCGTTCTAACCCCGTTCTAACTAGTTAGAGCACACAAAGACCCCGTTCTAACCCCGTTCTCACTAGTTAGAGCACACAAAGACCCCGTTCTAACCCCGTTCTCACTAGTTAGAGCACACAAAGACCCCGTTCTAACCCCGTTCTAACTAGTTAGAGCACACAAAGACCCCGTTCTAATCCCGTTCTAACTAGTTAGAGCACACAAAGACCCCGTTCTAACCCCGTTGTAACCCCGTTCTAACTAGTTAGAGCACACAAAGACCCCGTGGCGGACGCTTGCTCCACCAAAACCTGGCAAGCGTCCGTCACGTGGGTGGCCACATCGGCCCCCAAGGCCTCCACATCCAGGGCCTCAGGGGGGGGCTAGGCCGCCACCTTCGCCACCTCCCACGGCTTGGGGGAGGGGTTGGGGCCCTTACCCCTATGGGGGGGGGGTGGGGGGGCATCCGCCTCAACAACCACCACCTCAGGCCCCCGCTTCGTCTGCTTTCCCGGCCTTCCCCCCTTGGCGCCTGGGCTTCGTCCTTGACAAAAAAGCGCGGCAGTTGCAGGATGGTGGCCTGAGAAAAACAAAAGAAACAAAAAAAAAACACGCGATAACTACCGCGATAACTCGCGCGATAACCTAGTTAGAACGCGATAACCCCCGCGATAACCCCCCGCGATAACCCCGCGATAACTAGTTAGAACGCGATAACCTAGCGCGATAACTAGTTAGAGCACCTAGTTAGAACGCGATAACCTAGCGCGATAACTAGTTAGAGCAGGGGTTAGTGCAGGGTGTTGTGGGAAGTTTTCACACCTGGTGACATGGGCACATGCCTTGGCCCTCCTTCTTGGCGTCGTCCAGCACCAGCTTCATCCTCCGTAGCCACACGAAGTCCGTGACGGCGGCATACTCCCCCACTTGCCTCCACTCCACCACCTGGGCCACCCCCTCGACCTCAGGGGCAACCCTTGCCACTCCTCCATACAATCCCTTCCTCACCACCAAAATGCACCCCGGCGGCACCTTAATCCCAACATGCCGGCAGGGCCCTTGCAGGGAGGGCCAGGGCAGTGCCTCCCCATGGCACACCTTGGCCAAGGGGCACTGACCGGTGGCCTGCGACCCCCCCCACCTCCTCATTAGTGAGGGGGGCAATCACCTCCCTCCCATTCCTCCACCCCGACAACAAAAAATGCCCCGTGGTTGTTCCCATCCGGAGCAAGCACTGAGCAGATTGCTCAATGCTGACCCAATTGGGGTCCACCACCACCACCACCTCCTCCCCCCCCTCCACCTCCTCCCTCTCCTGGCATGGCACACAAAGGCCATCTTTGTGGGCGGCGCGCAAAACGCCCGGTCGTAGCCGTAGCACTTGGCTACGACCTTCCCCCTACACCTCACCGCCCCGTCACACTAGACTGTCTTGGCCATCCGGCCACCAGGTGCAGCTCCATCCGACACCCCCCACCACAGTCTTCTTCGCCGCCTCCAGCACACGATCTGCCACCCTTTTGAGGACTGGCAGATCATGGAGCTTGTGGGGGTTGTGCTTGTGGTGGTTGGCACCCCCATAGTTGCCATACAATGTGCGGCGGGTCCCAGAATCTTGGGGCCTGCCGACAATGGGGGGGTTCTCATTGAAAATGGGTGCCTTCTCTGAGAGAGGAAAGAAAGACTTTGCAGCTGCACATCACTCAAAAAATCGTGCTCCAGGAGGTGGTTGACCACCAGCTTTCCCCCCACGGTGAGCACAAGGTCATTGGGGTCCCTATTAAAGGCCCCCAAGGGCTCGGCGGCAACCACCTCCTCCGCCTCCCCAATAAGGGGGGGTGTTGCCCCAAAAGGAAAAAGAATCACCCCCCGCCCCGAAATAATGTTGGGAGTGGTGACCCCATACCACTCACGCTCTCACTCCCTTGTGGGGCAAAGGGAGTGCATGGGGAGCTTGTTTTCGGGGTCGTCAGTGCAGACCCGGCAGGTGTTGTGAATGAGGCGTTGGGGGAACCATCCATCCGACTTCCCCTTCCCCTTACCCGGTCGGATCCTTCCCTTCTGCACACTAATCATGAGGGGGTTGTGGGGCTTCTCCTTCCCCCTCCGAGCCCCCACCTCCTCCACTTCCTCCACTTCCTCCTGACCCACATAAAGGGTCATCTTCGTCCCCGCACCCTTCTCGGCATGGGCGGTGACGGACTCCAACACCGCGTCCACATCCTCGGGATGCAGCTGAATCAACAATCCAGCAGCCCCTGGATTTACCTGTAGCAACTCGAAGATGTAGTTGCTGAGAACAAGGGGGCCTCTCTGGTCGGCCATGAAGGGGGACTTATGGACAAGGAGTCCAAAGTCCACACCATGTTCAAAGCGAGTCGCCACAGGGCGCCTCACGTTTGCGTCACCCATCGTAAACCCCTCGGGACCGCCAAGGCGACGGACCCCAAGGAGCTTTTGATGGTGTTCGCACCAAGCGTGGGCAGCAGCAAGGGCCATTACAAAGAATATGAAAGCTTTGAGAGCTAATTTAAAGCAAAAAGGGGAAACATAAAATGAAGCGCGATAACCTACGCGATAACTCGCGCGTTAACTAGTTATCGCGCGATAAACTCCGCGATAACCCCCGCGATAACTAGGTTATCGCGCGATAACCCACGCGATAACTAGTGCTCTAACCCCGTTCTAACCCCGTTCTAACTAGTTAGAGCACACAAAGATCAAATCGCAAAAGGTGTAAAACGGGCAATACCGAGCAAACGAAACATGCAAGGCACATTGTTGCATCATAGTGCACCCATGTAACATGTGAAATTCCGGGTTCCAACCATATTAACAACACCCAAAATTGGGGGGGTTCCGCACCACGCCCTAGAACGCTGCATCCCATTAATTCGTTGGGTTTTATCGGAAACGTTGTTCTGTGGCTGGTTTTCGAGTTGTCTTCGGTGTTGCAGTGGTGTCGTTGTGTGCATTGTTTTATGCTTGTGTTGTTGCGCATTTGCAGGTCCCCATCCACTACGCCAATTTTCAATTGGAAGTGGACCCGCGTCCGGTGCCCGTGCCGGCCGGGGCGGAGGAGGTGGAGGGGCAGCCGCAGGAGCAGCGGCAGGAGCAGCGGCAGGAGCAGCGGCAGGAGCAGCGGCAGGAGCAGCAGGAGGGGTTGGAGGTGGATGTGGACGTGGTGGTGGATTGGGAAGTTCCGGCGGTCCCGGAACCGGCGGACTTCGGGGACGCCTTGCACAGCCCCGACAAGTTCCTGAAGGTGACGTCCGCCGAGGCGACGGCGGTGGACGTCGTCGATGGGGGGGGGACGATCATCAGCCGCCTGTTCCAGGCGCAGGTGATTCGGCGGGGTTCGGGACAGAATAGGGTGGTGGAGTGCCCGTTCTGGGCAGTGGTGCAGGGGAAGGGGGGGGTGCAACCATGGGTTGTCTCCGTTGTGCCTTTTGTGCAGGTGCGCCCCCCCTCCACGCACAACCGGCTCCTCCTCTGCAGCATTGACGCTCTGGGACAGCTGCAGAGGTGGAAGCAGTGTGAGTGGAGCGACGTGCGGGCCATTGCCCCCGCCCCCCACTTGAAGGAGGCAACGCAGGCGTTTCTGCTCCGCTTCCAGAAGCAGCTCGTGGGGAAAGGGCCGAAGGGGGAGAAGGGGGGCAGGGCCGCATCTGACGTGTCTGGGGACCCCTCCCTGCAGAGCAAGGGCCGCACGGAGCAGCAAGCTAGGGGCTCCAGGCGCCCTCGCCCCACGACCACCCCCCGGGAGGCAGCGCAGGCAGCGGGAGACGGGGGGGGGGCACGGGAGAAGGCGGAGATTCTCCGCCTGGAGGCGGAGAACAAGCTGCTGCGCGAGCAGCTGAAGGCGGCGGAGGCCGCCCGCAAGACGGCACAAGACGCGCTCACCTGTGAGCGCGCCTTGTGGGAGCGGCGGGAGAAGGGGTGGGAAAAGCAGAGGGGGGAGTTGCAGCAGCAGGTGACCGCCACGGCGCAGGTGCGTGCAGTTGGGGGGGGGGGCAGAGGGTAGTGCCGACCCCGACCATGGGCAGCATGTGCTGTACCTGCAGGCGGCGGCGGTGGAGTTGCACTCTGCACTCAGCGCCCAACGCCATGTGGCCATCAACATGGGGGTCAAAGAGGCCACCCTCACGGAGCTGAAGGGCCTGCTGGACAAGCACCCGGTTGCGCACCTGCTTGACCCCAAGCGCAGGCGGGCGGAAGAGAGCGAGGGGAGTCAGAGTCAGGGCAGCACGCGGTCGAAGAAATGAGCAGGCACTGGCTGGGCATGGTTTTGGCGCGCGCCAAGTGGTAAGTTGGCGCGCCAAATCCTGATTTGGCGTGCGCCAACAGGGGAGTTGGCGCGCGCCAAATGGGAAGTTGGCGCGCCAACTTGCCACTTGGCGCGCGCCAACTCAGGACTTGGCGCGCGCCAACTGACGAGTTGGCGCGCGCCAAATCCTGAATTGGCGCGCGCCAACTGCCTGCCAACTGTGTGCCATCTGTGTGCGAACGTGCAACAACGTTCCGTTGCATGATCCAACCCGCCTGCCACGTCCTCACGTGCCGCAGGTCTTTGTTTGTGCACCATGCAGCGGCCCTTTGAGAGTCGTGGGGGGTCTTTGCACTGCAGCCTGTGGTGTGTATGCAGTGGTCTGTGGAAGATATGAGGTAACTTCAGCTCGTTTCAACCCAGTTTCATCGTCCACAGCTGTACTCACCCTATCCTGCCCCCCTCTTTTTGACCATATGTGCATATGCGCCTGTGCTGCATCGCAAAAGTGCTGCCCCGCCCCCCTCTGAACACCTCCATTAGGACGTGCCCTTTACCTGTGTGTTCGAACCACGACATCATTGACCATTTTTCAAACCTTGAGAACCCCTGTTCTCGTCATCGTGGCCTTGATGGTGATTGGCCTATCCCTGTACCCTGTCTGTCCCTGTACACTAACCCTGACCAGCACTCTGGAGGGGACCTGAAGCATTGCGGTGACAGTGACCTTGCAGAAGACGCAAACTTTGTTTCACAAGATGTATTGGAAAGTCCCTGTGGTGCGGATGTGCAAATTTGGCCTCACAGCAATTGCAGCATTGCATTTGCTTTGCATCCGTTTCTGCAAGGATGAACTTATCAACAAGGGAAGTGGGGGCCACAATGAGGGTTCATTAGGGCATCTCCTGTTGGATAACGCTTGCGGCATTTCCATTCCATTCGACTCCACCTTCCAATGTGTGCGTCTGGGTTCAAGGCAAGAGGGCTCGGTTTCTGCCAGAAAGGGACACCATGATAGTTTACCAAAGGTACCCCTTTTTTCCACTGCCCCCTGGAAGCCTTATGAGCAAAACTATTTGCACGTTGACTTGGTGAATGGAATTCTTGAAGCAGTGCAGGTTTTATGCCTTTTTTTTCTTCATGTTGTCCCCTTGTGCATTGCATTTGAGCACCCCACTGGTTCTGAACCCCTCCAGTGGGCGCACGTCTGCTGCCGTGGCTGCGGGATAGGGCACCAAGCCAGGTTACGATGGTTGCTGTGATGGCGGACAATTAATACGGGTGCCTCAACCCCTCCCCCCCCTCTCTGCACACAACTGCAATTCACAATCAAAGGCACAAACCCCCTACACACCACTGAACAGTGGGGTCTTGAGTCTATCTACAATGTATCGCGCATGGGCTTGCTTCCGACTTTGGGAGTCGTCGTGGACGAAGCAAAGGGGGTACATAGAGAATAAGGGGGTCTTCGTCCAGGCTGAACAAGGCATGTGACCTCTATATATGATTTATATGATTGATTTGACAGCTTCTTGCACATTCGCAATCTTTTGCACATTCATCAAAAAAAGATGGAACAATGCTTTCTTCGTGCCAAGTGTGCAAGGGCAGGTGAGGGACGGAATTTCCAGTGACAACAATGGTATGCAAGTCGATGGTTTGATCGGTGCGGGGACATTTGGCGCGCGCCAAGTCGCAAGTTGGCGCGCCAAGTCCGGACTTGGCGCGCGCCAACTTTCCAGTTGGCGCGCGCCAAGTCCGGACTTGGCGCGCCAACTTGCGACTTGGCGCGCCAACTTTTGAATTTGCGCGAGCCCAGGCCCGGGAAGCCAACTTTGGGACTTTTGTACCGTGTAGGAGTGTTTTCAGCACGAGAGGGGCATGAAACCCGGGTTTTTTCAGGGTAAGAAGTTTCCATTTACACCAAAAAGGAGGAAAAAATCCCTAGGTAGCCAGTGTAACAACATAATAGACACCCGCCATGATTTGGCTGCATTCCGAAGCAAGTTGGCGAATGTCTCTTGGCTTCGTAGTTACAGGGTGGCCCCTGAGGTGGAGGGGGTGGCCCAGGTGGTGGAGTGGCGGCAGGTGGGGGAGTATGCGGCCGTCACGGACTTCGTGTGGCTGCGGAGGCTGGGCCTGGTGCTGGACGACGCCAAGAAGGAAGGCCAAGGCATGTGTCCATGTCACCAGGTGTGAAAACTTCCCACAACACCCTGCTCTAACCCCTGCTCTAACTAGTTATCGCGCTAGGTTATCGCGTTCTAACTAGGTGCTCTAACTAGTTATCGCGCTAGGTTATCGCGTTCTAACTAGTTATCGCGGAGTTATCGCGGGGGGTTATCGCGGGGGTTATCGCGCGATAACCTAGTTATCGCGGGGGTTATCGCGCGGGTTATCGCGTGTTTTTTTTTTGTTTCTTTTGTTTTTTTCAGGCTACCATCTTGCAGCTGCCGCGCATCTTCGTCAAGGACGACGCCCAGGCAGCCGAGGCAGCAGGCGGAGCGGCAGAAGCAGCAGGGGCACGGCCCGCCAAGCCGGTGGCGGCCCGGTTGGAGCTGGAGGGGGAGAAGAGGCTGCCGGAGGGGGCGTCGTGGCGGTGGGGGGAGCCTGGGGATGAGGCCTGCAGGATTGGGGGGACGGGATGGTACCGGCAGGTCACCATCACCGAGAAGGAGGGGGGGGTGGAGAGGAAGACCAACCTCACCCTCCCCTCCTATGTGTGGGTTGGGGGGGGAAACGGCCAAGTGGCCGAATGCCGCAGAGGGGGAAACGGTTGCGGCTTTTTTGTGTTTGTTTGGGATGAGCGACCCCCCCCAAAGGAAATCTTATTTCCTTTTGAGGGTGTGTTTTTTGTGGGAGGGGGAGTATACGGGGAGGGAAGTGTGGCAGAAGCTGCACAGGGGGGGGGACATCCACCAGGTTGGTGGGTATGGCCCCCCCCCTTCTGTGGTGGACGCCACTGCCGATTGGATTCGGCAGTATGCACCCAAGGGGGGAAGGCCGGGAAAAGGCCAGACGAAGCGGGGACCAGACGTGGTGGTGGTTGAGCCGGATGCCCCCCCCCCCTTAGGGGTAAGGGCCAAACCCCCGCCCCCAAGCCATCCCCCAAGCCATCGAAGGTGGCAAAGGTGGCAGCGGCCCAGCCCCCCCATGAGGCCCTGGACGTGGAGGCCTTGGGGGCCAGTGTGGCCACCCACGTGACGGACGCTTGCCAGGTTTTGGTGGAGCAGGTGGCCGCCACGGGGGTCGAGGCCGCACTGGCCAAGGGTCGGTCGGCCGACCACAAGTCGGCCTTGGCGAAGGCCGAAAAGGCCCAGGGCAACACCCAGCGATATGGGGCCCAAGTGGACATGTGCCACTTTGGCCTCGTGGGAAGTGGAAACCCCAACCCCTCTAATTTTAGGGCGACCCACATGGCCGCTGCTACCCTCAGGCCTGCCCTCACCCCCTTGGTTGCAGACCTCAATGGGTATTGCACCTCCAATGCTCCACCATGGTTCACATGGTGTAGCATCCAAATTGTTCGCCCCCAAGGGACGGACAGTACCATGGGCCTCCACTCCCATTTGCGGGATGGGGCGCCCATGGCGCTCATTGTGTGTGTGGGGTCTTTCACGGGGGGTGAGTTTTGGGTGGAGAGTGGTGGCCTGCTGAATCCCTCCTTGAGGGAAAAAAAGCGGCGCACCCGTGTGTGCAAGGGTAGGGCGGTGGAGGGTTGGGCATGCACCGCCACCCCCCAAGCCCCGGTGTTGTTCAACACCAGGGCACTACACGCTCCATTGCCATGGGAGGGCGAGCGATGGAGCGTGATTTTTTATAGTGCGGGGGGGGGTTCTGCACTGCACGCTTGTGTGGCGGCAGCAGCTGCTGTCCATGGGTTTTAGGGTGCCCAATGCTCCCTCTAACCCCTCCAGCTAGTGTAATTTGTGATTCGATTATTGTTCACTATTTCTATTTTTTCTGCTTTGGTGGGATGCCCACCATGGTTTGTCATTGTGTACTCTGAGGAGGGGCAACTAGCCCGGAACATGTCCATTTGACTGATTTGAATTTGTGATTGTGGCGCCATGTACCCCGTGCCTGCACATTAATTATTAATTGTTGACATCTCCAAGGTTTCCTGGGTGCAAAATCAACTTTTGTGAAGGTTTTAGGGTGCCCAACGCTTGCTCTAACCCCACCAGTTAGTGCGCACTAACCCCTGCTCTAACTAGTTATCGCGGGGGTTATCGCGCTCTAACTGGGTGCTCTAACTAGTTATCGCGGGGGGTTATTGCGCTCTAACTAGTTATCGCGGGGGGTTATCGCGGGGGTAATCGCGCGATACCCTAATTATCGCGGGGGTTATCGCGTGGGTTATCGCGTGTGTTTTTTGGGCCCTTGCTTCAAAACCCTCCCTCATTTCGTGTCCAGGTCCTCTTATTCTTCATGGACAGTGCTGTCAATGAGGCCCTGCGGGCTCTCAACACAGCTAACCTCCGGCGGTACACCGATCTGCAGTGCCCCAAGGCCCGGCGGCGGCGTTTGAAGGCGGTTCAGCGGCTGGTGCGAGTTCTATTGGGTGACCCAGACGTCGTGTGTGGCACCAACACCAAAGGCCAAGTTTGTTTAAGTGGTGGGGCGTGCACTGCCCTGTCTGGCCCACTTGGCGGCCATCTTGCATTAACAGCTCAGGAGCATGAGGCCCTGAGCATGCTACGCATGGCATGCAGCATGCATGTCTCCCAACGGGCCCTTTTGCGAATGCCCCGCCGTTGCACACAACGGGACCTAAGGACCGTTCGGCAACGGATCATGCCCTACTTTCCCCAAACAACCATTGTAAAGTCTACCACAGGCCGCAATAGGGCAGCTGCCCATGTGCCTTTGCAATCAATTGTGCAAAATGCAATATCTATGGCCCGAGTTATTGGGAAACCCCCCCCTAGTGGCGTTGCCATTTTTGTTATTTCAGTTGATGCGACTTCCTTGTGGAAGGCATCCTCTACCCGTGCGGATGTATGGGTTAATGTATGGGGGGAGGCAAAATATGCTTCGAAGGTGAAGCTATGGGCCTCATGGTTTTGCATGGATGGCGGGGATGAACAAGCTGTTTTGAGAAGCGTGGACATCTCCGCCAACCTCAACCAACAGGTGAGGGATGTGGAAGCGGACATTGTCCTCTTTCAAAACCCATTTTTGACTTGCACTGTCATTTTGACAGGGGATGGGAAGGGGATGCAAGCAATGGGGGGGGCCGGGTCTAAGTGTTGGTTGTGCAAAGACCCCAATGGGATTGTTGAGCAAAGGGGGGTGGAGTCCACCTCAAGATGGGGGGCATTCTTGAGAAGTGTGACCCCTGATAGGCGGCCGGGGGACTACGAACATGCAGCATGCCGCATCCTAAACGGCATTGCAAAGCGCATTGAGACCACCCTTCAGGCCCTCCCCCTTGGTACCCCTGGTAAGGCCCAAGCTCTTGCAGCTTTGCAGGCCTTCAAACAAGCCCTCAAGGATGAGACCTCAGGCATCCCTCTCAGGGAACGCCTCCCTTTGGCCTCGAGGGCCACAAAAAAAGATTTCGATCGAACAAGCACCAAAGTTTTCCTAACCTCCCCCCCCTTCCAAAGGCAATTTGTGGATTGCCTCAAAGAGCATGTCCCCACAGCGAGGACCCCTGGGGGACCTATGTTATGGGTTGTTGTGCATGTCATGGTGAAATGCATTGAGGGTTTGTATGACCTTTGGAGGGTGAGGGAGTTGTACACTCTAACCCAAGTGGAACGCCACCGTGCGTTGACCACAAAATTTTCAAAAGCGTGGGGAGACTCAGGTTGGTCCCCCACCAGGTGGATCCATTGGTGCTTGGCACATTCCACCCTTTTTGCCGAGAAATGGAGGAACATTTTTCAGTTTTCCTCCATCCCAACGGAGTATCGGCATGGGCCTTACAAGAGGAGGCTCAAAAATCGTTTTAAGGGTTGGTCCTTGGTGAGGCCAAGTATGTCCCTCCGCCACATGCACCATTGCATGTCCATGAACGCCCTGGAGCAAGGGCTTTTGGGACTGGAGGCAGCCAAGGCCTCAGACATTGATGACTTTGTATGAAAAACGACCACACATGCTTTGTGCCAAGTGTTTCGTGTTGTTTGTCCTAGGGAGGGAGGGAGGAGGGGTGCGCGATAACTACACGCGATAACTGCGCGATAACTGAGTTATCGCGCGATAACTAGCGCGATAACTAGTTAGAGCAAGGTGCTCTAACTGCGTTCTAACTCTGTTCTAACTGTGCTCTAACTCTTTGACCCCCCCCCCCCCAAAACCACCCCTACAATGAGGGTTATGTGGGGAAAGGAAGGGGATGGGGGGTTGTTGAGGGTGCTGAATCCATTTTTTTAGGTGGTTTGCCCCAAAATTGAGGGTAGGTGGGTGTTCCAGAAATTGCGTTCTAACTAGGGGTTCCGCACCACGCCCTAGAACGCTGCATCCCAGACGCGTTGGCAATCATGCAAGAATATCTAGCGGTCAAAGCAATTCGCCGCGTGAACGTTCACTCAGGCATGCATTTTGTTCCATGGTTCATGATCTACAAACCAAAACCCCGGTTCATAAGTGCGTGCGTGGATATCAATGCAAGGTTGCGTCCGCCGCCTTATTTTCGTTTGCCCAATTGGGGAAAAATATTTCCTTATTTGGTAAAAGGTCATTGGGCACTCAAGATAGACTTAAAGCACACCTATTTTCACCTCGCGCTCAGCCCCGAGCTAAAAAGGTATTTCAATTTTCAAATAGGATCCAACGTGTTTCAATGCGAATCCGCGTGCTTCGGGCTCCATTACATCCCGTATTATTGGACACAGCTAATGCAAACGTTCTTAGGCAAGTGGAGAGCGTTGGGGATCGTGGTCTTTATATATCTAGACGACATCATAATCTTAGGCCCGTCGGGCCGTTACTTGCTCCGCGTGCGCCCTCTGGTATTGAGAGACTTAGAAGCCAGTGGAGTGACCATCAATTTTCTCAAATCCGTGCTAGAACCATCCCAAGTTATAGACGCCCTAGGCTTCGTTGTGGATTTCACAAAAGGAGAACTATTGGTTCCCGCTTGCAAGCGCAAGGGCTACAGGAAGGAAACAGGAAAAGTTTTGGTTTCACCCGTCATGACGCCCCGCAAGATGAAGGCCATTTTAGGCCGTTTTCGGTCTCTACTCCCAGCCATGCAAGCGCTCTGCGCATTCACCGATTTACTCGTGCAGTTCGGGCGAAGAGTCGACGATGTCGGTTGGGACACGCCATGCATAGTGCCAATCGAGTTGAAAAATCAAGTGCGCACCATCACAGGTTTGCTGCATTCTTGGCCAGGTCGCAAGTTTGTGACAAGCAACCAACAACCCCAAAAACATTTGGCCTCGGACGCCACATTGTTTGCGTGGGGAGGTCTCAACGTTCAAGTCTAACACCCCCGACAAATGGTGCACGATTTTTGGCGTTTCACAGGGCACATCAGCGACAAGTAATTAATAGCGGCGGTGAACACCACACAATCGCTAGCCAAACCCAACGAAATAGTGGCTTTGGATGTGGACAACGCCACCGTCTATTCTTATTTAACAAATCAAGGCGGCAACGTTCCAGGATTGAACAACCTTCTAAGACCGTTTCTCATTTGGTTGACAATGCATCGCATCGAATTGCGTGTTCGGCTCGTACCGTCACGCCAGATGTTAGGCGACCCCATCTCTCGTTGGTCATTCGACCCAAGCGAATATTCTCTCAACCCTCTCATCTTCAGACAGATTCAAGACAGGTTCAAAAAGTTTTGCAGGCCGAGCATAGACATGTTCGCTTCTCCGAGCAACACCTTGCTGCCCCTCTTTTGTGCCAGGTGGCCGCATCACCAAGCGATCCTCACCGACGCTTTGGCATGCCCACTGGAGACCGTAAAGGTTTGCTTCGCGCACCCCCCTTGGTCACTGATAGCACAATGGCTACACCGGCTCAGAGCGAACCCCCATGTGACCAGTCTCACGCTAGTTCCTTGGTGGGATTCCGAGTTATGGTGGCCCCTATTAACCTCCTTGCACGTGAAGGGAACGCCACTGCTTCGCATTCGCCCACGGTGGGGCCTTTATCTGAACTGTCAAGATCATTGCATGAAGAAACCAAGATGGCCCCTTCTTTGCATAGTGTTATTGTACATCCTTTTGATCGTTTCTCGGCTTTAAGTCGTGATTGAGTTTTTTGAATCCGAAAATCCGAAAATCTTTTCACCGCAAGGTTATCAGAATGCACCTGGACCAGCAGCAGCAAAGCCAAACGAATGGATACATTTGCCCAAAGTGTTATAATGGTCCACAGGTCGAAATCCTGCCAAGGGCCGGCAATTGTCCCAGGCCCAACATCAGAAGAAACTCTGCAGTTGATATTTACAGTATTGACATACTCAAATGCAATCGTAACTGCACTGCATTGAAAATCGCAATTTTAATACTACAATAACTCCACAGATTCACAGCGTCAGCGCCAGCGACTGCGACGCACTATCGCCAACGACTGCGACGCAATATAGGCTCACAACAGACAAATGCGAACCCGTCACACCCCCGGCCAAGAGTGACCTACCCTTAGCTGTGGTGGTGACTCTGACACAGCACTGAGGGTGAGCTACTGTGTGCCATTCCCCAGGAAACCACCATACAAACCCAAAGGCCCATGCTTAGCTCCCCACCATTCTTTTTGGAGTTACGTATTTCTTTTTTCTTTTCTGTTGTTTGACACAAACAGAGTGTGGGCCAGCACTTCAAAAACCCAGTGGGAAAATGCTGGGAAAACATGTTGACTCCAGGGCCATAAAGTCCTTGAACAAAACCCAAGCTGAAGCACTGCTGTTGTTCTGCCTCAAATCAGCAGACTGTCAAAATTCTCGTCGCTTCAAAACTAAGACTGTACTGTCTGTCACCAACAGATGAACAAGCAGATCAACAATACACTTCAATACACACATGAAAATGTACTGTTATGAACGTCAAACTCACTTGAAGGCTTACTCCTGGTGTGGTCACCAATGGTGCACGCAAACACCAGGTAACTTCAATTAGATAGCCCAATGAGCACAAAAACCCATCGTCGCACACAGTACTACAGGCGCGCCCAGATCCATTGATAGTACCTTCAAGAAAATTCAATCCCACTATCGTTGTTGAGCTGCTCCAAATACTCGAAACGATCGCCAGCGAATTGCTTATTCTCCACCTTAAAATTCAGCATCCTATTGTGCAAATTTCAACGAACGAGAGGACGAATATGACTGATACCCAGAGTCATACCAGTGAGAAAGGTTTCGAACAGGTCATCAAATTCGTCAACCTTCAGATCCTGCGACTTGACGAACTCATGCATTACCACTAGCAGATGTAGCAACGTCAGCATAAACTTGCCAACTTTAACAGTCCATAATTCCACGACAGAATCCAAGACACACAGCCCTGCGTGCGCGCAATGTTGCATTTTTTCCATAGTGCACGCAAATTTTCAAAAATATGACCTTTATAGCGCGCCTATTGCGCGCGCTCTACCGCTTTATATTGTCCCGTTTTTCAAATTTTTCAAAACCGGAAAATGTTTCAAAACCATGCTTTTTCCAGTGTCCTGCGTTTCTCAAAAACCCCTTCCTTTTCAAAAACATTCCCTCTTGCTCATCCAACCCAAGACACATGCAAAAACACTGTCTGAAAGGTCTGAAAAGTGTGCAACAGTACAGGTCCTCACGGACGAAAACAGTGTAGTGCGCGCAACATATTTACAGCGCGCGCTAGGAGCCTTATGGCGCGCGCTATACCAGGTATAGCGCGCGTTGTCATTCAGTGATATCCTTAATGGTTTGGACCACCACTTCGGCCTCCCACTCCTTCTCCCATTCGGGTCTGTGGTCTTCTGCCCCAGTGACAGCTGGGGCTGCATCCCCTTCTTCTTGTGGGCTTGGGTCGCCTTCTGCGGTTGCTCCTTCTGGTGCCTCTTCTTCTTTTGGGGCTGCTCCTTCTCCTTCTTGTGGCGCGGCCGCTGGTGCCTCTTCTTCTTGTGGTGGGGCTGGTGCGTCGTCTTCTTGTGCTGCTGCTGCTGCTGGGGCTGGTGCCTCTTCTTCTTGTGCAGCTGCTGCTGGTGCTTCTGCTGGTGCTGCAGCTTCGGCAGGTCCCTTGTCTTCTTGTGGGGGGGCTGGTGGCTGGGCTGGTGGGTCTCCTTGGGGCTTCTTCTTCTTTGGGGTTGGTGGCTTGGACGGGGACATCCTCATGGTCTTTGGGTCGGGGCAGAGGTCCTCAATCTCATCGGCCTCGTACGTCTCCCACCACGACTGCCACTTGTCCAACTCCTCATACGCTTTGCTTTTGGCGGAGAACACCTGGCAGCTGGGCATGAACTCCGACCAGTCGTCCTCTTCCTCCTCCTCCTCCCCTTGTTGGCTGGGGCTCCACTGATCGTTGGGGATGATGACGGCCACGTGGTCCTGAGGGGCCCTGGCGCCTGCTGGCTTGACTTCGGCTCCCTCCACAATCATCGGCGCGATCGCAGTGGTGCAGTAGATGATCCACCGAGGCTTGTAGCCTTTTTGGTAGGACCAATCTCGGCGCTGCATGAGCTCATCTCTTGCCTCCTTGTCGGCGTCGGCTCTGCTCTGCTGCTTGGCCTTGGGAGCCGTACTGGGTGGGGTGGAACCGCACGGACCTCCTTGTTCTTGTGGCTGGTCTGGGACTGGGACAGGCTGCTTCGGTGCTGGCTTTGATGCGAGCTGCGGCTGGGGTGCCTGCTGCGATGCCGTCTTGCTTGCCTGGAAAGAGTAGCGCGGAGGCATAGCACAGGCATAGCACGCGCAATACGGAGCATAGCACGCGCGACGAGATGCATAGCACGTGCAATGACAACGATAGCGCGCGCTGCATTACCTTTTCTGCTTTCTCCTCCTCTGCTTTCTTCCGTCTCTTCTCCTCCTCTTCCTTCTCCTTCTTCTTCCTCCTCTCTTCCTCTTCCCTCTCCTTCTTCTTCCTCTTTTCCTCCTCTTCCTTCTCCTTCTTCTTCCTCTTTTCCTCCTCTTCCTTCTTCTTCTTCTTTGCTTCGTCCTCTTTCTTCTTGGCCTGTTCCGCCTGACGTTGGACTCTGTGTGCCGCCTGTGCCAGCAGCTGCTGGTCGGCAGTCTTCTGGGCAAGGACCTTTCCAGGCGGGTGGGGGGGCTTAGCGGTGTGGGAGGTGGAGATGGCTGGTGGTAGGTGGCTGGTGGCTGCTGGCTCCTCGGTACACTTCTTCTTGGGCCTTGGGACTGTTACGGATTCCGTCTCCGGCACGGCAAAGGCGTCGGCCCAGTCCACCTCCAGCTCCTCCAGCTGCCGCTTAGCCCGGGCCAGCACCGGGGAAGGGCCTTGCTCCTTCCGTCCGTCAAGCCAGTCGGCCGCATGCTTGGACCGCCCCGCAATGTCCGCGGGCACGCTGATCATCAACGGCCCTCTGCGGGATCCCAGGCACAGAAGCTGCTCGAAGCTGCCCACCTACGTGACAATGGGACAGAAGGTAGGGCCGTAGCGCGCGCAAACAATCAAATCGCGCGTGCTACAACAAATGAAGCGCGCGCAACAATGTCGAAAGCGCGCGCAATGGCAAACATAGCGCGTACATGTGCCTGTGCCAGTTGTTGTTGTTGTTGCTGCTGTTGCTGGGCCATCTGCACCCGCTGCTGCTGCTGGAGCAGCTGCAGTGTTGCCTGCTGCACGGCTGCCTGCTGTTGGAGCTGCTGCTGCTGCACTTGTTGCTGCTGCGGCTGCTCCTCGTCCTTGACCGCCGTGGTTTTGACTTTGGCGCCGGTTGCAAGTGCCCTTGCGGCACTGGCTCCTTTCTTGGCTGACCCCCGCAGCAAACTGGCACCCGCACTTCTCACCGAGGCGCACTCGTTCTTGAAGGCCATTGCCCCCGCGTCGGTCGCGTTGATGAAGCTCGGTGGGTCCTTGTTGAAGTAGAAGTGGTGGACGGTCTTTGCGGTGGCACCCGGAGGCGTGTGGGTCCGAACATGACCCCACCCATAACTTTCCCAGCACGAGAACAACAGCTCGTACTCCTCCACCTTGCAGTTTCCACAGGCACGGGGAACAGCATGGGAGACAGCTGCTGTGAGGCACCTCGTAACGGGGACTGCGGCGCGGGCCACAGAGGCTGAGTTGGGGAGAACTGGGTCAGCTGCTGGGACAGCGTCTGCGGAAAACAGGACAAATCACGCGCAACGAGGACGTGCGTAATGCGCACAACGAGACAGCTAGCACGCACAACAAGAGCGTAGCACGCGCAACGGAAACAGTAGTGCGCACGGCAAGTACCTGTGGCTGCATGCTCCACGGCGTCGTCGACGGCTGCTGCAGTCCCGGTTGTACAGCTGCATGTGGCGGTGGTTGCGGTGTCGCACCTGCTCCTGTGGCCCCTGCAGCAGTTGTTGGCGGTGCTGCAGGAGGCGGATACCCCCAGCCCACGGGCTGCATGGGCAAGAGGGTTACATTAAAGTACCCCTGTTCCAGCAGTAATACAAAAAGGAAAATGCAGCAACAAAAAAATTGAAAGCACCAAAAAAAACGGACGAAAAGGAACAAATCAATGCATTCCAAATGGGAGGCACATTTGATGTGCGTAGTCATAGCACGCTACTTCCGATTATATATCGCGATTTCAAGGGTTCCGGCGCTTGAAAACAGCATAGCGCGCGCGATAGTGATCATTGCGCGCACTAAATAGCATGTAGCGCGCGCTAAAAAACAAATAGCGCGCGCTACCACAGTTCCTCATCCGCAAAATATGCCCGAACCTCGTCAGCCAATTTTTGTGCATTGCACAGGTTGCTTCTGGAGTTCCCATTCCACCTTGGTACTTCAAAGTACAGGAACAGACGCTCATTAACCTGCCTGAGCATCTTAATGCGGCGCGACACCAGGGTTTCTGCCCCCCCACCTCTATCACAAAAGGAGGACCAAATGTCCTTCAGCACCCTGTTGCTCCCTTCCAAAAGATCACCCGAAAACATTCCTAGGCCATAGGGCCTTATGGCCTGAGTAGTGACTGTTGCATCGTGCAACATCCAGTTAATATAAGGTGATCTATTGCCTGACAAACCCACCTCTGGAAAGCCTGGGCAACCTCTGGAGCCTGCAATGCACCCTCTTCAAACATTGTGCCATACATGTCCCCCAGTAGTATGTACATGGCAACCACTGCTGTGTGCATTCTCATGTCACCCCCAAGGAGGGGGGCCAGGTCCTCCCAAACCTTTAGAAGGCACCAAGTCTCTTCCCCATCTGGCTCTGCCGTCCCCTGTAGTGCTATGTGACAACCAGACCTGTGAAGAATAGCCTGAACAGAGACCCTAGTACTGGGACGCACAGACTTGGCCAATCTGCGTACCAAGGCAGTAGTGACCTGCCTCCCTACAAAAATCAGAAGCCGCAGAAAACATGGTATAAGGTGACGCCGCCTCAGAGGCACCTTCAACAACCTGCTCTGGACAACACCAAATATATCCATGGGCCTGCATTTGGCCCCAGGTGCAATAAGCCCTAGCAACTGCTCATCTCGCTCGGTGGTTCTATCCACATCCTGTTGCAACCACGTTGCACCGGACTTGCACCACGTCATGTAAGTGAACAGACTACCTGCCATCCAATGTGTAGTGACACCCGACAACCGACGCAGCCAAGGGCTATCCCCACCGCAGAAAATCCTACAGCGCCTGGATGCACCCCGGATGGGAACCACACCACTGTCAAGGGCACTCTGCAGAAAAGCAAGATTGTTAGCCCAGACCTGGGACACCACAGAGGTGGACTTCTCACCACAAAGGGCGACGTTAACAGTCCAGTGGTAGGACAACGTCCTTGCCAAGTGACCATGGTTGGCAAAGGAAATGGACATCTGGCACCACGATTCCCCCCCACAAGGCAACCCATCCCCCCTCACAATGATCCACAGCTCTCCTTGGCACTCCCTGGGGTATTGGAGGTTAGAAACAATGGAATCAAAGGAAAATATATAGTCAAAAAAGTGCTGCAGGGGCCACTGCGAAAAGACTGTGACCCCATCTGTGTGCACGGCAACCTGTAAATGCTGCCTACTTGCAAGCTGGTTCCATTCTGTGGCGAAACTAGCATAGGAGGGGAGAGAAAAAAGGTGTGTGGGGACCTTACTTCTCGTCCAAGTAATCAAATCTTTGTACCTGAGGAAAATAGCGCGCGCAACATGGGGACGTAGCGCGCGCAGAAGTCAACGAAGCGCGTGCTATGAGCGGAAGTGCGCGCAATGTCACATGCAAAGCGCGCGCAATAATACCTTCTTCTTGGAATCTTCAGGAGCAGGACCAAGTCCACCACCGACAGGGGTGTGACGGCGTTGGCAGCCTCGGTCCTGCGACGCTTCTTCTCTGCTTCAGACACGGGGACCCTTTTTTCCAACTTGGCCCACAAAGACCGTTGGACGGCAGACCCTGAGCAAAAAAACTCAACTAGGTCCGCCAAAAGGTCCTCGTTCTTCCACAGGGACCACCCATAGTGGGGGCCCAAAATGTTTGCAATCTTCCCTGACATTGACAGCGTCACATGCGGTGCCGGAAGCATCAGAAACTTTAGAAAAATAGGCGTTTTTGCCCTGCTTATTAGGACATGGGGTTACAAACCCAAGACCCCGAGCCATAGCGCGCGCTATGCTGCGCGCTATAGTTTTGTAGTGCGCACTGAGCCATCGCGCGGCAATACCCTGTAGCGCGCACGCAGGGAGAGGACCTGCGTATATTCCAACCTTTAAACTGGCACCATCGTGGCGCCATTCATTCCTCGTGGCGCGCTCCTGCAACTGCCGCGCTGCGAAACTTCGGCGCTCTTCCTCGTAGCGCTCTCCTGCAAATGCAGCGCTGCGAAACTTCGGCGCTCTTCAGCCCGAACGAACTCCAGAAACAACAAGGCCACCACTGATGCCCAGGAAACTTCGGCGCTCTTCATAGTGAACTCAGGCGCGTGTTAGGCTCGCGCAGCGCTGCAGCGCCTCCGCTGGCACACAAAGAAACTTCTGATCGTAAATGCAGCTCCACGAACTGGACGAAAACTCAAAAAAACCTTGCAAGCGCACGCAGTGCCTTCCTACCCACGCACCAGGCGAAGGGGAGGCGCGCGCTAACCCAAGCTTCAGAGCCGTCGACGCGCACACATGAGGCAACATTGCAAACGGCCTTGCCGCCGTTCATCACCACTCGAAAACTGCAAGTCCTTCAGCCGAAGCACTCGACGCCGTCGTAAGCAATCCTCGTAACCTTCCATTTCGAACTGGATCTGGACCAGAAGACAGACCATAAAGCGTCACCGGAAAGTCGTTGTCAAAGCCTCCAAAAGCTCCACAAAGCACGACGTACTGCTGCTTGTGTAGACCGTAACACTTTTGTATATCCTTTTGATCGTTTCTCGGCTTTAAGTCGTGATTGAGTTTTTTGAATCCGAAAATCCGAAAATCTTTTCACCGCAAGGTTATCCGAATGCACCTGGACCAGCAGCAGCAAAGCCAAACGAATGGATACATTTGCCCAAAGTGTTATAATGGTCCACAGGTCGAAATCCTGCCAAGGGCCGGCAATTGTCCCAGGCCCAACATCAGAAGAAACTCTGCAGTTGATATTTACAGTATTGACATACTCAAATGCAATCGTAACTGCACTGCATTGAAAATCGCAATTTTAATACTACAATAACTCCACAGATTCACAGCGTCAGCGCCAGCGACTGCGACGCACTATCGCCAACGACTGCGACGCAATATAGGCTCACAACAGACAAATGCGAACCCGTCACACAGGCGCAGGGGTGTAGTGAGCTCATACGCACGTAGTGCAAGGGTAGCCCAAGTGGGGGCTGCATTGGTACCCATCGCCCAGCCAAGGCGCTGTAGGTAGATTCCAAACCCTTCATTCAGAAAAACTGAATGTCTGTAAATCACATTGAGGAGGAAGCGCCCTACAGTTAGTTCCCTGTCGTAATCAAAATCACAAAAAGGAAAACTGTCCCTAAAACCTAGATATGTGTGCACATCTAATCCACTGTTGAAAAGATCTATGAGTTCCCTTTCTTCTTGAGTCAGATGAACCATTGTAGTCGTCGGCAGGTTCTTTGACCAATTAGTCCAGAAATTACAAGCAAAAATCATGTTATCCCAGGATATATTCGTGTAGAGAGCAGAGAAATCGCAAGTGGTGCAGACATATGAGGGGGACAATGGACCGAGTTTACCCAAACGTTCAATTAGGTCAACTGTATCAGAGAGTGGCGTTGCCATTGGATCCTGTAGGCGGTCAAGCTTCCAGAAAATGTTGCCTATCACGGCCAGAAGGATGGAGGTACCTGTGGTGCCCCAGCGCGTGAGGCCAACTAGAGGTCTCGAAGCAAAACCCCCTCGGTTGTTTAGGCACGTGGATTTGTGTGTTTTCACCAGTAATCTGAAACATGGAAGGCGAGGCTTCTTCTGGGCCGCATAGAACTCGGTTAGCGTTTTGGCAAGCTGTGGGGAAGGCGCATACCCAACCACCAACTCTTGTAGCGTCCTGTGCCACGACAAAGCATTGGTCTCCCATTTTTCATTCTCATCGGCATCCCCAATTTTTTGGTATACCTTCGATCTGTTCAACACACTGTCCATGTTGAGTTCAATCTCCCTTTTATAGCATTGCACCGACATCACAACGGCGGAGCCGTCTTTATCACCCTCCAACACGATATGGTCACTCAGGAAGTCAGAGAAAAGGTGGGAGGCAAGTTTGGTAACCTGGCGTGTTTGACCTTGTCCATGTTCTTCACTCAAATGCAAGAGGGCAATGTCTTTGTACTTCTCAATACCATTGTTGATGGTATGGTATTTTTCACCAAGTCTCTCCAAAACCTTGTGAGGCGGAAAGATACCGGATTTTGTTTTGAGTTTTTTGATTTGAGTGGAGGGTGGTGGAATCAATGTGGAAGACAATGGAAGACCGGCTACGCCTTGTGCAACGATAAGGGAAGCCAAAAGGCAAAGGATGGCATGCGGAACCTTGGTGTTTTTGTGCTTGCTCTCCGGCACTACACCTACCTCTTTTGGTTTTGGTCCACGTTTTTTCTTTGCCGGTGGTTCCGTTGGTGCATCCTTCTTTGCCTTCTCTTCTTTCTCGATTTGTTGGCGCCAAGTGGCCACGGTTTGGGGGGTCAAGGGTTTGCCATTCGGGCAAAACACCTCGGGCATGAACTCCGAGACCCATGCACATGCATCCGTGTCTTTTCCAATGCCATGTGCCTTTTTCAATTGAAAAAAAAGATCCCTTGTTTCCTTGCCCCTATGTATGTGTCTTGGACCGGAATCCTTACTTCCTCCTTGCTCTTCTTTCTCGGGGACCACTTCGTCTTGAGGTGCGTTGACTTCCTTTTGAGGTTCAATTACTTGCTTTTGAGGTTCATCCACTCCTTTTGAAGCCTAAAAAAAAATGAAATTTGAGTAACAACATGCACAAGACCACATGAATCCAATGTAGCGAACAACTCAGGACCTTGCCATTGATGATCATAAAAATTTTGTCATAGATCTTATCATCATTTAATTCCTTCTTCGATTTTCGATGCTTTCCGGCCCGTGATGGCTTGGGCCACTCAACGCCGAACTCATTTGCGAGATGTTGAGCTTGTTCCTCCCTCTCCACCTCCTTGCGTGATTGCTCAATTTTTTCAGCATCTTGCTTTGCACGAAGCTCCTTGGATTCTTCCTCACTCATTCTACAAAAGGAGCATCCAAATTAAAGAGCAAAAGTGAGAATGCAACCTTAGCACTTCAAATGAAACAAGCGGAGGGGGGCTCCACGAGATGGGGAAGGGCAGTGTGCGGGCTGCGATCGCCTCTGAAGGGTATGTGTCGGACGACGAATTCAGATTGCACGATATGCACGTGCATGATCAGCTATTTATAGCAAAGAACGATGAGCATGTTGAGGAAATTTCAATGAAGCAATCATACATGATTTGTTGTGGAGGGTGTGGAAAAGTAAGGTTAAACGAATCCTTTGTCTTTCGTGCTTGGTCTGGCTTTTCCTTTGCTGGTGCGAAGCACCATCAAAAGAAAAGCCTTATTACGCTTTTAGCCATTTTCGGGTCACCTTTCTATGTCGGAAATGGAGCCGGGCGGTGACAAACAAACGGAAAAACACTCCTTTGCCTTGTGTTTAAGCTAGCAGCGCAAGGACAGGGACGGTGCATTGGGCAAGATTAGCGACACAGGGTGCAAATAGCATACAATTGACATATTCATAACTCAGGCCTATTGTATCGGATTTTGACGAAATTAAGGGTAATTTTGGTCAATTTGGGGGTGTTCTTTGCATTTATGAGCTTAAAAAGGCACATGAGTGCGCTGAAAACTGTCAAATCGAAAAGCGGTGCTAAAACAAAATGACGGCCGTTTTTCAATTAAACAGCAAGACGAGGCTTTTAGAATCATTTATAAATCTGGTCTTAGATTGAAATTTCGTGCATTGTAGCCCGATTTCACTTTGGACAGTCAAAATGAAAGATCGCAAATGCCGGCGACTGCAAAATGCATGCATGCACAGCAAATAAATAACATGGCAAATAGATTTCTTGAGATTTGGGGCCTGTGGCTTACATATAGTGTTGTTCGGCACCCCAACTTTGCTAGTGCACCTTTAAATCGCATCCCTAGCTTATATGGAATTAGTGGATGCTGGTAAAGAAGTTAAAACCTTGTAAAGGTCCTAACTTTGCAAAACACCCATGATTGATCGAAACAAATATGACGGCACGAATCAGCTCTTTGAGGCGGTCATTTAGAGGGGCTGCATCGTAGACTTTTGGGATATGTTTCATTTCGGCGCGCGGATTGTATATAATGGCATAAGGACTGCTTTTAGAGGGGGGCGGGGCCCCATTCCCCGGCCCCCCAATTAAAAGCCCCCCATGGGGGGGGAGAGTGAACAAGTAAATACCTTTGCATTGGGATGGCAAATCCTGCAATGGAGGATTGCACCAGTGGCTTGTGGGTGGGAGGATTTGCTTCTTCTTCATTTACTTGCTTCAACCACTTCAACATGGTACCAAATGCTCAATGTTGCACTACAAAGCACGACAGGAGATTTTTGACGAAATTTCAACTTCTGTGCATGTACCAGCAACCAACCATGCATGAAATGCAGTTTCGCAGCGCCAAACTGAAGAAAGGAATTTTGCGTCGCATTGCGTCGACTGTCACCAATCAAGATACAACTGGCACCAGATGAACCGCCTTTTTTTGCTCGTCAGAATGATCCCAGTGTCGTAAATTCTCGTCGAAAAAAAAATTGTTTTCTTGCTGCGCAAAAACATACCTTCAGTTCCGTTCCGTGCCGCTGCGCCAGATGTCGCTGTTCTGTCGCCGTTACTGAATTACGATTACTGAAGTTTTAATGGCCGCGCACGCCCATTACTTAGGTTAGTTTACTGAATTTTAATGATTTCGGGGGGGGTCCGGATTACTGTTACTGATTTAACTTTATTTCCACAGTATGAACGTCGAACTTGTGCGTATTTTCATGCGAATTTTCAACACTGTACTTCTGAAGGGGTTAGGGTTAGGGTCCAATTGAATGACTCGATAATCAGAAGTTCAGCTTCCTTTAATGAACCCAGCTGTACTGCCAATGTTTGTGCAACTCAAATAAAGTAGGTAGGCAGGTGGTATGATGTTGTGAGTCCACTGCGGTGCATTTGTCTCATCGCTACGACGTTTCAGCTTGGAGCTTTGTTAACATTGTGGTAGTGATTCCCTCACCGTGAGGCATTCCCTCATCTTGCGGAGAATGGCTACCTTTCAAAAAAGGGAGCTCAAAGCCAGAAGAGTGGGCACACTCCAACTCAAGGAGGAATTGTACATTATCATCTTTCTTTTGATGGGTCACTGGGTAACAAAGGGGCGCCTCTTGCTACTTGAGTTGCATGAGTTGCAAAACAAACTGCACAGGGGACAAGATGAGGCAAGATGAAGGCATGAGCAATTGGTGGCGATGTGAGTGGTGACTCCACCCCTGGTTGGTTGAAATGGGAAGGGAGGGAAGAGTCGTCAGCGGCGGTCCCGGGAAGCCAAGCACAAGAAGCGGGTTTCAGCTGCTACTGCTACAACTGCTGCTGCCCTGACTGCCGTTGTGCTCACTGTTTGCTGCTACCATTGCCAGTGCTGTGCAGCCCACGCTCCTTGGCAACCCTGCCAAACTTGCTGCTCTTGCAACAGCCCAAGATACGGGTGCCAAGCAGTCCCCAGCAAGCAAGCAGTACATCTGCAGCAAGCTGTACATCTGCAGCAGCAAAGAAACAACGCACCCTGTTCGAGTTGTTTAGGACCCCACGTCCATTGCCTCCCCGCACTGTGGACATTCCCCAAATTGGTGCTGCCATTGTTAGGTTTAAAAAGCAGCTGACGGGTTGATGAGCTCTGTCTACCATCTCCAGCAGCAATCACAATTAGTTTTGGCAGGATGTCTCCCCTGTGAGTTCCCTGAGTAGCAAGAGTCCGTGCGAGTGGCTTGGTGAGTTGGAAGGGCACGCATTGCCCACCTGGTGGAAGGCCACCGCTGCTCACCCCGCCATTGTCCTTCCCCCAAGCACTTTGCCCCTCATGGGGGATGAGCAAGGCCACATCCAACTGAAAGAAGGTAGCCTTTTGCACATGTGTGGATTTCCTTGAAAACGCCATTTGACCTAAGCTTCTGGCTCAAGAGCAGATAGGTTTTGAGACAATTCAATGTTTTGTGGAAGAATCCTTCAAAAGGCTCACTTTTTTTTCCAACTCTGGTTGGAATTTGCCAACATTGCGACGGATGTCCATGACTTTTTGACTGATCTACTGCAGCCGAACATGCATTTAAATCCCCCCTCCGTTTTTGCAGATCGTGGTGGGTAGTCCAGCAGCAAAACACAGTATATGTGGTTGCAATGTCTTTTTTGGTCCATCACCATGATTCTTCCACTATTGGTTCTTTCAGAAGGTTTGTGTTTGTAAATGTTGCATGTGCGGGAGGGCACATCTTTGTGTGCAAAGCCATCTCATGCATTCTTACGTGCCTTGCGGCCGTGTGCCCATGTGCCCCCATCAGGAATTTCAAGCGAGGAGGAAAGTGAAAAACCCATCCGGCAGAACAATTGGCAAAAAAAATATCAAGGTTTCCGCGTCTTTAAACCTCATACATTGCGTAATTATAATGGAGATTGCAACTCATATTACTGTGCTTTTCTGATTTTTTTTCTATCGTGTTTCGTATTCTTTAGCTTATGCTGTAATGTGTAACAATGCAACCCAAAATTGTCGTCGGGTAATTCAAGGGGTCACAAGGGTCTCTTTGGTTGTCTTTTTGGGTTTGAACCCACTGATCCGTAGGGCGCAAGGGACGAAGCCGCCACAGAATGAATGAGCGAATGAACTATGGTCCGCAGTGCCCTAACATTGGGCCTCAAACACCGCATCCTTGTGGTCAATTGCGGTCATTCGCTTGGTCACACTACTTCGGAAACGTAGATACTTTGCTGTGATGCGAGCTTGTCACGTTCCAACAGCACATCTGCCCGCCCCCCCTTTTCCATTCCCGCGTTTTCTCGACCTTGATACAACAAAAACAAACAAAAGCAAAACAGTCAGACCATTGCATAGCAAACCACTGAAACCTGATAATGCCCCTAGTGCTTTTTATAACTCTATTGGAGCAGAAGGCGACACGGCAAATGCAAGCGTGGTGAAGCACATCCCACCTTGCTATCTTCACTACGATCGCTTTGTACAATTGACAAAGCAGACGGGATGAACGTGCTTCACACCCGGCACACTTTCTAGCTATGTTGCCACACTGCACGTGCGGCCCCACAATTGCAGTGGTATTGTGTCCGCACCGACCCATGAAAGGTGTACCGCACAGTTACAGTCTCATCCTTTCGTTTGTTTGCTGTTCTTTTTATTCGGGTTCTTGGTACTATTTGGCCCATGCACATGGACGCGGCCAACAGCATCGGCCACATCTTTGAACTAACTTTTGGGCCCCACTCACACGCAAGCGTGGCAGTAGCCAGCAAGGTGATGACCAGGCAGACCAGCGTGGGGCGCCAGCAACTGAGTGGAGAACCCCACCTAGGCAGAGATTGCCGCGGAACTACATAGATACGGACCCATGCACAAAGCCCGCTGACACCACCAGTCAGAGCAGCGCCTAAAGCTGTGTTGCGCAAACCCGGTTCTGATACTGTACGATCTCCACCCCAACGAAAGCCCCTTGTCCTTTTTGGCAGTTGCTTGTCTGTTCGTTTGCTGGTCTGCGGGTCTTTAAGGGGTGTGGGAAAACACAGAGCCGGTGGGAGGAGGGTGGCAGAGAGACCGAGAGGGACGCTGTTGTGTGGTGTTTGCTCTCTTTTTTCCAGCAAATGGCCGCCGTTGCGAACGCCACCCGCTGGCTGGACCTGCTGGACGCGCAGGCGCTGCCGGTGCCGGGCGGCCTGTACACCTCGCAGCAGATCCGGGGTTTGATCGTATGCTTGTGCTGTGCAGGGTGTTGGGCATGGCATGGCGCAGTACTCGGGTTGGGGGGGGCGGGGCAGATGGGAGGGGGGACCAAGGGTGCAGTGGGCTGGGCAACCCACACGTAAGGGTGGGCACAGGGAACAATACAGAAGGGAGAACTGGGAGCCACAGAAAAGAAACACAGGAAACAAAGGAGGAACCAACAATCGGAGACAGCAGCGTCACGGAGATTGGTCTGGCCAACCAGTCCTGCCGCTACCAGGGTCACACAGCCAGTCACACATGATATTGGGCACCAGTTGTGCTGAACGATAGCCCGCCAGCCTTGTGGAAAAAAACATATAGTCATACTCAAAACTTGTGTGCCTACACCAACGCTGAAATGGGCAGGATGTTCCCCTCCCCCCTTGATGGTGTTTAACTGGGGCTAGGGTGCTTCATGCAACAACCGCACAATCCCTCACACAATCAGCATTCAAAAAGAAGATGGGAAAAGCAGAGTCCAAAGAAAATTCAATAGAAACGTGACATGTGTCACATGAATGCCACGTGTGGTTTGTGGCCCCCCAAACTTACCTAGGGCACCTGCTCATCTGTGCAAAAAACTTCAAGGATTGCCAGGAACACTCATTGCGTATTTCTTGAAAGTTCAAAAGGCGATGTCCCTGATGGCTCTGGTATCCCCGGGATCGCCAATGGCGCCTCGCCCGTGTTCCTAATGGGCAGAGCAGCAGTTATCCACGACTGGGTCGATTAGAATACCGCCGACCAGGGTTTTCCTTCGTAGCCGTCCTACCCTGCGGTGGGGGGGGGGTGTTTCTCAGAATTTCTGGGTGGGTGGGTTTCCAACCCCCCCTCCCGTAGGGTAGGCCATTGTGGGGGACTTTGGGTCAGCTGTTCAGCCCTGTGCCCGTTCTTTTGCACTGCATGTCTCATTTGGGCAGTTGGGTGGGTGGGTGGGTGGTTGTCCAATAGCCCCCCCCCCCCCCCTTGGGGGTGGGACATTTGTGGGTCCCTGTGGCAGGGAGGAGGGTCAACCCCCAAGAGTTGCTTTTAGCAACCGAGCATCTGCCCTGCCCTCTCTGCAGGTCAATTTGGGGCCTCCTTGGCCCGTTGGAGGGCCGGCCCCCACCCCCCAGCGAACAACGTGGCGCTGGGCAAGGCCCTGGGGGGGCACCCCCACTGGGTTATGATGCCTGGATGGCATCATGGCCACCACCGGGTGTGGGTGTACGCCCCGGTGGGCGGTGGCGGAGGAGGAGGAGGAGGAGGAGGAGGAGCAGGGGCTGGTGGTGGCGGTGGAGGAGGAGGGGGAGGAGGGGGGGGGGGGGGGGCTGGTGGTGGCGGTGGTGGAGGAGGAGGAGGTCCGATGCTGCTGCTGGTGTTGCTGATTGCCTGCCTGCTGCACGTGAGGTGTCTATAGGCCTTTTGGGGGCTCAACTGGCTGCGGTACGTGCTGCACTGCTGAAGCTGGATGCCACGTCCACAGAGGCCAACCTGCCCATGGTTGTTGGGGAGACTGGTTGGCCCACGGCCGGCCACGCCGATGCGACGGTGAGCAATGCTGCCACGTATATCAACAATGCAGCGCAAATGGGTATTGACGGATTGATTGACATGTTCTTGTTTGAAGCCTTCCATGAACCATCCAAGACAGCCATTCCAGGGACTCTGCAGGACAATCCTGAGGAGAAGAACTTTGGGTTGCTTGAGCATAGTGGAACTCCGAAGTACGACGTCCCGTCGCTTACGAGCCCACGGTCGTCAGCTCCTTTCCCATCCCCAAGCGCCAGTCCATTTCCGTCTGCAAGTCCGTCCCTTTAGGTTAGTTTACTGAATTTTAATGATTTCGGGGGGGGTCCGGATTACTGTTACTGATTCAACTTTATTTCCACAGTATGAACGTCGAACTTGTGCGTATTTTCATGCGAATTTTCAACACTGTACTTCTGAAGGGGTTAGGGTTAGGGTCCAATTGAATGACTCGATAATCAGAAGTTCAGCTTCCTTTAATGAACCCAGCTGTACTGCCAATGTTTGTGCAACTCAAATAAAGTAGGTAGGCAGGTGGTATGATGTTGTGAGTCCACTGCGGTGCATTTGTCTCATCGCTACGACGTTTCAGCTTGGAGCTTTGTTAACATTGTGGTAGTGATTCCCTCACCGTGAGGCATTCCCTCATCTTGCGGAGAATGGCTACCTTTCAAAAAAGGGAGCTCAAAGCCAGAAGAGTGGGCACACTCCAACTCAAGGAGGAATTGTACATTATCATCTTTCTTTTGATGGGTCACTGGGTAACAAAGGGGCGCCTCTTGCTACTTGAGTTGCATGAGTTGCAAAACAAACTGCACAGGGGACAAGATGAGGCAAGATGAAGGCATGAGCAATTGGTGGCGATGTGAGTGGTGACTCCACCCCTGGTTGGTTGAAATGGGAAGGGAGGGAAGAGTCGTCAGCGGCGGTCCCGGGAAGCCAAGCACAAGAAGCGGGTTTCAGCTGCTACTGCTACAACTGCTGCTGCCCTGACTGCCGTTGTGCTCACTGTTTGCTGCTACCATTGCCAGTGCTGTGCAGCCCACGCTCCTTGGCAACCCTGCCAAACTTGCTGCTCTTGCAACAGCCCAAGATACGGGTGCCAAGCAGTCCCCAGCAAGCAAGCAGTACATCTGCAGCAAGCTGTACATCTGCAGCAGCAAAGAAACAACGCACCCTGTTCGAGTTGTTTAGGACCCCACGTCCATTGCCTCCCCGCACTGTGGACATTCCCCAAATTGGTGCTGCCATTGTTAGGTTTAAAAAGCAGCTGACGGGTTGATGAGCTCTGTCTACCATCTCCAGCAGCAATCACAATTAGTTTTGGCAGGATGTCTCCCCTGTGAGTTCCCTGAGTAGCAAGAGTCCGTGCGAGTGGCTTGGTGAGTTGGAAGGGCACGCATTGCCCACCTGGTGGAAGGCCACCGCTGCTCACCCCGCCATTGTCCTTCCTCCAAGCACTTTGCCCCTCATGGGGGATGAGCAAGGCCACATCCAACTGAAAGAAGGTAGCCTTTTGCACATGTGTGGATTTCCTTGAAAACGCCATTTGACCTAAGCTTCTGGCTCAAGAGCAGATAGGTTTTGAGACAATTCAATGTTTTGTGGAAGAATCCTTCAAAAGGCTCACTTTTTTTTCCAACTCTGGTTGGAATTTGCCAACATTGCGACGGATGTCCATGACTTTTTGACTGATCTACTGCAGCCGAACATGCATTTAAATCCCCCCTCCGTTTTTGCAGATCGTGGTGGGTAGTCCAGCAGCAAAACACAGTATATGTGGTTGCAATGTCTTTTTTGGTCCATCACCATGATTCTTCCACTATTGGTTCTTTCAGAAGGTTTGTGTTTGTAAATGTTGCATGTGCGGGAGGGCACATCTTTGTGTGCAAAGCCATCTCATGCATTCTTACGTGCCTTGCGGCCGTGTGCCCATGTGCCCCCATCAGGAATTTCAAGCGAGGAGGAAAGTGAAAAACCCATCCGGCAGAACAATTGGCAAAAAAAATATCAAGGTTTCCGCGTCTTTAAACCTCATACATTGCGTAATTATAATGGAGATTGCAACTCATATTACTGTGCTTTTCTGATTTTTTTTCTATCGTGTTTCGTATCCTTTAGCTTATGCTGTAATGTGTAACAATGCAACCCAAAATTGTCGTCGGGTAATTCAAGGGGTCACAAGGGTCTCTTTGGTTGTCTTTTTGGGTTTGAACCCACTGATCCGTAGGGCGCAAGGGACGAAGCCGCCACAGAATGAATGAGCGAATGAACTATGGTCCGCAGTGCCCTAACATTGGGCCTCAAACACCGCATCCTTGTGGTCAATTGCGGTCATTCGCTTGGTCACACTACTTCGGAAACGTAGATACTTTGCTGTGATGCGAGCTTGTCACGTTCCAACAGCACATCTGCCCGCCCCCCCTTTTCCATTCCCGCGTTTTCTCGACCTTGATACAACAAAAACAAACAAAAGCAAAACAGTCAGACCATTGCATAGCAAACCACTGAAACCTGATAATGCCCCTAGTGCTTTTTATAACTCTATTGGAGCAGAAGGCGACACGGCAAATGCAAGCGTGGTGAAGCACATCCCACCTTGCTATCTTCACTACGATCGCTTTGTACAATTGACAAAGCAGACGGGATGAACGTGCTTCACACCCGGCACACTTTCTAGCTATGTTGCCACACTGCACGTGCGGCCCCACAATTGCAGTGGTATTGTGTCCGCACCGACCCATGAAAGGTGTACCGCACAGTTACAGTCTCATCCTTTCGTTTGTTTGCTGTTCTTTTTATTCGGGTTCTTGGTACTATTTGGCCCATGCACATGGAAGCGGCCAACAGCATCGGCCACATCTTTGAACTAACTTTTGGGCCCCACTCACACGCAAGCGTGGCAGTAGCCAGCAAGGTGATGACCAGGCAGACCAGCGTGGGGCGCCAGCAACTGAGTGGAGAACCCCACCTAGGCAGAGATTGCCGCGGAACTACATAGATACGGACCCATGCACAAAGCCCGCTGACACCACCAGTCAGAGCAGCGCCTAAAGCTGTGTTGCGCAAACCCGGTTCTGATACTGTACGATCTCCACCCCAACGAAAGCCCCTTGTCCTTTTTGGCAGTTGCTTGTCTGTTCGTTTGCTGGTCTGCGGGTCTTTAAGGGGTGTGGGAAAACACAGAGCCGGTGGGAGGAGGGTGGCAGAGAGACCGAGAGGGACGCTGTTGTGTGGTGTTTGCTCTCTTTTTTCCAGCAAATGGCCGCCGTTGCGAACGCCACCCGCTGGCTGGACCTGCTGGACGCGCAGGCGCTGCCGGTGCCGGGCGGCCTGTACACCTCGCAGCAGATCCGGGGTTTGATCGTATGCTTGTGCTGTGCAGGGTGTTGGGCATGGCATGGCGCAGTACTCGGGGTGGGGGGGGCGGGGCAGATGGGAGGGGGGACCAAGGGTGCAGTGGGCTGGGCAACCCACACGTAAGGGTGGGCACAGGGAACAATACAGAAGGGAGAACTGGGAGCCACAGAAAAGAAACACAGGAAACAAAGGAGGAACCAACAATCGGAGACAGCAGCGTCACGGGGATTGGTCTGGCCAACCAGTCCTGCCGCTACCAGGGTCACACAGCCAGTCACACATGATATTGGGCACCAGTTGTGCTGAACGATAGCCCGCCAGCCTTGTGGAAAAAAACATATAGTCATACTCAAAACTTGTGTGCCTACACCAACGCTGAAATGGGCAGGATGTTCCCCTCCCCCCTTGATGGTGTTTAACTGGGGCTAGGGTGCTTCATGCAACAACCGCACAATCCCTCACACAATCAGCATTCAAAAAGAAGATGGGAAAAGCAGAGTCCAAAGAAAATTCAATAGAAACGTGACATGTGTCACATGAATGCCACGTGTGGTTTGTGGCCCCCCAAACTTACCTAGGGCACCTGCTCATCTGTGCAAAAAACTTCAAGGATTGCCAGGAACACTCATTGCGTATTTCTTGAAAGTTCAAAAGGCGATGTCCCTGATGGCTCTGGTATCCCCGGGATCGCCAATGGCGCCTCGCCCGTGTTCCTAATGGGCAGAGCAGCAGTTATCCACGACTGGGTCGATTAGAATACCGCCGACCAGGGTTTTCCTTCGTAGCCGTCCTACCCTGCGGTGGGGGGGGGTGTTTCTCAGAATTTCTGGGTGGGTGGGTTTCCAACCCCCCCTCCCGTAGGGTAGGCCATTGTGGGGGACTTTGGGTCAGCTGTTCAGCCCTGTGCCCGTTCTTTTGCACTGCATGTCTCATTTGGGCAGTTGGGTGGGTGGGTGGGTGGTTGTCCAATAGCCCCCCCCCCCCCTTGGGGGTGGGACATTTGTGGGTCCCTGTGGCAGGGAGGAGGGTCAACCCCCAAGAGTTGCTTTTAGCAACTGAGCATCTGCCCTGCCCTCTCTGCAGGTCAATTTGGGGCCTCCTTGGCCCGTTGGAGGGCCGGCCCCCACCCCCCAGCGAACAACGTGGCGCTGGGCAAGGCCCTGGGGGGGCACCCCCACTGGGTTATGATGCCTGGATGGCATCATGGCCACCACCGGGTGTGGGTGTACGCCCCGGTGGGCGGTGGCGGAGGAGGAGGAGGAGGAGGAGGAGGAGCAGGGGCTGGTGGTGGCGGTGGAGGAGGAGGGGGAGGAGGGGGGGGGGGGGGGGGGCTGGTGGTGGCGGTGGTGGAGGAGGAGGAGGTCCGATGCTGCTGCTGGTGTTGCTGATTGCCTGCCTGCTGCACGTGAGGTGTCTATAGGCCTTTTGGGGGCTCAACTGGCTGCGGTACGTGCTGCACTGCTGAAGCTGGATGCCACGTCCACAGAGGCCAACCTGCCCATGGTTGTTGGGGAGACTGGTTGGCCCACGGCCGGCCACGCCGATGCGACGGTGAGCAATGCTGCCACGTATATCAACAATGCAGCGCAAATGGGTATTGACGGATTGATTGACATGTTCTTGTTTGAAGCCTTCCATGAACCATCCAAGACAGCCATTCCAGGGACTCTGCAGGACAATCCTGAGGAGAAGAACTTTGGGTTGCTTGAGCATAGTGGAACTCCGAAGTACGACGTCCCGTCGCTTACGAGCCCACGGTCGTCAGCTCCTTTCCCATCCCCAAGCGCCAGTCCATTTCCGTCTGCAAGTCCGTCCCCAACCCCAGCCCCATCCCCATTCTCTCCCACTCCCAGTTCACCTGCATCTTGTATCACGAACGGCTGCGTTAGTGGCGGCGCACTGTATAGCACCGCAACATGTTCCGGGAGGACCGGAACATGTTCCGAAAGCGCCGGAACATGTTCCGGAAGCGCCGGAACATGTTCCGGAAGGACCGGTTCCCGAAGGACCGGAAGATGTTCCGGAAGGACCGGAACATGTTCCGGAGGCACCGGAACATGTTCCGGAAGCACCGGAACATGTTCCGGAAGCGCCGGAACATGTTCCGGAAGGACCAGAACATGTTCCGGAAGCACCGGAACATGTTCCGGAAGGACCGGAACATGTTCCGGTGTTCCGGAAGCACCGGAACATGTTCCGGAAGGACCCGAACATGTTCCGGAAGCACCGGAACATGTTCCAGAAGCACCGGAACATGTTCCGGAAGCGCCGGAACATGTTCCGGAAGCACCGGAACATGTTCCGGAAGCACCGGAACATGTTCCGGAGGCACCGGAACATGTTCCGGAAGCGCCGGAACATGTTCCGGAATCGCCGGAACATGTTCCCGAGGCACCGGAACATGTTCCGGAAGCGCCGGAACATGTTCCGGAAGGACCAGAACATGTTCCGGAAGCACTGGAACATGTTCCGGAAGCACCGGAACATGTTCCGGAAGGACCGGAACATGTTCCGGAAGGACGTGAACCTGTTCCGGAAGCACCGGAACATGTTCCGGAAGGACCGGAACATGTTCCGGAAGGACCGGAACATGTTCCGGAAGCGCCGGAACATTTTCCGGAAGGACCGGAACATGTTCCGGTGTTCCGGAAGCACCGGAACATGTTCCGGAAGCGCCGGAACATGTTCCGGAAGGACCCGAACATGTTCCGGAAGCACCGGAACATGTTCCGGAAGCACCGGAACATGTTCCGGAAGCGCCGGAACATGTTCCGGAAGCGCCGGAACATGTTTCGGAAGGACCGGAACATGTTCCGGAAGCGCCGGAACATGTTCCGGAAGCACCGGAACATGTTCCGGAGGGACCGGAACATGTTCCGGAAGCGCCGGAACATGTTCCGGAATCGCCGGAACATGTTCCTCAAGCACCGGAACATGTTCCGGAAGCGCCGGAACATGTTCCGGAAGCACCGGAACATGTTCCGGAAGCGCCGGAACATGTTCCGGAAGGACCCGAACATGTTCCGAAAGGACCCGAACATGTTCCGGAAGCACCGGAACATGTTCTGGAAGCACCGGAACATGTTCCGGAAGCACCGGAACATGTTCCGGAAGCACCGGAACATTTTCCGGAAGCACCGGAACATGTTCCGGAAGGACCGGAACATGTTTCGGAAGTGCCGGAACATGTTCCGGAAGGAAGCGCTGGAACATTTTCCGGAAGGAAGGACCGGAACATGTTCCGGAAGGACCGGAACATGTTCCGGAAGGACCGGAACATGTTCCGGAAGCGCCGGAACATGTTCCGGAAGCGCCGGAACATGTTCCGGAAGGAGCGGAACATCCTCCGGAAGCGCCGGAACATGTTCCGGAAGGAGCGGAACATGTTCCGGAAGGACCGGAACATGTTCCGGAGGGACCGGAACATGTTCCGGAAGCGCCGGAACATGTTCCGGAAGCACCGGAACATGTTCCGGAAGCACCGGAACATGTTCCGGAAGGACCCGAACATGTTCCGGAAGCACCGGAACATGTTCCGGAAGCGCCGGAACATGTTCCGGAAGCGCCGGAACATGTTCCGGAAGCGCCGGAACATGTTCCGGAAGCACCGCAACATGTTCCGGAAGGACCGGAACATGTTCCAAAAGCGCCGGAACACGTTCCGGAGGCGCCGGAACATGTTCCGGAAGGACCGGTTCCGGAAGGACCGGAACATGTTCCGGCAGGACCGGAACTTGTTCCGGAGGCACCGGAACATGTTCCGGAAGCGCCGGAACATGTTCCAGAATCGCCGGAACATGTTCCCGAGGCACCGGAACATGTTCCGGAAGCGCCGGAACATGTTCCGGAAGGACCAGAACATGTTCCGGAAGGACCGGAACATGTTCCGGAAGGACCGGAACATGTTCCGGTGTTGCGGAATTACCGGAACATGTTCCGGAAGCGCCGGAACATGTTCCGGAAGGCCGGAACATGTTCTGGTCCTTCCGGAACATGTTCCGGAAGCACCGGAACATGTTCATGAAGCACCGGAACATGTTCCGGAAGCACCGGAACATGTTTCGGAAGCACCGGAACATGTTCCGGAAGGACCCGAACATGTTCCGGAAGCACCGGAACATGTTCCGGAAGCGCCGGAACATGTTCCGGAAGCTCCGGAACATGTTCCGGAAGCGCCAGAACATGTTCCGGAAGCACCGCAACATGTTCCGGAAGGACCGGAACATGTTCCGAAAGCGCCGGAACACGTTCCGGAGGCGCCGGAACATGTTCCGGAAGGACCGGTTCCGGAAGGACCGGAACATGTTCCGGCAGGACCGGAACATGTTCCGGAGGCACCGGAACATGTTCCGGAAGCGCCGGAACATGTTCCAGAATCGCCGGAACATGTTCCCGAGGCACCGGAACATGTTCCGGAAGCGCCGGAACATGTTCCGGAAGGACCAGAACATGTTCCGGAAGGACCGGAACATGTTCCGGAAGGACCGGAACATGTTCCGGTGTTCCGGAATTACCGGAACATGTTCCGGAAGCGCCGGAACATGTTCCGGAAGGCCGGAACATGTTCTGGTCCTTCCGGAACATGTTCCGGAAGCACCGGAACATGTTCCGGAAGGACCGGAACATGTTCCGGAAGGACCGGAACATGTTCCGGAAGCGCCGGAACATTTTCCGGAAGGACCGGAACATGCTCCGGTGTTCCGGAAGCATCGGAACATGTTCCGGAAGCGCCGGAACATGTTCCGGAAGGACCCGAACATGTTCCGGAAGCACCGGAACATGTTCCGGAAGCACCAGAACATGTTCCGGAAGCGCCGGGACATCTTCCGGAAGCGCCGGAACATGTTCCGGAAGGACCGGAACATGTTCCGGAAGCGCCGGAACATGTTCCGGAAGCACCGGAACATGTTCCGGAGGCACCGGAACATGTTTCGGAAGCGCCGGAACATGTTCCGGAAGCACCGGAACATGTTCCGGAAGCGCCGGAACATGTTCCGGAAGGACCGGAACATGTTCCGGAAGCGCCGGAACATGTTCCGGAAGGACCGGAACATGTTCTGCAAGCACCGCAACATGTTCCGGAAGGACCGGAACATGTTCGGAAAGCGCCGGAACATGTTCCGGAGGCGCCGGAACATGTTCCGGAAGGACCGGTTCCGGAAGGACCGGAACATGTTCCGGAAGGACCGGAACATGTTCCGGAGGCACCGGAACATGTTCCGGAAGCGCTGGAACATGTTCCGGAATCGCCGGAACACGTTCCCGAGGCACCGGAACATGTTCCGGAAGCGCCGGAACATGTTCCGGAAGGACCAGAACATGTTCTAGAAGCATGTTCCGGAAGGACCGGAACATGTTCCGGAAGGACCGGAACATGTTCCGGTGTTCCGGAAGCACCGGAACATGTTCCGGAAGCGCCGGAACATGTTTCGGAAGCACCGGAACATGTTCCGGAAGCACCGGAACAGGTTCCGGAAGCGCCGGAACATGTTCCTGAAGCGCCGGAACATGTTCCGGAAGGACCGAAACATGTTCCGGAAGCACCGGAACATGTTCCGGAGGCACCGGAACATGTTCCGGAGGCGCCGGAACATGTTCCGGAATCGCCGGAACATGTTCCCGAGGCACCGGAACATGTTCCGGAAGCGCCGGAACATGTTCCCGAAGGACCAGAACATGTTCCGGAAGCACCGGAACATGTTCCGGAAGCACCGGAACATGTTCCCGAAGGACCGGAACATGTTCCGGAAGCGCGGAACATTTTCCGGAAGGACCGGAACATGTTCCGGTGTTTCGGAAGCACCGGAACATGTTCCGGAAGCGCCGGAACATGTTCCGGAAGGACCCGAACACGTTCCGGAAGCACCGGAACATGTTCCGGAAGCACCGGAACATGTTCCGGAAGCGCCGGAACATGTTCCGGAAGGACCGGAACATGTTCCGGAAGCGCCGGAACATGTTCCGGAAGGACCGGAACATGTTCCGGAAGGACCGGAACATGTTCCGGAAGCGCCGGAACATGTTCCGGAAGCACCAGAACATGTTCCGGAAGGACCGGAACATGTTCCGGAAGGACCGGAACATGTTCCGGAAGCACCGGAACATGTTTCGGAAGCACCGGAACATGTTCCGGAAGCGCCGGAACATGTTCCCGAAGCACCGGAACATGTTCCGGAAGCGCCGGAACATGTTCCGGAAGCGCCGGAACATGTTCCGGAAGCGCCGGAACATGTTCCGCAAGCACCGCAACATGTTCCGCAAGCACCGCAACATGTTCCGGAAGGACCGGAACATGTTCCGAAAGCGCCGGAACATGTTCCGGAGGCGCCGGAACATGTTCCGGAAGGACCGGTTCCGGAAGGACCGGAACATGTTCCGGAAGGACCGGAACATGTTCCGGAAGCACCGGAACATGTTCCGGAGGCACCGGAACATGTTCCGGAAGCGCCGGAACATGTTCCGGAATCGCCGGAACACGTTCCCGAGGCACCGGAACATGTTCCGGAAGGACCAGAACATGTTCCAGAAGCATGTTCCGGAAGGACCGGAACATGTTCCGGAAGGACCAGAACATGTTCCAGAAGCATGTTCCGGAAGGACCGGAACATGTTCCGGAAGGACCGGAACATGTTCCGGAAGCGCCGGAACATGTTCCTGAAGCGCCGGAACATGTTCCGGAAGCGCCGGAACATGTTCCCGAAGGACCGGAACATGTTCCGGTGTTCCGGAAGCACCGGAACATGTTCCGGAAGGACGTGAACCTGTTCCGGAAGCGCCGGAACATTTTCCGGAAGGACCGGAACATGTTCCGGTGTTCCGGAAGCACCGGAACATGTTCCGGAAGCGCCGAAACATGTTCCGGAAGGACCCGAACATGTTCCGGAAGCACCGGAACATGTTCCGGAAGCACCGGAACATGTTCCGGAAGCGCCGGAACATGTTCCGGAAGCGCCGGAACATGTTTCGGAAGGACCGGAACATGTCCCGGAAGCGCCGGAACATGTTCCGGAAGCACCGGAACATGTTCCGGAGGCACCGGAACATGTTCCGGAAGCGCCGGAACATGTTCCGGAATCGCCGGAACATGTTCCTCAAGCACCGGAACATGTTCCGGAAGCGCCGGAACATGTTCCGGAAGCACCGGAACATGTTCCGGAAGCGCCGGAACATGTTCCGGAAGGACCCGAACATGTTCCGAAAGGACCCGAACATGTTCCGGAAGCACCGGAACATGTTCTGGAAGCACCGGAACATGTTCCGGAAGGACCGGAACATGTTCCGGAAGCACCGGAACATGTTCCGGAAGCACCGGAACATTTTCCGGAAGCACCGGAACATTTTCCGGAAGGACCGGAACATGTTCCGGTGTTTCGGAAGCACCGGAACATGTTCCGGAAGCGCCGGAACATGTTCCGGAAGGACCCGAACACGTTCCGGAAGCACCGGAACATGTTCCGGAAGCACCGGAACATGTTCCGGAAGCGCCGGAACATGTTCCGGAAGGACCGGAACATGTTCCGGAAGCGCCGGAACATGTTCCGGAAGGACCGGAACATGTTCCGGAAGGACCGGAACATGTTCCGGAAGCGCCGGAACATGTTCCGGAAGCACCAGAACATGTTCCGGAAGGACCGGAACATGTTCCGGAAGGACCGGAACATGTTCCGGAAGCACCGGAACATGTTTCGGAAGCACCGGAACATGTTCCGGAAGCGCCGGAACATGTTCCCGAAGCACCGGAACATGTTCCGGAAGCGCCGGAACATGTTCCGGAAGCGCCGGAACATGTTCCGGAAGCGCCGGAACATGTTCCGCAAGCACCGCAACATGTTCCGCAAGCACCGCAACATGTTCCGGAAGGACCGGAACATGTTCCGAAAGCGCCGGAACATGTTCCGGAGGCGCCGGAACATGTTCCGGAAGGACCGGTTCCGGAAGGACCGGAACATGTTCCGGAAGGACCGGAACATGTTCCGGAAGCACCGGAACATGTTCCGGAGGCACCGGAACATGTTCCGGAAGCACCGGAACATGTTCCGGAATCGCCGGAACATGTTCCGGAAGCGCCGGAACATGTTTCGGAAGGACCGGAACATGTCCCGGAAGCGCCGGAACATGTTCCGGAAGCACCGGAACATGTTCCGGAGGCACCGGAACATGTTCCGGAAGCGCCGGAACATGTTCCGGAATCGCCGGAACATGTTCCTCAAGCACCGGAACATGTTCCGGAAGCGCCGGAACATGTTCCGGAAGCACCGGAACATGTTCCGGAAGCGCCGGAACATGTTCCGCAAGCACCGCAACATGTTCCGCAAGCACCGCAACATGTTCCGGAAGGACCGGAACATGTTCCGAAAGCGCCGGAACATGTTCCGGAGGCGCCGGAACATGTTCCGGAAGGACCGGTTCCGGAAGGACCGGAACATGTTCCGGAAGGACCGGAACATGTTCCGGAAGGACCCGAACATGTTCCGGAAGCACCGGAACATGTTCCGGAAGCACCGGAACATGTTCCGGAAGCGCCGGAACATGTTCCGGAAGCGCCGGAACATGTTTCGGAAGGACCGGAACATGTCCCGGAAGCGCCGGAACATGTTCCGGAAGCACCGGAACATGTTCCGGAGGCACCGGAACATGTTCCGGAAGCGCCGGAACATGTTCCGGAATCGCCGGAACATGTTCCTCAAGCACCGGAACATGTTCCGGAAGCGCCGGAACATGTTCCGGAAGCACCGGAACATGTTCCGGAAGCGCCGGAACATGTTCCGGAAGGACCCGAACATGTTCCGAAAGGACCCGAACATGTTCCGGAAGCACCGGAACATGTTCTGGAAGCACCGGAACATGTTCCGGAAGGACCGGAACATGTTCCGGAAGCACCGGAACATGTTCCGGAAGCACCGGAACATTTTCCGGAAGCACCGGAACATTTTCCGGAAGGACCGGAACATGTTCCGGTGTTTCGGAAGCACCGGAACATGTTCCGGAAGCGCCGGAATATGTTCCGGAAGGACCCGAACACGTTCCGGAAGCACCGGAACATGTTCCGGAAGCACCGGAACATGTTCCGGAAGCGCCGGAACATGTTCCGGAAGGACCGGAACATGTTCCGGAAGCGCCGGAACATGTTCCGGAAGGACCGGAACATGTTCCGGAAGGACCGGAACATGTTCCGGAAGCGCCGGAACATAGTCCGGAAGCACCAGAACATGTTCCGGAAGGACCGGAACATGTTCCGGAAGGACCGGAACATGTTCCGGAAGCACCGGAACATGTTTCGGAAGCACCGGAACATGTTCCGGAAGCGCCGGAACATGTTCCCGAAGCACCGGAACATGTTCCGGAAGCGCCGGAACATGTTCCGGAAGCGCCGGAACATGTTCCGGAAGCGCCGTAACATGTTCCGCAAGCACCGCAACATGTTCCGGAAGGACCGGAACATGTTCCGAAAGCGCCGGAACATGTTCCGGAGGCGCCGGAACATGTTCCGGAAGGACCGGTTCCGGAAGGACCGGAACATGTTCCGGAAGGACCGGAACATGTTCCGGAAGCACCGGAACATGTTCCGGAGGCACCGGAACATGTTCCGGAAGCGCCGGAACATGTTCCGGAATCGCCGGAACACGTTCCCGAGGCACCGGAACATGTTCCGGAAGGACCAGAACATGTTCCAGAAGCATGTTCCGGAAGGACCGGAACATGTTCCGGAAGGACCAGAACATGTTCCAGAAGCATGTTCCGGAAGGACCGGAACATGTTCCGGAAGGACCGGAACATGTTCCGGAAGCGCCGGAACATGTTCCTGAAGCGCCGGAACATGTTCCGGAAGCGCCGGAACATGTTCCCGAAGGACCGGAACATGTTCCGGTGTTCCGGAAGCACCGGAACATGTTCCGGAAGGACGTGAACCTGTTCCGGAAGCGCCGGAACATTTTCCGGAAGGACCGGAACATGTTCCGGTGTTCCGGAAGCACCGGAACATGTTCCGGAAGCGCCGGAACATGTTCCGGAAGGACCCGAACATGTTCCGGAAGCACCGGAACATGTTCCGGAAGCACCGGAACATGTTCCGGAAGCGCCGGAACATGTTCCGGAAGCGCCGGAACATGTTTCGGAAGGACCGGAACATGTCCCGGAAGCGCCGGAACATGTTCCGGAAGCACCGGAACATGTTCCGGAGGCACCGGAACATGTTCCGGAAGCGCCGGAACATGTTCCGGAATCGCCGGAACATGTTCCTCAAGCACCGGAACATGTTCCGGAAGCGCCGGAACATGTTCCGGAAGCACCGGAACATGTTCCGGAAGCGCCGGAACATGTTCCGGAAGGACCCGAACATGTTCCGAAAGGACCCGAACATGTTCCGGAAGCACCGGAACATGTTCTGGAAGCACCGGAACATGTTCCGGAAGGACCGCAACATGTTCCGGAAGCACCGGAACATGTTCCGGAAGCACCGGAACATTTTCCGGAAGCACCGGAACATGTTCCGGAAGGACCGGAACATGTTTCGGAAGCGCCGGAACATGTTCCGGAAGGAAGCGCTGGAACATTTTCCGGAAGGAAGGACCGGAACATGTTCCGGAAGGACCGGAACATGTTCCGGAAGGACCGGAACATGTTCCGGAAGCGCCGGAACATGTTCCGGAAGCGCCGGAACATGTTCCGGAAGGAGCGGAACATGTTCCGGAAGCGCCGGAACATGTTCCGGTAGGAGCGGAACATGTTCCGGAAGGACCGGAACATGTTCCGGAGGGACCGGAACATGTTCCGGAAGCGCCGGAACATGTTCCGGAAGCACCGGAACATGTTCCGGAAGCACAGGAACATGTTCCGGAAGGACCCGAACATGTTCCGGAAGCACCGGAACATGTTCCGGAAGCGCCGGAACATGTTCCGGAAGCGCCGGAACATGTTCCGGAAGCGCCGGAACATGTTCCGGAAGCACCGCAACATGTTCCGGAAGGACCGGAACATGTTCCGAAAGCGCCGGAACACGTTCCGGAGGCGCCGGAACATGTTCCGGAAGGACCGGAACATGTTCCGGCAGGACCGGAACATGTTCCGGAGGCACCGGAACATGTTCCGGAAGCGCCGGAACATGTTCCAGAATCGCCGGAACATGTTCCCGAGGCACCGGAACATGTTCCGGAAGCGCCGGAACATGTTCCGGAAGGACCGGAACATGTTCCGGAAGGACCGGAACATGTTCCGGTGTTCCGGAATTACCGGAACATGTTCCGGAAGCGCCGGAACATGTTCCGGAAGGCCGGAACATGTTCTGGTCCTTCCGGAACATGTTCCGGAAGCACCGGAACATGTTCCTGAAGCACCGGAACATGTTCCGGAAGCACCGGAACATGTTCCGGAAGCACCGGAACATGTTCCGGAAGCACCGGAACATGTTCCGGAAGCACCGGAACATGTTCCGGAAGCGCCGGAACATGTTCCGGAAGCTCCGGAACATGTTCCGGAAGCGCCGGAACATGTTCCGGAAGCACCGCAACATGTTCCGGAAGGACCGGAACATGTTCCGAAAGCGCCGGAACACGTTCCGGAGGCGCCGGAACATGTTCCGGAAGGACCGGTTCCGGAAGGACCGGAACATGTTCCGGCAGGACCGGAACATGTTCCGGAGGCACCGGAACATGTTCCGGAAGCGCCGGAACATGTTCCAGAATCGCCGGAACATGTTCCCGAGGCACCGGAACATGTTCCGGAAGCGCCGGAACATGTTCCGGAAGGACCAGAACATGTTCCGGAAGGACCGGAACATGTTCCGGAAGGACCGGAACATGTTCCGGTGTTCCGGAATTACCGGAACATGTTCCGGAAGCGCCGGAACATGTTCCGGAAGGCCGGAACATGTTCTGGTCCTTCCGGAACATGTTCCGGAAGCACCGGAACATGTTCCTGAAGCACCGGAACATGTTCCGGAAGGACCGGAACATGTTCCGGAAGCGCCGGAACATGTTCCGGAAGCACCGGAACATGTTCCGGAAGCACCGGAACATGTTCCGGAAGGACCGGAACATGTTCCGGAAGGACCGGAACATGTTCCGGAAGCGCCGGAACATTTTCCGGAAGGACCGGAACATGCTCCGGTGTTCCGGAAGCTTCGGAACATGTTCCGGAAGCGCTGGAACATGTTCCGGAAGGACCCGAACATGTTCCGGAAGCACCGGAACATGTTTCGGAAGCACCGGAACATGTTCCGGAAGCACCGGAACATGTTCCGGAAGCGCCGGAACATGTTCCTGAAGCGCCGGAACATGTTCCGGAAGGACCGAAACATGTTCCGGAAGCACCGGAACATGTTCCGGAGGCACCGGAACATGTTCCGGAGGCGCCGGAACATGTTCCGGAATCGCCGGAACATGTTCCCGAGGCACCGGAACATGTTCCGGAAGCGCCGGAACATGTTCCGGAAGGACCAGAACATGTTCCGGAAGCACCGGAACATGTTCCGGAAGCACCGGAACATGTTCCCGAAGGACCGGAACATGTTCCGGAAGGACCGGAACATGTTCCGGAAGCGCCGGAACATTTTCCGGAAGGACCGGAACATGTTCCGGTGTTTCGGAAGCACCGGAACATGTTCCGGAAGCGCCGGAACATGTTCCGGAAGGACCCGAACACGTTCCGGAAGCACCGGAACATGTTCCGGAAGCACCGGAACATGTTCCGGAAGCGCCGGAACATGTTCCGGAATGACCGGAACATGTTCCGGAAGCGCCGGAACATGTTCCGGAAGGACCGGAACATGTTCCGGAAGGACCGGAACATGTTCCGGAAGCGCCGGAACATGTTCCGGAAGCGCCGGAACATGTTCCGGAAGGACCGGAACATGTTCCGGAAGGACCGGAACATGTTCCGGAAGGACCGGAACATGTTCCGCAAGCACCGCAACATGTTCCGCAAGCACCGCAACATGTTCCGGAAGGACCGGAACATGTTCCGAAAGCGCCGGAACATGTTCCGGAGGCGCCGGAACATGTTCCGGAAGGACCGGTTCCGGAAGGACCGGAACATGTTCCGGAAGTACCGGAACATGTTCCGGAAGCACCGGAACATGTTCCGGAGGCACCGGAACATGTTCCGGAAGCGCCGGAACATGTTCCGGAATCGCCGGAACACGTTCCCGAGGCACCGGAACATGTTCCGGAAGGACCAGAACATGTTCCAGAAGCATGTTCCGGAAGGACCGGAACATGTTCCGGAAGGACCAGAACATGTTCCAGAAGCATGTTCCGGAAGGACCGGAACATGTTCCGGAAGGACCAGAACATGTTCCGGTGTTCCGGAAGCACCGGAACATGTTCCGGAAGCGCCGCAACATGTTCCTGAAGCGCCGGAACATGTTCCGGAAGGACCGAAACATGTTCCGGAAGCACCGGAACATGTTCCGGAAGGACGTGAACATGTTCCGGAGGCACCGGAACATGTTCCGGAAGCGCCGGAACATGTTCCGGAAGCGCCGGAACATGTTCCGGAAGCACCGGAACATGTTCCGGAAGGACCGGAACATGTTCCGGAAGGACCGGAACATGTTCCGGAAGCGCCGGAACATTTTCCCGAAGGACCGGAACATGTTCCGGTGTTCCGGAAGCACCGGAACATGTTCCGGAAGCGCCGGAACATGTTCCGGAAGGACCCGAACATGTTCCGGAAGCACCGGAACATGTTCCGGAAGCACCGGAACATGTTCCGGAAGCGCCGGAACATGTTCCGGAAGCGCCGGAACATGTTCCGGAAGCACCGGAACATGTTCCGGAAGCGCCGGAACATGTTCCGGAAGCACCGGAACATGTTCCGGAGGCACCGGAACATGTTCCGGAGGCGCCAGAACATGTTCCGGAATCGCCGGGACATGTTCCCGAGGCGCCGGAACATGTTCCGGAAGCGCCGGAACATGTTCCGGAAGCACCGGAACATGTTCCGGAAGGACCGGAACATGTTCCGTAAGGACCGGAACATGTTCCGGAAGGACCGGAACATGTTCCGGAAGCGCCGGAACATGTTCCGGAAGCACCGGAACATGTTCCGGAAGCACCGGAACATGTTCCGGAAGGACCGGAACATGTTCCGGAAGCACCGGAACATGTTCCGATGCTTGCGGAACATGTTCCGAAAGCACCGGAACATGTTCCGGAAGCACCGGAACATGTTCCGGAAGCACCGGAACATGTTCCGGAAGCGCCGGAACATGTTCCGGAAGGAAGCGCCGGAACATTTTCCGGAAGGACCGGAACATGTTCCGGAAGCGCCGGAACATGTTCCGGAAGCGCCGGAACATGTTCCGGAAGCACCGGAACATGTTCCGGAAGCACCGGAACATGTTCGGGAGGCACCGGAACATGTTCCGGAAGCGCCGGAACATGTTCCGGAATCCCCGGAACATGTTCCTAAAGCACCGGAACATGTTCCGGAAGCGCCGGAACATGTTCCGGAAGCACCGGAACATGTTCTGGAAGCACCGGAACATGTTCCGGAAGCACCGGAACATGTTCCGGAAGCACCGGAACATGTTCCGGAGGCACCGGAACATGTTCCGGAAGCGCCGGAACATGTTCCGGAATCGCCGGAACATGTTCCTGAAGCACCGGAACATGTTCCGGAAGCGCCGGAACATGTTCCGGAAGCGCCGGAACGTGTTCCGGAAGCACCGGAACATGTTCCGGAAGCACCGGAACATGTTCCGGAGGCACCGGAACATGTTCCGGAAGCGCCGGAACATGTTCCGGAATCGCCGGAACATGTTCCTGAAGCACCGGAACATGTTCCGGAAGCGCCGGAACATGTTCCGGAAGCACCGGAACATGTTCCGGAACCGCCGGAACATGTTCCGGAAGCGCCGGAACATGTTCCGGAAGCACCGGAACATGTTCCGGAAGCACCGGAACATGTTCCGGAGGCACCGGAACATGTTCCGGAAGCGCCGGAACATGTTCCGGAATCGCCGGAACATGTTCCTGAAGCACCGGAACATGTTCCGGAAGCGCCGGAACATGTTCCGGAAGCACCGGAACATGTTCCGGAAGCGCCGGAACATGTTCCGGAAGCGCCGGAACATGTTCCGGAAGCACCGGAACATGTTCCGGAAGCACCGGAACATGTTCGGGAGGCACCGGAAAATGTCCCGGAAGCGCCGGAACATGTTCCGGAATCGCCGGAACGTGTTCCTAAAGCACCGGAACATGTTCCGGAAGCGCCGGAACATGTTCCGGAAGCACCGGAACATGTTCCGGAAGCGCCGGAACATGTTCCGGAAGCGCCGGAACATGTTCCGGAAGCACCGGAACATGTTCCGGAGGCACCGGAACATGTTCCGGAAGCGCCGGAACATGTTCCGGAATCGCCGGAACATGTTCCTGAAGCACCGGAACATGTTCCGGAAGCGCCGGAACATGTTCCGGAAGCACCGGAACATGTTCCGGAAGCGCCGGAACATGTTCCGGAAGGACCCGAACATGTTCCGAAAGGACCCGAACATGTTCCGGAAGGACCGGAACATGTTCCGGAAGCACCGGAACATGTTCCTGAAGCACCGGAACATGTTCCGGAAGCGCCGGAACATGTTCCGGAAGCGCCGGAACATGTTCCGGAAGCACCGGAACATGTTCCGGAAGCACCGGAACATGTTCCGGAAGCACCGGAACATGTACCGGAAGGACCGGAACATGTTCCGGAAGGACCCGAACATGTTCCGAAAGGACCCGAACATGTTCCGGAAGCACCGGAACATGTTCCGGAAGCGCCGGAACATGTTCCGGAAGCACCGGAACATGTTCCGGAAGGACCGGAACATGTTCCGGAAGCGCCGGAACATGTTCCGGAATCGCCGGAACATGTTCCTGAAGCACCGGAACATGTTCCGGAAGCGCCGGAACATGTTCCGGAAGCACCGGAACATGTTCCGGAAGCGCCGGAACATGTTCCGGAAGGACCCGAACATGTTCCGAAAGGACCCGAACATGTCCCGGAAGCACCGGAACATGTTCCGGAAGGACCAGAACATGTTCCGGAAGCGCCGGAACATGTTCCGGCAGGACCCGAACGTGTTCCGGAAGCACCGGAACATGTTCCGGAAGCACCGGAACATTCTCCTGAAGCACCGGAACATGTTCCGGAAGCGCCGGAACATGTTCCGGAAGCGCCGGAACATGTTCCGGAAACACCGGAACATGTTCCAAAAGCACCGGAACATGTTCCGGAAGGACCGGAACATGTTCCGGAAGCGCCGGAACATGTTCCGGAAGCACCGGAACATGTTCCGCAAGCACCGCAACATGTTCCGGAAGGACCGGAACATGTTCCGAAAGCGCCGGAACATGTTCTTGAAGCGCCGGAACATGTTCCGGAAGCACCGGAACATGTTCCGGAAGGACCGGAACATGTTCCGGAGGCACCGGAACATGTTCCGGAAGCGCCGGAACATGTTCCGGAATCGCCGGAACATGTTCCGAAGGCACCGGAACATGTTCCGGAAGCGCCGGAACATGTTCCGGAAGCACCGGAACATGTTCCGGAAGGACCGGAACATGTTCCGGAAGGACCGGAACATGTTCCGGAAGCACCGGAACATGTTCCGGAAGCACCGGAACATGTTCCGGAAGCACCGGAACATGTTCCGGAAGCGCCGGAACATGTTCCGGAAGTACCGGAACATGTTCCGGAAGCACCGGAACATGCCGGAACATGTTCCGGAAGCACCGGAACATGTTCCGGAAGGACCGGAACATGTTCCGGAAGGACCGGAACATGTTCCGGAAGCGCCGGAACATGTTCCGGAAGGACCGGAACATGTTCCGGAAGCACCGGAACATGTTCCGGAAGCACCGGAACATGTTCCGGAAGCGCCGGAACATGTTCCGGAAGCGCCGGAACATGTTCCGGAAGCACCGGAACATGTTCCGGAAGCACCGGAACATGTTCCGGAAGCCCCGGAACACGTTCCGGAAGCACCGGAACATGTTCCGGAAGCGCCGGAACATGTTCGGGAAGGACCGGGACATGTTCCGGAAGGACCGGAACATGTTCCGGAAGCACCGGAACATGTTCCAGAGGCGCCGGAACATGTTCCGGAAGCGCCGGAACATGTTCCGGAAGGACCGGAACATATTCCGGAAGTGCCGGAACATGTTCCGGAAGGACCGGAACATGTTCCGGAAGGACCGGAACATGTTCCGGAAGGACCGGAACATGTTCCGGAAGCAGCGGAACATGTTCCGGAAGCGCCGGAACATGTTCCGGAAGCACCGCAACATGTTCCGCAAGGACCGGAACATGTTCCGGAAGCATCGGAACATGTTCCGGAAGGACCAGAACATGTTCCGGAAGCGCCGGCACATGTTTCGGAAGGACCGGAACATGTTCCGGAAGCACCGGAACATGTTCCGGAAGCACCGGAACATGTTCCTGAAGCACCGGAACATGTTCCGGAAGCGCCGGAACATGTTCCGGAAGCGCCGGAACATGTTCCGGAAGCACCGGAACATGTTCCGGAAGCACCGGAACATGTTCCGGAAGGACCGGAACATGTTCCGGAAGCACCGGAACATGTACCGGAAGGACCGGAACATGTTCCGGAAGGACCCGAACATGTTCCGAAAGGACCCGAACATGTTCCGGAAGCACCGGAACATGTTCCGGAAGCGCCGGAACATGTTCCGGAATCACCGGAACATGTTCCGGAAGGACCGGAACATGTTCCGGAAGCGCCGGAACATGTTCCGGAAGCACCGGAACATGTTCCGGAATCGCCGGAACATGTTCCTGAAGCACCGGAACATGTTCCGGAAGCGCCGGAAAATGTTCCGGAAGCACCGGAACATGTTCCGGAAGCGCCGGAACATGTTCCGGAAGGACCCGAACATGTTCCGAAAGGACCCGACCATGTTCCGGAAGCACCGGAACATGTTCCGGAAGGACCAGAACATGTTCCGGAAGCGCCGGAACATGTTCCGGCAGGACCGGAACATGTTCCGGAAGCACCGGAACATGTTCCGGAAGCACCGGAACATTCTCCTGAAGCACCGGAACATGTTCCGGAAGCGCCGGAACATGATCCGGAAGCGCCGGAACATGTTCCGGAAGCACCGGAACATGTTCCAAAAGCACCGGAACATGTTCCGGAAGGACCGGAACATGTTCCGGAAGCACCGGAACATGTTCCGGAAGGAAGGACCGGAACATGTTCCGGAAGGAAGGACCGGAACATGTTCCGGAAGGACCGGAACATGTTCCGGAAGGACCGTAACATGTTCCGGAAGCACCGGAACATGTTCCGGAAGGAAGCGCCGGAACATTTTCCGGAAGGAAGGACCGGAACATGTTCCGGAAGGACCGGAACATGTTCCGGAAGGACCGTAACATGTTCCGGAAGCACCGGAACACGTTCCGGAAGCACCGGAACATGTTCCGCAAGCACCGCAACATGTTCCGGAAGGACCGGAACATGTTCCGAAAGCGCCGGAACATGTTCCTGAAGCGCCGGAACATGTTCCGGAAGCACCGGAACATGTTCCGGAAGGACCGGAACATGTTCCGGAGGCACCGGAACATGTTCCGGAAGGACCGGAACATGTTCCGGAAGCGCAGGAACATGTTCCGGAAGCGCCGGAACACGTTCCGGAAGGACCGGAACATGTTCCGGAAGCACCGGAACACGTTCCGGAAGCACCGGAACATGTTCCGGAAGCGCCGGAACATGTTCGGGATGGACCGGGACATGTTCCGGAAGGACCGGAACATTTTCCGGAAGCACCGGAACATGTTCCAGAGGCGCCGGAACATGTTCCGGAAGCGCCGGAACATGTTCCGGAAGGACCGGAGCATGTTCCGGAAGCACCGGAACATGTTCCGGAAGCACCGGAACATGTTCCGGAAGTGCCGGAACATGTTCCGGAAGGACCGGAACATGTTCCGGAAGGACCGGAACATGTTCCGGAAGGACCGGAACATGTTCCGGAAGCAGCGGAACATGTTCCGGAAGCGCCGGAACATGTTCCGGAAGCACCGGAACATGTTCCGCAAGGACCGGAACATGTTCCGGAAGCACCGGAACATGTTCCGGAAGGACCAGAACATGTTCCGGAAGCGCCGGAACATGTTTCGGAAGGACCGGAACATGTTCCGGAAGCACCGGAACATGTTCCTGAAGCACCGGAACACGTTCCGGAAGCGCCGGAACATGTTCCGGAAGCGCCGGAACATGTTCCGGAAGCACCGGAACATGTTCCGGAAGGACCCGAACATGTTCCGAAAGGACCCGAACATGTTCCGGAAGCACCGGAACATGTTCCGGAAGCGCCGGAACATGTTCCGGAAGCACCGGAACATGTTCCGGAAGGACCAGAACATGTTCCGGAAGCGCCGGAACATGTTCCGGAATCGCCGGAACATGTTCGTGAAGCACCGGAACTTGTTCCGGAAGCGCCGGAACATGTTCCGGAAGGACCCGAACATGTTCCGAAAGGACCCGAACATGTTCCGGAAGCACCGGAACATGTTCCGGAAGCGCCGGAACATGTTCCGGAAGCACCGGAACATGTTCCGGAAGGACCAGAACATGTTCCGGAAGCGCCGGAACATGTTCCGGAATCGCCGGAACATGTTCGTGAAGCACCGGAACTTGTTCCGGAAGCGCCGGAACATGTTCCGGAAGGACCCGAACATGTTCCGAAAGCGCCGGAACATGTTCCGGAAGCACCGGAACATGTTCCGGAAGGACCCGAACATGTTCCGAAAGGACCCGAACATGTTCCGGAAGCACCGGAACATGTTCCGGAAGCGCCGGAACATGTTCCGGAAGCACCGGAACATGTTCCGGAAGGACCAGAACATGTTCCGGAAGCGCCGGAACATGTTCCGGAATCGCCGGAACATGTTCGTGAAGCACCGGAACTTGTTCCGGAAGCGCCGGAACATGTTCCGGAAGGACCCGAACATGTTCCGAAAGGACCCGAACATGTTCCGGAAGCACCGGAACATGTTTCGGAAGGACCGGAACATGTTCCGGAAGCACCGGAACATGTTCCGGAAGCACCGGAACATTCTCCTGAAGCACTGGAACATGTTCTGGAAGCGCCGGAACATGTTCCGGAAGTGCCGGAACATGTTCCGGAAGCACCGGAACATGTTCCAAAAGCACCGGAACATGTTCCGGAAGGACCGGAACATGTTCCGGAAGCGCCGGAACATGTTCCGGAAGCACCGGAACATGTTCCGGAAGCACCGGAACATGTTCCGCAAGCACCGCAACATGTTCCGGAAGGACCGGAACATGTTCCGAAAGCGCCGGAACATGTTCCTGAAGCGCCGGAACATGTTCCGGAAGCACCGGAACATGTTCCGGAATCGCCGGAACATGTTCCGGAGGCACCGGAACATGTTCCGGAAGCGCCGGAACATGTTCCGGAAGGACCAGAACATGTTCCGGAAGCACCGGAACATGTTCCGGAAGGACCGGAACATGTTCCGGAAGGACCGGAACATGTTCCGGAAGCACCGGAACATGTTCCGGAAGCACCTGAACATGCCGGAACATGTTCCGGAAGCACCGGAACATGTTCCGGAAGCGCCGGAACATGTTCCGGAAGGACCGGAACATGTTCCGGAAGGACCGGAACATGTTCCGGAAGGACCGGAACATGCTCCGGAAGCGCAGGAACATGTTCCGGAAGCGCCGGAACACGTTCCGGAAGGACCGGAACATGTTCCGGAAGCACCGGAACATGTTCCGGAAGCACCGGAACATGTTCCGGAAGCACCGGAACATGTTCCGGAAGCACCGGAACATGTTCCAAAAGCGCCGGAACATGTTCCGGAAGCACCGGAACATGTTCCGGAAGCACCGGAACATGTTCGGGAAGGACCGGGACATGTTCGGGAAGGACCGGGACATGTTCCGGAAGCGCCGGAACATGTTCCGGAAGCACCGGAACATGTTCCAAAAGCACCGGAACATGTTCCGGAAGGACCGGAACATGTTCCGGAAGCACCGGAACATGTTCCGGAAGGAAGGACCGGAACATGTTCCGGAAGGAAGGACCGGAACATGTTCCGGAAGGACCGGAACATGTTCCGGAAGGACCGTAACATGTTCCGGAAGCACCGGAACATGTTCCGGAAGGAAGCGCCGGAACATTTTCCGGAAGGAAGGACCGGAACATGTTCCGGAAGGACCGGAACATGTTCCGGAAGGACCGTAACATGTTCCGGAAGCACCGGAACATGTTCCGGAAGCACCGGAACATGTTCCGCAAGCACCGCAACATGTTCCGGAAGGACCGGAACATGTTCCGAAAGCGCCGGAACATGTTCCTGAAGCGCCGGAACATGTTCCGGAAGCACCGGAACATGTTCCGGAAGGACCGGAACATGTTCCGGAGGCACCGGAACATGTTCCGGAAGGACCGGAACATGTTCCGGAAGCGCAGGAACATGTTCCGGAAGCGCCGGAACACGTTCCGGAAGGACCGGAACATGTTCCGGAAGCACCGGAACACGTTCCGGAAGCACCGGAACATGTTCCGGAAGCGCCGGAACATGTTCGGGAAGGACCGGGACATGTTCCGGAAGGACCGGAACATTTTCCGGAAGCGCCGGAACATGTTCCAGAGGCGCCGGAACATGTTCCGGAAGCGCCGGAACATGTTCCGGAAGGACCGGAGCATGTTCCGGAAGCACCGGAACATGTTCCGGAAGCACCGGAACATGTTCCGGAAGTGCCGGAACATGTTCCGGAAGGACCGGAACATGTTCCGGAAGGACCGGAACATGTTCCGGAAGGACCGGAACATGTTCCGGAAGCAGCGGAACATGTTCCGGAAGCGCCGGAACATGTTCCGGAAGCACCGGAACATGTTCCGCAAGGACCGGAACATGTTCCGGAAGCACCGGAACATGTTCCGGAAGGACCAGAACATGTTCCGGAAGCGCCGGAACATGTTTCGGAAGGACCGGAACATGTTCCGGAAGCACCGGAACATGTTCCTGAAGCACCGGAACACGTTCCGGAAGCGCCGGAACATGTTCCGGAAGCGCCGGAACATGTTCCGGAAGCACCGGAACATGTTCCGGAAGGACCCGAACATGTTCCGAAAGGACCCGAACATGTTCCGGAAGCACCGGAACATGTTCCGGAAGCGCCGGAACATGTTCCGGAAGCACCGGAACATGTTCCGGAAGGACCAGAACATGTTCCGGAAGCGCCGGAACATGTTCCGGAATCGCCGGAACATGTTCGTGAAGCACCGGAACTTGTTCCGGAAGCGCCGGAACATGTTCCGGAAGGACCCGAACATGTTCCGAAAGGACCCGAACATGTTCCGGAAGCACCGGAACATGTTTCGGAAGGACCGGAACATGTTCCGGAAGCACCGGAACATGTTCCGGAAGCACCGGAACATTCTCCTGAAGCACTGGAACATGTTCTGGAAGCGCCGGAACATGTTCCGGAAGTGCCGGAACATGTTCCGGAAGCACCGGAACATGTTCCAAAAGCACCGGAACATGTTCCGGAAGGACCGGAACATGTTCCGGAAGCGCCGGAACATGTTCTGGAAGCACCGGAACATGTTCCGGAAGCACCGGAACATGTTCCGCAAGCACCGCAACATGTTCCGGAAGGACCGGAACATGTTCCGAAAGCGCCGGAACATGTTCCTGAAGCGCCGGAACATGTTCCGGAAGCACCGGAACATGTTCCGGAAGGACCGGAACATGTTCCGGAGGCACCGGAACATGTTCCGGAAGCGCCGGAACATGTTCCGGAATCGCCGGAACATGTTCCGGAGGCACCGGAACATGTTCCGGAAGCGCCGGAACATGTTCCGGAAGGACCAGAACATGTTCCGGAAGCACCGGAACATGTTCCGGAAGGACCGGAACATGTTCCGGAAGGACCGGAACATGTTCCGGAAGCACCGGAACATGTTCCGGAAGCACCTGAACATGCCGGAACATGTTCCGGAAGCACCGGAACATGTTCCGGAAGCGCCGGAACATGTTCCGGAAGGACCGGAACATGTTCCGGAAGGACCGGAACATGTTCCGGAAGGACCGGAACATGCTCCGGAAGCGCAGGAACATGTTCCGGAAGCGCCGGAACACGTTCCGGAAGGACCGGAACATGTTCCGGAAGGACCGGAACATGTTCCGGAAGCACCGGAACATGTTCCGGAAGCACCGGAACATGTTCCGGAAGCGCCGGAACATGTTCCGGAAGCACCGGAACATGTTCCGGAAGCACCGGAACATGTTCGGGAAGGACCGGGACATGTTCGGGAAGGACCGGGACATGTTCCGGAAGCACCGGAACATGTTCCGGAGGCGCCGGAACATGTTCCGGAAGCGCCGGAACATGTTCCGGAAGGACCGGAACGTGTTCCGGAAGGACCGGAACGTGTTCCGGAAGCGCCGGAACATGTTCCGGAAGCACCGGAACATGTTCCGGAAGCACCGGAACATGTACCGGAAGCACCGGAACATGTTCCGGAAGGACCCGAACATGTTCCGAAAGGACCCGAACATGTTCCGGAAGCACCGGAACATGTTCCGGAAGGACCCGAACATGTTCCGAAAGGACCCGAACATGTTCCGGAAGCACCGGAACATGTTCCGGAAGCCCCGGAACATGTTCCGGAAGCACCGGAACATGTTCCGGAAGGACCAGAACATGTTCCGGAAGCGCCGAAACATGTTCCGGAATCGCCGGAACATGTTCCTGAAGCACCGGAACATGTTCCGGAAGCGCCGGAAAATGTTCCGGAAGCACCGGAACATGTTCCGGAAGCGCCGGAACATGTTCCGGAAGGACCCGAACATGTTCCGAAAGGACCCGACCATGTTCCGGAAGCACCGGAACATGTTCCGGAAGGACCAGAACATGTTCCGGAAGCGCCGGAACATGTTCCGGCAGGACCGGAACATGTTCCGGAAGCACCGGAACATGTTCCGGAAGCACCGGAACATTCTCCTGAAGCACCGGAACATGTTCCGGAAGCGCCGGAACATGATCTGGAAGCGCCGGAACATGTTCCGGAAGCACCGGAACATGTTCCAAAAGCACCGGAACATGTTCCTGAAGGGCCGGAACATGTTCCGGAAGCACCGGAACATGTTCCGGAAGGAAGGACCGGAACATGTTCCGGAAGGAAGGACCGGAACATGTTCCGGAAGGACCGGAACATGTTCCGGAAGGACCGTAACATGTTCCGGAAGCACCGGAACATGTTCCGGAAGGAAGCGCCGGAACATTTTCCGGAAGGAAGGACCGGAACATGTTCCGGAAGGACCGGAACATGTTCCGGAAGGACCGTAACATGTTCCGGAAGCACCGGAACATGTTCCGGAAGCACCGGAACATGTTCCGCAAGCACCGCAACATGTTCCGGAAGGACCGGAACATGTTCCGAAAGCGCCGGAACATGTTCCTGAAGCGCCGGAACATGTTCCGGAAGCACCGGAACATGTTCCGGAAGGACCGGAACATGTTCCGGAGGCACCGGAACATGTTCCGGAAGGACCGGAACATGTTCCGGAAGCGCAGGAACATGTTCCGGAAGCGCCGGAACACGTTCCGGAAGGACCGGAACATGTTTCGGAAGCACCGGAACACGTTCCGGAAGCACCGGAACATGTTCCGGAAGCGCCGGAACATGTTCGGGAAGGACCGAGACATGTTCCGGAAGGACCGGAACATGTTCCGGAAGGACCGGAACATGTTCCGGAAGGACCGGAACATGTTCCGGAAGCAGCGGAACATGTTCCGGAAGCGCCGGAACATGTTCCGGAAGCACCGGAACATGTTCCGCAAGGACCGGAACATGTTCCGGAAGCACCGGAACATGTTCCGGAAGGACCAGAACATGTTCCGGAAGCGCCGGAACATGTTTCGGAAGGACCGGAACATGTTCCGGAAGCACCGGAACATGTTCCTGAAGCACCGGAACACGTTCCGGAAGCGCCGGAACATGTTCCGGAAGCGCCGGAACATGTTCCGGAAGCACCGGAACATGTTCCGGAAGCACCGGAACATGTTCCGGAAGCACCGGAACATGTACCGGAAGGACCGGAACATGTTCCGGAAGGACCCGAACATGTTCCGAAAGGACCCGAACATGTTCCGGAAGCACCGGAACATGTTCCGGAAGCGCCGGAACATGTTCCGGAAGCACCGGAACATGTTCCGGAAGGACCAGAACATGTTCCGGAAGCGCCGGAACATGTTCCGGAATCGCCGGAACATGTTCGTGAAGCACCGGAACTTGTTCCGGAAGCGCCGGAACATGTTCCGGAAGCACCGGAACATGTTCCGGAAGCGCCGGAACATGTTCCGGAAGGACCCGAACATGTTCCGAAAGGACCCGAACATGTTCCGGAAGCACCGGAACATGTTTCGGAAGGACCGGAACATGTTCCGGAAGCACCGGAACATGTTCCGGAAGCACCGGAACATTCTCCTAAAGCACCGGAACATGTTCTGGAAGCGCCGGAACATGTTCCGGAAGTGCCGGAACATGTTCCGGAAGCACCGGAACATGTTCCAAAAGCACCGGAACATGTTCCGGAAGGACCGGAACATGTTCCGGAAGCGCCGGAACATGTTCCGCAAGCACCGCAACATGTTCCGGAAGGACCGGAACATGTTCCGAAAGCGCCGGAACATGTTCCTGAAGCGCCGGAACATGTTCCGGAAGCACCGGAACATGTTCCGGAAGGACCGGAACATGTTCCGGAGGCACCGGAACATGTTCCGGAAGCGCCGGAACATGTTCCGGAATCGCCGGAACATGTTCCGGAGGCACCGGAACATGTTCCGGAAGCGCCGGAACATGTTCCGGAAGGACCGGAACATGTTCCGGAAGGACCGGAACATGTTCCGGAAGGACCGGAACATGTTCCTGAAGGACCGGAACATGTTCCGGAAGCGCCGGAACATGTTCCGGAAGCACCGGAACATGTTCCGGAAGCACCGGAACATGTTCCGGAAGCGCCGGAACATGTTCCGGAAGCACCGGAACATGTTCCGGAAGCACCGGAACATGCCGGAACATGTTCCGGAAGCACCGGAACATGTTCCGGAAGCACCGGAACATGTTCCGGAAGCGCCGGAACATGTTCCGGAAGGACCGGAACATGTTCCGGAAGGACCGGAACATGTTCCGGAAGGACCGGAACATGCTCCGGAACCGCAGGAACATGTTCCGGAAGCGCCGGAACACGTTCCGGAAGGACCGGAACATGTTCCGGAAGCACCGGAACATGTTCCAGAGGCGCCGGAACATGTTCCGGAAGCGCCGGAACACGTTCCGGAAGCACCGGAACATGTTCCGGAAGCGCCGGAACATGTTCGGGAAGGACCGGGACATGTTCCGGAAGGACGGGAACATGTTCCGGAAGCACCGGAACATGTTCCAGAGGCGCCGGAACATGTTCCGGAAGCGCCGGAACATGTTCCGGAAGGACCGGAACGTGTTCCGGAAGGACCGGAACATGTTCCGGAAGCGCCGGAACATGTTCCGGAAGGACCGGAACATGTTCTGGAAGCACCGGAACATGTTCCGGAAGCACCGGAACATGTTCCGGAAGTGCCGGAACATGTTCTGGAAGGACCGGAACATGTTCCGGAAGGACCGGAACATGTTCCGGAAGGACCGGAACATGTTCTGGAAGCGCCGGAACATGTTCCGGAAGCGCCGGAACATGTTCCGGAAGCACCGGAACATGTTCCGAAAGGACCGGAACATGTTCCTGAAGGACCGGAACATGTTCCGGAAGGACCGGAACATGTTCCGGAAGCGCCGGAACATGTTCCGGAAGCGCCGGAAAATGTTCCGGAAGCGCCGGAACATGTTCCGGAAGCACCGGAGCATGTTCCGGAAGCCCCGGATCATGTTCCGGAAGCCCCGGATCATGTTCCGGAAGCCCGGGAACATGTTCCGGAAGCACCGGAACATGTTCCGGAAGCGCCGGAACATGTTCCGGAAGCACCGGAACATGTTCCGGAAGCACCGGAACATGTTCCGGAAGCACCGGAACATGTTCCGGAAGCACCGGAACATGTTCCGGAAGCGCCGGAACATGTTCCGGAAGCGCCGGAACATGTTCCGGAAGGACCGGAACATGTTCCGGAAAGACCGCAACATGTTCCGGAAGGACCGGAACACGTTCCGGAAGCGCCGGAACATGTTCCGGAAGCCCCGGAAAATGTTCCAGAAGCCCCGGATCATGTTCCAGAAGCCCCGGATCATGTTCCATAAGCACCGGAACATGTTCCGGAAGCACCGGAACATGTTCCGGAAGCGCCGGAACATGTTCCGGTCCTTCCGGAACATGTTCCTGAAGCACCGGAACATGTTCCGGAAGCACCGGAACATGTTCCGGAAGCACCGGAACATGTTCCGGAAGGACCGGAACATGTTCCGGAAGGACCGGAACATGTTCCGGAAGCCCCGGAAAATGTTCCGGAAGCCCCGGATCATGTTCCGGAAGCCCCGGATCATGTTCCAGAACCCCCGGATCATGTTCCATAAGCACCGGAACATGTTCCGGAAGCACCGGAACATGTTCCGGAAGCGCCGGAACATGTTCCGGTCCTTCCGGAACATGTTCCGGAAGCACCGGAACACGTTCCGGAAGCACCGGAACATGTTCCGGAAGCGCCGGAACATGTTCCGGAAGGACCGGAACATGTTCCGGAAGCACCGGAACATGTTCCAGAGGCGCCGGAACATGTTCCGGAAGCGCCGGAACATGTTCCGGAAGCGCCGGAACATGTTCCGGAAGCACCGGAACATGTTCCGGAAGCACCGGAACATGTTCCGGAAGCACCGGAACATGTTCCGGAAGCACCAGAACATGTTCCGGAAGCCCCGGATCATGTTCCGGAAGCCCCGGATCATGTTCCGCAAGCACCGCAACATGTTCCGGAAGGACCGGAACATGTTCCGAAAGCGCCGGAACATGTTCCCGAAGCGCCGGAACATGTTCCGGAAGGACCGGAACATGTTCCGGAAACGCCGGAACATGTTCCGGAAGCGCCGGAACATGTTCCGGAAGCACCGGAACATGTTCCGGAAGCACCGGAACATGTTCGGAAGGACCGGAACATGTTCCGGAAGCACCGGAACATGTTCCGCAAGCACCGCAACATGTTCCTGAAGGACCGGAAGATGTTCCGAAAGCGCCGGAACATGTTCCTGAAGCGCCGGAACATGTTCCGGAAGCACCGGAACATGTTCCGGAGGCACCGGAACATGTTCCCGAGGCACCGGAACATGTTCCGGAAGCGCCGGAACATGTTCCGGAAGGACCAGAACGTGTTCCGGAAGCACCGGAACATGTTCCGGAAGGACCGGAACATGTTCCAAAGGCAGAGGAACATGTTCTGGAAGCACCGGAACATGTTCCGGGAGCACCGGAACATGTTCCGGAAGCACCGGAACATGTTCCGGAAGCGCCGGAATATGTTCCGGAAGCACCGGAACATGTTCCGGAAGCACCGGAACATGTTCCGGAAGCACCGGAACATGTTCCGGAAGGACCGGAACATGTTCCGGAAGCGCCGGAACATGTTCCGGAAGGACCGGAACATGTTCCGGAAGCACCGGAACATGTTCCGGAAGCGCCGGAACACGTTCCGGAAGCGCCGGAACACGTTCCGGAAGCGCCGGAACATGTTCCGGAAGCACCGGAACATGTTCCGGAGGCCCCGGAACATGTTCCGGAAGCCCCGGAACATGTTCCAGAAGCACCGGAACATGTTCCGGAAGCACCGGAACATGTTCCGGAAGCGCCGGAACATGTTCCGGAAGCGCCGGAACATGTTCCGGAAGCACCGGAACATGTTCCGGAAGCACCGGAACATGTTCCAGAGGCGCCGGAACATGTTCCGGAAGGACCGGAACATGTTCCGGAAGGACCGGAACATGTTCCGGAAGCACCGGAACATGTTCCGGAAGTGCCGGAACATGTTCCGGAAGCAGCGGAACATGTTCCGGAAGCGCCGGAACATGTTCCGGAAGCGCCGGAACACCTTCCGGAAGGACCGGGACATGTTCCGGAAGGACCGGAACATGTTCCGGAAGCACCGGAACATGTTCCGGAAGCACCGGAACATGTTCCGGAAGCAGCGGAACATGTTCCGGAAGCGCCGGAACATGTTCCGGAAGCGCCGGAACATGTTCCGGAAGGACCGGGACATGTTCCGGAAGGACCGGAACATGTTCCGGAAGCACCGGAACATGTTCCAGAGGCGCCGGAACATGTTCCGGAACGACCGGAACATGTTCCGGAAGCACCGGTACATGTTCTGGAAGCACCGGAACATGTTCCGGAAGGACCGGAACATGTTCCGGAAGGACCGGAACATGTTCCGGAAGCGCCGGAACACGTTCCGGAAGGACCGGAACATGTTCCGGAAGGACCGGAACATGTTCCGGAAGCGCTGGAACATGTTCCGGAAGCGCCGGAACACGTTCCGGAAGGACCGGAACATGTTCCGGAAGCGCCGGAACATGTTCCGGAAGGACCGGAACATGTTCCGGAAGGACCGGAACATGTTCCGGAAGCGCCGGAACATGTTCCGGAAGCGCCGGAACACGTTCCGGAAGGACCGGAACATGTTCCGGAAGCACCGGAACATGTTCCGGAAGCACCGGAAAATGTTCCTGAAGCCCCGGAACATGTTCCGGAAGCACCGGAACATGTTCCGGAAGCACCGGAACATGTTCCGGAAGCCCCGGAACATGTTCCGGAAGCACCGGAACATGTTCCGGAAGCACCGGAACATGTTCCGGAAGCACTGGAACATGTTCCGGAAGCACCGGAACATGTTCCGGAAGGACCGGGACATGTTCCGGAAGGACCGGAACATGTTCCGGAAGCACCGGAACATGTTCCAGAGGCGCCGGAACATGTTCCGGAAGGACCGGAACATGTTCCGGAAGCACCGGAACATGTTCCCGAAGCACCGGAACATGTTCCGGAAGTGCCGCAACATGTTCCGGAAGCACCGGAACATGTTCCGGAAGCGCCGGAACATGTTCCGGAAGCGCCGGAACATGTTCCGGAAGGACCGGAACATGTTCCGGAAGGACTGGAACATGTTCCGGAAGCCCCGGAACATGTTCCGGAAGCGCCGGAACATGTTCCGGAAGCCCCGGATCATGTTCCGGAAGGACCGGAACATGTTCCGGAAGCACCGGAACATGTTCCGGAAGCACCGGAACATGTTCCGGAAGGACCGGAACATGTTCTGGAAGCGCCGGAACATGTTCCGGAAGCGCCGGAACATGTTCCGGAAGGACCGGAACATGTTCCGGAAAGACCGGAACATGTTCCGGCAGGACCGGAACATGTTCTGGAAGCACCGGAACATGTTCTGGAAGCACCGGAACATGATCCGGAAGCCCCGGATCATGTTCCGGAAGCCCCGGAACATGTTCCGGAAGCCCCGGAACATGATCTCGAAGCCCCGGATCATGTTCTGGAAGCACCGGAACATGTTCCGGAAGCACCGGAACATGTTCCGGAAGCGCCGGAACATGTTCCGGTGCTTCCGGAAGCACCGGGACATGTTCCGGAAGGACCGGAACATGTTCCGGAAGCGCCGGAACATGTTCCGGAAGGACCGGAACATGTTCCAGAGGCGCCGGAACATGTTCCGGAAGCGCCGGAACATGTTCCGGAAGGACCGGAACATGTTCCGGAAGCACCGGAACATGTTCCGGAAGCACCGGAACATGTTCCGGAAGCCCCGGAACATGTTCCGGAAGCCCCGGATCATGTTCCGGAAGCCCCGGATCATGTTCCGGAAGCCCCGGAACATGTTCCGGAAGGACCGGAACATGTTCCGGAAGCACCGGAACATGTTCCGGAAGCACCGGAACATGTTCCGGAAGCGCTGGAACATGTTCCGGAAGCACCGGAACATGTTCCGCAAGCACCGCAACATGTTCCGGAAGGACCGGAACATGTTCCGAAAGCGCCCGAACATGTTCCTGAAGCGCCGGAACATGTTCCGGAAGCACCGGAACATGTTCCGGAAGGACCGGAACATGTTCCGGAGGCACCGGAACATGTTCCGGAAGCACCGGAACATGTTCCGCAAGCACCGCAACATGTTCCGGAAGGACCGGAACATGTTCCGAAAGCGCCGGAACATGTTCCTGAAGCGCCGGAACATGTTCCCGAAGCACCAGAACATGTTCCGGAAGGACCGGAACATGTTCCGGAAGCGCCGGAACATGTTCCGGAATCCCCGGAACATGTTCCCGAGGCACCGGAACATGTTCCGGAAGCGCCGGAACATGTTCCGGAAGGACCGGAACATGTTCCGGGAGCACCGGAACATGTTCCGGAAGGACCGGAACATGTTCCGGAAGGACCGGAACATGTTCCGGAAGCGCCGGAACATGTTCCGGAAGCACCGGAACATGTTCCGGAAGCGACGGAACATGTTCCGGAAGGACCGGAACATGTTCCGGAAGCGCCGGAACATGTTCCGGAAGCACCGGAACATGCCGGAACATGTTCCGGAAGCACCGGAACATGTTCCGGAAGGACCGGAACATGTTCCGGAAGCGCCGGAACATGTTCCGGAAGGACCGGAACATGTTCCGGAAGGACCGGAACATGTTCCGGAAGGACCGGAACACGTTCAGGAAGCGCCGGAACACGTTCCGGAAGGACCGGAACGTGTTCCGGAAGCACCGGAACATGTTCCGGAAGCACCGGAACATGTTCCCGAAGCGCCGGAACATGTTCCGGAAGCGCCGGAACATGTTCCGGAAGCACCGGAATATGTTCCGGAAGCCCCGGAACATGTTCCGGAAGCACCGGAACATGTTCTGGAAGGACCGGGACATGTTCCGGAAGGACCGGGACATGTTCCGGAAGCACCGGAACATGTTCCGGAGGCGCCGGAACATGTTCCGGAAGCCCCGGAACATGTTCCGGAAGCACCGGAACATGTTCCGGAAGGACCGGGACATGTTCCAGAAGGACCGGGACATGTTCCGGAAGGACCGGGACATGTTCCGGAAGCACCGGAACATGTTCCGGAGGCGCCGGATCATGTTCCGGAAGCGCCGGAACATGTTCCGGAAGCACCGGAACATGTTCCGGAAGGACCGGAACATGTTCCGGAAGCGCCGGAACATGTTCCGGAAGGACCGGAACATGTTCTGGAAGCACCGGAACATGTTCCGGAAGCACCGGAACATGTTCCGGAAGTGCCGGAACATGTTCCGGAAGGACCGGAACATGTTCCGGAAGCAGCGGAACATGTTCCGGAAGCGCCGGAACATGTTCCGGAAGCGCCGGAACATGTTCCGGAAGCACCGGAACATGTTCTGGAAGCACCGGAACATGTTCCGGAAGCGCCGGAAAATGTTCCGGAAGCGCCGGAACATGTTCCGGAAGCCCAGGATCATGTTCCGGAAGCCCCGGATCATGTTCCGGAAGCACCGGAACATGTTCCGGAAGCACCGGAACATGTTCCGGAAGCGCCGGAACATGTGTCCGAAGCGCCGGAACATGTTCCGGAAGCACCGGAACATGTTCCGGAAGCACCGGAACATGTTCCGGAAGCGCCGGAACATGTTCCGGAAGGACCGCAACATGTTCCGGAAGGACCGGAACATGTTCCGGAAGGTCCGGAACGTGTTCCGGAAACCCCGGAACGTGTTCCGGAAGCCCCGGAACACGTTCCGGAAGCGCCGGGACACGTTCCGGAAGCGCCGGAACACGTTCCGGAAGCACCGGAACATGTTCCGGAAGCACCGGAACATGTTGCGGAAGCACCGGAACATGTTCCGGAAGCGCCGGAACATGTTCCGGAAGCGCCGGAACATGTTCCGGAAGGACCGGGACATGTTCCGGAAGGCCCGGAACATGTTCCGGAAGGACCGGAACATGTTCCGGAAGTGCCGGAACATGTTCCGGAACGACCGGAACATGTTCCGGAAGGACCGGAACATGTTCCGGAAGGACCGGAACATGTTCCAGAAGCAGCGGAACATGTTCCGAAAGCGCCTGAACATGAAGCGCCAGAACATGTTCCGGAAGCACCGGAACATCTTCCGGAAGCGCCGGAACATGTTCCGGAAGCACTGGAACATGTTCCGGTAGCACCGGGCCATGTTCCGGAAGCGCCGGAAAATGTTCCGGAAGGACCGGAACATGTTCCGGAAGCGCCGGAACATGTTCCGGAAGCACCCGAACATGTTCCGGAAGCGCCGGAACATGTTCTGGAAGGACCGGAACATGTTCCGGAAGCGCCGGAACATGTTGCGGAAGGGCCGGAACATGTTCCGGAAGGGCGGGAACATGTTCCGGAAGGACCGGAACATGTTCCGGAAGCACCGGAATATGTTCCGGAAGGACCGGAACATGTTCCGGAAGCGCGGGAACATGTTCCGGAAGGACCAGAACATGTTCCGGAAGCACCGGAACATGTTCCGGAAGCGCCGGAACATGTTCCGGAAGCACCGGAACATGTTCCGGAAGGATCGGAACATGTTCCGCAAGCACCGCAACATGTTCCGGAAGGACCGGAACATGTTCCGAAAGCGCCGGAACACGTTCCCGAAGCGCCGGAACATGTTCCGGAAGCACCGGAACATGTTCCGGAAGGACCCGAACATGTTCCGGAGGCACCGGAACATGTTCCGGAAGCGCCGGAACATGTTCCGGAATCGCCGGAACATGTTCCCGAGGCACCGGAACATGTTCCGGAAGCGCCGGAACATGTTCCGGAAGCACCGGAACATGTTCCGGAAGCACCGGAACATGTTCCGGAAGCACCGGAAAATGTTCCGGAAGCACCGGAACACGTTCCCGAAGCGCCGGAACACGTTCCGGAAGCGCCGGAACATGTTCCGGAAGGACCGGAACATGTTCCGGAAGCCCCGGAACATGTTCCGGAAGCACCGGAACATGTTCCGGACCCACCGGAACATGTTCAAGAAGCGCCGGAACATGTTCAAGAAGCGCCGGAACATGTTCTGGAAGCGCCGGAACATGTTCCGGAAGCCCCGGAACATGTTCCGGAAGGACCGGAACATGTTCCGGAAGGACCGTAACATGTTCCGGAAGGACCGTAACATGTTCCGGAAGGACCGGAACATGTTCCGGAAGGACCGGAACATGTTCCGGAAGCACCGGAACATGTTCCGGAAGCGCCGGATCATGTTCCGGAAGCCCCGGAACATGTTCTGGAAGCCCCGGAACATGTTCCGGAAGCGCCGGAACATGTTCCGGAGGCACCGGAACATGTTCCGGAAGCGCCGGAACATGTTCCGGAAGCACCGGAACATGTTCCGGAAGCCCCGGAACATGTTCCGGAAGCGCCGGAACATGTTCCGGAAGCCCCGGAACATGTTCCGGAAGCACCGGAACATGTTTCGGAAGCACCGGAACATGTTCAAGAAGCGCCGGAACATGTTCCGGAAGCGCCGGAACATGTTCCGGAAGCACCGGAACATGTTCCAGAAGCCCCGGAACATGTTCCGGAAGCCCCGGAACATGTTCCGGAAGGACCGTACTATGTTCCGGAAGGACCGTAACATGTTCCGGAAGGACCGGAACATGTTCCGGAAGGACCGGAACATGTTCCGGAAGCGCCGGAACATGTTCCGGAAGCGCCAGATCATGTTCCGGAAGCCCCGGAACATGTTCCGGAAGCGCCGGAACATGTTCCGGAAGGACCGGAACATGTTCCGGAAGCGCCGGAACATGTTCCGGAGGCGCCGGAACATGTTCCGGAAGCGCCGGAACATGTTCCGGAAGCGCCGGAACATGTTCCGGAAGCGCCGGAACATGTTCCGGAAGCACCGGAACATGTTCCGGAAGCACCGGAACATGTTCCGGAAGGACCGGAACATGTTCCGGAAGCGCCGGAACCTGTTCAAGAAGCGCCGGAACATGTTCAAGAAGCGCCGGAACATGTTCCGGAAGCGCCGGAACATGTTCCGGAAGCACCGGAACATGTTCCGGAAGCACCGGAACATGTTCCGGAAGTGGCGGAACATGTTTCGGAAGCGCCGGAACATGTTCCGGAAGGACCGTAACATGTTCCGGAAGCGCCGGAACATGTTCCGGAAGCGCCGGAACATGTTCCGGAAGCGCCGGAACATGTTCCGGAAGCACCGGAACATGTTCCGGAAGCGCCGGAACATGTTCCGGAAGCACCGGAACATGTTCCGGAAGCACCGGAACATGTTCCGGAAGCACCGGAACATGTTTCGGAAGCGCCGGAACATGTTCCTGAAGGACCGTAACATGTTCCGGAAGCGCCGGAACATGTTCCGGAAGCGCCGGAACATGTTCCGGAAGGACCGGAACATGTTCCGGAAGGACCGGAACATGTTCCGGAAGCACCGGAACATGTTCCGGAAGGACCGGAACATGTTCCGGAAGGACCGGAACATGTTCCGGAAGCCCCGGAACATGTTCCGGAAGGACCGGAACATGTTCCGGAGGCACCGGAACATGTTCCGGAAGCGCCGGAACATGTTCCGGAAGCGCCGGAACATGTTCTGGAAGCGCCGGACCATGTTCCAGAAGCACCGGAACATGTTCCGGAAGCGCCGGAACATGTTCCGGAAGGACCGGAACATGTTCCGGAAGGACCGGAACATGTTCCGGAATCGCCGGAACATGTTCCGGAAGCGCCGGAACATGTTCCGGAAGCACCGGATCATGTTCCGGAAGCCCCGGAACATGTTGCGGAAGCCCCGGAACATGTTCCGGATGCGCCGGAACATGTTCCGGAAGGACCGGAACATGTTCCTAAAGCACCGGAACATGTTCCGGAAGCGCCGGAACATGTTCCGGAATCGCCGGAACATGTTCCCGAGGCACCGGAACACTTTCCGGAAGCGCCGGAACATGTTCCGGAAGGACCCAAACATCTTCCGGAAGCACCGGAACATGTTCAGGAAGGACCGGAGCATGTTCCGGTGTTCCGGAAGCATCGGAACATGTTCCGGAAGGACCGGAACATGTTCCGGAAGCGCCGGAACATGTTCCAGAAGCACCGGAACATGTTCCGGAAGGACCGGAACATGATCCGGAAGCACCGGAACATGTTCCGGAAGGACCGGAACATGTTCCGGAAGCACCGGAACATGTTCCGGAAGGACCGGAACATGTTCGGGAAGGACCGGAACATGTTCGGGAAGCACCGGAACATGTTCCGGAAGCACCGGAACACGTTCGGGAAGCACCGGAACATGTTCCGGAAGCGCCGGAACATGTTCCGGAGGCCCCGGAACATGTTCCGGAAGCCCCGGAACATGTTCCGGAAGCACCGGAACATGTTCCAGAAGCCCCGGAACATGTTCCGGAAGCCCCGGAACATGTTCCGGAAGGACCGTAACATGTTCGGAAGGACCGGAACATGTTCCGGAAGGACCGGAACATGTTCCGGAAGCACCGGAACATGTTCCGGAAGCACCAGAACATGTTCCGGAAGCGCCGGAACATGTTCCGGAAGCGCCGGAACATGTTCCGGAAGCGCCGGAACATGTTCCGGAAGCACCGGAACATGTTCCGAAGGACCGGAACATGTTCCGGTAGCGCCGGAACATGTTCCGGAAGGACCGGAACATGTTCCGGAAGCACCGGAACATGTTCCGGAAGCGCTGGAACATGTTTCAGAAGCACCGGAACATGTTCCGGAAGGACCGGATCATGTTCCGGAAGCACCGGAACATGTTCCGGAAGGACCGGAACATGCTCCGGAAGCGCCGAAACATGCTCCGGAAGCACCGGAACATGTTCCGGAAGCACCGGAACATGTTCCGGAAGCACCGGAACATGTTTCGGAAGCGCCGGAACATGTTCCGGAAGGACCGGAACATGTTCCGGAAGCGCCGGAACATGTTGCGGAAGCGCCGGAACATGTTCCGGAAGCGCCGGAACATGTTCCGGAAGCGCCGGAACATGTTCCGGAAGCACAGGAACATGTTCTGGAAGCACCGGAACATGTTCCGGAAGGACCGGAACATGTTCCGGAAGCGCCGGAACATGTTCCGGAAGCGCCGGAACATGTTCTGGAAGCGCCGGACCATGTTCCAGAAGCACCGGAACATGTTCCGGAAGCGCCGGAACATGTTCCGGAAGAACCGGAACATGTTCCGGAAGGACCGGAACATGTTCCGGAATCGCCGGAACATGTTCCGGAAGCGCCGGAACATGTTCCGGAAGCACCGGATCATGTTCCGGAAGCCCCGGAACATGTTCCGGAAGCCCCGGAACATGTTCCGGATGCGCCGAAACATGTTCCGGAAGGACCGGAACATGTTCCGGAGGCACCGGAACATGTTCCGGAAGCGCCGGAACATGTTCCGGAATCGCCGGAACATGTTCCCGAGGCACCGGAACACTTTCCGGAAGCGCCGGAACGTGTTCCGGAAGGACCCAAACATGTTCCAGAAGCACCGGAACATGTTCCGGAAGGACCGGAGCATGTTCCGGTGTTCCGGAAGCATCGGAACATGTTCCGGAAGGACCGGAACATGTTCCGGAAGCGCCGGAACATGTTCCAGAAGCACCGGAACATGTTCCGGAAGGACCGGAACATGATCCGGAAGCACCGGAACATGTTCCGGAAGGACCGGAACATGTTCCGGAAGCACCGGAACATGTTCCGGAAGGACCGGAACATGTTCGGGAAGGACCGGAACATGTTCGGGAAGCACCGGAACATGTTCCGGAAGCACCGGAACACGTTCGGGAAGCACCGGAACATGTTCCGGAAGCGCCGGAACATGTTCCGGAGGCCCCGGAACATGTTCCGGAAGCCCCGGAACATGTTCCGGAAGCACCGGAACATGTTCCGGAAGCACCGGAACATGTTCCAGAAGCCCCGGAACATGTTCCGGAAGCCCCGGAACATGTTCCGGAAGGACCGTAACATGTTCGGAAGGACCGGAACATGTTCCGGAAGGACCGGAACATGTTCCGGAAGCACCGGAACATGTTCCGGAAGCACCAGAACATGTTCCGGAAGCGCCGGAACATGTTCCGGAAGCGCCGGAACATGTTCCGGAAGCGCCGGAACATGTTCCGGAAGCACCGGAACATGTTCCGGAAGGACCGGAACATGTTCCGGTAGCGCCGGAACATGTTCCGGAAGGACCGGAACATGTTCCTGAAGCACCGGAACATGTTCCGGAAGCGCTGGAACATGTTTCGGAAGCACCGGAACATGTTCCGGAAGGACCGGAACATGTTCCGGAGGCACCGGAACATGTTCCGGAACCGCCGGAACATGTTCCGGAATCGCCGGAACATGTTCCCGAGGCACCGGAACACTTTCCGGAAGCGCCGGAACGTGTTCCGGAAGGACCCAAACATGTTCCAGAAGCACCGGAACATGTTCCGGAAGGACCGGAGCATGTTCCGGTGTTCCGGAAGCATCGGAACATGTTCCGGAAGGACCGGAACATGTTCCGGAAGCGCCGGAACATGTTCCAGAAGCACCGGAACATGTTCCGGAAGGACCGGAACATGATCCGGAAGCACCGGAACATGTTCCGGAAGGACCGGAACATGTTCCGGAAGCACCGGAACATGTTCCGGAAGGACCGGAACATGTTCGGGAAGGACCGGAACATGTTCGGGAAGCACCGGAACATGTTCCGGAAGCACCGGAACACGTTCGGGAAGCACCGGAACATGTTCCGGAAGCGCCGGAACATGTTCCGGAGGCCCCGGAACATGTTCCGGAAGCCCCGGAACATGTTCCGGAAGCACCGGAACATGTTCCGGAAGCACCGGAACATGTTCCAGAAGCCCCGGAACATGTTCCGGAAGCCCCGGAACATGTTCCGGAAGGACCGTAACATGTTCGGAAGGACCGGAACATGTTCCGGAAGGACCGGAACATGTTCCGGAAGCACCGGAACATGTTCCGGAAGCACCAGAACATGTTCCGGAAGCGCCGGAACATGTTCCGGAAGCGCCGGAACATGTTCCGGAAGCGCCGGAACATGTTCCGGAAGCACCGGAACATGTTCCGGAAGGACCGGAACATGTTCCGGTAGCGCCGGAACATGTTCCGGAAGGACCGGAACATGTTCCTGAAGCACCGGAACATGTTCCGGAAGCGCTGGAACATGTTCCGGAAGGACCGGAACATGTTCCGGAATCGCCGGAACATGTTCCGGAAGCGTTGGAACATGTTCCGGAAGCACCGGATCATGTTCCGGAAGCCCCGGAACATGTTCCGGAAGCCCCGGAACATGTTCCGGATGCGCCGAAACATGTTCCGGAAGGACCGGAACATGTTCCGGAAGCACCGGAACATGTTCCAGAAGCCCCGGAACATGTTCCGGAAGCCCCGGAACATGTTCCGGAAGGACCGTAACATGTTCGGAAGGACCGGAACATGTTCCGGAAGGACCGGAACATGTTCCGGAAGCACCGGAACATGTTCCGGAAGCACCAGAACATGTTCCGGAAGCGCCGGAACATGTTCCGGAAGCGCCGGAACATGTTCCGGAAGCGCCGGAACATGTTCCGGAAGCACCGGAACATGTTCCGGAAGGACCGGAACATGTTCCGGTAGCGCCGGAACATGTTCCGGAAGGACCGGAACATGTTCCTGAAGCACCGGAACATGTTCCGGAAGCGCTGGAACATGTTCCGGAAGGACCGGAACATGTTCCGGAATCGCCGGAACATGTTCCGGAAGCCCCGGAACATGTTCCGGAAGCCCCGGATCATGTTCCGGAAGCCCCGGAACATGTTCCGGAAGCCCCGGAACATGTTCCGGATGCGCCGAAACATGTTCCGGAAGGACCGGAACATGTTCCGGAAGCACCGGAACATGTTCCAGAAGCCCCGGAACATGTTCCGGAAGCCCCGGAACATGTTCCGGAAGGACCGTAACATGTTCGGAAGGACCGGAACATGTTCCGGAAGGACCGGAACATGTTCCGGAAGCGCCGGAACATGTTCCGGAAGCGCCGGAACATGTTCCGGAAGCGCCGGAACATGTTCCGGAAGCACCGGAACATGTTCCGGAAGGACCGGAACATGTTCCGGTAGCGCCGGAACATGTTCCGGAAGGACCGGAACATGTTCCTGAAGCGCCGGAACATGTTCCGGAAGAACCGGAACATGTTCCGGAAGGACCGGAACATGTTCCGGAATCGCCGGAACATGTTCCGGAAGCGCCGGAACATGTTCCGGAAGCACCGGATCATGTTCCGGAAGCCCCGGAACATGTTCCGGAAGCCCCGGAACATGTTCCGGATGCGCCGAAACATGTTCCGGAAGGACCGGAACATGTTCCGGAGGCACCGGAACATGTTCCGGAAGCGCCGGAACATGTTCCGGAATCGCCGGAACATGTTCCCGAGGCACCGGAACACTTTCCGGAAGCGCCGGAACGTGTTCCGGAAGGACCCAAACATGTTCCAGAAGCATCGGAACATGTTCCGGAAGGACCGGAACATGTTCCGGAAGCGCCGGAACATGTTCCAGAAGCACCGGAACATGTTCCGGAAGGACCGGAACATGATCCGGAAGCACCGGAACATGTTCCGGAAGGACCGGAACATGTTCCGGAAGCACCGGAACATGTTCCGGAAGGACCGGAACATGTTCGGGAAGGACCGGAACATGTTCGGGAAGCACCGGAACATGTTCCGGAAGCACCGGAACACGTTCGGGAAGCACCGGAACATGTTCCGGAAGCGCCGGAACATGTTCCGGAGGCCCCGGAACATGTTCCGGAAGCCCCGGAACATGTTCCGGAAGCACCGGAACATGTTCCGGAAGCACCGGAACATGTTCCAGAAGCCCCGGAACATGTTCCGGAAGCCCCGGAACATGTTCCGGAAGGACCGTAACATGTTCGGAAGGACCGGAACATGTTCCGGAAGGACCGGAACATGTTCCGGAAGCACCGGAACATGTTCCGGAAGCACCAGAACATGTTCCGGAAGCGCCGGAACATGTTCCGGAAGCGCCGGAACATGTTCCGGAAGCGCCGGAACATGTTCCGGAAGCACCGGAACATGTTCCGGAAGGACCGGAACATGTTCCGGTAGCGCCGGAACATGTTCCGGAAGGACCGGAACATGTTCCTGAAGCACCGGAACATGTTCCGGAAGCGCTGGAACATGTTTCGGAAGCACCGGAACATGTTCCGGAAGGACCGGAACATGTTCCGGAAGCACCGGAACATGTTCCGGAAGGACCGGAACATGCTCCGGAAGCGCCGAAACATGTTCCGGAAGCACCGGAACATGTTCCGGGAGCACCGGAACATGTTCCGGAAGCACCGGAACATGTTTCGGAAGCGCCGGAACATGTTCCGGAAGGACCGGAACATGTTCCGGAAGCGCCGGAACATGTTGCGGAAGCGCCGGAACATGTTCCGGAAGCGCCGGAACATGTTCCGGAAGCGCCGGAACATGTTCCGGAAGCACAGGAACATGTTCTGGAAGCACCGGAACATGTTCCGGAAGGACCGGAACATGTTCCGGAAGCGCCGGAACATGTTCCGGAAGCGCCGGAACATGTTCTGGAAGCGCCGGACCATGTTCCAGAAGCACCGGAACATGTTCCGGAAGCGCCGGAACATGTTCCGGAAGAACCGGAACATGTTCCGGAAGGACCGGAACATGTTCCGGAATCGCCGGAACATGTTCCGGAAGCGCCGGAACATGTTCCGGAAGCACCGGATCATGTTCCGGAAGCCCCGGAACATGTTCCGGAAGCCCCGGAACATGTTCCGGATGCGCCGAAACATGTTCCGGAAGGACCGGAACATGTTCCGGAGGCACCGGAACATGTTCCGGAAGCGCCGGAACATGTTCCGGAATCGCCGGAACATGTTCCCGAGGCACCGGAACACTTTCCGGAAGCGCCGGAACGTGTTCCGGAAGGACCCAAACATGTTCCGGAAGCACCGGAACATGTTCCGGAAGGACCGGAGCATGTTCCGGTGTTCCGGAAGCATCGGAACATGTTCCGGAAGGACCGGAACATGTTCCGGAAGCGCCGGAACATGTTCCAGAAGCACCGGAACATGTTCCGGAAGGACCGGAACATGATCCGGAAGCACCGGAACATGTTCCGGAAGGAACGGAACATGTTCCGGAAGCACCGGAACATGTTCCGGAAGCACCGGAACATGTTCCGGAAGCACCGGAACATGTTCCGGAAGCACCGGAACATGTTCCCGAAGGACCCGAACAGGTTCGGGAAGGACCGGTACATGTTCGGGAAGCACCGGAACATGTTCCGGAAGCACCGGAACACGTTCGGGAAGCATCGGAACATGTTCCGGAAGCGCCGGAACACGTTCCGGAAGCGCCGGAACACGTTCCGGAAGCACCGGAACATGTTCCGGAAGCACCGGAACATGTTCCAGAAGCGCCGGAACATGTTCCGGAGGCCCCGGAACGTGTTCCGGAAGCCCCGGAACATGTTCCGGAAGCACCGGAACATGTTCCGGAAGCACCGGAACATGTTCCGGAAGCGCCGGAACACGTTCCGGAAGCGCCGGAACACGTTCCGGAAGCACCGGAACATGTTCCGGAAGCACCGGAGCATGTTCCGGAAGCACCGGCACATGTTCCGGAAGCACCGGAACATGTTCCGGAAGCACCGGAACATGTTCCGGAAGCCCCGGAACATGTTCCGGAAGCACCGGAACATGTTCCGGAAGCAAGCACCGGGACATGTTCAAGAAGCACCGGAACATGTTCCGGAAGCGCCGGAACATGTTCCGGAAGGACCGGAACATGTTCCGGAAGCACCGGAACATGTTCTGGAAGCACCGGAACATGTTCTGGAAGCACCGGAACATGTTCAAGAAGCACCGGAACATGTTCAAGAAGCGCCGGAACATGTTCCGGAAGCACCGGCACATGTTCCGGAAGGACCGGAACATGTTCAAGAAGCACCGGAACATGTTCCGGAAGCGCCGGAACATGTTCCGGAAGGACCGGAACATGTTCCGGAAGCACCGGAACATGTTCCGGAAGCGCCGGAACATGTTCCGGAAGCGCCGGAACATGTCCCGGAAGCGCCGGAACATGTTCCGGAAGCACCGGAAGCACCGGAACATGTTCCGGAAGCGCCGGAACATGTTCCGGAAGCACCGTAACATGTTCCGGAAGCACCGGAACATGTTCAAGAAGCACCGGAACATGTTCCGGAAGCGCCGGAACATGTTCCGGAAGCACCGGAACATGTTCCGGAAGCATCGGAAGCACCGGAACATGTTCCGGAAGCGCCGGAACATGTTCCGGAAGCACCGGAACATGTTCCGGAAGCACCGGAACATGTTCCGGAAGCCCCGGAACATGTTCCGGAAGCACCGGAACATGTTCCGGAAGCCCCGGAACATGTTCCGGAAGCGCCGAAACATGTTCCGGAAGCCCCGGAACATGTTCCGGAAGGACCGGAACATGTTCCGGAAGCACCGGATCATGTTCCGGAAGCACCGGAACATGTTCAAGAAGCACCGGAACATGTTCAAGAAGCACCGGAACATGTTCAAGAAGCGCCGGAACATGTTCCAGAAGGACCGTAACATGTTCCGGAAGGACCCGAACATGTTCCGGAAGCACCGGAACATGTTCAAGAAGCACCGGAACATGTTCCGGAAGCGCCGGAACATGTTCTGGAAGGACCGCAACATGTTCCGGAAGCACCGGAACATGTTCTGGAAGCGCCGGAACATGTTTCGGAAGCACCGGAACATGTTCCGGAAGGACCGGAACATGTTCCGGAAGCACCGGAACATGTTCCGGAAGGACCGGAACATGCCCCGGAAGCGCCGAAACATGTTCCGGAAGCACCGGAACATGTTCCGGAAGCACCGGAACATGTTCCGGAAGCACCGGAACATGTTTCGGAAGCACCGGAACATGTTCCGGAAGCACCGGAACATGTTCCGGAAGGACCGGAACAGGTTCGGGAAGGACCGGTACATGTTCGGGAAGCACCGGAACATGTTCCGGAAGCACCGGAACACGTTCGGGAAGCACCGGAACATGTTCCGGAAGCGCCGGAACACGTTCCGGAAGCGCCGGAACATGTTCCGGAAGCGCCGGAACATGTTCCAGAAGCGCCGGAACATGTTCCGGAGGCCCCGGAACGTGTTCCGGAAGCCCCGGAACATGTTCCGGAAGCACCGGAACATGTTCCGGAAGCACCGGAACACGTTCCGGAAGCGCCGGAACACGTTCCGGAAGCGCCGGAACACGTTCCGGAAGCACCGGAACATGTTCCGGAAGCACCGGAACATGTTCCGGAAGCACCGGCACATGTTCCGGAAGCACCGGAACATGTTCCGGAAGCACCGGAACATGTTCCGGAAGCCCCGGAACATGTTCCGGAAGCACCGGAACATGTTCCGGAAGCAAGCACCGGGACATGTTCAAGAAGCACCGGAACATGTTCCGGAAGCGCCGGAACATGTTGCGGAAGGACCGTAACATGTTCCGGAAGGACCGGAACATGTTCCGGAAGCACCGGAACATGTTCCGGAAGCACCGGAACATGTTCTGGAAGCACCGGAACATGTTCAAGAAGCACCGGAACATGTTCCGGAAGCAAGCACCGGGACATGTTCAAGAAGCACCGGAACATGTTCCGGAAGCGCCGGAACATGTTGCGGAAGGACCGTAACATGTTCCGGAAGGACCGGAACATGTTCCGGAAGCACCGGCACATGTTCCGGAAGGACCGGAACATGTTCAAGAAGCACCGGAACATGTTCCGGAAGCGCCGGAACATGTTCCGGAAGGACCGGAACATGTTCCGGAAGCACCGGAACATGTTCCGGAAGCGCCGGAACATGTTCCGGAAGCGCCGGAACATGTCCCGGAAGCGCCGGAACATGTTCCGGAAGCACCGGAAGCACCGGAACATGTTCCGGAAGCGCCGGAACATGTTCCGGAAGCACCGGAACATGTTCCGGAAGCACCGGAACATGTTCAAGAAGCACCGGAACATGTTCCGGAAGCGCCGGAACATGTTCCGGAAGCACCGGAACATGTTCCGGAAGCATCGGAAGCACCGGAACATGTTCCGGAAGCGCCGGAACATGTTCCGGAAGCACGGGAACATGTTCCGGAAGCACCGGAACATGTTCCGGAAGCACCGGAACATGTTCCGGAAGCACCGGAACATGTTCCGGAAGCCCCGGAACATGTTCCGGAAGCACCGGAACATGTTCCGGAAGCCCCGGAACATGTTCCGGAAGCGCCGAAACATGTTCCGGAAGCCCCGGAACATGTTCCGGAAGCACCGGAACATGTTCCGGAAGCACCGGAACATGTTCAAGAAGCACCGGAACATGTTCAAGAAGCGCCGGAACATGTTCCAGAAGGACCGTAACATGTTCCGGAAGGACCCGAACATGTTCCGGAAGCACCGGAACATGTTCAAGAAGCACCGGAACATGTTCCGGAAGCGCCGGAACATGTTCTGGAAGGACCGCAACATGTTCCGGAAGCACCGGAACATGTTCCGGAAGCGCCGGAACATGTTTCGGAAGCACCGGAACATGTTCCGGAAGGACTGGAACATGTTCCGGAAGCACCTGAACATGTTCCGGAAGGACCGGAACATGCCCCGGAAGCGCCGAAACATGTTCCGGAAGCACCGGAACATGTTCCGGAAGCACCGGAACATGTTCCGGAAGCACCGGAACATGTTTCGGAAGCGCCGGAACATGTTCCGGAAGGACCGGAACATGTTCCGCAAGCGCCGGAACATGTTGCGGAAGCGCCGGAACATGTTCCGGAAGCGCCGGAACATGTTCCGGAAGGACCGGAACATGTTCCGGAAGCACAGGAACATGTTCCGGAAGGACCGGAACATGTTCCGGAAGCACCGGAACATGTTCCGGAAACACCGGAACATGTTCTGGAAGCACTGGAACATGTTCCGGAAGGACCGGAACATGTTCCGGAAGCGCCGGAACATGTTCCGGAAGCGCCGGAACATGTTCCGGAAGCACCAGAACATGTTCCGGAAGCGCCGGAACATGTTCCGGAAGGACCGGAACATGTTCCGAAAGGACCGGAACATGTTCCGGAATCGCCGGAAGATGTTCCGGAAGCGCCGGAACATGTTCCGGAAGCACCGGATCATGTTCCGGAAGCCCCGGAACATGTTCCGGAAGCCCCGGAACATGTTCCGGAAGCACCGGAACATGTTCCGGAAGGACCGGAACATGTTCCGGAAGGACCGGAACATGTTCCGGAATCGCCGGAACATGTTCCGGAAGCGCCGGAACATGTTCCGGAAGCACCGGAACATGTTCTGGAAGCGCCGGAACATGTTCCGGAAGGACCGGAACATGTTTCGGAAGCCCCGGAACATGTTCCGGAAGCCCCAGAACATGTTCTGGAAGCGCCGGAACATGTTCCGGAAGCACCGGAAGCACCGGAACATGTTCCAGAAGCGCCGGAACATGTTCCGGAAGCGCCGGAACATGTTCTGGAAGCACCGGAACATGTTCTGGAAGCACCGGAACATGTTCCGGAAGCACCGGAACATGTTCAAGAAGCACCGGAACATGTTCAAGAAGCGCCGGAACATGTTCCAGAAGGACCGTAACATGTTCCGGAAGGACCCGAACATGTTCCGGAAGCACCGGAACATGTTCAAGAAGCACCGGAACATGTTTCGGAAGCGCCGGAACATGTTCCGGAAGGACCGTAACATGTTCCGGAAGCACCGGAACATGTTCTGGAAGCGCCGGAACATGTTTCGGAAGCACCGGAACATGTTCCGGAAGGACCGGAACATGTTCCGGAAGCACCGGAACATGTTCCGGAATGACCGGAACATGCCCCGGAAGCGCCGAAACATGTTCCGGAAGCACCGGAACATGTTCCGGAAGCACCGGAACATGTTCCGGAAGCACCGGAACATGTTTCGGAAGCGCCGGAACATGTTCCGGAAGGACCGGAACATGTTCCGGAAGCGCCGGAACATGTTGCGGAAGCGCCGTAACATGTTCCGGAAGCGCCGGAACATGTTCCGGAAGGACCGGAACATGTTCCGGAAGCACAGGAACATGTTCCGGAAGGACCGGAACATGTTCCGGAAGGACCGGAACATGTTCCGGAATCGCCGGAACATGTTCCGGAAGCGCCGGAACATGTTCTGGAAGCGCCGGAACATGTTCCAGAAGCGGAAGCGCCGGAACATGTTCCAAAAGCACCGGAACATGTTCCGGAAGCGCCGGAACATGTTCCGGAAGGACCGGAACATGTTCCGGAAGCGCCGGAACATGTTCCGGAATCGCCGGAACATGTTCCGGAAGCGCCGGAACATGTTCCGGAAGCGCCGCAACATGTTCCGGAAGGACCCGAACATGTTCCGGAAGCACCGGAACATGTTCCGGAAGGACCGGAGCATGTTCCGGTGTTCCGGAAGCATCGGAACATGTTCCGGAAGGACCGGAACATGTTCCGGAAGCGCCGGAACATGTTCCAGAAGCACCGGAACATGTTCCGGAAGGAACGGAACATGAGCCAGAAGCACCGGAACATGTTTCGGAAGCGCCGGAACATGTTCCGGAAGGACCGGAACATGTTCTGGAAGCGCCGGAACATGTTGCGGAAGCGCCGGAACGTGTTCCGGAAGCGCCGGAACATGTTCCGGAAGCACCGGAACATGTTCCGGAAGCACCGGAACAGGTTCGGGAAGCACCGGAACATGTTCCGGAAGCGCCGGAACACGTTCCAGAAGCGCCGGAACACGTTCCGGAAGCGCCGGAACATGTTCCGGAAGCGCCGTAACATGTTCCAGAAGCGCCGGAACATGTTCCAGAAGCACCGGAACATGTTCCGGAAGGAACGGAACATGAGCCGGAAGCACCGGAACATGTTTCGGAAGCGCCGGAACATGTTCCGGAAGGACCGGAACATGTTCTGGAAGCGCCGGAACATGTTGCGGAAGCGCCGGAACGTGTTCCGGAAGCGCCGGAACATGTTCCGGAAGCACCGGAACACGTTCCGGAAGCACCGGAACACGTTCCGGAAGCACCGGAACACGTTCCGGAAGCACCGGAACATGTTCCGGAAGCACCGGAACATGTTCCGGAAGCACCGGAACATGTTCCAGAAGCCCCGGAACATGTTCCGGAAGCCCCGGAACATGTTCCGGAAGGACCGGATCATGTTCCGGAAGGACCGGAACATGTTCCGGAAGGACCGGAACATGTTCCGGAAGCACCGGAACATGTTCCGGGAGCACCGGAACATGTTCCGGAAGCACCCGAACATGTTCCGGTAGCACCGGAACATGTTCTGGAAGCACCGGAACATGTTCCGGAAGCGCCGGAACATGTTTCGGAAGCACCGGAACATGTTCCGGAAGGACCGGAACATGTTCCGGAAGCACCGGAACATGTTCCGGAAGGACCGGAACATGCTCCGGAAGCGCCGAAACATGTTCCCGAAGCACCGGAACATGTTCCGGAAGCACCGGAACATGTTCCGGAAGCACCGGAACATGTTTCGGAAGCGCCGGAACATGTTCCGGAAGGACCGGAACATGTTCCGGAAGCGCCGGAACATGTTGCGGAAGCGCCGGAACATGTTCCGGAAGCGCCGGAACATGTTCTGGAAGCACCGGAACATGTTCCGGAAGCACAGGTACATGTTCCGGAAGCACCGGAACATGTTCCGGAAGGACCGGAACATGTTCCGGAAGCGCCGGAACATGTTCCGGAAGCGCCGGACCATGTTCCAAAAGCACCGGAACATGTTCCGGAAGCGCCGGAACATGTTCCGGAAGAACCGGAACATGTTCCGGAAGGACCGGAACATGTTCCGGAATCGCCGGAACATGTTCCGGAAGCGCCGGAACATGTTCCGGAAGCACCGGATCATGTTCCGGAAGCCCCGGAACACGTTCCGGAAGCCCCGGAACATGTTCCGGATGCGCCGGAACATGTTCCGGAAGGACCGGAACATGTTCCGGAGGCACCGGAACATGTTCCGGAATCGCCGGAACATGTTCCCGGGGCACCGGAACACTTTCCGGAAGCGCCGGAACATGTTCCGGAAGGACCCAAACATGTTCCGGAAGCACCGGAACATGTTCCGGAAGGACCGGAACATGTTCCGGATGCGCCGGAACATGTTCCGGAAGCACCGGATCATGTTCCGGAAGCCCCGGAACATGTTCCGGAAGCCCCGGAACATGTTCCGGAAGGACCGGAACATGTTCCGGAGGCACCGGAACATGTTCCGGAAGCGCCGGAACATGTTCCGGAATCGCCGGAACATGTTCCCGAGGCACCGGAACACTTTCCGGAAGCGCCGGAACATTTTCCGGAAGGACCCAAACATGTTCCGGAAGCGCCGGAACATGTTGCGGAAGCGCCGGAACATGTTGCGGAAGCGCCGGAACATGTTCCGGAAGGACCGGAACATGTTCCGGAAGCACAGGAACATGTTCCGGAAGCACCGGAACATGTTCCGGAAGGTCCGCAACATGTTCCGGAAGCGCCGGAACATGTTCCGGAAGCGCCGGAACATGTTCTGGAAGCGCCGGACCATGTTCCAGAAGCACCGGAACATGTTCCGGAAGCGCCGGAACATGTTCCGGAAGAACCGGAACATGTTCCGGAAGGACCGGAACATGTTCCGGAAGAACCGGAACATGTTCCGGAAGGACCGGAACATGTTCCGGAATCGCCGGAACATGTTCCGGAAGCGCCGGAACATGTTCCGGAAGCACCGGATCATGTTCCGGAAGCCCCGGAACATGTTCCGGATGCGCCGGAACATGTTCCGGAAGGACCGGAACATGTTCCGGAGGCACCGGAACATGTTCCGGAAGCGCCGGAACATGTTCCGGAATCGCCGGAACATGTTCCCGAGGCACCAGAACACTTTCCGGAAGCGCCGCAACATGTTCCGGAAGGACCCAAACATGTTCCGGAAGCACCGGAACATGTTCCGGAAGGACCGGAGCATGTTCCGGTGTTCCGGAAGCATCGGAACATGTTCCGGAAGGACCGGAACATGTTCCGGAAGCACCGGAACATGATCCGGAAGCACCGGAACATGTTCCGGAAGGACCGGAACATGTTCTGGAGGCACCGGAACATGTTCCGGAAGCACCGGAACATGTTCCGGAAGCGCCGGAACATGTTCGGGAAGGACCGGAACATGTTCGGGAAGCACCGGAACATGTTCCGGAAGCACCGGAACACGTTCGGGAAGCGCCGGAACACGTTCCGGAAGCGCCGGAACACGTTCCGGAAGCGCCGGAACATGTTCCGGAAGCGCCGGAACATGTTCCGGAAGCGCCGGAACATGTTCCGGAAGCCCCGGAACATGTTCCGGAAGCGCCGGAACACGTTCCGGAAGCGCCGGAACACGTTCCGGAAGCGCCGGAACACGTTCCGGAAGCGCCGGAACACCTTTCGGAAGCACCGGAACATGTTCCGGAAGCACCGGCACATGTTCCGGAAGCACCGGCACATGTTCCGGAAGCCCCGGAACATGTTCCGGAAGCCCCGGAACATGTTCCAGAAGCACCGGAACATGTTCCGGAAGCAAGCACCGGGACATGTTCAAGAAGCACCGGAACATGTTCCGGAAGCGCCGGAACATGTTGCGGAAGGACCGTAACATGTTCCGGAAGGACCGGAACATGTTCCGGAAGCACCGGAACATGTTCCGGAAGCACCGGAACATGTTCCGGAAGCACCAGAACATGTTCAAGAAGCACCGGAACATGTTCAAGAAGCGCCGGAACATGTTCCGAAAGCACCGGCACATGTTCCGGAAGCACCGGAACATGTTCCGGAAGCCCCGGAACATGTTCCGGAAGGACCGGAACATGTTCAAGAAGCACCGGAACATGTTCCGGAAGCGCCGGAACATGTTCCGGAAGGACCGGAACATGTTCCGGAAGCACCGGAACATGTTCCGGAAGCGCGGGAACATGTTCCGGAAGCGCCGGAACATGTCCCGGAAGCGCCGGAACATGTTTCGGAAGCACCGGAAGCACCGGAACATGTTCCGGAAGCGCCGGAACATGTTCCGGAAGCACCGGAACATGTTCCGGAAGCACCGGAACATGTTCCGGAAGCACCGGAACATGTTCAAGAAGCACCGGAACATGTTCAAGAAGCGCCGGATTATGTTCCAGAAGGACCGTAACATCTTCCGGAAGGACCCGAACATGTTCCGGAAGCACCGGAACATGTTCAAGAAGCACCGGAACATGGTCCGGAAGCGCCGGAACATGTTCCGGAAGGACCGTAACATGTTCCGGAAGCACCGGAACATGTTCCGGAAGCGCCGGAACATGTTCCGGAAGGACCGGAACATGTTCCGGAAGCACCGGAACATGTTCCGGAAGGACTGGAACATGCCCCGGAAGCGCCGAAACATGTTCCGGAAGCACCGGAACATGTTCCGGAAGCGCCGGAACATGTTCCGGAAGCACCGGAACATGTTCCGGAAGGACCGGAACATGTTCCGGAAGCGCCGGAACATGTTCCGGAAGCGCCGGAACATGTTCTGGAAGCGCCGGACCATGTTCCAAAAGCACCGGAACATGTTCCGGAAGCGCCGGAACATGTTCCGGAAGAACCGGAACATGTTCCGGAAGGACCGGAACATGTTCCGGAATCGCCGGAACATGTTCCGGAAGCGCCGGAACATGTTCCGGAAGCACCGGATCATGTTCCGGAAGCCCCGGAACATGTTCCGGAAGCCCCGGAACATGTTCCGGATGCGCCGGAACATGTTCCGGAAGGACCGGAACATGTTCCGGAGGCACCGGAACATGTTCCGGAAGCGCCGGAACATGTTCCGGAATCGCCGGAACATGTTCCCGAGGCACCGGAACACTTTCCGGAAGCGCCGGAACATGTTCCGGAAGGACCCAAACATGTTCCGGAAGCACCGGAACATGTTCCGGAAGGACCGGAACATGTTCCGGATGCGCCGGAACATGTTCCGGAAGCACCGGATCATGTTCCGGAAGCCCCGGAACATGTTCCGGAAGCCCCGGAACATGTTCCGGAAGGACCGGAACATGTTCCGGAGGCACCGGAACATGTTCCGGAAGCGCCGGAACATGTTCCGGAATCGCCGGAACATGTTCCCGAGGCACCGGAACACTTTCCGGAAGCGCCGGAACATGTTCCGGAAGGACCCAAACATGTTCCGGAAGCGCCGGAACATGTTGCGGAAGCGCCCGAACATGTTCCGGAAGCGCCGGAACATGTTCCGGAAGGACCGGAACATGTTCCGGAAGCACAGGAACATGTTTCGGAAGCGCCGGAACATGTTCCGGAAGGACCGGAACATGTTCCGGAAGCGCCGGAACATGTTGCGGAAGCGCCGGAACATGTTCCGGAAGCGCCGGAACATGTTCCGGAAGGACCGGAACATGTTCCGGAAGCACAGGAACATGTTCCGGAAGCACCGGAACATGTTCCGGAAGGACCGCAACATGTTGCGGAAGCGCCGGAACATGTTCCGGAAGCGCCGGAACATGTTCCGGAAGGACCGGAACATGTTCCGGAAGCGCCGGAACATGTTGCGGAAGCGCCGGAACATGTTCCGGAAGCGCCGGAACATGTTCCGGAAGGACCGGAACATGTTCCGGAAGCACCGGAACATGTTCCGGAAGGACCGGAACATGTTCCGGAAGCGCCGGAACATGTTCCGGAAGCGCCGGAACATGTTCTGGAAGCGCCGGACCATGTTCCAAAAGCACCGGAACATGTTCCGGAAGCGCCGGAACATGTTCCGGAAGAACCGGAACATGTTCCGGAAGGACCGGAACATGTTCCGGAATCGCCGGAACATGTTCCGGAAGCGCCGGAACATGTTCCGGAAGCACCGGATCATGTTCCGGAAGCCCCGGAACATGTTCCGGAAGCCCCGGAACATGTTCCGGATGCGCCGGAACATGTTCCGGAAGGACCGGAACATGTTCCGGAGGCACCGGAACATGTTCCCGAGGCACCGGAACACTTTCCGGAAGCGCCGGAACATGTTCCGGAAGGACCCAAACATGTTCCGGAAGCGCCGGAACATGTTGCGGAAGCGCCGGAACATGTTCCGGAAGCGCCGGAACATGTTCCGGAAGCGCCGGAACATGTTCCGGAAGGACCGGAACATGTTCCGGAAGCACAGGAACATGTTCCGGAAGCACCGGAACATGTTCCGGAAGGACCGGAACATGTTCCGGAAGCGCCGGAACATGTTCCGGAAGCGCCGGAACATGTTCTGGAAGCGCCGGACCATGTTCCAGAAGCACCGGAACATGTTCCGGAAGCGCCGGAACATGTTCCGGAAGAACCGGAACATGTTCCGGAAGGACCGGAACATGTTCCGGAATCGCCGGAACATGTTCCGGAAGCGCCGGAACATGTTCCGGAAGAACCGGAACATGTTCCAGAAGGACCGGAACATGTTCCGGAGGCACCGGAACATGTTCCGGAAGCGCCGGAACATGTTCCGGAATCGCCGGAACATGTTCCCGAGGCACCGAAACACTTTCCGGAAGCGCCGCAACATGTTCCGGAAGGACCCAAACATGTTCCGGAAGCACCGGAACATGTTCCGGAAGGACCGGAGCATGTTCCGGTGTTCCGGAAGCATCGGAACATGTTCCGGAAGGACCGGAACATGTTCCGGAAGCACCGGAACATGATCCGGAAGCACCGGAACATGTTCCGGAAGGACCGGAACATGTTCCGGAAGCACCGGAACATGTTCCGGAAGGACCGGAACATGTTCCGGAAGCGCCGGAACATGTTGCGGAAGCGCCGGAACATGTTCCGGAAGCGCCGGAACATGTTCCGGAAGGACCGGAACATGTTCCGGAAGCACAGGAACATGTTCCGGAAGCACCGGAACATGTTCCGGAAGGACCGGAACATGTTCCGGAAGCGCCGGAACATGTTCCGGAAGCGCCGGAACATGTTCTGGGAGCGCCGGACCATGTTCCAAAAGCACCGGAACATGTTCCGGAAGCGCCGGAACATGTTCCGGAAGAACCGGAACATGTTCCGGAAGGACCGGAACATGTTCCGGAATCGCCGGAACATGTTCCGGAAGCGCCGGAACATATTCCGGAAGCACCGGATCATGTTCCGGAAGCGCCGGAACATGTTCCGGAAGGACCCAAACATGTTCCGGAAGCACCGGAACATCTTCCGGAAGGACCGGAACATGTTTCGGATGCGCCGGAACATGTTCCGGAAGCACCGGATCATGTTCCGGAAGCCCCGGAACATGTTCCGGAAGCCCCGGAACATGTTCCGGAAGGACCGGAACATGTTCCGGAGGCACCGGAACATGTTCCGGAAGCGCCGGAACATGTTCCGGAATCGCCGGAACATGTTCCCGAGGCACCGGAACACTTTCCGGAAGCGCCGGAACATGTTCCGGAAGGACCCAAACATGTTCCGGAAGCGCCGGAACATGTTGCGGAAGCGCCGGAACATGTTCCGGAAGCGCCGGAACATGTTCCGGAAGGACCGGAACATGTTCCGGAAGCACAGGAACATGTTCCGGAAGCACCGGAACATGTTCCGGAAGGACCGGAACATGTTTCGGAAGCGCCGGAACATGTTCCGGAAGCGCCGGAACATGTTCTGGAAGCGCCGGACCATGTTCCAGAAGCACCGGAACATGTTCCGGAAGCGCCGGAACATGTTCCGGAAGAACCGGAACATGTTCCGGAAGGACCGGAACATGTTCCGGAATCGCCGGAACATGTTCCGGAAGCGCCGGAACATGTTCCGGAAGCCCCGGAAAATGTTCCGGAAGCCCCGGAACATGTTCCGGATGCGCCGGAACATGTTCCGGAAGGACCGGAACATGTTCCGGAGGCACCGGAACATGTTCCGGAAGCGCCGGAACATGTTCCGGAATCGCCGGAACATGTTCCCGAGGCACCGGAACACTTTCCGGAAGCGCCGCAACATGTTCCGGAAGGACCCAAACATGTTCCGGAAGCACCGGAACATGTTCCGGAAGGACCGGAGCATGTTCCGGTGTTCCGGAAGCATCGGAACATGTTCCGGAAGGACCGGAACATGTTCCGGAAGCACCGGAACATGTTCCGGAAGCACCGGAACATGTTCCGGAAGGACCGGAACATGTTCTGGAGGCACCGGAACATGTTCCGGAAGCACCGGAACATGTTCCGGAAGGACCGGAACATGTTCGGGAAGGACCGGAACATGTTCGGGAAGCACCGGAACATGTTCCGGAAGCACCGGAACACGTTCGGGAAGCACCGGAACATGTTCCGGAAGCGCCGGAACACGTTCCGGAAGCGCCGGAACATGTTCCGGAAGCGCCGGAACATGTTCCAGAAGCGCCGGAACATGTTCCGGAAGCCCCGGAACATGTTCCGGAAGCCCCGGAACATGTTCCGGAAGCACCGGAACATGTTCCGGAAGCACCGGAACATGTTCCGGAAGCGCCGGAACATGTTCCGGAAGCACCGGAACATGTTCCGGAAGCGCCGGAACACGTTCCGGAAGCACCGGAACATGTTCCGGAAGCACCGGAACATGTTCCGGAAGCACCGGAACATGTTCTGGAAGCACCGGCACATGTTCCGGAAGCACCGGAACATGTTCCGGAAGCACCGGAACATGTTCCGGAAGCCCCGGAACATGTTCCGGAAGCACCGGAACATGTTCCGGAAGCCCGCACCGGGACATGTTCAAGAAGCACCGGAACATGTTCCGGAAGCGCCGGAACATGTTGCGGAAGGACCGTAACATGTTCCGGAAGGACCGGAACATGTTCTGGAAGCACCGGAACATGTTCCGGAAGCACCGGAACATGTTCCGGAAGCACCGGAACATGTTCCGGAAGCACCGGAACATGTTCAAGAAGCGCCGGAACATGTTCCGAAAGCACCGGCACATGTTCCGGAAGCACCGGAACATGTTCCGGAAGCCCCGGAACATGTTCCGGAAGGACCGGAACATGTTCAAGAAGCACCGGAACATGTTCCGGAAGCGCCGGAACATGTTCCGGAAGGACCGGAACATGTTCCGGAAGCACCGGAACATGTTCCGGAAGCGCCGGAACATGTTCCGGAAGCGCCGGAACATGTCCCGGAAGCGCCGGAACATGTTCCGGAAGCACCGGAAGCACCGGAACATGTTCCGGAAGCGCCGGAACATGTTCCGGAAGCACCGGAACATGTTCCGGAAGCACCGGAACATGTTCCGGAAGCACCGGAACATGTTCAAGAAGCACCGGAACATGTTCAAGAAGCGCCGGATTATGTTCCAGAAGGACCGTAACATGTTCCAGAAGGACCCGAACATGTCCCGGAAGCACCCGAACATGTTCAAGAAGCACCGGAACATGGTCCGGAAGCGCCGGAACATGTTCCGGAAGGACCGTAACATGTTCCGGAAGCACCGGAACATGTTCCGGAAGCGCCGGAACATGTTTTGGAAGCACTGGAACATGTTCCGGAAGGACCGGAACATGTTCCGGAAGCACCGGAACATGTTCCGGAAGGACCGGAACATGCCCCGGAAGCGCCGAAACATGTTCCGGAAGCACCGGAACATGTTCCGGAAGCACCGGAACATGTTCCGGAAGCACCGGAACATGTTTCGGAAGCGCCGGAACATGTTCCGGAAGGACCGGAACATGTTCCGGAAGCGCCGGAACATGTTGCGGAAGCGCCGGAACATGTTCCGGAAGGACCGGAACATGTTCCGGAAGCACAGGAACATGTTCCGGAAGGACCGGAACATGTTCCGGAAGGACCGGAACATGTTCCGGAAGCACCGGAATATGTTCTGGAAGCACCCGAACATGTTCCGGAAGGACCGGAACATGTTCCGGAAGCACCGGAACATGTTCCGGAAGCGCCGGAACATGTTGTGGAAGCGCCGGAACATGTTCCAGAAGCACCGGAACATGTTCCGGAAGCCCCGGAACATGTTCCGGAAGGACCGGAACATGTTCCGGAATCGCCGGAACATGTTCTGGAAGCGCCGGAACATGTTCCGGAAGCACCGGATCATGTTCCGGAAGCCCCGGAACATGTTCCGGAAGCCCCAGAACATGTTCTGGAAGCGCCGGAACATGTTCCGGAAGCACCGGAAGCACCGGAACATGTTCCGGAAGCGCCGGAACATGTTCTGGAAGCGCCGGAACATGTTCCGGAAGCACCGGAACATGTTCCGGAAGCACCGGAACATGTTCAAGAAGCACCGGAACATGTTCAAGAAGCGCCGGAACATGTTCCAGAAGGACCATAACATGTTCCGGAAGGACCCGAACATGTTCCGGAAGCACCGGAACATGTTCAAGAAGCACCGGAACATGTTCCGGAAGCGCCGGAACATGTTCCGGAAGGACCGTAACATGTTCCGGAAGCACCGTAACATGTTCCGGAAGGACCGGAACATGTTCCGGAAGCACCGGAACATGTTCCGGAAGCACCGGAACATGTTCCGGAAGCGCCGGAACATGTTCCGGAAGCACCGTAACATGTTCCGGAAGGACCGGAACATGTTCTGGAAGGACCGTAACATGTTCCGGAAGGACCGGAACATGTTCCGGAAGCACCGTAACATGTTCCGGAAGCACCGGAACATGTTCAAGAAGCACCGGAACATGTTCAAGAAGCGCCGGAGCATGTTCCGGAAGGACCGTAACATGTTCCGGAAGGACCGGAACATGTTCCGGAAGGACCGGAACATGTTCCGGAAGCACCGCAACATGTTCAAGAAGCACCGGAACATGTTCCGGAAGCGCCGTAACATGTTCCGGAAGGACCGGAACATGTTCCGGAAGGACCGGAACATGTTCCGGAAGCACCGGAACATGTTCCGGAAGCACCGGAACATGTTCCGGAAACACCGGAACATGTTCCGGAAGGACCGGAACATGTTCCGGAAGCACCGGAACATGTTCCGGAAGCACCGGAAGATGTTCCGGAAGCACCGGAACATGTTCCGGAAGCGCCGGAACATGTTCCGGGAGGACCGGAACATGTTCCGGAAGCACCGGAACATGTTCCGGAAGCACCGGAACATGTTCCGGAAGCGCCGGAACATGTTCCGGAAGCACCGGAACATGTTCCGGAAGCACCGGAACATGTTCCGGAAGCACCGGAACATGTTCCGGAAGCACCGGAACATGTTCCGGAAGCGCCGGAACATGTTCCGGAAGCGCCGTAACATGTTCCGGAAGGACCGGAACATGTTCCGGAAGGACCGGAACATGTTCCGGAAGCACCGGAACATGTTCCGGAAGCACCGGAACATGTTCCGGAAGCACCGGAACATGTTCCGGAAGCACGGGAACATGTTCCGGAAGCACCGGAACATGTTCCGGAAGCACGGGAACATGTTCCGGAAGCGCCGGAACATGTTCCGGAAGCACCGGAACATGTTCCGGAAGCGCCGGAACATGTTCCGGAAGCGCCGGAACATGTTCCGGAAGCGCCGGAACATGTTCCGGAAGCGCCGGAACATGTTCCGGAAGCGCCGGAACATGTTCCGGAAGCGCCGGAACATGTTCCGGAAGGACCGTAACATGTTCCGGAAGGACCGGAACATGTTCCGGAAGCACCGGAACATGTTCCGGAAGCACCGGAACATGTTCCGGAAGCACCGGAACATGTTCCGGAAGCACCGGAACATGTTCCGGAAGGACCCTAACATGTTCCGGAAGGACCGGAACATGTTCCGGAAGCACCGAAACATGTTCAAGAAGCACCGGAACATGTTCCGGAAGCGCCGGAACATGTTCCGGAAGGACCGTAACATATTCCGGAAGGACCGGAACATGTTCCGGAAGCACCGGAACATGTTCAAGAACCACCGGAACATGTTCCGGAAGCGCCGGAACATGTTCCGGAAGGACGGTAACATGTTCCGGAAGGACCGGAACATGTTCTGGAAGGACCGTAACATGTTCCGGAAGGACCGGAACATGTTCCGGAAGCACCGGAACATGTTCCGGAAGCACCGGAACATGTTCAAGAAGCACCGGAACATGTTCCGGAAGCGCCGGAGCATGTTCCGGAAGGACCGTAACATGTTCCGGAAGGACCGGAACATGTTCCGGAAGCACCGCAACATGTTCAAGAAGCACCGGAACATGTTCCGGAAGCGCCGGAACATGTTCCGGAAGGACCGGAACATGTTCCGAAAGGACCGGAACATGTTCCGGAAGGACCGGAACATGTTCCGGAAGGACCGGAACATGTTCCGGAAGCACCGGAACATGTTCCGGAAGGACCGGAACATGTTCCGGAAGCACCGGAACATGTTCCGGAAGGACCGGAACATTTTCTGGAAGGACCGGAACATGTTCCGGAAGCACCGGAACATGTTCCGGAAGGACCGGAACATGTTCCGGAAGCACCGGAACATGTTCCGGAAGCACCGGAACATGTTCCGGAAGCACCGGAACATGTTCCGGAAGCACCGGAACACGTTCCGGAAGGACCGGAACATGTTCCGGAAGCAACGGAACATGTTCCGGAAGCACCGGAACATGTTCCGGAAGCACCGGAACATGTTCCGGAAGCGCCGGAACATGTTCCGGAAGCGCCGGAACATGTTCCGGAAGGACCGGAACATGTTCCGGAAGCACCGGAACATGTTCCGGAAGCACCGGAACATGTTCCGGAAGCACCGGAACATGTTCCGGAAGCACCGGAACATGTTCCGGAAGCGCCGGAACATGTTCCGGAAGCACCGTAACATGTTCCGGAAGGACCGGAACATGTTCTGGAAGGACCGTAACATGTTCCGGAAGGACCGGAACATGTTCCGGAAGCACCGTAACATGTTCCGGAAGCACCGGAACATGTTCAAGAAGCACCGGAACATGTTCAAGAAGCGCCGGAGCATGTTCCGGAAGGACCGTAACATGTTCCGGAAGGACCGGAACATGTTCCGGAAGGACCGGAACATGTTCCGGAAGCACCGCAACATGTTCAAGAAGCACCGGAACATGTTCCGGAAGCGCCGTAACATGTTCCGGAAGGACCGGAACATGTTCCGGAAGGACCGGAACATGTTCCGGAAGGACCGGAACATGTTCCGGAAGCACCGGAACATGTTCCGGAAGCACCGGAACATGTTCCGGAAACACCGGAACATGTTCCGGAAGGACCGGAACATGTTCCGGAAGCACCGGAACATGTTCCGGAAGCACCGGAACATGTTCCGGAAGCGCCGGAACATGTTCCGGGAGGACCGGAACATGTTCCGGGAGGACCGGAACATGTTCCGGAAGCACCGGAACATGTTCCGGAAGCGCCGGAACATGTTCCGGAAGCGCCGGAACATGTTCCGGAAGCACCGGAACATGTTCCGGAAGCACCGGAACATGTTCCGGAAGCGCCGGAACATGTTCCGGAAGCGCCGGAACATGTTCCGGAAGGACCGGAACATGTTCCGGAAGGACCGGAACATGTTCCGGAAGCACCGGAACATGTTCCGGAAGCACCGGAACATGTTCCGGAAGCACCGGAACATGTTCCGGAAGCACGGGAACATGTTCTGGAAGCACCGGAACATGTTCCGGAAGCACGGGAACATGTTCCGGAAGCGCCGGAACATGTTCCGGAAGCGCCGGAACATGTTCCGGAAGCGCCGGAACATGTTCCGGAAGCGCCGGAACATGTTCCGGAAGCGCCGGAACATGTTCCGGAAGCGCCGGAACATGTTCCGGAAGGACCGGAACATGTTCCGGAAGGACCGGAACATGTTCCGGAAGGACCGGAACATGTTCCGGAAGCACCGGAACATGTTCCCGAAGCACCGGAACATGTTCCGGAAGCACCGGAACATGTTCCGGAAGCACCGGAACATGTTCCGGAAGCACCGGAACATGTTCCGGAAGGACCGGAACATGTTCCGGAAGCACCGGAACATGTTCAAGAAGCACCGGAACATGTTCCGGAAGCGCCGGAACATGTTCCGGAAGGACCGTAACATATTCCGGAAGGACCGGAACATGTTCCGGAAGCACCGGAACATGTTCAAGAACCACCGGAACATGTTCCGGAAGCGCCGGAACATGTTCCGGAAGGACGGTAACATGTTCCGGAAGGACCGGAACATGTTCTGGAAGGACCGTAACATGTTCCGGAAGCACCGGAACATGTTCCGGAAGCACCGGAACATGTTCAAGAAGCACCGGAACATGTTCCGGAAGCGCCGGAGCATGTTCCGGAAGGACCGTAACATGTTCCGGAAGGACCGGAACATGTTCCGGAAGCACCGCAACATGTTCAAGAAGCACCGGAACATGTTCCGGAAGCGCCGGAACATGTTCCGGAAGGACCGGAACATGTTCCGGAAGGACCGGAACATGTTCCGGAAGGACCGGAACATGTTCCGGAAGCACCGGAACATGTTCCGGAAGGACCGGAACATGTTCCGGAAGCACCGGAACATGTTCCGGAAGGACCGGAACATGTTCCGGAAGCACCGGAACATGTTCCGGAAGGACCGGAACATTTTCTGGAAGGACCGGAACATGTTCCGGAAGGACCGGAACATGTTCCGGAAGGACCGGAACATGTTCCGGAAGCACCGGAACATGTTCCGGAAGCACCGGAACATGTTCCGGAAGCACCGGAACATGTTCCGGAAGCACCGGAACACGTTCCGGAAGGACCGGAACATGTTCCGGAAGCAACGGAACATGTTCCGGAAGCACCGGAACATGTTCCGGAAGCACGGGAACATGTTCCGGAAGCACCGGAACATGTTCCGGAAGCACGGGAACATGTTCCGGAAGCGCCGGAACATGTTCCGGAAGCACCGGAACATGTTCCGGAAGCGCCGGAACATGTTCCGGAAGCGCCGGAACATGTTCCGGAAGCACCGGAACATGTTCCGGAAGCGCCGGAACATGTTCCGGAAGCACCGGAACATGTTCCGGAAGGACCGTAACATGTTCTGGAAGGACCGGAACATGTTCCGGAAGGACCGGAACATGTTCCGGAAGCACCGGAACATGTTCCGGAAGCACCGGAACATGTTCCGGAAGCACCGGAACATGTTCAAGAAGCACCGGAACATGTTCCGGAAGCACCGGAACATGTTCCGGAAGCACCGGAACATGTTTCGGAAGCGCCGGAACATGTTCCGGAAGGACCGGAACATGTTGCGGAAGCGCCGGAACATGTTGCGGAAGCGCCGGAACATGTTCCGGAAGCGCCGGAACATGTTCCGGAAGGACCGGAACATGTTCCGGAAGCACAGGAACATGTTCCGGACGGACCGGAACATGTTCCGGAAGCACCGGAACATGTTCCGGAAGCACCGGAATATGTTCTGGAAGCACCCGAACATGTTCCGGAAGGACCGGAACATGTTCCGGAAGCGCCGGAACATGTTCCGGAAGCGCCGGAACATGTTCTGGAAGCGCCGGAACATGTTCCAGAAGCACCGGAACATGTTCCGGAAGCCCCGGAACATGTTCCGGAAGGACCGGAACATGTTCCGGAAGGACCGGAACATGTTCCGGAATCGCCGGAACATGTTCTGGAAGCGCCGGAACATGTTTCGGAAGCACCGGATCATGTTCCGGAAGCCCCGGAACATGTTCCGGAAGCCCCGGAACATGTTCCGGAAGCCCCAGAACATGTTCTGGAAGCGCCGGAACATGTTCCGGAAGCACCGGAAGCACCGGTACATGTTCCGGAAGCGCCGGAACATGTTCTGGAAGCGCCGGAACATGTTCCGGAAGCACCGGAACATGTTCCGGAAGCACCGGAACATGTTCAAGAAGCACCGGAACATGTTCAAGAAGCGCCGGAACATGTTCCAGAAGGACCATAACATGTTCCGGAAGGACCCGAACATGTTCCGGAAGCACCGGAACATGTTCAAGAAGCACCGGAACATGTTCTGGAAGCGCCGGAACATGTTCCGGAAGGACCGTAACATGTTCCGGAAGCACCGGAACATGTTCCGGAAGGACCGGAACATGTTCCGGAAGCACCGGAACATGTTCCGGAAGCGCCGGAACATGTTCCGGAAGCACCGTAACATGTTCCGGAAGGACCGGAACATGTTCTGGAAGGACCGTAACATGTTCCGGAAGGACCGGAACATGTTCCGGAAGCACCGGAACATGTTCCGGAAGCACCGGAACATGTTCCGGAAGCACCGGAACATGTTCAAGAAGCACCGGAACATGTTCCTGAAGCGCCGGAGCATGTTCCGGAAGGACCGTAACATGTTCCGGAAGGACCGGAACATGTTCCGGAAGCACCGCAACATGTTCAAGAAGCACCGGAACATGTTCCGGAAGCGCCGGAACATGTTCCGGAAGGACCGTAACATGTTCCGGAAGGACCGGAACATGTTCCGGAAGGACCGGAACATGTTCCGGAAGCACCGGAACATGTTCCGGAAGCACCGGAACATGTTCCGGAAACACCGGAACATGTTCCCGAAGGACCGGAACATGTTCCGGAAGCACCGGAACATGTTCCGGAAGCACCGGAACATGTTCCGGAAGCACCGGAACATGTTCCGGAAGCGCCGGAACATGTTCTGGGAGGACCGGAACATGTTCCGGAAGGACCGGAACATGTTCCGGAATCACCGGAACATGTTCCGGAAGCACCGGAACATGTTCCGGAAGCGCCGGAACATGTTCCGGAAGCGCCGGAACATGTTCCGGAAGCACCGGAACATGTTCCGGAAGCACCGGAACATGTTCCGGAAGCACCGGAACATGTTCCGGAAGCACCGGAACATGTTCCGGAAGCACCGGAACATGTTCCGGAAGCGCCGGAACATGTTCCGGAAGCACGGGAACATGTTCCGGAAGCACGGGAACATGTTCCGGAAGCACCGGAACATGTTCCGGAAGCGCCGGAACATGTTCCGGAAGCGCCGGAACATGTTCCGGAAGCGCCGGAACATGTTCCGGAAGCACCGGAACATGTTCCGGAAGCGCCGGAACATGTTCCGGAAGGACCGGAACATGTTCCGGAAGGACCGGAACATGTTCCGGAAGGACCGGAACATGTTCCGGAAGGACCGGAACATGTTCCGGAAGCACCGGAACATGTTCCGGAAGCACCGGAACATGTTCCGGAAGCACCGGAACATGTTCAAGAAGCACCGGAACATGTTCAAGAAGCACCGGAACATGTTCCGGAAGCGCCGGAACATGTTCCGGAAGGACCCTAACATGTTCCGGAAGGACCGGAACATGTTCCGGAAGCACCGGAACATGTTCAAGAAGCACCGGAACATGTTCCGGAAGCGCCGGAACATGTTCCGGAAGGACCGTAACATATTCCGGAAGGACCGGAACATGTTCCGGAAGCACCGGAACATGTTCAAGAACCACCGGAACATGTTCCGGAAGCGCCGGAACATGTTCCGGAAGGACGGTAACATGTTCCGGAAGGACCGGAACATGTTCTGGAAGGACCGTAACATGTTCCGGAAGGACCGGAACATGTTCCGGAAGCACCGGAACATGTTCCGGAAGCACCGGAACATGTTCAAGAAGCACCGGAACATGTTCCGGAAGCGCCGGAGCATGTTCCGGAAGGACCGTAACATGTTCCGGAAGGACCGGAACATGTTCCGGAAGCACCGCAACATGTTCAAGAAGCACCGGAACATGTTCCGGAAGCGCCGGAACATGTTCCGGAAGGACCGGAACATGTTCCGGAAGCACCGGAACATGTTCCGGAAGCACCGGAACATGTTCCGGAAGGACCGGAACATGTTCCGGAAGGACCGGAACATGTTCCGGAAGCACCGGAACATGTTCCGGAAGCACCGGAACATGTTCCGGAAGCACCGGAACATGTTCCGGAAGGACCGGAACATGTTCCGGAAGCACCGGAACATGTTCCGGAAGCACCGGAACATGTTCCGGAAGGACCGGAACATGTTCCGGAAGCACCGGAACATGTTCCGGAAGCACCGGAACATGTTCCGGAAGGACCGGAACATGTTCCGGAAGGACCGGAACATGTTCCGGAAGGACCGGAACATGTTCCGGAAGCACCGGAACATGTTCCGGAAGCGCCGGAACATGTTCCGGAAGCGCCGGAACATGTTCCGGAAGCGCCGGAACATGTTCCGGAAGGACCGGAACATGTTCCGGAAGCACCGGAACATGTTCCGGAAGCACCGGAACATGTTCCGGAAGCACGGGAACATGTTCCGGAAGCACCGGAACATGTTCCGGAAGCACGGGAACATGTTCCGGAAGCGCCGGAACATGTTCCGGAAGCGCCGGAACATGTTCCGGAAGCGCCGGAACATGTTCCGGAAGCGCCGGAACATGTTCCGGAAGCACCGGAACATGTTCCGGAAGGACCGGAACATGTTCCGGAAGGACCGGAACATGTTCTAGAAGCACCGGAACATGTTCCGGGAGGACCGGAACATGTTCCGGAAGCACCGGAACATGTTCCGGAAGCACCGGAACATGTTCCGGAAGCGCCGGAACATGTTCCGGAAGCACCGGAACATGTTCCGGAAGCACCGGAACATGTTCCGGAAGCACCGGAACATGTTCCGGAAGCGCCGGAACATGTTCCGGAAGCGCCGTAACATGTTCCGGAAGGACCGGAACATGTTCCGGAAGCACCGGAACATGTTCCGGAAGCACCGGAACATGTTCCGGAAGCACCGGAACATGTTCCGGAAGCACTGGAACATGTTCCGGAAGCACGGGAACATGTTCTGGAAGCACCGGAACATGTTCCGGAAGCACGGGAACATGTTCCGGAAGCGCCGGAACATGTTCCGGAAGCACCGGAACATGTTCCGGAAGCGCCGGAACATGTTCCGGAAGCGCCGGAACATGTTCCGGAAGCGCCGGAACATGTTCCGGAAGCGCCGGAACATGTTCTGGAAGCGCCGGAACATGTTCCGGAAGGACCGTAACATGTTCCGGAAGGACCGGAACATGTTCCGGAAGGACCGGAACATGTTCCGGAAGCACCGGAACATGTTCCGGAAGCACCGGAACATGTTCCGGAAGCACCGGAACATGTTCCGGAAGCACCGGAACATGTTCCGGAAGCACCGGAACATGTTCCGGAAGGACCCTAACATGTTCCGGAAGGACCGGAACATGTTCCGGAAGCACCGGAACATGTTCAAGAAGCACCGGAACATGTTCCGGAAGCGCCGGAACATGTTCCGGAAGGACCGTAACATATTCCGGAAGGACCGGAACATGTTCCGGAAGCACCCGAACATGTTCAAGAACCACCGGAACATGTTCCGGAAGCGCCGGAACATGTTCCGGAAGGACGGTAACATGTTCCGGAAGGACCGGAACATGTTCTGGAAGGACCGTAACATGTTCCGGAAGCACCGGAACATGTTCCGGAAGCACCGGAACATGTTCAAGAAGCACCGGAACATGTTCCGGAAGCGCCGGAGCATGTTCCGGAAGGACCGTAACATGTTCCGGAAGGACCGGAACATGTTCCGGAAGCACCGCAACATGTTCAAGAAGCACCGGAACATGTTCCGGAAGCGCCGGAACATGTTCCGGAAGGACCGGAACATGTTCCGGAAGGACCGGAACATGTTCCGGAAGGACCGGAACATGTTCCGGAAGCACCGGAACATGTTCCGGAAGGACCGGAACATGTTCCGGAAGCACCGGAACATGTTCCGGAAGGACCGGAACATTTTCTGGAAGCACCGGAACATGTTCCGGAAGGACCGGAACATGTTCCGGAAGCACCGGAACATGTTCCGGAAGCACCGGAACATGTTCCGGAAGCACCGGAACACGTTCCGGAAGGACCGGAACATGTTCCGGAAGCAACGGAACATGTTCCGGAAGCACCGCAACATGTTCCGGAAGCACGGGAACATGTTCCGGAAGCACCGGAACATGTTCCGGAAGCACGGGAACATGTTCCGGAAGCGCCGGAACATGTTCCGGAAGCACCGGAACATGTTCCGGAAGCGCCGGAACATGTTCCGGAAGCGCCGGAACATGTTCCGGAAGCACCGGAACATGTTCCGGAAGCGCCGGAACATGTTCCGGAAGCACCGGAACATGTTCCGGAAGGACCGTAACATGTTCTGGAAGGACCGGAACATGTTCCGGAAGGACCGGAACATGTTCCGGAAGCACCGGAACATGTTCCGGAAGCACCGGAACATGTTCCGGAAGCACCGGAACATGTTCAAGAAGCACCGGAACATGTTCCGGAAGCACCGGAACATGTTCCGGAAGCACCGGAACATGTTTCGGAAGCGCCGGAACATGTTCCGGAAGGACCGGAACATGTTCCGGAAGCGCCGGAACATGTTGCGGAAGCGCCGGAACATGTTCCGGAAGCGCCGGAACATGTTCCGGAAGGACCGGAACATGTTCCGGAAGCACAGGAACATGTTCCGGAAGGACCGGAACATGTTCCGGAAGCACCGGAACATGTTCCGGAAGCACCGGAATATGTTCTGGAAGCACCCGAACATGTTCCGGAAGGACCGGAACATGTTCCGGAAGCGCCGGAACATGTTCCGGAAGCGCCGGAACATGTTCTGGAAGCGCCGGAACATGTTCCAGAAGCACCGGAACATGTTCCGGAAGCCCCGGAACATGTTCCGGAAGGACCGGAACATGTTCCGGAATCGCCGGAACATGTTCTGGAAGCGCCGGAACATGTTCCGGAAGCACCGGATCATGTTCCGGAAGCCCCGGAACATGTTCCGGAAGCCCCGGAACATGTTCCGGAAGCCCCAAAACATGTTCTGGAAGCGCCGGAACATGTTCCGGAAGCACCGGAAGCACCGGAACATGTTCCGGAAGCGCCGGAACATGTTCTGGAAGCGCCGGAACATGTTCCGGAAGCACCGGAACATGTTCCGGAAGCGCCGGAACATGTTCCGGAAGCACCGTAACATGTTCCGGAAGGACCGGAACATGTTCTGGAAGGACCGTAACATGTTCAAGAAGCACCGGAACATGTTCAAGAAGCGCCGGAACATGTTCCAGAAGGACCATAACATGTTCCGGAAGGACCCGAACATGTTCCGGAAGCACCGGAACATGTTCAAGAAGCACCGGAACATGTTCTGGAAGCGCCGGAACATGTTCCGGAAGGACCGTAACATGTTCCGGAAGCACCGGAACATGTTCCGGAAGGACCGGAACATGTTCCGGAAGCACCAGAACATGTTCCGGAAGCGCCGGAACATGTTCCGGAAGCACCGTAACATGTTCCGGAAGGACCGGAACATGTTCTGGAAGGACCGTAACATGTTCCGGAAGGACCGGAACATGTTTCGGAAGCACCGGAACATGTTCCGGAAGCACCGGAACATGTTCAAGAAGCACCGGAACATGTTCCTGAAGCGCCGGAGCATGTTCCGGAAGGACCGTAACATGTTCCGGAAGGACCGGAACATGTTCCGGAAGCACCGCAACATGTTCAAGAAGCACCGGAACATGTTCCGGAAGCGCCGGAACATGTCCTGGAAGGACCGTAACATGTTCCGGAAGGACCGGAACATGTTCCGGAAGGACCGGAACATGTTCCGGAAGCACCGGAACATGTTCCGGAAGCACCGGAACATGTTCCGGAAACACCGGAACATGTTCCCGAAGGACCGGAACATGTTCCGGAAGCACCGGAACATGTTCCGGAAGCACCGGAACATGTTCCGGAAGCACCGGAACATGTTCCGGAAGCGCCGGAACATGTTCTGGGAGGACCGGAACATGTTCCGGAAGGACCGGAACATGTTCCGGAAGCACCGGAACATGTTCCGGAAGCACCGGAACATGTTCCGGAAGCGCCGGAACATGTTCCGGAAGCGCCGGAACATGTTCCGGAAGCACCGGAACATGTTCCGGAAGCACCGGAACATGTTCCGGAAGCACCGGAACATGTTCCGGAAGCACCGGAACATGTTCCGGAAGCGCCGGAACATGTTCCGGAAGCGCCGGAACATGTTCCGGAAGCGCCGGAACATGTTCCGGAAGCGCCGGAACATGTTCCGGAAGCACCGGAACATGTTCCGGAAGCACCGGAACATGTTCCGGAAGCACCGGAACATGTTCCGGAAGCGCCGGATCATGTTCCGGAAGCACCGGAACATGTTCCGGAAGCACGGGAACATGTTCCGGAAGCGCCGGAACATGTTCCGGAAGCACCGGAACATGTTCCGGAAGCGCCGGAACATGTTCCGGAAGCGCCGGAACATGTTCCGGAAGCGCCGGAACATGTTCCGGAAGCGCCGGAACATGTTCCGGAAGCGCCGGAACATGTTCCGGAAGCACCGGAACATGTTCCGGAAGCGCCGGAACATGTTCCGGAAGGACCGGAACATGTTCCGGAAGGACCGGAACATGTTCCGGAAGGGCCGGAACATGTTCCGGAAGGACCGGAACATGTTCCGGAAGCACCGGAACATGTTCCGGAAGCACCGGAACATGTTCCGGAAGCACCGGAACATGTTCAAGAAGCACCGGAACATGTTCAAGAAGCACCGGAACATGTTCCGGAAGCGCCGGAACATGTTCCGGAAGGACCCTAACATGTTCCGGAAGGACCGGAACATGTTCCGGAAGCACCGGAACATGTTCAAGAAGCACCGGAACATGTTCCGGAAGCGCCGGAACATGTTCCGGAAGGACCGTAACATATTCCGGAAGGACCGGAACATGTTCCGGAAGCACCGGAACATGTTCAAGAACCACCGGAACATGTTCCGGAAGCGCCGGAACATGTTCCGGAAGGACGGTAACATGTTCCGGAAGGACCGGAACATGTTCTGGAAGGACCGTAACATGTTCCGGAAGGACCGGAACATGTTCCGGAAGCACCGGAACATGTTCCGGAAGCACCGGAACATGTTCAAGAAGCACCGGAACATGTTCCGGAAGCGCCGGAGCATGTTCCGGAAGGACCGTAACATGTTCCGGAAGGACCGGAACATGTTCCGGAAGCACCGCAACATGTTCAAGAAGCACCGGAACATGTTCCGGAAGCGCCGGAACATGTTCCGGAAGGACCGGAACATGTTCCGGAAGCACCGGAACATGTTCCGGAAGCACCGGAACATGTTCCGGAAGCACCGGAACATGTTCCGGAAGGACCGGAACATGTTCCGGAAGGACCGGAACATGTTCCGGAAGGACCGGAACATGTTCCGGAAGGACCGGAACATGTTCCGGAAGCACCGGAACATGTTCCGGAAGGACCGGAACATGTTCCGGAAGCACCGGAACATGTTCCGGAAGCACCGGAACATGTTCCGGAAGGACCGGAACATGTTCCGGAAGCACCGGAACATGTTCCGGAAGCACCGGAACATGTTCTGGAAGCACCGGAACATGTTCCGGAAGGACCGGAACATGTTCCGGAAGGACCGGAACATGTTCCGGAAGCACCGGAACATGTTCCGGAAGCACCGGAACATGTTCCGGAAGCGCCGGAACATGTTCCGGAAGCGCCGGAACATGTTCCGGAAGCGCCGGAACATGTTCCGGAAGGACCGGAACATGTTCCGGAAGCACCGGAACATGTTCCGGAAGCACCGGAACATGTTCCGGAAGCACCGGAACATGTTCCGGAAGCACGGGAACATGTTCCGGAAGCACCGGAACATGTTCCGGAAGCACGGGAACATGTTCCGGAAGCGCCGGAACATGTTCCGGAAGCGCCGGAACATGTTCCGGAAGCGCCGGAACATGTTCCGGAAGCGCCGGAACATGTTCCGGAAGCACCGGAACATGTTCCGGAAGCGCCGGAACATGTTCCGGAAGCACCGGAACATGTTCCGGAAGGACCGGAACATGTTCTGGAAGGACCGGAACATGTTCCGGAAGGACCGGAACATGTTCCGGAAGCACCGGAACATGTTCCGGAAGCACCGGAACATGTTCCGGAAGCACCGGAACATGTTCAAGAAGCACCGGAACATGTTCCGGAAGCGCCGGAACATGTTCCGGAAGGACCCTAACATGTTCCGGAAGGACCGGAACATGTTCCGGAAGCACCGGAACATGTTCAAGAAGCACCGGAACATGTTCCGGAAGCGCTGGAACATGTTCCGGAAGGACCGTAACATATTCCGGAAGGACCGGAACATGTTCCGGAAGCACCGGAACATGTTCAAAAACCACCGGAACATGTTCCGGAAGCGCCGGAACATGTTCCGGAAGGACGGTAACATGTTCCGGAAGGACCGGAACATGTTCCGGAAGCACTGGAACATGTTCCGGAAGCACCGGAACATGTTCCGGAAGCGCCGGAACATGTTCCGGAAGGACCGTAACATGTTCCGGAAGGATTGGAACATGTTCTAGAAGCACCGGAACATGTTCAAGAAGCACCGGAACATGTTCCGGAAGCGCCGGAACAAGTTCCGGAATCACCGGAACATGTTCCGGAAGCGCCGGAACATGTTCCGGAAATGACCGGAACATGTTCCGGAAGCACCGGAACATGTTCTGGAAGCACCGGAACATGTTTCGAAAGGACCGAAACATGTTCCGGAAGGACCGGAACATGTTCCGGAAGGACCGGAACATGTTCCGGAAGGACCGGAACATGTTCCGGAAGGACCGGAACATGTTCCGGAAGCGCCGGAACAAGTTCCGGAAGCACCGGAACATGTTCCGGAAGGACCGTAACATGTTCCGGAAGGACCGGAACATGTTCCGGAAGCACCGGAACATGTTCAAGAAGCACCGGAACATGTTCAAGAAGCGCCGGAACATGTTCCGGAAGCGCCGGAACATGTTCCGGAAGCACCGGAACATGTTCCGGAAGTACCGGAACATGTTCCGGAAGCACCGGAACATGTTCCGGAAGGACCGGAACATGTTCCGGAAGCACCGGAACATGTTCCGGAAGGACAGTAACATGTTCCGGAAGCACCGGAACATGTTCAAGAAGCACCGGAACATGTTCCGGAAGCGCCGGAACATGTTCCGGAAGGACCCTAACATGTTCCGGAAGGACCGGAACATGTTCCGGAAGCACCGGAACATGTTCAAGAAGCACCGGAACATGTTCCGGAAGCGCTGGAACATGTTCCGGAAGGACCGTAACATATTCCGGAAGGACCGGAACATGTTCCGGAAGCACCGGAACATGTTCAAGAACCACCGGAACATGTTCCGGAAGCGCCGGAACATGTTCCGGAAGCGCCGGAACATGTTCCGGAAATGACCGGAACATGTTCTAGAAGCACCGGAACATGTTCAAGAAGCACCGGAACATGTTCCGGAAGCGCCGGAACATGTTCCGGAAGCACCGGAACATGTTCCGGAAGCGCCGGAACATGTTCCGGAAGGACCGTAACATGTTCCGGAAGGACCGGAACATGTTCTAGAAGCACCGGAACATGTTCAAGAAGCACCGGAACATGTTCCGGAAGCACTGGAACATGTTCCGGAAGCACCGGAACATGTTCCGGAAGCGCCGGAACATGTTCCGGAAGGACCGTAACATGTTCCGGAAGGACCGGAACATGTTCTAGAAGCACCGGAACATGTTCAAGAAGCACCGGAACATGTTCCGGAAGCGCCGGAACATGTTCCGGAATCACCGGAACATGTTCCGGAAGCGCCGGAACATGTTCCGGAAATGACCGGAACATGTTCCGGAAGCACCGGAACATGTTCCGGAAGCACCGGAACATGTTCCGAAAGGACCAAAACATGTTCCGGAAGGACCGGAACATGTTCCGGAAGGACCGGAACATGTTCCGGAAGGACCGGAACATGTTCCGGAAGGACCGGAACATGTTCCGGAAGGACCGGAACAAGTTCCGGAAGCACCGGAACATGTTCCGGAAGGACCGTAACATGTTCCGGAAGGACCGGAACATGTTCCGGAAGCACCGGAACATGTTCCGGAAGCACCGGAACATGTTCAAGAAGCGCCGGAACATGTTCCGGAAGGACCGTAACATGTTCCGGAAGCACCGGAACATGTTCAAGAAGCACCGGAACATGTTCCGGAAGCACCGGAACATGTTCCGGAAGTACCGGAACATGTTCCGGAAGCACCGGAACATGTTCCGGAATCACCGGAACATGTTCCGGAGGCACCGGAACATGTTCCGGAAGCGCCGGAACATGTTCCGGAAGGACCGTAACATGTTCCGGAAGCACCGGAACATGTTCAAGAAGCACCGGAACATGTTTCGGAAGCACCGGAACATGTTCTGGAAGGAACGGAACATGTTCCGGAAGCACCGGAACATGTTCCAGAAGCACCGGAACATGTTCCGGAAGGACCGGAACATGTTCCGGAAGCACCGGAACATGTTCCGGAAGCGCCGGAACATGTTCCGGAAGGACCGTAACATGTTCCGGAAGGACCGGAAACATGTTCCGGAAGCACCGGAACATGTTCAAGAAGCACCGGAACATGTTCCGGAAGCGCCGGAACATGTTCTGGAAGGACCGGAACATGTTCCGGAAGCACCGGAACATGTTACGGAAGCACCGGAACATGTTCCGGAAGGGCCGGAACATGTTCCGGAAGCACCGGAACATGTTCCGGAAGCGCCGGAACATGTTCCGGAAGGACCGTAACATGTTCCGGAAGCACCGGAACATGTTGCGGAAGCACCGGAACATGTTCAAGAAGCACCGGAACATGTTTCGGAAGCGCCGGAACATGTTCCGGAAGGACCGTAACATGTTCCGGAAGGACCGGAACATGTTCAAGAAGCACCGGATAATGTTCCGGAAGCACCGGAACATGTTCCGGAAGGACCGGAACATGTTCCGGAAGGACCGGAACATGTTCTGGAAGCACCGGAACATGTTCCGGAAGCGCCGGAACATGTTCCGGAAGCCACCGGAACATGTTCCGGAAGCACCGCAACATGTTCCGGAAGGACCGGAACATGTTCCGGAAGCACCGGAACATGTTCCGGAAGCGCCGGAACATGTTCCGGAAGCACCGGAACATGTTCCGGAAGCACCGCAACATGTTCCGGAAGCACCGGAACATGTTCCGGAAGCGCCGGAACATGTTCCGGAAGGACCGGAACATGTTCCGGAAGGACCGTAACATGTTCCGGAAGGACCGGAACATGTTCCGGAAGAACCGGAACATGTTCAAGAAGCACCGGAACATGTTCCGGAAGCACCGGGACATGTTCCGGAAGGACCGGAACATGTTCCGGAAGGACCGGAACATGTTCCGGAAGCACCGGAACATGTTCCGGAAGCGCCGGAACATGTTCCGGAAGCCACCGGAACATGTTCCGGAAGCACCGCAACATGTTCCGGAAGGACCGGAACTCGTTCCGGAAGCACCGGAACATGTTCCGGAAGCGCCGGAACATGTTCCGGAAGCGCCGGAACATGTTCCGGAAGCACCGGAACATGTTCCGGAAGCACCGGAACATGTTCCGGAAGCGCCGGAACATGTTCCGGAAGGACCGGAACATGTTCCGGAAGCACTGGAACATGTTCCAGAAGCGCCGGAACATGTTCCGGAAGGACCGGAACATGTTCTGGAAGCACCGGAACATGTTCCGGAAGGACCGGAACATGTTCCGGAAGGACCGGAACATGTTCCGGAAGGACCGGAACATGTTCCGGAAGGACCGGAACATGTTCCGAAAGCACCGGAACATGTTCCGGAAGCGCCGGAACATGTTCCGGAAGGACAGTAACATGTTCCCGAAGGACCAGAACATGTTCCGGAAGCACCGGAACATGTTTAAGAAGCACCGGAACATGTTTCGGAAGCGCTGGAACATGTTCCGGAAGGACCGTAACATGTTCCGGAAGCACCGGAACATGTTCCGGAAGCACCGGAACATGTTCCGGAAGTACCGGAACATGTTCCGGAAGCACCGGAACAAGTTCCGGAAGCACCGGAACATGTTCCGGAAGCACCGGAACATGTTCCGGAAGCGCCGGAACATGTTCAAGAAGCACCGGAACATGTTCCGGAAGCGCCGGAACATGTTCCGGAAGGACCGTAACATGGTCCGGAAGGACCGGAACATGTTCCGGAAGCACCGGAACATGTTCCGGAAGGACCGGAACATGTTCCGGAAGCACCGGAACATGTTCCGGAAGCCCCGGAACATGTTCCGGAAGCCCCGCAACATGTTTCGGAAGCGCCGGAACATGTTCCGGAAGCGCCGGAACATGTTCCGGAAGCACCGGCACATGTTCCGGAAGCACCGGAACATGTTCCGGAAGCCCCGGAACATGTTCCGGAAGCAACGGAACATGTTCCGGAAGCACCGGAACATGTTCACGAAGCACCTGAACATGTTCCGGAAGCGCCGGAACATGTTCCGGAAGGACCGGAGTATGTTCCGGAAGCACCGGCACATGTTCCGGAAGCACCGGAACATGTTCCGGAAGCCCCGGAACATGTTCCGGAAGCAACGGAACATGTTCCGGAAGCACCGGGACATGTTCCGGAAGGACCGGAACATGTTCCGGAAGGACCGGAACATGTTCCGGAAGCACCGGAACATGTTCCGGAAGCGCCGGAACATGTTCCGGAAGCCACCGGAACATGTTCCGGAAGCACCGCAACATGTTCCGGAAGCACCGGAACATGTTCCGGAAGCGCCGGAACATGTTCCGGAAGGACCGGAACATGTTCCGGAAGCACTGGAACATGTTCCAGAAGCGCCGGAACATGTTCCGGAAGGACCGGAACATGTTCTGGAAGCACCGGAACATGTTCCGGAAGGACCGGAACATGTTCCGGAAGGACCGGAACATGTTCCGGAAGGACCGGAACATGTTCCGGAAGCACCGGAACATGTTCCGGAAGCGCCGGAACATGTTCCGGAAGGACAGTAACATGTTCCGGAAGGACCAGAACATGTTCCGGAAGCACCGGAACATGTTTAAGAAGCACCGGAACATGTTTCGGAAGCGCTGGAACATGTTCCGGAAGGACCGTAACATGTTCCGGAAGCACCGGAACATGTTCCGGAAGCACCGGAACATGTTCCGGAAGTACCGGAACATGTTCCGGAAGCACCGGAACAAGTTCCGGAAGCACCGGAACATGTTCCGGAAGCACCGGAACATGTTCCGGAAGCACCGGAACATGTTCCGGAAGCGCCGGAACATGTTCAAGAAGCACCGGAACATGTTCCGGAAGCGCCGGAACATGTTCCGGAAGGACCGTAACATGGTCCGGAAGGACCGGAACATGTTCCGGAAGCACCGGAACATGTTCCGGAAGGACCGGAACATGTTCCGGAAGCACCGGAACATGTTCCGGAAGCCCCGGAACATGTTCCGGAAGCCCCGCAACATGTTTCGGAAGCGCCGGAACATGTTCCGGAAGCGCCGGAACATGTTCCGGAAGCACCGGCACATGTTCCGGAAGCACCGGAACATGTTCCGGAAGCCCCGGAACATGTTCCGGAAGCAACGGAACATGTTCCGGAAGCACCGAAACATGTTCACGAAGCACCTGAACATGTTCCGGAAGCGCCGGAACATGTTCCGGAAGGACCGGAGTATGTTCCGGAAGCACCGGAACATGTTCAAGAAGCACCGGAACATGTTTCGGAAGCGCCGGAACATGTCCCGGAAGGACCGTAACATGTTCCGGAAGGACCGGAACATGTTCCAGAAGCACTGGAACATGTTCCGGAAGCACCGGAACATGTTCCGGAAGCACCGGAACATGTTCCGGAAGCACCGGAACATGTTCCGGAAGCACCGGAACATGTTCCGGAAGCACCGGAACATGTTCCGGAAGCGCCGGAACATGTTCCGGGAGGACCGGAACATGTTCTGGAAGCACCGGAACATGTTCCGGAAGCACCGGAACATGTTCCGGAAGCGCCGGAACATGTTCCGGAAGCACCGGCACATGTTCCGGAAGCACCGGAACATGTTCCGGAAGCCCCGGAACATGTTCCGGAAGCAACGGAACATGTTCCGGAAGCACCGGAACATGTTCAAGAAGCACCGGAACATGTTCTGGAAGCGCCGGAACATGTTCCGGAAGGACCGTAACATGTTCCGGAAGGACCGGAACATGTTCCGGAAGCACCGGAACATGTTCCGGAAGTACCGTAACATGTTCTGGAAGGACCTGAACATGTTCCGGAAGCACCGGAACATGTTCCGGAAGCACCGGAACATGTTCGGGAAGCAACGGAACATGTTCAAGAAGCACCGGAACAAGTTCCGGAAGCACCGGAACATGTTCCGGAAGCACCGGAACATGTTCCGAAAGCGCCGGAACATGTTCCGGAAGCACCGGAACATGTTCCGGAAGGACCGGAACATGTTCCGGAAGGACCGTAACATGTTCCGGAAGGACCGGAACATGTTCCGGAAGCACCGGAACATGTTCAAGAAGCACCGGAACATGTTCCGGAAGCGCCGGAACATGTTCCGGAAGGACCGTAACATGTTCCGGAAGGACCGGAACATGTTTCGGAAGCGCCAAAACATGTTCCGGAAGGACCGGAACATGTTCCGGAAGCACCGGAACATGTTCCGGAAGCGCCGGAACATGTTCCGGAAGCACCGGAACATGTTCCGGAAGCACCGGAACATGTTCCGGAAGGACCGTAACATGTTCTGGAAGGACCGTAACATGTTCTGGAAGGACCGGAACATGTTCAAGAAGCACCGGAACATGTTCCGGAAGCGCCGGAACATGTTCTGGAAGGACCGTAACATGTTCCGGAAGGACCGTAACATGTTCCGGAAGCACCGGAACATGTTCCGGAAGCACCGGAACATGTTCCGGAAGGAGCGGAACATGTTCCGGAAGCACCGGAACATGTTCCAGAAGCGCCGGAACATGTTCCGGAAGCACCGGCACATGTTCTAGAAGGACCGGAACATGTTCCGGAAGCCCCGGAACATGTTCTGGAAGCCCCGGAACATGTTCTGGAAGCACCGGAACATGTTCTGGAAGCACCGGAAAATGTTTCGGAAGCGCCGGAACATGTTCCGGAAGGACCGTAGCATGTTCCGGAAGGACCGGAACATGTTCCGGAAGCACCGGAACATGTTCAAGAAGCACCGGAACATGTTCAAGAAGCGCCGGAACATGTTCCGGAAGGACCGGAACATGTTCCGGAAGGACCGGAACATGTTCCGGAAGCACCGGAACATGTTCAAGAAGCACCGGAACATGTTCCGCAAGCACCGGAACATGTTCAAGAAGCACCGGAACATGTTCCGGAAGCACCGGAACATGTTCAAGAAGCACCGGAACATGTTCAAGAAGCGCCGGAACATGTTCCGGAAGGACCGGAACATGTTCCGGAAGCACCGGAACATGTTCAAGAAGCACCGGAACATGTTCCGGAAGCGCCGGAACATGTTCCGGAAGGACCGTAACATGGTCCGGAAGGACCGGAACATGTTCCGGAAGCACCGGAACATGTTCCGGAAGGACCGGAACATGTTCCGGAAGCCCCGGAACATGTTCCGGAAGCCCCGCAACATGTTTCGGAAGCGCCGGAACATGTTCCCGAAGCCCCGGAACATGTTCAAGAAGCACCGGAACATGTTCCGGAAGCCCCGGAACATGTTTCGGAAGGGCCGGAACATGTTCAAGAAGCACCGGAACATGTTCCGGAAACCCCGGAACATGTTCCGGAAGGGCTGGAACATGTTCCGGAAGCCCCGGAACATGTTCCGGAAGCCCCGGAACATGTTCCGGAAGCGCCGGAACATGTTCCGGAAGCGCCGGAACATGTTCCGGAAGCACCGAAACATGTTCTGGAAGGACCGGAACATGTTCCGGAAGCACCGGAACATGTTCCGGAAGCACCGGAACATGTTCCGGAAGCGCCGGAACATGTTCCGGAAGCGCCGGAACATGCTCGGGAGGCCCCGGAACATGTTCCGGAAGCGCCGGAACATGTTCCGGAAGCGCCGGAACATGTTCCGGAAGCACCGGAACATGCTCGGGAGGCCCCGGAACATGTTCCGTAAGCGCCGGAACATGTTCCGGAAGCCCCGGAACATGTTCCGGAAGGACCGAAACATGTTCTGGAAGGACCGGAACATGTTCCGGAAGCACCGGAACATGTTCCGGAAGCACCGGAACATGTTCCGGAAGCGCCGGAACATGTTCCGGAAGCGCCGGAACATGCTCGGGAGGCCCCGGAACATGTTCCGGAAGCGCCGGAACATGTTCCGGAAGCGCCGGAACATGTTCCGGAAGCACCGGAACATGCTCCGGAGGCCCCGGAACATGTTCCGGAAGCGCCGGAACATGTTCCGGAAGCCCCGGAACATGTTCCGGAAGGACCGTAACATGTTCCGGAAGGACCGGAACATGTTCCGGAAGCACCGGAACATGTTCAAGAAGCACCGGAACATGTTCCGGAAGGACCGTAACATGTTCCGGAAGGACCAGAACATGTTCCGGAAGCACCGGAACATGTTCAAGAAGGACCGTAACATGTTCCGGAAGGACCAGAACATGTTCCGGAAGCGCCGGAACATGTTCCGGAAGGACAATAACATGTTCCGGAAGGACCGGAACATGTTCAAGAAGCACCGGAACATGTTCTGGAAGCGCCGGAACATGTTCCGGAAGCACCGGAACATGTTCCGGAAGCACCGGAACATGTTCCGGAAGCTCCGGAACATGTTCCGGAAGCACCGGAACATGTTCCGGAAGGACCGTAACATGTTCTGAAAGGACCGGAACATGTTCCAGAAGGACCGTAACATGTTCCGGAAGGACCGGAACATGTTCCGGAGGCACCAGAACATGTTCCGAAAGCAGCGGAACATGTTCAAGAAGCACCGGAACATGTTCCGGAAGCGCCGGAACATGTTCCGGAAGGACCGTAACATGTTCCGGAAGGACCGGAACATGTTCCGGAAGCACCGGAACATGTTCAAGAACCACCGGAACATGTTCCGGAAGCGCCGGAACATGTTCCGGAAGGACCGTAACATGTTCCGGAAGGACCGGAACATGTTCCAGAAGCACCGGAACATGTTCCGGAAGCACCGGAACATGTTCCGGAAGCACCGGAACATGTTCCGGAAGCACCGGAACATGTTCCGGAAGCGCCGGAACATGTTCCGGAAGGACCGTAACATGTTCCGGAAGGACCGGAACATGTTCCGGAAGCACCGGAACATGTTCAAGAAGCACCGGAACATGTTCCGGAGGCACCGGCACATGTTCCGGAAGGACCGTAACATGTTCCGGAAGGACCGGAACATGGTCCGGAAGCACCGGAACATGTTCCGGAAGGACCGGAACATGTTCCGGAAGCACCGGAACATGTTCCGGAAGCACCGGAACATGTTCCGGAAGGACCGGAACATGTTCCGGAAGCACCGGAACATGTTCCGGAAGCACCGGAACATGCTCCGGAAGCGCCGGAACATGTTCCGGAAGCACCGGAACATGTTACGGAAGCGCCGGAACATGTTCCGGAAGGACCGTAACATGTTCCGGAAGGACCAGAACATGTTCTGGAAGCACCGGAACATGTTCAAGAAGCACCGGAACATGTTCCGGAAGCGCCGGAACATGTCCCGGAAGGACCGTAACATGTTCAGGAAGGACCGGAACATGTTCAAGAGGCACCGGAACATGTTCCGGAAGCGCCGGAACATGTTCCGGAAGCACCGGAACATGTTCCGGAAGCACCGGAACATGTTCCGGAAGCGCCGGAACATGTTCCAGAAGCACCGGAACATGTTCCGGAAGGACCGTAACATGTTCCGAAAGGACCGGAACATGTTCCGGAAGGACCGTAACATGTTCTGGAAGGACCGGAACATGTTCAGGAAGGACCGGAACATGTTCCGGAAGCGCCGGAACATGTTCCGGAAGGACCGTAACATGTTCCGGAAGGACCGGAACATGTTCCGGAAGCACCGGAACATGTTCAAGAAGCACCGGAACATGTTCCGGAAGCGCCGGAACATGTTCCGGAAGGACCGTAACATGTTCCGGAAGGACCGGAACATGTTGCAGAAGCACCGGAACATGTTCCGGAAGCGCCGGAACATGTTCCGGAAGGACCGTAACATGTTCCGGAAGGACCGGAACATGTTCACGAAGCACCGGAACATGTTCAAGAAGCAGCGGAACATGTTCCGGACCCGCCGGCACATGTTCCGTAAGGACCGTAGCATGTTCCGGAAGGACCCGAACATGGTCCGGAAGCACCGGAACATGTTCCGGAAGGACCGGAACATGTTCCGGAAGCACCGGAACATGTTCCGGAAGCGCCGGAACATGTTCCGGAAGGACCGTAACATGTTCCGGAAGGACCGGAACATGTTCCGGAAGCACCGGAACATGTTCAAGAAGCACCGGAACATGTTCCGGAGGCGCCGGCACATGTTCCGGAAGGACCGTAACATGTTCCGGAAGGACCGGAACATGGTCCGGAAGCACCGGAACATGTTCAAGAAGGACCGGAACATGTTCCGGAAGCACCGGAACATGTTCCGGAAGCAGCGGAACATGCTCCGGAAGCGCCGGAACATGTTCCGGAAGGACCGGAACATGTTCCGGAAGCACCGGAACATGTTCAAGAAGCACCGGAACATGTTCCGGAAGCGCCAGAACATGTTCCGGAAGCACCGGAACATGTTCCGGAAGCACCGGAACATGTTCCGGAAGCACCGGAACATGTTCCGGAAGGACCGGAACATGTTCACGAAGCACCGGAACATGTTCAAGAAGCAGCGGAACATGTTCCGGACCCGCCGGCACATGTTCCGTAAGGACCGTAGCATGTTCCGGAAGGACCGGAACATGGTCCGGAAGCACCGGAACATGTTCCGGAAGGACCGGAACATGTTCCGGAAGCACCGGAACATGTTCCGGAAGCGCCGGAACATGTTCCGGAAGGACCGTAACATGTTCCGGAAGGACCGGAACATGTTCCGGAAGCACCGGAACATGTTCAAGAAGCACCGGAACATGTTCCGGAGGCGCCGGCACATGTTCCGGAAGGACCGTAACATGTTCCGGAAGGACCGGAACATGGTCCGGAAGCACCGGAACATGTTCAAGAAGGACCGGAACATGTTCCGGAAGCACCGGAACATGTTCCGGAAGGACCGGAACATGTTCCGGAAGCACCGGAACATGTTCAAGAAGCACCGGAACATGTTCCAGAACCGCCGGAACATGTTCCGGAAGCACCGGAACATGTTCCGGAAGCACCGGAACATGTTCCGGAAGGACCGTACCATGTTCCGGAAGGACCAGAACCTGTTCTGGAAGCACCGGAACATGTTCAAGAAGCACCGGAACATGTTCCGGAAGCGCCGGAACATGTTCCGGAAGGACCGTAACATGTTCAGGAAGGACCGGAACATGTTCAAGAGGCACCGGAACATGTTCCGGAAGCGCCGGAACATGTTCCGGAAGCACCGGAACATGTTCCGGAAGCACCGGAACATGTTCCGGAAGCGCCGGAACATGTTCCGGAAGCACCGGAACATGTTCCGGAAGGACCGTAACATGTTCCGAAAGGACCGGAACATGTTCCAGAAGGACTGTAACATGTTCCGGAAGGACCGGAACATGTTCAGGAAGGACCGGAACATGTTCCGGAAGCGCCGGAACATGTTCCGGAAGGACCGTAACATGTTCCGGAAGGACCGGAACATGTTCCGGAAGCACCGGAACATGTTCAAGAAGCACCGGAACATGTTCCGGAAGCGCCGGATCATGTTCCGGAAGGACCGTAACATGTTCTGGAAGGACCGGAACATGTTCCGGAAGCACCGGAACATGTTCCGGAAGCACCGGAACATGTTCCGGAAGCGCCGGAACATGTTCCGGACGAACCGTAACATGTTCCGGAAGGACCGGAACATGTTCCGGAAGCACCGGAACATGTTCAAGAAGCAGCGGAACATGTTCCGGACCCGCCGGCACATGTTCCGTAAGGACCGTAGCATGTTCCGGAAGGACCGGAACATGGTCCGGAAGCACCGGAACATGTTCCGGAAGGACCGGAACATGTTCCGGAAGCACCGGAACATGTTCCGGAAGCGCCGGAACATGTCCCGGAAGGACCGTAACATGTTCCGGAAGGACCGGAACATGTTCCGGAAGCACCGGAACATGTTCAAGAAGCACCGGAACATGTTTCGGAAGCGCCGGAACATGTTCCGGAAGCACCAGAACATGTTCCGGAAGCACCGGAACATGTTCCGGAAGCGCCGGAACATGTTCCGGAAGGACCGTAACATGTTCCGGAAGGACCGGAACATGTTCCGGTCCTTCCGGAACATGTTCCGGAATCACCGGAACATGTTCCGGAAGCACCGGAACATGTTCCGGAAGGACCGGAACATGTTCCGGAAGCACCGGAACATGTTCCGGAATCACCGGAACATGTTCCGGAAGCCCCGGAACATGTTCCGGAAGGACCGGAACATGTTCCGGAAGCACCGGAACATGTTCCGGAATCACCGGAACATGTTCCGGAAGCACCGGAACATGTTCCGGAAGCACCGGAACATGTTCCGGAAGGACCGTAACATGTTCCGGAAGGACCAGAACATGTTCCGGAAGCACCGGAACATGTTCAAGAAGCACCGGAACATGTTCCGGAAGCCCCGGAACATGTTCCGGAAGGACCGGAACATGTTCCGGAAGCACCGGAACATGTTCCGGAATCACCGGAACATGTTCCGGAAGCACCGGAACATGTTCCGGAAGGACCGGAACATGTTCCGGAAGCACCGGAACATGTTCCGGAATCACCGGAACATGTTCCGGAAGCACCGGAACATGTTCCGGAAGCGCCGGAACATGTTCCGGAAGGACCGTAACATGTTCAGGAAGGACCGGAACATGTTCAAGAAGCACCGGAACATGTTCCGGAGCCGCCGGAACATGTTCCGGAAGCACCGGAACATGTTCCGGAAGGACCGGAACATGTTCCGGAAGGACCGGAACATGTTCCGGAGGCACCGGAACATGTTCCGGAAGCAGCGGAACATGTTCCGGAAGCACCGGAACATGTTCAAGGAGCACCGGAACATGTTCCGGAAGCGCCGGAACATGTTCCGGAAGGACCGTAACATGTTCCGGAAGGACCGGAACATGTTCCGGAAGCACCGGAACATGTTCAAGAAGCACCGGAACATGTTCCGGAAGCGCCGGAACATGTTCCGGAAGGACCGTAACATGTTCCGGAAGGACCGGAACATGTTGCAGAAGCACCGGAACATGTTCCGGAAGCACCGGAACATGTTCCGGAAGCACCGGAACATGTTCCGGAAGCACCGTAACATGTTCCGGAAGGACCGGAACATTTTCCGGAAGGACCGTAACATGTTCCGGAAGGACCGGAACATGTTCCGGAAGCACCGGAACATGTTCAAGAAGCACCGGAATATGTTCCGGAGGCGCCGGAACATGTTCCGGAAGGACCGTAACATGTTCCGGAAGGACCGGAACATGGTCCGGAAGCACCGGAACATGTTCCGGAAGGACCGGAACATGTTCCGGAGGGACCGGAACATGTTCCGGAAGGGCCGGAACATGTTCCGGAAGCACCGGAACATGTTCAAGAAGGACCGGAACATGTTTCGGAAGCACCGGAACATGTTCAAGAAGCACCGGAACATGTTCCGGAAGGACCGGAACATGTTCCGGAGGGACCGTAACATGTTCCGGAAGGACCGGAACATGTTCCGGAAGCACCGGATAATGTTCCGGAAGCACCGGAACATGTTCCAGAAGGACCGGAACATATTCCGGAAGCACCGGAACATGTTCCGGAAGCACCGGAACATGTTCCGGAAGCACCGGAACATGTTCCGGAATCACCGGAACATGTTCCGGAAGCGCCGGAACATGTTCTGGAAGGACCGTAACATGTTCCGGAAGGACCGGAACATGTTCAAGAAGCACCGGAACATGTTTCGGAAGCGCCGGAACATGTTCCGGAAGGACCGTAACATGTTCCGGAAGGACCGAAACATGTTCCAGAAGGACCGTAACATGTTCCGAAAGGACCGGAACATGTTCCGGAAGGACCGTAACATGTTCCGGAACGACCGGAACACGTTCCGGAGGCACCAGAACATGTTCCGGAAGCAGCGGAACATGTTCCGGAAGCACCGGAACATGTTCAAGAAGCACCGGAACATGTTCCGGAAGCGCCGGAACATGTTCCGGAAGGACCGTAACATGTTCCGGAAGGACCGGAACATGTTCAAGAAGCACCGGAACATGTTTCGGAAGCGCCGGAACATGTTCCGGAAGGACCGTAACATGTTCCGGAAGGACCGGAACATGTTTCGGAAGGACCGGAACATGTTCCGGAAGGACCGTAACATTTTCCGAAAGGACCGGAACATGTTCCGGAAGGACCGTAACATGTTCCGGAAGGACCGGAACATGTTCCGGAGGCACCAGAACATGTTCCGGAAGCAGCGGAACATGTTCAAGAAGCACCGGAACATGTTCCGGAAGCGCCGGAACATGTTCCGGAAGGACCGTAACATGTTCCGGAAGGACCGGAACATGTTCCGGAAGCACCGGAACATGTTCAAGAAGCACCGGAACATGTTCCGGAAGCGCCGGAACAAGTTCCGGAAGGACCGTAACATGTTCCGGAAGGACCGGAACATGTTCCAGAAGCACCGGAACATGTTCCAGAAGCACAGGAACATGTTCCGGAAGCACCGGAACATGTTCCGGAAGGACCGGAACATGTTCCGGAAGCACCGGAACATGTTCAAGAAGCACCGGAACATGTTCCGGAAGCACCGGAACATGTTCCGGAAGCACCGGAACATGTTCCGGAAGCACCGGAACATGTTCCGGAAGCGCCGGAACATGTTCCGGAATGACCGTAACATGTTCCGGAAGGACCGGAACATGTTCTGGAAGCACCGGAACATGTTCAAGAAGCACCGGAACATGTTCCGGAAGCGCCGGAAAATGTTCCGGAAGGACCGGAACATGTTCCGGAAGCACCGGAACATGTTCCGGAAGCACCGGAACATGTTCCGGAAGCACCGGAACATGTTCCGGAAGCGCCGGAACATGTTCCGGAAGCGCCGGAACATGTTCCGGAAGCACCGGAACATGTTCCGGAAGCACCGGAACATGTTCCGGAAGCGCCGGAACATGTTCCGGAAGCGCCGGAACATGTTCCGGAAGGATCGGAACATGTTCCGGAAGGACCGGAACATGTTCCGGAAGGACCGGAACATGTTCCGGAAGCACCGGAACATGTTCAAGAAGCACCGGAACATGTTCAAGAAGCACGGGAACATGTTCCGGAAGCGCCGGAATCTGTTCCGGAAGGACCGTAACATGTTCCGGAAGGACCGGAACATGTTCTGGAAGCACCGGAACATGTTCTGGAAGCACCGGAACATGTTCCGGAAGGACCGTAACATGTTCCGGAAGGACCGGAACATGTTCCGGAAGCACCGGAACATGTTCAAGAAGCACCGGAACATGTTCCGGAAGCGCCGGAACATGTTCCGGAAGGACCGTAACATGTTCCGGAAGGACCGGAACATGTTCCGGAAGGACGGTAACATGTTCCGGAAGCACCGGAACACGTTCCGGAAGCACCGGAACACGTTCCGGAAGGACCGTAACATGTTCCGGAAGGACCGGAACATGTTCCGGAAGCACCGGAACATGTTCCGGAAGCACCGGAATATGTTCCGGAAGCACCGGAACATGTTCCGGAATCACCGGAACATGTTCCGGAAGCGCCGGAACATGTTCCGGAAGGTCCGTAACATGTTCCGGAAGCACCGGAACATGTTCCGGAAGCACCGGAACATGTTCAAGAAGCACCGGAACATGTTTCGGAAGCGCCGGAACATGTTCCGGAAGGACCGTAACATGTTCCGGAAGGACCGGAACATGTTCCGGAAGGACCGGAACATGTTCCGGAAGCACCGGAACACGTTCCGGAAGCACTGGAACATCTTCCGGAAGGACCAGAACATGTTCCGGAAGCACCGGAACATGTTCCGGAAGCACCGGAACATGTTCCGGAAGCGCCGGAACATGTTCCGGAAGCACCGGAACTTGTTCCGGCAGCACCGGAACATGTTCCGGAAGCACCGGAACATGTTCAAGAAGCACCGGAACATGTTCCGGAAGCGCCGGAACATGTTCCGGAAGCACCGGAACATGTTCAAGAAGCACCGGAACATGTTCCGGAAGCGCCGGAACATTTTCCGGAAGGACCGGAACATGTTCCGGAAGCACCGGAACATGTTCCGGAAGCACCGGAACATGTTCCGGAAGCACCGGAACATGTTCAAGAAGCACCGGAACATGTTCCGGAAGCGCCGGAACATGTTCCGGAAGCACCGGAACATGTTCAAGAAGCACCGGAACATGTTCCGGAAGCACCGGAACATGTTCTGGAAGGACCGTAACATGTTCCGGAAGGACCGGAACATGTTCCGGAAGCACCGGAACATGTTCCGGAAGGACCGGAACATGTTCCGGAAGCACCGGAACATGTTCCGGAAGCACCGGAACATGTTCCGGAAGCACCGGAACATGTTCCGGAAGCGGCGGAACATGTTCCGGAAGGACCGGAACATGTTCCGGAAGGACCGGAACATGTTCCGGAAGCACCGGAACATGTTCAAGAAGCACCGGAACATGTTCCGGAAGGACCGTAACTTGTTTCGGAAGGACCGGAACATGTTCCGGAATCACCGGAACATGTTCTGGAAGGACCGTAACATGTTCCGGAAGCACCGGAACATGTTCCGGAAGCACCGGAACATGTTCCGGAAGCACCGGAACATGTTCCGGAAGCACCGGAACATGTTCCGGAAGCACCGGAACATGTTCCGGAAGGACCGGAACATGTTCCGGAAGCACCGGAACATGTTCCGGAAGCACCGGAACATGTTCCGGAAGCGCCGCAACATGTTCCGGAAGCACGGGAACATGTTCCGGAAGCACCGGAACATGTTCCGGAAGCGCCGGAACATATTCCGGAAGCACCGGAACATGTTCCGGAAGCGCCGGAACATGTTCCATTAGCGCCGGAACATGTTCCGGAAGGACCGGAACATGTTCCGGAAGCACCGGAACACGTTCCGGAAGCACTGGAACATCTTCCGGAAGGACCAGAACATGTTCCGGAAGCACCGGAACATGTTCCGGAAGCACCGGAACATGTTCCGCAAGCACCGGAACATGTTCCGGAAGCACCGGAACTTTTTCCGGCAGCACCGGAACATGTTCCGGAAGCACCGGAACATGTTCAAGAAGCACCGGAACATGTTCCGGAAGCGCCGGAACATGTTCCGGAAGCACCGGAACATGTTCAAGAAGCACCGGAACATGTTCCGGAAGCGCCGGAACATTTTCCGGAAGGACCGGAACATGTTCCGGAAGCACCGGAACATGTTCCCGAAGCACCGGAACATGTTCCGGAAGCACCGGAACATGTTCAAGAAGCACCGGAACATGTTCCGGAAGCGCCGGAACATGTTCCGGAAGCACCGGAACATGTTCAAGAAGCACCGGAACATGTTCCGGAAGCACCGGAACATGTTCTGGAAGGACCGTAACATGTTCCGGAAGCGCCGGAACATGTTCCGGAAGGACCGTAACATGTTCCGAAAGGACCGGAACATGTTCCGGAAGCACCGGAATATGTTCAAGAAGCACCGGAACATGTTCCGGAAGCGCCGGAACATGTTCCGGAAGGACCGTAACATGTTCCGGAAGGACCGGAACATGTTCCGGAAGCACCGGAACATGTTCCGGAAGGACCGGAACATGTTCCGGAAGCACCGGAACATGTTCCGGAAGGACCGGAACATGTTCCGGAAGCACCGGAACATGTTCCGGAAGCGGCGGAACATGTTCCGGAAGGACCGGAACATGTTCCGGAAGCACCGGAACATGTTCAAGAAGCACCGGAACATGTTCCGGAAGCGCCGGAACATTTTCCGGAAGGACCGGAACATGTTCCGGAAGCACCGGAACATGTTCCCGAAGCACCGGAACATGTTCCGGAAGCACCGGAACATGTTCAAGAAGCACCGGAACATGTTCCGGAAGCGCCGGAACATGTTCCGGAAGCACCGGAACATGGTCAAGAAGCACCGGAACATGTTCCGGAAGCACCGGAACATGTTCTGGAAGGACCGTAACATGTTCCGGAAGCACCGGAACATGTTCCGGAAGGACCGTAACATGTTCCGAAAGGACCGGAACATGTTCCGGAAGCACCGGAATATGTTCAAGAAGCACCGGAACATGTTCCGGAAGCGCCGCAACATGTTCCGGAAGCACGGGAACATGTTCCGGAAGCACCGGAACATGTTCCGGAAGCGCCGGAACATATTCCGGAAGCACCGGAACATGTTCCGGAAGCGCCGGAACATGTTCCATTAGCGCCGGAACATGTTCCGGAAGCACCGGAACATGTTCCGGAAGCGCCGGAACATGTTCCGGAAGGACCGGAGCATGTTCCGGAAGGACCGTAACATGTTCCGGAAGGACCGGAACATGTTCCGGAAGAACCGGAACATGTTCAAGAAGCACCGGAACATGTTCCGGAAGCGCCGGAACATGTTCCGGAAGGACCGTAACATGTTCCGGAAGCACCGGAACATGTTCCGGAGGCGCCGGAACATGTTCCGGAAGCGCCGGAACATGTTCCGGAACCACCGGAACATGTTCCGGAAGCGCCGGAACATGTTCCGGAAGCGCCGGAACATCTTCCGGAAGCGCCGGAACATGTTCCGGAAGCGCCGGAACATGTTCCGGAAGCACCGGAACATGTTCCGGAAGCGCCGGAACATGTTCCGGAAGGACCGTAACATGTTCCGGAAGGACCGGAACATGTTCCGGAAGCACCGGAAAATGTTCCGGAAGCACCGGAACATGTTCCAGAAGCGCCGGAACATGTTCCGGAAGGACCGTAACATGTTCCGGAAGGACCGGAACATGTTCCGGAAGCACCGGAACACGTTCAAGAAGCACCGGAACATGTTCCGGAAGCGCCGGAACATGTTCCGGAAGGACCGTAACATGTTCCGGAAGGACCGGAACATGTTCACGAAGCACCGGAACATGTTCAAGAAGCAGCGGAACATGTTCCGGAAGCACCGGAACATGTTCCGGAAGCGCCGGAACATGTTCCGGCAGGACCGGAACATGTTCCGGAAGGACTGGAACATGTTCCGGAAGCACCGGAACATGTTCCGGAAGCACCGGAACATGTTCCGGAAGCACCGGAACATGTTCCGGAAGGACCGTAACATGTTCCGGAAGGACCGGAAAATGTTCCGGAAGCACCGGAACATGTTCAAGAAGCACCGGAACATGTTCCGGAAGCACCGGAACATGTTCAAGAAGCACCGGAACATGTTCCGGAAGCGCCGGAACAGATTCCAGAAGGACCCTAACATGTTCCGGAAGCACCGGAACATGTTCAAGAAGCACCGGAACATGTTCCGGAAGCGCCGGAACATGTTCCGGAAGGACCGTAACATGTTCCGGAAGGGCCGGAACATGTTCCGGAAGCACCGGAACATGTTCAAGAAGGACCGGAACATGTTTCGGAAGCACCGGAACATGTTCAAGAAGCACCGGAACATGTTCCGGAAGGACCGGAACATGTTCCGGAAGGACCGTAACATGTTCCGGAAGGACCGTAACATGTTCCGGAAGCACCGGAACATGTTCCGGAAGGACCGGAACATATTCCGGAAGCACCGGAACATGTTCCGGAAGGACCGTAACATGTTCCGGAAGGACCGTAACATGTTCCGGAAGGACCGGAACATGTTCCGGAAGCACCGGAACATGTTCAAGAAGCACCGGAACATGTTCCGGAAGCACCGGAACATGTTCAAGAAGCACCGGAACATGTTCCGGAAGCGCCGGAACATGTTCCAGAAGGACCCTAACATGTTCCGGAAGCACCGGAACATGTTCAAGAAGCACCGGAACATGTTCCGGAAGCGCCGGAACATGTTCCGGAAGGACCGTAACATGTTCCGGAAGGGCCGGAACATGTTCCGGAAGCACCGGAACATGTTCAAGAAGGACCGGAACATGTTTCGGAAGCACCGGAACATGTTCAAGAAGCACCGGAACATGTTCCGGAAGGACCGGAACATGTTCCGGAAGGACCGGAACATGTTCCGGAAGCACCGGAACATGTTCCGGAAGCACCGGAACATGTTCCGGAAGGACCGGAACATATTCCGGAAGCACCGGAACATGTTCCGGAAGCACCGGAACATGTTCCGGAAGCACCGGAACATGTTCCGGAAGCACCGGAACATGTTCCGGAAGCGCCGGAACATGTTCCGGAAGGACCGTAACATGTTCCGGAAGGACCGGAACATGTTCAAGAAGCACCGGAACATGTTTCGGAAGCGCCGGAACATGTTCCGGAAGGACCGTAACATGTTCCGGAAGGACCGGAACATGTTCCGGAAGGACCGTAACATGTTCCGGAAGGACCGTAACATGTTCCGGAAGCACCGGAACATGTTCCGGAAGGACCGGAACATATTCCGGAAGCACCGGAACATGTTCCGGAAGGACCGTAACATGTTCCGGAAGGACCGTAACATGTTCCGGAAGGACCGGAACATGTTCCGGAAGCACCGGAACATGTTCAAGAAGCACCGGAACATGTTCCGGAAGCACCGGAACATGTTCAAGAAGCACCGGAACATGTTCCGGAAGCGCCGGAACATGTTCCAGAAGGACCCTAACATGTTCCGGAAGCACCGGAACATGTTCAAGAAGCACCGGAACATGTTCCGGAAGCGCCGGAACATGTTCCGGAAGGACCGTAACATGTTCCGGAAGGGCCGGAACATGTTCCGGAAGCACCGGAACATGTTCAAGAAGGACCGGAACATGTTTCGGAAGCACCGGAACATGTTCAAGAAGCACCGGAACATGTTCCGGAAGGACCGGAACATGTTCCGGAAGGACCGGAACATGTTCCGGAAGCACCGGAACATGTTCCGGAAGCACCGGAACATGTTCCGGAAGGACCGGAACATATTCCGGAAGCACCGGAACATGTTCCGGAAGCACCGGAACATGTTCCGGAAGCACCGGAACATGTTCCGGAAGCACCGGAACATGTTCCGGAAGCGCCGGAACATGTTCCGGAAGGACCGTAACATGTTCCGGAAGGACCGGAACATGTTCAAGAAGCACCGGAACATGTTTCGGAAGCGCCGGAACATGTTCCGGAAGGACCGTAACATGTTCCGGAAGGACAGAAACATGTTCCGGAAGGACCGTAACATGTTCCGAAAGGACCGGAACATGTTCCGGAAGGACCGTAACATGTTCCGGAACGACCGGAACACGTTCCGGAGGCACCAGAACATGTTCCGGAAGCAGCGGAACATGTTCCGGAAGCACCGGAACATGTTCAAGAAGCACCGGAACATGTTCCGGAAGCGCCGGAACATGTTCCGGAAGGACCGTAACATGTTCCGGAAGGACCGGAACATGTTCAAGAAGCACCGGAACATGTTTCGGAAGCGCCGGAACATGCTCCGGAAGGACCGTAACATGTTTCGGAAGGACCGGAACATGTTTCGGAAGGACCGGAACATGTTCCGGAAGGACCGTAACATGTTCCGAAAGGACCGGAACATGTTCCGGAAGGACCGTAACATGTTCCGGAAGGACCGGAACATGTTCCGGAGGCACCAGAACATGTTCCGGAAGCAGCGGAACATGTTCCGGAAGCACCGGAACATGTTCAAGAAGCACCGGAACATGTTCCGGAAGCGCCGGAACATGTTCCGGAAGGACCGTAACACGTTCCGGAAGGACCGGAACATGTTCCGGAAGCACCGGAACATGTTCAAGAAGCACCGGAACATGTTCCGGAAGCACCGGAACATGTTCCGGAAGCACCGGAACATGTTCCGGAAGCACCGGAACATGTTCCGGAAGCGCCGGAACATGTTCCGGAAGGACCGGAACATGTTCAAGAAGCACCGGAACATGTTCTGGAAGCACCGGAACATGTTCCGGAAGCACCGGAACATGTTCCGGAAGCACCGGAACATGTTCCGGAAGCACCGGAACATGTTCCGGAAGCACCGGAACATGTTCCGGAAGCACCGGAACATGTTCCGGAAGCACCGGAACATGTTCCGGAAGCGCCGGAACATGTTCCGGAAGCGCCGGAACATGTTCCAGAAGGACCGGAACATGTTCAAGAAGCACCGGAACATGTTCTGGAAGCACCGGAACATGTTCCGGAAGCACCGGAACATGTTCCGGAAGCACCGGAACATGTTCCGGAAGCACCAGAACATGTTCCGGAAGCAGCGGAACATGTTCCGGAAGCACCGGAACATGTTCAAGAAGCACCGGAACATGTTCCGGAAGCGCCGGAACATGTTCCGGAAGGACCGTAACATGTTCCGGAAGGACCGGAACATGTTCAAGAAGCACCGGAACATGTTTCGGAAGCGCCGGAACATGCTCCGGAGGGACCGTAACATGTTTCGGAAGGACCGGAACATGTTTCGGAAGGACCGGAACATGTTCCGGAAGGACCGTAACATGTTCCGAAAGGACCGGAACATGTTCCGGAAGGACCGTAACATGTTCCGGAAGGACCGGAACATGTTCCGGAGGCACCAGAACATGTTCCGGAAGCAGCGGAACATGTTCCGGAAGCACCGGAACATGTTCAAGAAGCACCGGAACATGTTCCGGAAGCGCCGGAACATGTTCCGGAAGGACCGTAACACGTTCCGGAAGGACCGGAACATGTTCCGGAAGCACCGGAACATCTTCCAGAAGCACCGGAACATGTTCCGGAAGCACCGGAACATGTTCCGGAAGCACCGGAACATGTTCCGGAAGCACCGGAACATGTTCCGGAAGCGCCGGAACATGTTCCGGAAGGACCGGAACATGTTCAAGAAGCACCGGAACATGTTCTGGAAGCACCGGAACATGTTCCGGAAGCACCGGAACATGTTCCGGAAGCACCGGAACATGTTCCGGAAGCACCGGAACATGTTCCGGAAGCACCGGAACATGTTCCGGAAGCACCGGAACATGTTCCGGAAGCACCGGAACATGTTCCGGAAGCGCCGGAACATGTTCCGGAAGGACCGGAACATGTTCTGGAAGCACCGGAACATGTTCAAGAAGCACCGGAACATGTTCCGGAAGGACCGGAACATGTTCCGGAAGCGCCGGAACATGTTCCGGAAGCACCGGAACATGTTCCGGAAGCACCGGAACATGTTCCGGAAGCACCGGAACATGTTCCGGAAGCGCCGGAACATGTTCCGGAAGGACCGTAACATGTTCCGGAAGGATCGGAACATGTTCCGGAAGGACCGGAACATGTTCCGGAAGGACCGGAACATGTTCCGGAAGCACCGGAACATGTTCCGGAAGCACCGGAACATGTTCAAGAAGCACGGGAACATGTTCCGGAAGCGCCGGAATCTGTTCCGGAAGGACCGTAACATGTTCCGGAAGGACCGGAACATGTTCCGGAAGCACCGGAACATGTTCTGGAAGCACCGGAGCATGTTCCGGAAGCACCGGAACATGTTCCGGAAGGACCGTAACATGTTCCGGAAGGACCGGAACATGTTCCGGAAGCACCGGAACATGTTCAAGAAGCACCGGAACATGTTCCGGAAGCGCCGGAACATGTTCCGGGAGGACCGTAACATGTTCCGGAAGGACCGGAACATGTTCCGGAAGGACGGTAACATGTTCCGGAAGCACCGGAACACGTTCTGGAAGCACCGGAACACGTTCCGGAAGGACCGTAACATGTTCCGGAAGGACCGGAACATGTTCCGGAAGCACCGGAACATGTTCCGGAAGCACCGGAATATGTTCCGGAAGCACCGGAACATGTTCCGGAATCACCGGAACATGTTCCGGAAGCGCCGGAACATGTTCCGTAAGCGCCGGAACATGTTCCGGAAGCACCGGAACATGTTCCGGAAGCACCGGAACATGTTCAAGAAGCACCGGAACATGTTTCGGAAGCGCCGGAACATGTTCCGGAAGCGCCGGAACATGTTCCGGAAGGACCGGAACATGTTCCGGAAGGACCGGAACATGTTCCGGAAGCACCAGAACACGTTCCGGAAGCACTGGAACATCTTCCGGAAGGACCAGAACATGTTCCGGAAGCACCGGAACATGTTCCGGAAGCACCGGAACATGTTCCGGAAGCGCCGGAACATGTTCCGGAAGCACCGGAACTTGTTCCGGCAGCACCGGAACATGTTCCGGAAGCACCGGAACATGTTCAAGAAGCACCGGAACATGTTCCGGAAGCGCCGGAACATTTTCCGGAAGGACCGGAACATGTTCCGGAAGCACCGGAACATGTTCCGGAAGCACCGGAACATGTTCCGGAAGCACCGGAACATGTTCAAGAAGCACCGGAACATGTTCCGGAAGCGCCGGAACATGTTCCGGAAGGACCGGAACATGTTCCGGAAGCGCCGGAACATGTTCCGGAAGGACCGGAACATGTTCCAGAAGGACCGGAACATGTTCCGGAAGGACCGGAACATGTTCCGGAAGCACCGGAACATGTTCCGGAAGCGCCGGAACATGTTCCGGAAGCACCGGAACATGTTCCGGAAACCCCGGAACATGTTTTGCGGAAGGACCGTAACATGTTCCGGAAGCGCCGGAACATGTTCCGGAAGCCCCGGAACATGTTCCGGAAGCACCGGAACATGTTCCGGAAGCACCGGAACATGTTCAAGAAGCACCGGAACATGTTCCGGAAGCGCCGGAACATGTTCCGGAAGGACCGTAACACGTTCCGGAAGGACCGGAACATGTTCCGGAAGCACCGGAACATGTTCCGGAAGCGCCGGAACATGTTTTGCGGAAGGACCGTAACATGTTCCGGAAGCGCCGGAACATGTTCCGGAAGCACCGGAACATGTTCCGGAAGCGCCGGAACATGTTCCGGAAGGACCGGAACATGTTCCGGAAGGACCGGAACATGTTCCGGAAGCACCGGAACATGTTCCGGAAGCACGGGAACATGTTCCGGAAGCGCTGGAACATGTTCCGGAAGGACCGGAACATGTTCCGGAAGCGCCGAAACATGTTCCGGAAGCACCGGAACATGTTCCGGAAGCACCGGAACATGTTCCGGAAGGACCGGAACATGTTCCGGAAGCGCTGGAACATGTTCCGGAAGCGCCGGAACATGTTGCGGAAGCGCCGGAACATGTTGCGGAAGCGCCGGAACATGTTCCGGAAGGACCGGAACATGTTCCGGAAGCACAGGAACATGTTCCGGAAGCACCGGAACATGTTCCGGAAGCACCGGAACATGTTCCGGAAGGACCGGAACATGTTCCGGAAGGACCGGAACATGTTCCGGAAGCACCGGAACATGTTCCGGAAGCACCGGAACATGTTCCGGAAGCACCGCAACATGTTCCGGAAGGACCGGAACATGTTCCGGAAGCACCGGAACATGTTCAAGAAGCACCGGAACATGTTCCGGAAGCGCCGGAACATGATCCGGAAGGACCGTAACATGTTCCGGAAGGACCGGAACATGTTCCTGAAGGACGGTAACATGTTCCGGAAGGACCGGAACATGTTCCAGAAGCACCGGAACATGTTCGGGAAGCACCGGAACATGTTCCCGAAGCACCGGAACATGGTCCGGAAGCACCGGAACATGTTCCGGAAGCGCCGGAACATGATCCGGAAGCACCGGAACATGTTCAAGAAGCACCGGAACATGTTCCGGAAGCACCGGAACATGTTCCGGAAGCACCGGAACATGTTCCGGAAGCGCCGGAACATGTTCCGGAAGGACCGGAACATGTTCCGGAAGCACCGGAACATGTTCAAGAAGCACCGGAACATGTTCCGGAAGCGCCGGAAAATGTTCCGGAAGCGCCGGAACATGTTCCGGAAGCACCGGAACATGTTCCGGAAGCACCGGAACATGTTCCGGAAGCACCGGAACATGTTCCGGAAGCACCGGAACATGTTCCGGAAGCGCCGGAACATGTTCCGGAAGGATCGGAACATGTTCCGGAAGGACCGGAACATGTTCCGGAAGGACCGGAACATGTTCCGGAAGCACCGGAACATGTTCCGGAAGCGCCGGAACATGTTCCGGAAGCGCCGGAACAAGTTCCGGAAGCACCGGAACATGTTCCGGAAGCACCGGAACATGTTCCGGAAGCGCCGGAACATGTTCCGGAAGCGCCGGAACATGTTCCGGAAGGATCGGAACATGTTCCGGAAGGACCGGAACATGTTCCGGAAGGACCGGAACATGTTCCGGAAGCACCGGAACATGTTCCGGAAGCACCGGAACATGTTCAAGAAGCACGGGAACATGTTCCAGAAGCGCCGGAATCTGTTCCGGAAGGACCGTAACATGTTCCGGAAGGACCGGAACATGTTCCGGAAGCACCGGAACATGTTCTGGAAGCACCGGAACATGTTCCGGAAGCACCGGAACATGTTCCGGAAGGACCGTAACATGTTCCGGAAGGACCGGAACATGTTCCGGAAGCACCGGAACATGTTCAAGAAGCACCGGAACATGTTCCGGAAGCGCCGGAACATGTTCCGGAAGGACCGTAACATGTTCCGGAAGGACCGGAACATGTTCCGGAAGGACGGTAACATGTTCCGGAAGCACCGGAACACGTTCCGGAAGCACCGGAACACGTTCCGGAAGGACCGTAACATGTTCCGGAAGGACCGGAACATGTTCCGGAAGCACCGGAACATGTTCCGGAAGCACCGGAATATGTTCCGGAAGCACCGGAACATGTTCCGGAATCACCGGAACATGTTCCGGAAGCGCCGGAACATGTTCCGGAAGGTCCGTAACATGTTCCGGAAGCACCGGAACATGTTCCGGAAGCACTGGAACATGTTCAAGAAGCACCGGAACATGTTTCGGAAGCGCCGGAACATGTTCCGGAAGGACCGTAACATGTTCCGGAAGGACCGGAACATGTTCCGGAAGGACCGGAACATGTTCCGGAAGCACCAGAACACGTTCCGGAAGCACTGGAACATCTTCCGGAAGGACCAGAACATGTTCCGGAAGCACCGGAACATGTTCCGGAAGCACCGGAACATGTTCCGGAAGCACCGGAACATGTTCCGGAAGCGCCGGAACATGTTCCGGAAGCACCGGAACTTGTTCCGGCAGCACCGGAACATGTTCCGGAAGCACCGGAACATGTTCAAGAAGCACCGGAACATGTTCCGGAAGCGCCGGAACATGTTCCGGAAGCACCGGAACATGTTCCGGAAGCGCCGGAACATTTTCCGGAAGGACCGGAACATGTTCCGGAAGCACCGGAACATGTTCCGGAAGCACCGGAACATGTTCCGGAAGCACCGGAACATGTTCAAGAAGCACCGGAACATGTTCCGGAAGCGCCGGAACATGTTCCGGAAGGACCGGAACATGTTCCGGAAGCGCCGGAACATGTTCCGGAAGGACCGGAACATGTTCCCGAAGGACCGGAACATGTTCCGGAAGGACCGGAACATGTTCCGGAAGCACCGGAACATGTTCCGGAAGCGCCGGAACATGTTCCGGAAGCACCGGAACATGTTCCGGAAACCCCGGAACATGTTTTGCGGAAGGACCGTAACATGTTCCGGAAGCGCCGGAACATGTTCCGGAAGCCCCGGAACATGTTCCGGAAGCACCGGAACATGTTCCGGAAGCACCGGAACATGTTCAAGAAGCACCGGAACATGTTCCGGAAGCGCCGGAACATGTTCCGGAAGGACCGTAACACGTTCCGGAAGGACCGGAAGATGTTCCGGAAGCACCGGAACATGTTCCGGAAGCGCCGGAACATGTTTTGCGGAAGGACCGTAACATGTTCCGGAAGCGCTGGAACATGTTCCGGAAGCACCGGAACATGTTCCGGAAGGGCCGGAACATGCTCCGGAAGCACCGGAACATGTTCCGGAAGGGCCGGAACATGTTCCGGAAGCACCGGAACATGTTCCGGAAGCACCGGAACATGTTCCGGAAGGACCGGAACATGTTCCGGAAGCGCTGGAACATGTTCCGGAAGGACCGGAACATGTTCCGGAAGCGCCGGAACATGTTGCGGAAGCGCCGGAACATGTTGCGGAAGCGCCGGAACATGTTCCGGAAGGACCGGAACATGTTCCGGAAGCACAGGAACATGTTCCGGAAGCACCGGAACATGTTCCGGAAGCACCGGAACATGTTCCGGAAGGACCGGAACATGTTCCGGAAGCACCGGAACATGTTCCGGAAGCACCGGAACATGTTCCGGAAGCACCGCAACATGTTCCGGAAGGACCGGAACATGTTCCGGAAGCACCGGAACATGTTCAAGAAGCACCGGAACATGTTCCGGAAGCGCCGGAACATGATCCGGAAGGACCGTAACATGTTCCGGAAGGACCGGAACATGTTCCGGAAGGACGGTAACATGTTCCGGAAGGACCGGAACATGTTCCAGAAGCACCGGAACATGTTCGGGAAGCACCGGAACATGTTCCCGAAGCACCGGAACATGTTCCGGAAGCACCGGAACATGTTCCGGAAGCGCCGGAACATGATCCGGAAGCACCGGAACATGTTCCGGAAGCACCGGAACATGTTCCGGAAGGACCTGAACATGTTCTCGACGCACCGGAACATGTTCCGGAAGCGCCGGAACATGTTCCGGAAGGACCGGAACATGTTCCGGTGCTTCCGGAACATGTTCCGGAATGACCGGAACATGTTCCGGAAGGACCGGAACATGTTCCAGAGGGGCCGGAACATGTTCCAGAAGCGCCGGAACATGTTCTGGAAGCGCCGGAACATGTTCCGGAAGCACTGGAACATGTTCCGGAAGCACCGGAACATGTTCCGGAAGCGCCGGAACATGTTCCGGAAGCGCCGGAACATGTTCCGGAAGCACCGGAACATGTTCCGGAAGCACCGGAACATGTTCCGGAAGCGCCGGAACATGTTTCGGAAGGACCCGAACATGTTCCGGAAGCACGGGAACATGTTCCGGAAGGACCGGAACATGTTCCGGAAGGACCGGAACATGTTTTGGAAGCACCCAAACATGTTCCGGAAGCACCGGAACATGTTCCGGAAGCACCGGAACATGTTCCGGAAGCACCGGAACATGTTCTGGAAGCACCGGAACATGTTCCGGAAGCACCGGAACATGTTCCGGAAGCACCGGAACATGTTCTGGAAGCACCGGAACATGTTCCGGAAGGACCGGAACATGTTCCGGAAGCACCGGAACATGTTCCGGAAGCACCGGAACGTGTTCCGGAAGCACCGGAACATGTTCCGGTGCTTCCGGAACATGTTCTGGAAGCACCGGAACATGTTCCGGAAGCACCGGAACATGTTCCGGAAGCGCCGGAACATGTTCCGGTGCTTCCGGAACATGTTCTGGAAGCACCGGAACATGTTCCGGAAGCACCGGAACATGTTCCGGAAGCGCCGGAACATGTTCCGGAAGCGCCGGAACATGTTCTGGAAGCGCCGGAACATGTTCCGGAAGAACCCGAACATGTTCCGGAAGCGACGGAACATGTTCCGGAAGGACCGGAACATGTTCCGGAAGCACAGGAACATGTTCTGGAAGCACCGGAACATGTTCCGGAAGCACCGGAACATGTTCCGGAAGCACCGGAACATGTTCGGGAAGCACCGGAACATGTTCCGAAAGGACCGGAACATGTTCCGGAAGGACCGGAACATGTTCCGGAAGCACCGGAACATGATCCGGAAGGACCGTAACATGTTCCGGAAGGACCGGAACATGTTCCTGAAGGACGGTAACATGTTCCGGAAGGACCGGAACATGTTCCAGAAGCACCGGAACATGTTCGGGAAGCACCGGAACATGTTCCCGAAGCACCGGAACATGGTCCGGAAGCACCGGAACATGTTCCGGAAGCGCCGGAACATGATCCGGAAGCACCGGAACATGTTCAAGAAGCACCGGAACATGTTCCGGAAGCACCGGAACATGTTCCGGAAGCACCGGAACATGTTCCGGAAGCGCCGGAACATGTTCCGGAAGCACCGGAACATGTTCCGGAAGCACCGGAACATGTTCAAGAAGCACCGGAACATGTTCCGGAAGCGCCGGAAAATGTTCCGGAAGCGCCGGAACATGTTCCGGAAGCACCGGAACATGTTCCGGAAGCACCGGAACATGTTCCGGAAGCACCGGAACATGTTCCGGAAGCACCGGAACATGTTCCGGAAGCGCCGGAACATGTTCCGGAAGCGCCGGAACATGTTCCGGAAGGATCGGAACATGTTCCGGAAGGACCGGAACATGTTCCGGAAGGACCGGAACATGTTCCGGAAGCACCGGAACATGTTCCGGAAGCACCGGAACATGTTCAAGAAGCACGGGAACATGTTCCAGAAGCGCCGGAATCTGTTCCGGAAGGACCGTAACATGTTCCGGAAGGACCGGAACATGTTCCGGAAGCACCGGAACATGTTCTGGAAGCACCGGAACATGTTCCGGAAGCACCGGAACATGTTCCGGAAGGACCGTAACATGTTCCGGAAGGACCGGAACATGTTCCGGAAGCACCGGAACATGTTCAAGAAGCACCGGAACATGTTCCGGAAGCGCCGGAACATGTTCCGGAAGGACCGTAACATGTTCCGGAAGGACCGGAACATGTTCCGGAAGGACGGTAACATGTTCCGGAAGCACCGGAACACGTTCCGGAAGCACCGGAACACGTTCCGGAAGGACCGTAACATGTTCCGGAAGGACCGGAACATGTTCCGGAAGCACCGGAACATGTTCCGGAAGCACCGGAATATGTTCCGGAAGCACCGGAACATGTTCCGGAATCACCGGAACATGTTCCGGAAGCGCCGGAACATGTTCCGGAAGGTCCGTAACATGTTCCGGAAGCACCGAAACATGTTCCGGAAGCACTGGAACATGTTCAAGAAGCACCGGAACATGTTTCGGAAGCGCCGGAACATGTTCCGGAAGGACCGTAACATGTTCCGGAAGGACCGGAACATGTTCCGGAAGGACCGGAACATGTTCCGGAAGCACCAGAACACGTTCCGGAAGCACTGGAACATCTTCCGGAAGGACCAGAACATGTTCCGGAAGCACCGGAACATGTTCCGGAAGCACCGGAACATGTTCCGGAAGCACCGGAACATGTTCCGGAAGCGCCGGAACATGTTCCGGAAGCACCGGAACTTGTTCCGGCAGCACCGGAACATGTTCCGGAAGCACCGGAACATGTTCAAGAAGCACCGGAACATGTTCCGGAAGCGCCGGAACATGTTCCGGAAGCGCCGGAACATTTTCCGGAAGGACCGGAACATGTTCCGGAAGCACCGGAACATGTTCCGGAAGCACCGGAACATGTTCCGGAAGCACCGGAACATGTTCAAGAAGCACCGGAACATGTTCCGGAAGCGCCGGAACATGTTCCGGAAGGACCGGAACATGTTCCGGAAGCGCCGGAACATGTTCCGGAAGGACCGGAACATGTTCCGGAAGGACCGGAACATGTTCCGGAAGGACCGGAACATGTTCCGGAAGCACCGGAACATGTTCCGGAAACGCCGGAACATGTTCCGGAAGCACCGGAACATGTTCCGGAAACCCCGGAACATGTTTTGCGGAAGGACCGTAACATGTTCCGGAAGCGCCGGAACATGTTCCGGAAGCCCCGGAACATGTTCCGGAAGCACCGGAACATGTTCCGGAAGCACCGGAACATGTTCAAGAAGCACCGGAACATGTTCCGGAAGCGCCGGAACATGTTCCGGAAGGACCGTAACACGTTCCGGAAGGACCGGAAGATGTTCCGGAAGCACCGGAACATGTTCCGGAAGCGCCGGAACATGTTTTGCGGAAGGACCGTAACATGTTCCGGAAGCGCTGGAACATGTTCCGGAAGCACCGGAACATGTTCCGGAAGGGCCGGAACATGTTTTGGAAGCACCCAAACATGTTCCGGAAGCACCGGAACATGTTCCGGAAGCACCGGAACATGTTCCGGAAGCACCGGAACATGTTCTGGAAGCACCGGAACATGTTCCGGAAGCACCGGAACATGTTCCGGAAGCACCGGAACATGTTCTGGAAGCACCGGAACATGTTCCGGAAGGACCGGAACATGTTCCGGAAGCACCGGAACATGTTCCGGAAGCACCGGAACGTGTTCCGGAAGCACCGGAACATGTTCCGGTGCTTCCGGAACATGTTCTGGAAGCACCGGAACATGTTCCGGAAGCACCGGAACATGTTCCGGAAGCACCGCAACATGTTCCGGAAGGACCGGAACATGTTCCGGAAGCACCGGAACATGTTCAAGAAGCACCGGAACATGTTCCGGAAGCGCCGGAACATGATCCGGAAGGACCGTAACATGTTCCGGAAGGACCGGAACATGTTCCGGAAGGACGGTAACATGTTCCGGAAGGACCGGAACATGTTCCAGAAGCACCGGAACATGTTCGGGAAGCACCGGAACATGTTCCCGAAGCACCGGAACATGTTCCGGAAGCACCGGAACATGTTCCGGAAGCGCCGGAACATGATCCGGAAGCACCGGAACATGTTCCGGAAGCACCGGAACATGTTCCGGAAGGACCTGAACATGTTCTCGACGCACCGGAACATGTTCCGGAAGCGCCGGAACATGTTCCGGAAGGACCGGAACATGTTCCGGTGCTTCCGGAACATGTTCCGGAATGACCGGAACATGTTCCGGAAGGACCGGAACATGTTCCAGAGGGGCCGGAACATGTTCCGGAAGCGCCGGAACATGTTCTGGAAGCGCCGGAACATGTTCCGGAAGCACTGGAACATGTTCCGGAAGCACCGGAACATGTTCCGGAAGCGCCGGAACATGTTCCGGAAGCGCCGGAACATGTTCCGGAAGCACCGGAACATGTTCCGGAAGCACCGGAACATGTTCCGGAAGCGCCGGAACATGTTTCGGAAGGACCCGAACATGTTCCGGAAGCACGGGAACATGTTCCGGAAGGACCGGAACATGTTCCGGAAGGACCGGAACATGTTTTGGAAGCACCCAAACATGTTCCGGAAGCACCGGAACATGTTCCGGAAGCACCGGAACATGTTCCGGAAGCACCGGAACATGTTCTGGAAGCACCGGAACATGTTCCGGAAGCACCGGAACATGTTCCGGAAGCACCGGAACATGTTCTGGAAGCACCGGAACATGTTCCGGAAGGACCGGAACATGTTCCGGAAGCACCGGAACATGTTCCGGAAGCACCGGAACGTGTTCCGGAAGCACCGGAACATGTTCCGGTGCTTCCGGAACATGTTCTGGAAGCACCGGAACATGTTCCGGAAGCACCGGAACATGTTCCGGAAGCGCCGGAACATGTTCCGGTGCTTCCGGAACATGTTCTGGAAGCACCGGAACATGTTCCGGAAGCACCGGAACATGTTCCGGAAGCGCCGGAACATGTTCCGGAAGCGCCGGAACATGTTCTGGAAGCGCCGGAACATGTTCCGGAAGAACCCGAACATGTTCCGGAAGCGACGGAACATGTTCCGGAAGGACCGGAACATGTTCCGGAAGCACAGGAACATGTTCCGGAAGCACCGGAACATGTTCCGGAAGCACCGGAACATGTTCCGGAAGCACCGGAACATGTTCGGGAAGCACCGGAACATGTTCCGAAAGGACCGGAACATGTTCCGGAAGGACCGGAACATGTTCCGGAAGCACCGCAACATGTTCCGGAAGCACCGGAACATGTTCCGGAAGCACCGCAACATGTTCCGGAAGGACCTGAACATGTTCCGGAAGCACCGGAACATGTTCAAGAAGCACCGGAACATGTTCAGGAAGCGCCGGAACATGTTCCGGAAGGACCGTAACATGTTCCGGAAGGACCGGAACATGTTCCGGAAGGACCGTAACATGTTCCGGAAGGACCGGAACATGTTCCGGAAGCACCGGAACATGTTCCGGAAGCATCGGAACTTGTTCCGGAAGGACCTGAACATGTTCTCGACGCACCGGAACATGTTCCGGAAGGACCGGAACATGTTCCGGTGCTTCCGGAACATGTTCCGGAATGACCGGAACATGTTTCGGAAGGACCGGAACATGTTCCAGAGGGGCCGGAACATGTTCCGGAAGCGCCGGAACATGTTCTGGAAGCACCGGAACATGTTCTGGAAGCACCGGAACATGTTCCGGAAGCACCGGAACATGTTCCGGAAGCACCGGAACATGTTCCGGAAGGACCGGAACATGTTCCGGAAGCACCGGAACATGTTCCGGAAGGACCGGAACATGTTCCGGAAGCGCTGCAACATGTTCCGGAAGCGCCGCAACATGTTCGGGAAGCACCGGAACGTGTTCCGGAAGCGCCGGAACATGTTCTGGAAGCACCGGAACATGTTCCGGAAGCACCGGAACATGTTCCGGAAGCACCGGAACATGTTCCGGAAGCGCCGGAACATGTTCCGGAAGCGCCGGAACATGTTCTGGAAGCGCCAGAACATGTTCCGGAAGAACCCGAACATGTTCCGGAAGGACCGGAACATGTTCCGGAAGGACCGGAACATGTTCCAGAAGCGCCGGAACATGTTGCGGAAGCGCCGGAACATGTTCCGGAAGCACCGGAACATGTTCCGGAAGCACCGGAACATGTTCGGGAAGCACCGGAACATGTTCGGGAAGCACCGGAACATGTTCCGAAAGGACCGGAACATGTTCCGGAAGGACCGGAACATGTTCCGGAAGCACCGCAACATGTTCCGGAAGCACCGGAACATGTTCCGGAAGCACCGCAACATGTTCCGGAAGGACCGGAACATGTTCCGGAAGCACCGGAACATGTTCAAGAAGCACCGGAACATGTTCCGGAAGCGCCGGAACATGTTCCGGAAGGACCGTAACATGTTCCGGAAGGACCGGAACATGTTCCGGAAGGACCGTAACATGTTCCGGAAGGACCGGAACATGTTCCGGAAGCACCGGAACATGTTCGGGAAGCACCGGAACATGTTCCCGAAGCACCGGAACATGTTCCGGAAGCACCGGAACATGTTCCGGAAGCGCCGGAACATGATCCGGAAGCACCGGAACATGTTCCGGAAGCACCGGAACATGTTCCGGAAGCATCGGAACATGTTCCGGAAGGACCTGAACATGTTCTCGACGCACCGGAACATGTTCCGGAAGCGCCGGAACATGTTCCGGAAGGACCGGAACATGTTCCGGTGCTTCCGGAACATGTTCCGGAATGACCGGAACATGTTTCGGAAGGACCGGAACATGTTCCAGAGGGGCCGGAACATGTTCCGGAAGCGCCGGAACATGTTCTGGAAGCACCGGAACATGTTCTGGAAGCACCGGAACATGTTCCGGAAGCACCGGAACATGTTCCGGAAGCACCGGAACATGTTCTGGAAGCACCGGAACATGTTCCGGAAGGACCGGAACATGTTCCGGAAGCACCGGAACATGTTCCGGAAGCACCGGAACATGTTCCGGAAGCGCTGCAACATGTTCCGGAAGCGCCGCAACATGTTCCGGAAGCACCGGAACGTGTTCCGGAAGCGCCGGAACATGTTCTGGAAGCACCGGAACATGTTCCGGAAGCACCGGAACATGTTCCGGAAGCACCGGAACATGTTCCGGAAGCGCCGGAACATGTTCCGGAAGCGCCGGAACGTGTTCTGGAAGCGCCGGAACATGTTCCGGAAGAACCCGAACGTGTTCCGGAAGGACCGGAACATGTTCCGGAAGGACCGGAACATGTTCCGGAAGCGCCGGAACATGTTGCGGAAGCGCCGGAACATGTTGCGGAAGCGCCGGAACATGTTCCGGAAGGACCGGAACATGTTCCGGAAGCACAGGAACATGTTCTGGAAGCACCGGAACATGTTCCGGAAGCACCGGAACATGTTCCGGAAGCACCGGAACATGTTCGGGAAGCACCGGAACATGTTCCGGAAGGACCGGAACATGTTCCGGAAGGACCGGAACATGTTCCGGAAGCACCGCAACATGTTCCGGAAGCACCGGAACATGTTCCGGAAGCACCGCAACATGTTCCGGAAGGACCGGAACATGTTCCGGAAGCACCGGAACATGTTCAAGAAGCACCGGAACATGTTCCGGAAGCGCCGGAACATGTTCCGGAAGGACCGTAACATGTTCCGGAAGGACCGGAACATGTTCCGGAAGGACCGGAACATGTTCCGGAAGGACCGGAACATGTTCCGGAAGCACCGGAACATGTTCCCGAAGCACCGGAACATGTTCCGGAAGCGCCGGAACATGATCCGGAAGCACCGGAACATGTTCCGGAAGCACCGGAACATGTTCCGGAAGCACCGGAACATGTTCCGGAAGGACCTGAACATGTTCTCGACGCACCGGAACATGTTCCGGAAGCGCCAGAACATGTTCCGGAAGGACCGGAACATGTTCCGGTGCTTCCGGAACATGTTCCGAAATGACCGGAACAGGTTCCGGAAGGACCGGAACATGTTCCAGAGGGGCCGGAACATGTTCCGGAAGCGCCGGAACATGTTCTGGAAGCGCCGGAACATGTTCCGGAAGCACTGGAACATGTTCCGGAAGCACCGGAACATGTTCCGGAAGCGCCGGAACATGTTCCGGAAGCGCCGGATCATGTTCCGGAAGTGCCGGAACATGTTCCGGAAGCGCCGGAACATGTTCCGGAAGCACCGGAACATGTTCCGGAAGCACCGGAACATGTTCCGGAAGCACCGGAACATGTTCCGGAAGCGCCGGAACATGTTTCGGAAGGACCCGAACATGTTCCGGAAGCACGGGAACATGTTCCGGAAGGACCGGAACATGTTCCGGAAGGACCGGAACATGTTCCGGAAGCACCCAAACATGTTCCGGAAGCACCGGAACATGTTCCGGAAGCACCGGAACATGTTCCGGAAAGACCGGAACATGTTCCGGAAGCGCTGGAACATGTTCTTGAAGTACCGGAACATGTTCCGGGAGCGCCAGAACATGTTCCGGAAGGACCGTAACATGTTCCGGAAGGACCGGAATATGTTCCGGAAGGACTGTAACATGTTCCGGAAGGACCGGAACATGTTCCGGAAGCACCGGAACATGTTCGGGAAGCACCGGAACATGTTCCGGAAGCGCCGGAACATGTTCCGGAAGGACCGGAACATGTTCCGGAAGCACAAGAACAAGTTCCGGAAGGACCGGAACATGTTCCGGAAGCACCGGAACATGTTCCGGAAGCACCGGAACATGTTCCGGAAGGACCGGAACATGTTCCGGAAGCACCGGAACATGTTCCGGAAGCACCGGAACATGTTCCGGAAGCGCTGCAACATGTTCCGGAAGCGCCGCAACATGTTCCGGAAGCACCGGAACGTGTTCCGGAAGCGCCGGAACATGTTCTGGAAGCACCGGAACATGTTCCGGAAGCACCGGAACATGTTCCGGAAGCGCCGGAACATGTTCCGGAAGCGCCGGAACGTGTTCTGGAAGCGCCGGAACATGTTCCGGAAGAACCCGAACATGTTCCGGAAGGACCGGAACATGTTCCGGAAGGACCGGAACATGTTCCGGAAGCGCCGGAACATGTTGCGGAAGCGCCGGAACATGTTGCGGAAGCGCCGGAACATGTTGCGGAAGCGCCGGAACATGTTCCGGAAGGACCGGAACATGTTCCGGAAGCACAGGAACATGTTCCGGAAGCACCGGAACATGTTCCGGAAGCACCGGAACATGTTCCGGAAGCACCGGAACATGTTCGGGAAGCACCGGAACATGTTCCGGAAGGACCGGAACATGTTCCGGAAGGACCGGAACATGTTCCGGAAGCACCGCAACATGTTCCGGAAGCACCGGAACATGTTCCGGAAGCACCGCAACATGTTCCGGAAGGACCGGAACATGTTCCGGAAGCACCGGAACATGTTCAAGAAGCACCGGAACATGTTCCGGAAGCGCCGGAACATGTTCCGGAAGGACCGTAACATGTTCCGGAAGGACCGGAATATGTTCCGGAAGGACTGTAACATGTTCCGGAAGGACCGGAACATGTTCCGGAAGCACCGGAACATGTTCGGGAAGCACCGGAACATGTTCCCGAAGCACCGGAACATGTTCCGGAAGCACCGGAACATGTTCCGGAAGCGCCGGAACATGATCCGGAAGCACCGGAACATGTTCCGGAAGCACCGGAACATGTTCCGGAAGCACCGGAACATGTTCCGGAAGGACCTGAACATGTTCTCGACGCACCGGAACATGTTCCGGAAGCGCCGGAACATGTTCCGGAAGCGCCGGAACATGTTCCGGAAGGACCGGAACATGTTCCGGAAGGACCGGAACATGTTCCGGAAGCGCCGGAACATTTTGCGGAAGCTCCGGAACATGTTCCGGAAGCGCCGCAACATGTTCCGGAAGCACCGGAACATTTTCTGGAAGGACCGGAACATGTTCCGGAAGCACCGGAACATGTTTTGGAAGGACCGGAACATGTTCTGGAAGCACCGGAACATGTTCCGGAAGGACCGGAACATGTTCCGGAAGCGCCGGAACATGTTCCGGAAGCGCCGGAACATTTTCCGGTGGTTCCGGAACATGTTCCGGAAGGACCGGAACATGTTCCGGAAGCGCCGGAACATGTTCCGGAAGGACCGGAACATGTTCCGGAAGCGCCGGAACATGTTCCGGAAGCGCCGGAACATGTTCTGGAAGCGCCGGAACATGTTCCGGAAGCGCCGGAACATGTTCCGGAAGGACCGGAACATGTTCCGGAAGGACCCGAACATGTTTCGGAAGGACCGGAACATGTTCCGGAAGCACCGGAACATGTTCCGGAAGGACCGGAACATGTTCCGGAAGCGCCGAAACATGTTCCGGAAGCACCGGAACATGTTCTGGAAGCGCCGGAACATGTACTGGAAGGACCGGAACATGTTCTGGAAGCGCCGGAACATGTACTGGAAGGACCGGAACATGTTCCGGAAGGACCGGAACAGGTTCCGGAAGGACCCGAACATGTTCCGGAAGCACCGGAACATGTTCCGGAAGCGCTGGAACATGTTCCGGAAGGACCGGAACATGTTCCGGAAGCGCCGAAACATGTTCCGGAAGCACCGGAACATGTTCAGGAAGCACCGGAACATGTTCCGGAAGCGGCGGAACATGTTCCGGAAGGACCGGAACATGTTCCGGAAGGACCGGAAGCGCCGAAACATGTTCCGGAAGCACCGGAACATGTTCGGGAAGCGCCGGAACATGTACTGGAAGGACCGGAACATGTTCCGGAAGCGCCGGAACATGTACTGGAAGGACCGGAACATGTTCCGGAAGCGCCGGAACATGTTCCGGAAGCACCGGAACATGTTCCGGAAGCACCGGAACATGTTCCGGAAGCGCCGGAACATGTTCCGGAAGCGCCGGAACATTTTCCGGTGGTTCCGGAACATGTTCCGGAAGGACCGGAACATGTTCCGGAAGCGCCGGAACATGTTCCGGAAGGACCGGAACATGTTCCGGAAGCGCCGGAACATGTTCCGGAAGCGCCGGAACATGTTCTGGAAGCGCCGGAACATGTTCCGGAAGCGCCGGAACATGTTCCGGAAGGACCGGAACATGTTCCGGAAGGACCCGAACATGTTTCGGAAGGACCGGAACATGTTCCGGAAGCACCGGAACATGTTCCGGAAGGACCGGAACATGTTCCGGAAGCGCCGAAACATGTTCCGGAAGCACCGGAACATGTTCTGGAAGCGCCGGAACATGTACTGGAAGGACCGGAACATGTTCTGGAAGCGCCGGAACATGTACTGGAAGGACCGGAACATGTTCCGGAAGGACCGGAACAGGTTCCGGAAGGACCCGAACATGTTCCGGAAGCACCGGAACATGTTCCGGAAGCGCTGGAACATGTTCCGGAAGGACCGGAACATGTTCCGGAAGCGCCGAAACATGTTCCGGAAGCACCGGAACATGTTCAGGAAGCACCGGAACATGTTCCGGAAGCGGCGGAACATGTTCCGGAAGGACCGGAACATGTTCCGGAAGGACCGGAAGCGCCGAAACATGTTCCGGAAGCACCGGAACATGTTCGGGAAGCGCCGGAACATGTACTGGAAGGACCGGAACATGTTCCGGAAGCGCCGGAACATGTACTGGAAGGACCGGAACATGTTCCGGAAGCGCCGGAACATGTTCCGGAAGCACCGGAACATGTTCCGGAAGCACCGGAACATGTTCCGGAAGCGCCGGAACATGTTCCGGAAGCGCCGGAACATGTTCCGGAAGCGCCGGAACATGTTCCGGAAGCACCGGAACATGTTCCGGAAGCACCGGAAAATGTTCCGGAAGCACCGGAACATGTTCCGGAAGCGCCGGAACATGTTCCGGAAGGACCGGAACATGTTCCGGAAGGACCGCAACATGTTCCGGAAGCACCGGAAAATGTTCCGGAAGCACCGGAACATGTTCCGGAAGGACCGGAACATGTTCCGGAAGGACCGGAACATGTTCCGGAAGCGCCGGAACATGTTCCGGAAGCGCCGGAACATGTTCCGGAAGGACCGGAACATGTTCCGGAAGCACCGGAACATGTTTCGGAAGCGCCGGAACATGTTCCGGAAGGACCGGAACATGTTCCGGAAGGACCCGAACATGTTCCGGAAGCACCGGAACATGTTCCGGAAGCGCCGAAACATGTTCCGGATGCACCGGAACATGTTCTGGAAGCACCGGAACATGTTCCGGAAGCGCCGGAACATGTTCCGGAAGGACCGGAACATGTTCCGGAAGGACCCGAACATGTTCCGGAAGCACCGGAACATGTTCCGGAAGCGCCGAAACATGTTCCGGAAGCACCGGAACATGTTCTGGAAGCGCCGGAACATGTACTGGAAGGACCGGAACATGTTCCGGAAGCGCCGGAACATGTACTGGAAGGACCGGAACATGTTCCGGAAGCGCCGGAACATGTTCCGGAAGGACCGGAACATGTTCCGGAAGGACCGGAACATGTTCCGGAAGCGCCGAAACATGTTCCGGAAGCGCCGGAACATGTTCCGGAAGGACCGGAACATGTTCCGGAAGGACCGGAAGCGCCGAAACATGTTCCGGAAGCACCGGAACATGTTCTGGAAGCGCCGGAACATGTACTGGAAGGACCGGAACATGTTCCGGAAGCGCCGGAACATGTACTGGAAGGACCGGAACATGTTCCGGAAGCGCCGGAACATGCTCCGGAAGCACCGGAACATGTTCCGGAAGCGCCGGAACATGTTCCGGACGCGCCGGAACATGTTCCGGAAGCACCGGAACATGTTCCGGAAGCGCCGGAACATGTTCTGGAAGGACCGGAACATGTTCCGGAAGGACCGCAACATGTTCCGGAAGCACCGGAAAATGTTCCGGAAGCACCGGAACATGTTCCGGAAGGACCGTAACATGTTCCGGAAGGACCGGAACATGTTCCGGAAGCGCCGGAACATGTTCCGGAAGGACCCGAACATGTTCCGGAAGCACCGGAACATGTTTCGGAAGCGCCGGAACATGTTCCGGAAGGACCGGAACATGTTCCGGAAGGACCCGAACATGTTCCGGAAGCACCGGAACATGTTCCGGAAGCGCCGGAACATGTTCCGGAAGCACCGGAACATGTTCCGGAAGCGCCGAAACATGTTCCGGATGCACCGGAACATGTTCTGGAAGCACCGGAACATGTTCCGGAAGCGGCGGAACATGTTCCGGAAGGACCGGAACATGTTCCGGAAGGACCGGAACATGTTCCGGAAGCGGCGGAACATGTTCCGGAAGGACCGGAACATGTTCCGGAAGGACCGGAACATGTTCCGGAGGCGCCGGAACATGTTCCGGAAGGACCCGAACATGTTCCGGAAGCACCGGAACATGTTTCGGAAGCGCCGGAACATGTTCCGGAAGGACCGGAACATGTTCCGGAAGGACCCGAACATGTTCCGGAAGCACCGGAACATGTTCCGGAAGCGCCGGAACATGTTCCGGAAGGACCGGAACATGTTCCGGAAGCGCCGAAACATGTTTCGGATGCACCGGAACATGTTCTGGAAGCACCGGAACAGGTTCCGGAAGCGGCGGAACATGTTCCGGAAGGACCGGAACATGTTCCGGAAGGACCGGAACATGTTCCGGAAGGACCGGAACATGTTCCGGAAGCGCCGGAACATGTTTCGGAAGGACCGGAACATGTTCCGGAAGGACCCGAACATGTTCCGGAAGCACCGGAACATGTTCTGGAAGCGCCGGAACATGTTCTGGAAGGACCGGAAAATGTTCCGGAAGGACCGGAACATGTTCCGGAAGCACGGGAAAATGTTCCGGAAGCACCGGAACATGTTCCGGAAGCACCGGAACATGTTCCGGAAGCGCCGGAACATGTTCCGGAAGGACCGGAACATGTTCCGGAAGGACCGGAACATGTTCCGGAAGCACCGGAACATGTTCCGGAAGGACCGGAACATGTTCCGGAAGGACCGGAACATGTTCCGGAAGCACCGGAACATGTTCCGGAAGCACCGGAACATTTTCCGGAAGCGCCGGAACATGTTCCGGAAGCGCCGGAACATGTTCCGGAAGCACCGGAACATGTTCCGGAAGCGCCGGAACATGTTCCGGAAGGACCGGAACATGTTCTGGAAGCACCGGAACATGTTCCGGAAGGACCGGAACATGTTCCGGAAGGACCGGAACATGTTCCGGAAGGACCGGAACATGTTCCGGAAGGACCGGAACATGTTCCGGAAGCACCGGAACATGTTCCGGAAGGACCGGAACATGTTCCGGAAGGACCGGAACATGTTCCGGAAGCACCGGAACATGTTCCGGAAGCACCGGAACATTTTCCGGAAGCGCCGGAACATGTTCCGGAAGCGCCGGAACATGTTCCGGAAGCACCGGAACATGTTCCGGAAGCACCGGAACATGTTCCGGAAGCACCGGAACATGTTCCGGAAGCACCGGAACATGTTCCGGAAGCACCGGAACATGTTCCGGAAGCACCGGAACATGTTCCGGAAGCACCGGAACATGTTCCGGAAGCACCGGAACATGTTCCGGAAGCACCGGAACATGTTCCGGAAGCACCTGTTCCGGAACTGCCGGAACATGTTCCGGAAGGACCGGAACATGTTCCGGAAGGACCGGAACATGTTCCGGAAGCCGGAACATGTTCCGGAAGCGCCGGAACATGTTCCGGAGGCGCCGGAACATGTTCCAGAAGTGCCGGAACATGTTCCGGAAGTGCCGGAACATGTTCCGGAAGGACCGGAACATGTTCCAGAAGGACCGGAACATGTTCCGGAAGCGCCGGAACATGTTCCGGAAGCGCTGGAACATGTTCTGGAAGCGCTGGAACATGTTCCGGAAGCACCGGAACATGTTCCGGAAGCACCGGAACATGTTCCGGAAGCGCCGGAACATGTTCCGGAAGCGCCGGAACACGTTCCGGAAGCGCCGGAACACGTTCCGGAAGCGCCGGAACACGTTCCGGAAGCGACCGGAACATGTTCCGGAAGCACCGGAACATGTTCCGGAAGCACCGCAACATGTTCCGGAAGCACCGGAACATGTTCGGGAAGCGCCGGAACATATTCCGGAAGGACCGGAACTTGTTGCGGAAGCACCGGAACATGTTCCGGAAGCGCCGGAACATGTTCCGGAAGCGCCGGAACATTTTCCAGAAGGAAGCGCCGGAACATGTTCCGGAAGCGCCGGAACATGTTCCGGCGCTTCCGGAACATGTTCCGGAAGGACCGGAACATGTTCCGGAAGCACCGGAACATGTTCCGGAAGCACCGCAACATGTTCCGGAAGCACCGGAACATGTTCGGGAAGCGCCGGAACATGTTCCGGAAGGACCGGAACTTGTTGCGGAAGCACCGGAACATGTTCCGGAAGCGCCGGAACATGTTCCGGAAGCGCCGGAACATTTTCCAGAAGGAAGCGCCGGAACATGTTCCGGAAGCGCCGGAACATGTTCCGGAAGCGCCGGAACATGTTCTGGAAGCGCCGGAACATGTTCCGGAAGCGCCGGAACATGTTCCGGAAGGACCCGAACATGTTCCGGAAGGACCCGAACATGTTTCGGAAGGACCGGAACATGTTCCGGAAGCACCGGAACATGTTCCGGAAGGACCGGAACATGTTCCGGAAGCGCCGAAACATGTTCCGGAAGCACCGGAACATGTTCTGGAAGCACCGGAACATGTTCTGGAAGCACCGGAACATGTTCCGGAAGCGCCGGAACATGTTCTGGAAGCACCGGAACATATTCCGCAGGCCCCGGAACATGTTCCGGGAGCGCCGGAACATGTTCCGATGCTTCCGGAACATGTTCCGGAAGCGCCGGAACATGTTCCGGAAGGACCGGAACATGTTCCGGAAGGACCGCAACATGTTCCGGAAGCACCGGAAAATGTTCCGGAAGCACCGGAACATGTTCCGGAAGGACCGTAACATGTTCCGGAAGGACCGGAACATGTTCCGGAAGCGCCGGAACATGTTCCGGAAGCGCCGGAACATGTTCCGGAAGGACCCGAACATGTTCCGGAAGCACCGGAACATGTTTCGGAAGCGCCGGAACATGTTCCGGAAGGACCGGAACATGTTCCGGAAGGACCCGAACATGTTCCGGAAGCGCCGGAACATGTTCCGGAAGGACCGGAACATGTTACGGAAGGACCGGAACATGTTCCGGAAGCGCCGGAACATGTTCCGGAAGCACCGGAACATGTTCTGGAAGCACCGCAACATGTTCCGGAAGCGGCGGAACATGTTCCGGAAGGACCGGAACATGTTCCGGAAGGACCGGAACATGTTCCGGAAGCACCGGATCATGTTCCGGAAGCACCGGAACATGTTCCGCAAGCGCCGGAACATGTTCCGGAAGCACCGGAACATGTTCCGGAAGCGCCGAAACATGTTCCGGAAGCGCCGGAACATGTTCCGGAAGCGCCGGAACATGTTCCGGAAGCACCGGAACATGTTCCGGAAGCACCGGAACACGTTCCGGAAGCGCCGGAACATGTTCCGGAAGGACCGGAACATGTTCCGGAAGCACCTGTTCCGGAACTGCCGGAACATGTTTCGGAACTGCCGGAACATGTTCCGGAAGCGCCGGAACATGTTCCGGAAGGACCGGAACATGTTCCGGAAGCACCGGAACACGTTCCGGAAGCGCCGGAACATGTTCCGGAAGGACCGGAACATGTTCCGGAAGCACCTGTTCCGGAACTGCCGGAACATGTTTCGGAACTGCCGAAACATGTTCCGGAAGCGCCGGAACATGTTCCGGATGGACCGGAACATGTTCCGGAAGCCGGAACATGTTCCGGAAGCGCCGGAACATGTTCCGGAGGTGCCGGAACATGTTCCGGAAGTGCCGGAACATGTTCCGGAAGCGCCGGAACATGTTCCGGAAGGACCGGAACATGTTCCGGAAGCGCCGGAACATGTTCCGGAAGCGCTGGAACATGTTCTGGAAGCGCCGGAACATGTTCCGGAAGCACCGGAACATGTTCCGGAAGCACCGGAACATGTTCCGGAAGCGCCCGAACATGTTCCGGAAGCGCCGGAACATGTTCCGGAAGCGCCGGAACACGTTCCGGAAGCGCCGGAACACGTTCCGGAAGCGACGGAACACGTTCCGGAAGCGACCGGAACATGTTCCGGAAGCACCGGAACATGTTCCGGAAGCACCGGAACATGTTCCGGAAGCACCGCAACATGTTCCGGAAGCACCGGAACATGTTCGGGAAGCGCCGGAACATATTCCGGAAGGACCGGAACTTGTTGCGGAAGCACCGGAACATGTTCCGGAAGCGCCGGAACATGTTCCGGAAGCGCCGGAACATGTTCCAGAAGGAAGCGCCGGAACATGTTCCGGAAGCGACGGAACATGTTCCGGAAGCACCGGAACATGTTCCGGAAGGACCGGAACATGTTCCGGAAGCACCGGAACATGTTCCGGAAGGACCGGAACATGTTCCGGAAGCACCGGAACATGTTCCGGAAGCACCGCAACATGTTCCGGAAGCACCGGAACATGTTCGGGAAGCGCCGGAACATATTCCGGAAGGACCGGAACTTGTTGCGGAAGCACCGGAACATGTTCCGGAAGCGCCGGAACATGTTCCGGAAGCGCCGGAACATTTTCCAGAAGGAAGCGCCGGAACATGTTCCGGAAGCGACAGAACATGTTCCGGAAGCACCGGAACATGTTCCGGAAGGACCGGAACATGTTCCGGAAGCACCGGAACATGTTCTGGAAGGACCGGAACATGTTCCGGAAGCACCGGAACATGTTCCGGAAGCGCCGGAACATGTTCCGCAAGGACCGGAACATGTTCCGGAAGGACCGGAACATGTTCCGGAAGCGCCGGAACATGTTCCGGAAGGACCGGAACATGTTCCGGAAGGACCGGAACATGTTCCGGAAGCGCCGGAACATGTTCCGGAAGGACCGGAACATGTTCCGGAAGGACCGGAACATGTTCCGGAAGGACCGGAACATGTTCCGGAAGCGCCGGAACATGTTCCGGAAGCGCCGGAACATGTTCCGGAGGCGCCGGAACATGTTCCGGAAGCGCTGGAACATGTTCCGGAAGCGCCGGAACATGTTCCGGAAGAACCCGAACATGTTCCGGAAGGACCGGAGCATGTTCCGGAAGCACCGGAACATGTTCCGGAAGCACCGGAACATGTTCCGGAAGCACCGGAACATGTTCCGGAAGCAACGGAACATGTTCCGGAAGCCGGAACATGTTCCGGAAGCGCCGGAGCATGTTCCGGAAGCGACGGAACATGTTCCGGAAGCACCGGAACATGTTCCGGAAGGACCGAAACATGTTCCGGAAGCACCGGAACATGTTCCGGAAGGACCGGAACATGTTCCGGAAGCACCGGAACATGTTCTGGAAGGACCGGAACATGTTCCGGAAGCACCGGAACATGTTCCGGAAGCGCCGGAACATGTTCCGCAAGGACCGGAACATGTTCCGGAAGGACCGGAACATGTTCCGGAAGCGCCGGAACATGTTCCGGAAGGACCGGAACATGTTCCGGAAGGACCGGAACATGTTCCGGAAGCGCCGGAACATGTTCCGGAAGGACCGGAACATGTTCCGGAAGGACCGGAACATGTTCCGGAAGGACCGGAACATGTTCCGGAAGCGCCGGAACATGTTCCGGAAGCGCCGGAACATGTTCCGGAGGCGCCGGAACATGTTCCGGAAGCGCTGGAACATGTTCCGGAAGCGCCGGAACATGTTCCGGAAGAACCCGAACATGTTCCGGAAGGACCGGAGCATGTTCCGGAAGCACCGGAACATGTTCCGGAAGCACCGGAACATGTTCCGGAAGCACCGGAACATGTTCCGGAAGCAACGGAACATGTTCCGGAAGCCGGAACATGTTCCGGAAGCGCCGGAACATGTTCCGGAAGTGCCGGAACATGTTCTGGAAGCGCTGGAACATGTTCTGGAAGCGCCGGAACATGTTCCGGAAGGACCGAAACATGTTCCGGAAGCACCTGTTCCGGAACTGCCGGAACATGTTCCGGAACTGCCGGAACATGTTCCGGAAGCGCCGGAACATGTTCCGGAAGGACCGGAACATGTTCCGGAAGCGCCGGAACATGTTCCGGAGGCGCCGGAACATGTTCCGGAAGTGCCGCAACATGTTCCGGAAGCGCCGGAACATGTTCCGGAAGGACCGGAACATGTTCCGGAAGCGCCGGAACATGTTCCGGAAGCGCCGGAACACGTTCCGGAAGCGCCGGAACACGTTCCGGAAGCGACCGGAACACGTTCCGGAAGCACCGGAACATGTTCCGGAACCGCCGGAACATGTTCCGGAAGCGCCGGAACATGTTCCGGAAGCGCCGGAACATGTTCCGGAAGCACCGGAACATGTTCCGGAAGCGCCGAAACATGTTCCGGAAGCGCCGGAACATGTTCCGGAAGCGCCGGAACATGTTCCGGAAGCACCGGAACATGTTCCGGAAGCACCGGAACACGTTCCGGAAGCGCCGGAACATGTTCCGGAAGGACCGGAACATGTTCCGGAAGCACCTGTTCCGGAACTGCCGGAACATGTTCCGGAAGCGCCGGAACATGTTCCGGAAGGACCGGAACATGTTCCGGAAGCACGGGAAAATGTTCCGGAAGCACCGGAACATGTTCCGGAAGCGCCGGAACATGTTCCGGAAGCGCCGGAACATGTTCCGGAAGCGCCGGAACATGTTCCGGAAGCACCGGAACATGTTCCGGAAGCACCGGAACACGTTCCGGAAGCGCCGGAACATGTTCCGGAAGGACCGGAACATGTTCCGGAAGCACCTGTTCCGGAACTGCCGGAACATGTTTCGGAACTGCCGAAACATGTTCCGGAAGCGCCGGAACATGTTCCGGATGGACCGGAACATGTTCCGGAAGCCGGAACATGTTCCGGAAGCGCCGGAACATGTTCCGGAGGTGCCGGAACATGTTCCGGAAGTGCCGGAACATGTTCCGGAAGCGCCGGAACATGTTCCGGAAGGACCGGAACATGTTCCGGAAGCGCCGGAACATGTTCCGGAAGCGCTGGAACATGTTCTGGAAGCGCCGGAACATGTTCCGGAAGCACCGGAACATGTTCCGGAAGCACCGGAACATGTTCCGGAAGCGCCCGAACATGTTCCGGAAGCGCCGGAACATGTTCCGGAAGCGCCGGAACACGTTCCGGAAGCGCCGGAACACGTTCCGGAAGCGACGGAACACGTTCCGGAAGCGACCGGAACATGTTCCGGAAGCACCGGAACATGTTCCGGAAGCACCGGAACATGTTCCGGAAGCACCGCAACATGTTCCGGAAGCACCGGAACATGTTCGGGAAGCGCCGGAACATATTCCGGAAGGACCGGAACTTGTTGCGGAAGCACCGGAACATGTTCCGGAAGCGCCGGAACATGTTCCGGAAGCGCCGGAACATGTTCCAGAAGGAAGCGCCGGAACATGTTCCGGAAGCGACGGAACATGTTCCGGAAGCACCGGAACATGTTCCGGAAGGACCGGAACATGTTCCGGAAGGACCGGAACATGTTCCGGAAGCACCGGAACATGTTCCGGAAGGACCGGAACATGTTCCGGAAGCACCGGAACATGTTCCGGAAGCACCGCAACATGTTCCGGAAGCACCGGAACATGTTCGGGAAGCGCCGGAACATATTCCGGAAGGACCGGAATTTGTTGCGGAAGCACCGGAACATGTTCCGGAAGCGCCGGAACATGTTCCGGAAGCGCCGGAACATTTTCCAGAAGGAAGCGCCGGAACATGTTCCGGAAGCGACGGAACATGTTCCGGAAGCACCGGAACATGTTCCGGAAGGACCGGAACATGTTCCGGAAGCACCGGAACATGTTCCGGAAGGACCGGAACATGTTCCGGAAGCACCGGAACATGTTCTGGAAGGACCGGAACATGTTCCGGAAGCACCGGAACATGTTCCGGAAGCGCCGGAACATGTTCCGCAAGGACCGGAACATGTTCCGGAAGGACCGGAACATGTTCCGGAAGCGCCGGAACATGTTCCGGAAGGACCGGAACATGTTCCGGAAGGACCGGAACATGTTCCGGAAGCGCCGGAACATGTTCCGGAAGGACCGGAACATGTTCCGGAAGGACCGGAACATGTTCCGGAAGGACCGGAACATGTTCCGGAAGCGCCGGAACATGTTCCGGAAGCGCCGGAACATGTTCCGGAGGCGCCGGAACATGTTCCGGAAGCGCTGGAACATGTTCCGGAAGCGCCGGAACATGTTCCGGAAGAACCCGAACATGTTCCGGAAGGACCGGAGCATGTTCCGGAAGCACCGGAACATGTTCCGGAAGCACCGGAACATGTTCCGGAAGCACCGGAACATGTTCCGGAAGCAACGGAACATGTTCCGGAAGCCGGAACATGTTCCGGAAGCGCCGGAACATGTTCCGGAAGCGACGGAACATGTTCCGGAAGCACCGGAACATGTTCCGGAAGGACCGAAACATGTTCCGGAAGCACCGGAACATGTTCCGGAAGGACCGGAACATGTTCCGGAAGCACCGGAACATGTTCTGGAAGGACCGGAACATGTTCCGGAAGCACCGGAACATGTTCCGGAAGCGCCGGAACATGTTCCGCAAGGACCGGAACATGTTCCGGAAGGACCGGAACATGTTCCGGAAGCGCCGGAACATGTTCCGGAAGGACCGGAACATGTTCCGGAAGGACCGGAACATGTTCCGGAAGCGCCGGAACATGTTCCGGAAGCGCCGGAACATGTTCCGGAGGCGCCGGAACATGTTCCGGAAGCGCTGGAACATGTTCCGGAAGCGCCGGAACATGTTCCGGAAGAACCCGAACATGTTCCGGAAGGACCGGAGCATGTTCCGGAAGCACCGGAACATGTTCCGGAAGCACCGGAACATGTTCCGGAAGCACCGGAACATGTTCCGGAAGCAACGGAACATGTTCCGGAAGCCGGAACATGTTCCGGAAGCGCCGGAACATGTTCCGGAAGTGCCGGAACATGTTCTGGAAGCGCTGGAACATGTTCTGGAAGCGCCGGAACATGTTCCGGAAGGACCGAAACATGTTCCGGAAGCACCTGTTCCGGAACTGCCGGAACATGTTCCGGAACTGCCGGAACATGTTCCGGAAGCGCCGGAACATGTTCCGGAAGGACCGGAACATGTTCCGGAAGCGCCGGAACATGTTCCGGAGGCGCCGGAACATGTTCCGGAAGTGCCGCAACATGTTCCGGAAGCGCCGGAACATGTTCCGGAAGGACCGGAACATGTTCCGGAAGCGCCGGAACATGTTCCGGAAGCGCCGGAACATGTTCCGGAAGCGCCGGAACACGTTCCGGAAGCGCCGGAACACGTTCCGGAAGCGACCGGAACACGTTCCGGAAGCACCGGAACATGTTCCGGAACCGCCGGAACATGTTCCGGAAGCGCCGGAACATGTTCCGGAAGCGCCGGAACATGTTCCGGAAGCACCGGAACATGTTCCGGAAGCGACAGAACATGTTCCGGAAGCACCGGAACATGTTCCGGAAGCACCGGAACATGTTCCGGAAGCACCGCAACATGTTCCGGAAGCACCGGAACATGTTCGGGAAGCGCCGGAACATTTTCCAGAAGGAAGCGCCGGAACATGTTCCGGAAGCGACGGAACATGTTCCGGAAGCACCGGAACATGTTCCGGAAGCACCGGAACATGTTCCGGAAGGACCGGAACATGTTCCGGAAGCACCGGAACATGTTCTGGAGGGACCGGAACATGTTCCGGAAGCACCGGAACATGTTCCGGAAGCGCCGGAACATGTTCCGGAAGCGCCGGAACATGTTCCGGAAGCGCCGGAACATGTTCCGGAAGCACCGGAACATGTTCCGGAAGCACCGGAACACGTTCCGGAAGCGCCGGAACATGTTCCGGAAGGACCGGAACATGTTCCGGAAGCACCTGTTCCGGAACTGCCGGAACATGTTTCGGAACTGCCGAAACATGTTCCGGAAGCGCCGGAACATGTTCCGGATGGACCGGAACATGTTCCGGAAGCCGGAACATGTTCCGGAAGCGCCGTAACATGTTCCGGAGGTGCCGGAACATGTTCCGGAAGCGACGGAACATGTTCCGGAAGCACCGGAACATGTTCCGGAAGGACCGGAACATGTTCCGGAAGCACCGGAACATGTTCCGGAAGGACCGGAACATGTTCCGGAAGCACCGGAACATGTTCTGGAAGGACCGGAACATGTTCCGGAAGCACCGGAACATGTTCCGGAAGCGCCGGAACATGTTCCGCAAGGACCGGAACATGTTCCGGAAGGACCGGAACATGTTCCGGAAGGACCGGAACATGTTCCGGAAGCGCCGGAACATGTTCCGGAAGGACCGGAACATGTTCCGGAAGGACCGGAACATGTTCCGGAAGGACCGGAACATGTTCCGGAAGCGCCGGAACATGTTCCGGAAGCGCCGGAACATGTTCCGGAGGCGCCGGAACATGTTCCGGAAGCGCTGGAACATGTTCCGGAAGCGCCGGAACATGTTCCGGAAGAACCCGAACATGTTCCGGAAGGACCGGAGCATGTTCCGGAAGCACCGGAACATGTTCCGGAAGCACCGGAACATGTTCCGGAAGCACCGGAACATGTTCCGGAAGCAACGGAACATGTTCCGGAAGCCGGAACATGTTCCGGAAGCGCCGGAACATGTTCCGGAAGTGCCGGAACATGTTCTGGAAGCGCTGGAACATGTTCTGGAAGCGCCGGAACATGTTCCGGAAGGACCGGAACATGTTCCGGAAGCACCTGTTCCGGAACTGCCGGAACATGTTCCGGAACTGCCGGAACATGTTCCGGAAGCGCCGGAACATGTTCCGGAAGGACCGGAACATGTTCCGGCAGCGCCGGAACATGTTCCGGAGGCGCCGGAACATGTTCCGGAAGTGCCGCAACATGTTCCGGAAGCGCCGGAACATGTTCCGGAAGGACCGGAACATGTTCCGGAAGCGCCGGAACATGTTCCGGAAGCGCCGGAACATGTTCCGGAAGCGCCGGAACACGTTCCGGAAGCGCCGGAACACGTTCCGGAAGCGACCGGAACACGTTCCGGAAGCACCGGAACATGTTCCGGAAGCACGGGAACATGTTCCGGAAGCGCCGGAACATGTTCCGGAAGCGCCGGAACATGTTCCGGAAGCACCGGAACATGTTCCGGAAGCGACGGAACATGTTCCGGAAGCACCGGAACATGTTCCGGAAGCACCGGAACATGTTCCGGAAGCACCGCAACATGTTCCGGAAGCACCGGAACATGTTCGGGAAGCGCCGGAACATTTTCCAGAAGGAAGCGCCGGAACATGTTCCGGAAGCGACGGAACATGTTCCGGAAGCACCGGAACATGTTCCGGAAGCACCGGAACATGTTCCGGAAGGACCGGAACATGTTCCGGAAGCACCGGAACATGTTCTGGAGGGACCGGAACATGTTCCGGAAGCACCGGAACATGTTCCGGAAGCGCCGGAACATGTTCCGCAAGGACCGGAACATGTTCCGGAAGGACCGGAACATATTCCGGAAGCGCCGGAACATGTTCCGGAAGGACCGGAACATGTTCCGGAAGCGCCGGAACATGTTCCGGAAGAACCCGAACATGTTCCGGAAGGACCGGAGCATGTTCCGGAAGCACCGGAGCATGTTCCGGAAGCACCGGAACATGTTCCGGAAGCACCGGAACATGTTCCGGAAGCAACGGAACATGTTCCGGAAGCACCGCAACATGTTCCGGAAGCACCGGAACATGTTCGGGAAGCGCCGGATCATATTCCGGAAGGACCGGAACTTGTTGCGGAAGCACCGGAACATGTTCCGGAAGCGCCGGAACATTTTCTAGAAGGAAGCGCCGGAACATGTTCCGGAAGTGCCGGAACATGTTCCGGAAGCGCCGGAACATGTTCCGGAAGGACCGGAACATGTTCCGGAAGGACCGGAACATGTTCCGGAAGCGCCGGAACATGTTCCGGAAGCGCTGGAACATGTTCTGGAAGCGCCGGAACATGTTCCGGAAGCCGGAACATGTTCCGGAAGCACCGGAACATGTTCCGGAAGCGCCGGAACATGTTCCGGAAGCGCCGGAACATGTTCCGGAAGCGCCGGAACACGTTCCGGAAGCGACGGAACACGTTCCGGAAGCGCCGGAACACGTTGCGGAAGCGACCGGAACATGTTCCGGAAGCACCGGAACATGTTCCGGAAGCACCGGAACATGTTCCGGAAGCGACGGAACATGTTCCGGAAGGACCGGAACATGTTCCGGAAGCACCGGAACATGTTCCGGAAGCACCGGAACATGTTCGGGAAGCGCCGGAACATATTCCGGAAGGACCGGAACTTGTTCCGGAAGCACCGGAACATGTTCCGGAAGCGCCGGAACATTTTCCAGAAGGAAGCGCCGGAACATGTTCCGGAAGCTACGGAACATGTTCCGGAAGCACCGGAACATGTTCCGGAAGGACCGGAACATGTTCCGGAAGCACCGGAACATGTTCTGGAAGGACCGGAACATGTTCCGGAAGCACCGGAACATGTTCCGGAAGCGCCGGAACATGTTCCGGAAGCACCGGAACATGTTCCGGAAGCACCGGAACATGTTCCGGAAGGACCGGAACATGTTCCAGAAGCGCCGGAACATGTTCCGGAAGGACCGGAACATGTTCCGGAAGGACCGGAACATGTTCCGGAAGCGCTGGAACATGTTCCGGAAGGACCGGAACATGTTCCGGAAGGACCGGAACATGTTGCGGAAGCGCCGGAACATGTTCCGGAAGCGCCGGAACATGTTCCGGAGGCGCCGGAACATGTTCCGGAAGCGCCGGAACATGTTCCGGAAGCGCCGGAACATGTTCCGGAAGCGCCGGAACATGTTCCGGAAGAACCCGAACATGTTCCGGAAGGACCGGAGCATGTTCCGGAAGCACCGGAACATGTTCCGGAAGCACCGGAACATGTTCCGGAAGCACCGGAACATGTTCCGGAAGGACCGGAACATGTTCCGGAAGCACCTGTTCCGGAACTGCCGGAACATGTTCCGGAACTGCCGGAACATGTTCCGGAAGCGCCGGAACATGTTCCGGAAGGACCGGAACATGTTCCGGAAGCGCCGGAACATGTTCCGGAAGCGCCGGAACATGTTCCGGAAGCACCGGAACATGTTCCTGAAGCACCGGAACATGTTCCGGAAGCACCGGGACATGTTCCGGAAGCGCCGGAACATGTTCCGGAAGCGCCGGAACATTTTCCAGAAGGAAGCGCCGGAACATGTTCCGGAAGCGACGGAACATGTTCCGGAAGCACCGGAACATGTTCCGGAAGCACCGGAACATGTTCCGGAAGCACCGGAACATGTTCTGGAAGGACCAGAACATGTTCCGGAAGCACCGGAACATGTTCCGGAAGCGCCGGAACATGTTCCGCAAGGACCGGAACATGTCCCGGAAGGACCGGAACATGTTCCGGAAGCACCGGAACATGTTCCAGAAGCGCCGGAACATGTTCCGGAAGGACCGGAACATGTTCCGGAAGGACCGGAACATGTTGCGGAAGAACCCGAACATGTTCCGGAAGGACCGGAGCATGTTCCGGAAGCACCGGAACATGTTCCGGAAGCACCGGAACATGTTCCGGAAGCACCGGAACATGTTCCGGAAGCAATGGAACATGTTCCGGAAGCACCGGAACATGTTCCGGAAGCACCGGAACATGTTCCGGAAGCACCGGAACATGTTCCGGAAGCACCGGAATATGTTCTAGAAGCGCCGGAACATGTTCCGGAAGCGCCGGAACATGTTCCGGAAGCGCTGGAACGTGTTCCGGAAGCGCCGGAACATGTTCCGGAAGCACCGGAACATGTTCCGGAAGCACCGGAACATGTTCCGGAAGCGCCGGAACATGTTCCGCAAGGACCGGAACATGTTCCGGAAGGACCGGAACATGTTCCGGAAGGACCGGAACATGTTCCGGAAGCGCCGGAACATGTTCCGGAAGCGCCGGAACATGTTCCGGAAGCGCCGGAACATGTTCCGGAAGAACCCGAACATGTTCCGGAAGCACCGGAGCATGTTCCGGAAGCACCGGAACATGTTCCGGAAGCACCGGAACATGTTCCGGAAGCAACGGAACATGTTCCGGAAGCACCGGAACATGTTCCGGAAGCACCGGAACATGTTCCGGAAGCGCCGGAACATGTTCCGGAAGGACAAGAACATGTTCCGGAAGCGCCGGAACATGTTCCGGAAGCGCCGGAACATGTTCCGGAGGCGCCGGAACATGTTCCGGAAGCTCCGGAACATGTTCCGGAAGCACTGGAACATGTTCCGGAAGAACCCGAACATGTTCCGGAAGGATCGGAGCATGTTCCGGAAGCACCGGAACATGTTCCGGAAGCACCGGAACATGTTCCGGAAGCACCGGAACATGTTCCGGAAGCAACGGAACATGTTCCGGAAGCACCGGAACATGTTCCGGAAGCACCGGAACATGTTCCGGAAGCACCGGAACATGTTCCGGAAGCGCTGGAACATGTTCCGGAAGCGCCGGAACATGTTCCGGAAGCACCGGAACATGTTCCGGAAGCGCCGGAACATGTTCTGGAAGGACCGGAACATGTTCCGGAAGGACCGGAACATGTTCCAGAAGCGCCGGAACATGTTCCGGAAGGACCGGAACATGTTCCGGAAGGACCAGAACATGTCCCGGAAGCGCCGGAACATGTTCCGGAAGCACCGGAACATGTTCCGGAAGCACCGGAACATGTTCCGGAAGCACCGGAACATGTTCCGGAAGCGCCGGAACATGTTCCGGAAGCACCGGAACATGTTCTGGAAGCGCCGGAACATGTTCCGGAAGCACCGGAACATGTTCCGGAAGCGCCGGAACATGTTCCGGAAGCGCCGGAACATGTTCCGGAAGCGCCGGAACATGTTCCGGAAGGACCGGAACATGTTCCGGAAGGACCGGAACATGTTCCGGAAGCACCGGAACATGTTCCGGAAGCACCGGAACATGTTCCGGAAGCGCCGGAACATGTTCCGGAAGCGCCGGAACATGTTCCGGACGGACCGGAACATCTTCCGGAAGCACCGGAACATGTTCCGGAAGCACCGGAACATGTTCCGGAAGCACCGGAACATGTTCCGGAAGCGCCGGAACATGTTCCGGACGGACCGGAACATGTTCCGGACGGACCGGAACATGTTCCGGAAGCGCCGGAACATGTTCCGGAAGCACCGGAACATGTTCCGGAAGGACCGGAACATGTTCCGGAAGGACCGGAACATGTTCCGGAAGCACCGGAACATGTTCTGGAAGGACCGGAACATGTTCCGGAAGCACCGGAACATGTTCCGGAAGGGCCGGAACATGTTCCGCAAGGACCGGAACATGTTCCTGAAGCACCGGAACATGTTCCGGAAGCACCGGAACATGTTCCGGAAGCGCCGGAACATGTTCCGGAAGGACCGGAACATGTTCCGGAAGGACCGGAACATGTTCCGGAAGCACCGGAACATGTTCCGGAAGCGACGGAACATGTTCCGGAAGCGACGGAACATGTTCCGGAAGGACCGGAACATGTTCTGGAAGCACCGGAACATGTTCCGGAAGCACCGCAACATGTTCCGGAAGCACCGGAACATGTTCGGGAAGCGCCTGAACATATTCCGGAAGGACCGGAACTTGTTCCGGAAGCACCGGGACATGTTCCGGAAGCGCCGGAACATGTTCCGGAAGCGCCGGAACATTTTCCAGAAGGAAGCGCCGGAACATGTTCCGGAAGCGACGGAACATGTTCCGGAAGCGCCGGAACATGTTCCGGAAGAACCCGAACATGTTCCGGAAGGACCGGAGCATGTTCCGGAAGCACCGGAACATGTTCCGGAAGCACCGGAACATGTTCCGGAAGCACCGGAACATGTTCCGGAAGGACCGGAACATGTTCCGGAAGCACCTGTTCCGGAACTGCCGGAACATGTTCCGGAACTGCCGGAACATGTTCCGGAAGCGCCGGAACATGTTCCGGAAGGACCGGAACATGTTCCGGAAGCGCCGGAACATGTTCCGGAAGCGCCGGAACATGTTCCGGAAGCACCGGAACATGTTCCTGAAGCACCGGAACATGTTCCGGAAGCACCGGAACATGTTCCGGAAGCGCCGGAACATGTTCCGGAAGGACCGGAACATGTTCCGGAAGGACCGGAACATGTTCCGGAAGCACCGGAACATGTTCCGGAAGCGACGGAACATGTTCCGGAAGCGACGGAACATGTTCCGGAAGGACCGGAACATGTTCTGGAAGCACCGGAACATGTTCCGGAAGCACCGCAACATGTTCCGGAAGCACCGGAACATGTTCGGGAAGCGCCGGAACATATTCCGGAAGGACCGGAACTTGTTCCGGAAGCACCGGGACATGTTCCGGAAGCGCCGGAACATGTTCCGGAAGCGCCGGAACATTTTCCAGAAGGAAGCGCCGGAACATGTTCCGGAAGCGACGGAACATGTTCCGGAAGCACCGGAACATGTTCCGGAAGCACCGGAACATGTTCCGGAAGCACCGGAACATGTTCTGGAAGGACCAGAACATGTTCCGGAAGCACCGGAACATGTTCCGGAAGCGCCGGAACATGTTCCGCAAGGACCGGAACATGTCCCGGAAGGACCGGAACATGTTCCGGAAGGACCGGAACATGTTCCAGAAGCGCCGGAACATGTTCCGGAAGGACCGGAACATGTTCCGGAAGGACCGGAACATGTTCCAGAAGCGCCGGAACATGTTCCGGAAGGACCGGAACATGTTCCGGAAGGACCGGAACATGTTGCGGAAGAACCCGAACATGTTCCGGAAGGACCGGAGCATGTTCCGGAAGCACCGGAACATGTTCCGGAAGCACCGGAACATGTTCCGGAAGCACCGGAACATGTTCCGGAAGCACCGGAACATGTTCCGGAAGCAATGGAACATGTTCCGGAAGCACCGGAACATGTTCCGGAAGCACCGGAACATGTTCCGGAAGCACCGGAACATGTTCCGGAAGCACCGGAATATGTTCTGGAAGCGCCGGAACATGTTCCGGAAGCGCCGGAACATGTTCCGGAAGCGCTGGAACGTGTTCCGGAAGCGCCGGAACATGTTCCGGAAGCACCGGAACATGTTCCGGAAGCACCGGAACATGTTCCGGAAGCGCCGGAACATGTTCCGCAAGGACCGGAACATGTTCCGGAAGGACCGGAACATGTTCCGGAAGGACCGGAACATGTTCCGGAAGCGCCGGAACATGTTCCGGAAGCGCCGGAACATGTTCCGGAAGCGCCGGAACATGTTCCGGAAGAACCCGAACATGTTCCGGAAGCACCGGAGCATGTTCCGGAAGCACCGGAACATGTTCCGGAAGCACCGGAACATGTTCCGGAAGCAACGGAACATGTTCCGGAAGCACCGGAACATGTTCCGGAAGCACCGGAACATGTTCCGGAAGCGCCGGAACATGTTCCGGAAGGACAAGAACATGTTCCGGAAGCGCCGGAACATGTTCCGGAAGCGCCGGAACATGTTCCGGAGGCGCCGGAACATGTTCCGGAAGCTCCGGAACATGTTCCGGAAGCACTGGAACATGTTCCGGAAGAACCCGAACATGTTCCGGAAGGATCGGAGCATGTTCCGGAAGCACCGGAACATGTTCCGGAAGCACCGGAACATGTTCCGGAAGCACCGGAACATGTTCCGGAAGCAACGGAACATGTTCCGGAAGCACCGGAACATGTTCCGGAAGCACCGGAACATGTTCCGGAAGCACCGGAACATGTTCCGGAAGCGCTGGAACATGTTCCGGAAGCGCCGGAACATGTTCCGGAAGCACCGGAACATGTTCCGGAAGCGCCGGAACATGTTCTGGAAGGACCGGAACATGTTCCGGAAGGACCGGAACATGTTCCAGAAGCGCCGGAACATGTTCCGGAAGGACCGGAACATGTTCCGGAAGGACCAGAACATGTCCCGGAAGCGCCGGAACATGTTCCGGAAGGACCGGAACATGTTCCGGAAGGACCGGAACATGTTCCGGAAGCGCCGGAACATGTTCCGGAAGCACCGGAACATGTTCCGGAAGCACCGGAACATGTTCCGGAAGCACCGGAACATGTTCCGGAAGCGCCGGAACATGTTCCGGAAGCACCGGAACATGTTCTGGAAGCGCCGGAACATGTTCCGGAAGCACCGGAACATGTTCCGGAAGCGCCGGAACATGTTCCGGAAGCGCCGGAACATGTTCCGGAAGCGCCGGAACATGTTCCGGAAGGACCGGAACATGTTCCGGAAGGACCGGAACATGTTCCGGAAGCACCGGAACATGTTCCGGAAGCACCGGAACATGTTCCGGAAGCGCCGGAACATGTTCCGGAAGCGCCGGAACATGTTCCGGACGGACCGGAACATGTTCCGGAAGCACCGGAACATGTTCCGGAAGCACCGGAACATGTTCCGGAAGCACCGGAACATGTTCCGGAAGCGCCGGAACATGTTCCGGACGGACCGGAACATGTTCCGGACGGACCGGAACATGTTCCGGAAGCGCCGGAACATGTTCCGGAAGCACCGGAACATGTTCCGGAAGGACCGGAACATGTTCCGGAAGGACCGGAACATGTTCCGGAAGCACCGGAACATGTTCTGGAAGGACCGGAACATGTTCCGGAAGCACCGGAACATGTTCCGGAAGCGCCGGAACATGTTCCGCAAGGACCGGAACATGTTCCTGAAGCACCGGAACATGTTCCGGAAGCACCGGAACATGTTCCGGAAGCGCCGGAACATGTTCCGGAAGGACCGGAACATGTTCCGGAAGGACCGGAACATGTTCCGGAAGCACCGGAACATGTTCCGGAAGCGACGGAACATGTTCCGGAAGCGACGGAACATGTTCCGGAAGGACCGGAACATGTTCTGGAAGCACCGGAACATGTTCCGGAAGCACCGCAACATGTTCCGGAAGCACCGGAACATGTTCGGGAAGCGCCTGAACATATTCCGGAAGGACCGGAACTTGTTCCGGAAGCACCGGGACATGTTCCGGAAGCGCCGGTACATGTTCCGGAAGCGCCGGAACATGTTCCGGAAGCGCCGGAACATGTTCCGGAAGCGCCGGAACATGTTCTGGAAGGACCAGAACATGTTCCGGAAGCACCGGAACATGTTCCGGAAGCGCCGGAACATGTTCCGCAAGGACCGGAACATGTTCCGGAAGGACCGGAACATGTTCCGGAAGGACCGGAACATGTTCCAGAAGCGCCGGAACATGTTCCGGAAGGACCGGAACATGTTCCGGAAGCGCCGGAACATGTTCCGGAAGCGCCGGAACATGTTCCGGAAGCGCCGGAACATGTTCCGGAAGCGCCGGAACATGTTCCGGAAGCGCCGGAACATGTTCCGGAAGCGCCGGAACATGTTCCGGAAGCGCCGGAACATGTTCCGGAAGCACCGGAACATGTTCCGGAAGCACCGGAACATGTTCCGGAAGCACCGGAACATGTTCCGGAAGCGCCGGAACATGTTCCGGAAGGACCGGAACATGTTCCGGAAGCGCCGGAACATGTTCCGGAAGCGCCGGTACATGTTCCGGAAGCGCCGGAACATGTTCCGGAAGCGCCGGAACATGTTCCGGAAGTGCCGGAACATGTTCCGGAAGCGCCGGAACATGTTCCGGAAGCGCCGGAACATGTTCCGGAAGCACCGGAACATGTTCCGGAAGCACCGGAACATGTTCCGGAAGCACCGGAACATGTTCCGGAAGCACCGGAATATGTTCCGGAAGGACCGGAACATGTTCCGGAAGCACCGGAACATGTTCCGGAAGCGCCGGAACATGTTCCGGAAGGACCGGAACATGTTCCGGAAGCGCCGGAACATGTTCCGGAAGCGACGGAACATGTTCCGGAAGGACCGGAACATGTTCCGGAAGCGCCGGAACATGTTCCGGAAGCGCCGGAACATGTTCCGGAAGCACCGGAACATGTTCCGGAAGCGACGGAACATGTTCCGGAAGCGCCGGAACATGTTCCGGAAGCACCGGAACATGTTCCGGAAGCGCCGGAACATGTTCCGGAAGGACAAGAACATGTTCCGGAAGCGCCGGAACATGTTCCGGAAGCGCCGGAACATGTTCCGGAGGCGCCGGAACATGTTCCGGAAGCGCCGGAACATGTTCCGGAAGCACCGGAACATGTTCCGGAAGAACCCGAACATGTTCCGGAAGGATCGGAGCATGTTCCGGAAGCACCGGAACATGTTCCGGAAGCACCGGAACATGTTCCGGAAGCACCGGAACATGTTCCGGAAGCAACGGGACATGTTCCGGAAGCACCGGAACATGTTCCGGAAGCACCGGAACATGTTCCGGAAGCACCGGAACATGTTCCGGAAGCACCGGAACATGTTCCGGAAGCGCTGGAACATGTTCCGGAAGCGCCGGAACATGTTCCGGAAGCACCGGAACATGTTCCGGAAGCGCCGGAACATGTTCTGGAAGGACCGGAACATGTTCCGGAAGGACCGGAACATGTTCCAGAAGCGCCGGAACATGTTCCGGAAGGACCGGAACATGTTCCGGAAGGACCAGAACATGTCCCGGAAGCGCCGGAACATGTTCCGGAAGGACCGGAACATGTTCCGGAAGCGCCGGAACATGTTCCGGAAGCACCGGAACATGTTCCGGAAGCACCGGAACATGTTCCGGAAGCGCCGGAACATGTTCCGGAAGCGCCGGAACATGTTCCGGAAGCGCCGGAACATGTTCCGGAAGCGCCGGAACATGTTCCGGAAGGACCGGAACATGTTCCGGAAGGACCGGAACATGTTCCGGAAGCGCCGGAACATGTTCCGGAAGCACCGGAACATGTTCCGGAAGCACCGGAACATGTTCCGGAAGCGCCGGAACATGTTCTGGAAGCGCCGGAACATGTTCCGGAAGCGCCGGAACATGTTCCGGAAGCGCCGGAACATGTTCCGGAAGGACATGAACATGTTCCGGAAGCACCGGAACATGTTCCGGAAGCACCGGAACATGTTCCGGAAGCGCCGGAACATGTTCCGGAAGCGACGGAACATGTTCCGGAAGCGCCAGAACATGTTCTGGAAGCGCCGGAACATGTTCCGGAAGCGCCGGAACATGTTCCGGAGGCACCGGAACATGTTTCGGAAGCGCCGGAACATGTTCCGGAAGCACCGGAACATGTTCCGGAAGGACCGGAACATGTTCCGGAAGCGCCGGAACATGTTCCGGAAGCGCCGGAACATGTTCCGGAAGGACTGGAACATGTTCCGGAAGCGCCGGAACATGGTCCAGAAGCGCCGGAACATGTTCCGGAAGCGACGGAACATGTTAATATGTTCCGGAAGCACCGGAACATGTTCCGGAAGCACCGGGACATGTTCCGGAAGCACCGGAACATGTTCCGGAAGCGCCGGAACATGTTCCGGAAGCGCCGGAACATGTTCCGGAAGCACCGGAACATGTTCCGGAAGCGACGGAACATGTTCCGGAAGCGCCGGAACATGTTCCGGAAGCACCGGAACATTTTCCGGAAGCGCCGGAACATGTTCCGGAAGGACAAGAACATGTTCCGGAAGCGCCGGAACATGTTCCGGAAGCGCCGGAACATGTTCCGGAGGCGCCGGAACATGTTCCGGAAGCGCCGGAACATGTTCCGGAAGCACCGGAACATGTTCCGGAAGAACCCGAACATGTTCCGGAAGGATCGGAGCATGTTCCGGAAGCACCGGAACATGTTCCGGAAGCACCGGAACATGTTCCGGAAGCACCGGAACATGTTCCGGAAGCAACGGGACATGTTCCGGAAGCACCGGAACATGTTCCGGAAGCACCGGAACATGTTCCGGAAGCACCGGAACATGTTCCGGAAGCACCGGAACATGTTCCGGAAGCGCTGGAACATGTTCCGGAAGCGCCGGAACATGTTCCGGAAGCACCGGAACATGTTCCGGAAGCGCCGGAACATGTTCTGGAAGGACCGGAACATGTTCCGGAAGGACCGGAACATGTTCCAGAAGCGCCGGAACATGTTCCGGAAGGACCGGAACATGTTCCGGAAGGACCAGAACATGTCCCGGAAGCGCCGGAACATGTTCCGGAAGGACCGGAACATGTTCCGGAAGCGCCGGAACATGTTCCGGAAGCACCGGAACATGTTCCGGAAGCACCGGAACATGTTCCGGAAGCGCCGGAACATGTTCCGGAAGCGCCGGAACATGTTCCGGAAGCGCGGGAACATGTTCCGGAAGCGCCGGAACATGTTCCGGAAGGACCGGAACATGTTCCGGAAGGACCGGAACATGTTCCGGAAGCGCCGGAACATGTTCCGGAAGCGCCGGAACATGTTCCGGAAGCACCGGAACATGTTCCGGAAGCGCCGGAACATGTTCTGGAAGCGCCGGAACATGTTCCGGAAGCGCCGGAACATGTTCCGGAAGCGCCGGAACATGTTCCGGAAGGACCGGAACATGTTCCGGAAGCACCGGAACATGTTCCGGAAGCACCGGAACATGTTCCGGAAGCGCCGGAACATGTTCCGGACGGACCGGAACATGTTCCGGACGGACCGGAACATGTTCCGGAAGCGCCGGAACATGTTCCGGAAGCGACGGAACATGTTCCGGAAGCGCCAGAACATGTTCTGGAAGCGCCGGAACATGTTCCGGAAGCGCCGGAACATGTTCCGGAGGCACCGGAACATGTTTCGGAAGCGCCGGAACATGTTCCGGAAGCACCGGAACATGTTCCGGAAGGACCGGAACATGTTCCGGAAGCGCCGGAACATGTTCCGGAAGCGCCGGAACATGTTCCGGAAGGACTGGAACATGTTCCGGAAGCGCCGGAACATGGTCCAGAAGCGCCGGAACATGTTCCGGAAGCGACGGAACATGTTAATATGTTCCGGAAGCACCGGAACATGTTCCGGAAGCACCGGGACATGTTCCGGAAGCACCGGAACATGTTCCGGAAGCGCCGGAACATGTTCCGGAAGCGCCGGAACATGTTCCGGAAGCGACGGAACATGTTCCGGAAGGACCGGAACATGTTCCGGAAGCGCCGGAACATGTTCCGGAAGCGCCGGAACATGTTCCGGAAGCGCCCGAACATGTTCCGGAAGCACCGGAACATGTTCCGGAAGCGCCGGAACATGTTCCGGAAGCACCGGAACATGTTCCGGAAGCGACGGAACATGTTCCGGAAGCGCCGGAACATGTTCCGGAAGCGCCGGAACATGTTCCGGAAGCGCCGGAACATGTTCTGGAAGCGCCGGAACATGTTCCGGAAGCGCCGGAACATGTTCTGGAAGGACCGGAACATGTTCCGGAAGGACTTGAACATGTTCCGGAAGCGCCGGAACATGTTCCGGAAGGACCGGAACATGTTCCGGAAGCGCCGGAACATGTTCCGGAAGCGCCGGTACATGTTCCGGAAGCGCCGGAACATGTTCCGGAAGCGCCGGAACATGTTCCGGAAGTGCTGGAACATGTTTCGGAAGCGCCGGAACATGTTCCGGAAGCGCCGGAACATGTTCCGGAAGCACCGGAACATGTTCCGGAAGCACCGGAACATGTTCCGGAAGCACCGGAACATGTTCCGGAAGCACCGGAACATGTTCCGGAAGGACCGGAACATGTTCCGGAAGCACCGGAACATGTTCCGGAAGCGCCGGAACATGTTCCGGAAGGACCGGAACATGTTCCGGAAGCGCCGGAACATGTTCCGGAAGCGACGGAACATGTTCCGGAAGGACCGGAACATGTTCCGGAAGCGCCGGAACATGTTCCGGAAGCGCCGGAACATGTTCCGGAAGCGCCCGAACATGTTCCGGAAGCGCCGGAACATGTTCCGGAAGCGCCGGAACATGTTCCGGAAGCGACGGAACATGTTCCGGAAGCGACGGAACATGTTCCGGAAGCGCCGGAACATGTTCTGGAAGCGCCGGAACATGTTCCGGAAGCGCCGGAACATGTTCCGGAAGCGCCGGAACATGTTCCGGAAGCGCCGGAACATGTTCCGGAAGGACCGGAACATGTTCCAGAAGGACTTGAACATGTTCCGGAAGCGCCGGAACATGTTCCGGAAGCGCCGCAACATGTTCCGGAAGGACCGGAACATGTTCCGGAAGCGCCGGAACATGTTCCGGAAGCACCGGTACATGTTCCGGAAGCGCCGGAACATGTTCCGCAAGCGCCGGAACATGTTCCGGAAGTGCCGGAACATGTTCCGGAAGCGCCGGAACATGTTCCGGAAGCACCGGAACATGTTCCGGAAGCACCGGAACATGTTCCGGAAGCACCGGAACATGTTCCGGAAGGACCGGAACATGTTCCGGAAGCACCGGAACATGTTCCGGAAGCGCCGGAACATGTTCCGGAAGGACCGGAACATGTTGCGGAAGGACCGGAACATGTTGCGGAAGGACCGGAACATGTTCCGGAAGGACCGGAACATGTTCCAGAAGCGCCGGAACATGTTCCGGAAGGACCGGAACATGTTCCGGAAGGACCGGAACATGTTCCGGAAGCGCCGGAACATGTTCCGGAAGGACCAGAACATGTTCCGGAAGCACCGGAACATGTTCCGGAAGAACCCGAACATGTTCCGGAAGGACCGGAGCATGTTCCGGAAGCACCGGAACATGTTCCGGAAGCACCGGAACATGTTCCGGAAGCACCGGAACATGTTCCGGAAGCACCGGAACATGTTCCGGAAGCGCCGGAACATGTTCCGGAAGCGCCGGAACATGTTCCGGAAGCGCCGGAACATGTTCCGGAAGGACCGGAACATGTTCCGGAAGCACCGGAACATGTTCCGGAAGCACCGGAACATGTTCCGGAAGCACCGGAACATGTTCCGGAAGCGCCGGAACATGTTCCGGAAGCGCCGGAACATGTTCCGGACGGACCGGAACATGTTCCGGAAGCGACGGAACATGTTCCGGGAGCGCCAGAACATGTTCTGGAAGCGCCGGAACATGTTCCGGAGGCACCGCAACATGTTCCGGAAGCGCCGGAACATGTTCCGGAAGCACCGGAACATGTTCCGGAAGGACCGGAACATGTTCCGGAAGCGCCGGAACATGTTCCGGAAGCGCCGGAACATGTTCCGGAAGGACCGGAACATGTTCCGGAAGGACCGGAACATGTTCACGAAGCGCCGGAACATGGTCTGGAAGCGCCGGAACATGTTCCGGAAGCGACGGAACATGTTAACATGTTCCGGAAGCACCGGAACATGTTCCGGAAGCACCGGGACATGTTCTGGAAGGACCGGAACATGTTCCGGAAGCGCCGGAACATGTTCCGGAAGCGCCGGAACATGTTCCGGAAGCGACGGAACATGTTCCGGAAGCACCGGAACATGTTCCGGAAGCGCCGGAGCATGTTCCGGAAGCGCCGGAACATGTTCCGGAAGCACCGGAACATGTTCTGGAAGCACCGGAACATGTTCCGGAAGCACCGGAACATGTTCCGGAAGCGCCGGAACATGTTCCGGAAGCGCCGGAACATGTTCCGGAAGCGACGGAACATGTTCCGGAAGCACCGGAACATGTTCCGGAAGCACCGGAACATGTTCCGGAAGCGCCGGAACATGTTCCGGAAGCGCCGGAACATGTTCCGGAAACACCGGAACATGTTCCGGAAGCGCCGAAACATGTTCCGGAAGCGCCGGAACATGTTCCGGAAGCACGGGAACATATTCTGGAAGCGCCGGAACATGTTCCGGAAGCGCCGGAACATGTTCCGGAAGGACCGGAACATGTTCCGGAAGGACCGGGACATGTTCCGGAAGCGCCGGAACATGTTCCGGAAGCACCGGAACATGTTCCGGAAGGACCGGAACATGTTCCGGAAGCGCCGGAACATGTTCCGGAAGGACCGGAACATGTTCCGGAAGCGACGGAACATGTTCCGGAAGCGACGGAACATGTTCCGGAAGCGACGGAACATGTTCCGGAAGCGCCGGAACATGTTCCGGAAGCGCCGGAACATGTTCCGGAAGGACCGGAACATGTTCCGGAAGGACCGGAACATGTTCCGGAAGCGCCGGAACATGTTCCGGAAGGACCGGAACATGTTCCGGAAAGACCGGGACATGTTGCGGAAGCGCCGGAACATGTTCCGGAAGCGCCGGAACATGTTCCAGAAGCACCGGAACATGTTCCGGAAGGACCGGAACATGTTCCGGAAGGACCGGAACATGTTCCAGAAGCGCCGGAACATGTTCCGGAAGCGCCGGAACATGTTCCGGAAGCTTCGGAACATGTTCCGGAAGCGCCGGAACATGTTCCGGAAGGGCCGGAACATGTTCTGGAGCGCCAGAACATGTTCCGGAAGCACCGGAACATGTTCCGGAAGCGCCGGAACATGCTCCGGAAGCACCGGAACATGTTCCGGAAGCACAGGAACATGTTCCGGAAGCGCCGGAACATGTTCCGGAAGGACCGGAACATGTACCGGAAGCGCCGGAACATGTTCCGGAAGCACCGGAACATGTTCCGGAAGCACCGGAACATGTTCCGGAAGCGCCGGAACATGTTCCGGAAGCGCCGGAACATATTCCGGAAGGACCGGAACATGTTCCGGAAGCGCCGGAACATGTTCCGGAAGCGCCAGAACATGTTCCGGAAGCACCGGAACATGTTCCGGAAGCGCCGGAACATGTTCCGGAAGCACCGGAACATGGTCCGGAAGCACCGGAACATGTTCCGGAAGCACCGGAACACGTTCCGGAAGCGCCGGAACATGTTCCGGAAGGACCGGAACATGTACCGGAAGCGCCGGAACATGTTCCGGAAGGACCGGAACATGTTGCGGAAGCGCCGGAACATGTTGCGGAAGCGCCGGAACATGTTCCGGAAGCGCCGGAACATGTTCCGGAAGCACCGGAACATGTTCTGGAAGCGCCGGAACATGTTCCGGAAGCGCCGGAACATGTTCCGGAAGCGACGGAACATGTTCCGGAAACGCCGGAACATGTTCTGCAAGGACCGGAACATGTTCCGGAAGCGCCGGAACATGTTCCGGAAGGACCGGAACATGTTCCGGAAGCGCCAGACCATGTTCCGGAAGCACCGGAACATGTTCCGGAAGCACCGGAACATGTTCCGGAAGCGCCGGAACATGTTCCGGAAGGACCAGAACATTTTGCGGAAGCGCCGGAACATGTTCCGGAAGCGCTGGAACATGTTCCGGAAGCACCGGAACATGTTCTGGAAGCGCCGGAACATGTTCCGGAAGCGCCGGAACATGTTCCGGAAGCGACGGAACATGTTCCGGAAGGACCGGAACATGTTCCGGAAGGACCGGAACATGTTCGGGAAGGACCGGAACAAGTTCCGGAGGCGCCGGAACATGTTCCGGAAGCGCCGGAACATGTTCCGGAAGCGACGGAACATGTTAACATGTTCCGGAAGCACCGGAACATGTTCCGGAAGGACCGGAACATGTTCCGGAAGGACCGGAACATGTTCCGGAAGCGCCAGAACATGTTCCGGAAGGACCGGAACGTGTTCCGGAAGCGCCGGAACATGTTCCGGAAGCGCCGGAACATGTTCCGGAAGCACCGGAACATGTTCCGGAAGCGCCGGAACATCTTCCGGAAGGACCGGAACATGTTCCGGAAGGACCGGAACATGTTCCGGAGGCACCGGAACATGTTCCGGAAGCACCCGAACATGTTCCAGAAGCGCCGGAACATGTTCCGGAAGGACCGGAACATGTTCCGGAAGCGACGGAACATGTTCCGGAAGCGACGTAACATGTTCCGGAAGCGACGGAAAATGTTCCGGAAGCGCCGGAACATGTTCCGGAAGCGCCGGAACATGTTCCGGAAGGACCGGAACATGTTCCGGAAGGACCGGAACATGTTCCGGAAGCGCCGGAACATGTTCCGGAAGGACCGGAACATGTTCCGGAAAGACCGGGACATGTTCCGGAAGCGCCGGAACATGTTTCGATAGCGCCGGAACATGTTCCAGAAGCACCGGAACATGTTCCGGAAGGACCGGAACATGTTCCGGAAGGACCGGAACATGTTCCAGAAGCGCCGGAACATGTTCCGGAAGCGCCGGAACATGTTCCGGAAGCTTCGGAACATGTTCCGGAAGCGCCGGAACATGTTCCGGAAGCGCCGGAACATGTTCTGGAGCGCCAGAACATGTTCCGGAAGCACCGGAACATGTTCCGGAAGCGCCGGAACATGTTCCGGAAGCACAGGAACATGTTCCGGAAGCGCCGGAACATGTTCCGGAAGCACAGGAACATGTACCGGAAGCGCCGGAACATGTTCCGGAAGCACCGGAACATGTTCCGGAAGCACCGGAACATGTTCCGGAAGCGCCGGAACATGTTCCGGAAGCGCCGGAACATATTCCGGAAGGACCGGAACATGTTCCGGAAGCGCCGGAACATGTTCCGGAAGCGCCAGAACATGTTCCGGAAGCACCGGAACATGTTCCGGAAGCGCCGGAACATGTTCCGGAAGCACCGGAACATGGTCCGGAAGCACCGGAACATGTTCCGGAAGCACCGGAACACGTTCCGGAAGCGCCGGAACATGTTCCGGAAGGACCGGAACATGTACCGGAAGCGCCGGAACATGTTCCGGAAGGACCGGAACATGTTGCGGAAGCGCCGGAACATGTTGCGGAAGCGCCGGAACATGTTCCGGAAGCGCGGGAACATGTTCTGGAAGCGCCGGAACATGTTCCGGAAGCGCCGGAACATGTTCCGGAAGCGACGGAACATGTTCCGGAAACGCCGGAACATGTTCTGCAAGGACCGGAACATGTTCCGGAAGCGCCGGAACATGTTCCGGAAGGACCGGAACATGTTCCGGAAGCGCCAGACCATGTTCCGGAAGCACCGGAACATGTTCCGGAAGCGCCGGAACATGTTCCGGAAGCACCGGAACATGTTCCGGAAGCACCGGAACATGTTCCGGAAGCACCAGAACATGTTCCGGAAGCGCCGGAACATGTTCCGGAAGGACCAGAACATGTTGCGGAAGCGCCGGAACACGTTCCGGAAGCGCCGGAACATGTTCCGGAAGCGCTGGAACATGTTCCGGAAGCACCGGAACATGTTCCGGAAGCGCCGGAACATGTTCCGGAAGCGCCGGAACATGTTCCGGAAGCGACGGAACATGTTCCGGAAACGCCGGAAAATGTTCCGCAAGGACCGGAACATGTTCCGGAAGCGCCGGAACATGTTCCGGAAGGACCGGAACATGTTCGGGAAGGACCGGAACAAGTTCCGGAGGCGCCGGAACATGTTCCGGAAGCGCCGGAACATGTTCCGGAAGCGACGGAACATGTTAACATGTTCCGGAAGCACCGGAACATGTTCCGGAAGGACCGGAACATGTTCCAGAAGCGCCGGAACATGTTCCGGAAGGACCGGAACATGTTCCGGAAGGACCGGAACATGTTCCGGAAGGACCGGAACATGTTCCGGAAGGACCGGAACATGTTCCGGAAGCACCGGAACATGTTCCGGAAGCGCCGGAACATGTTCCGGAAGCGCCGGAACATGTTCCGGAAGGACCGGAACATGTTCCGGAAGGACCGGAACATGTTCCGGAAGCGCCGGAACATGTTCCGGAAGCGCCGGAACATGTTCCAGAAGCGCCGGAACATGTTCCGGAAGCACCGGAACATGTTCCGGAAGGACCGGAACATGTTCCGGAAGGACCGGAACATGTTCAGGAAGGACCGGAACATGTTCCGGAAGGAGCGGAACATGTTCCGGAAGCGCCGGAACATGTTCCGGAAGGACCGGAACATGTTCCGGAAGGACCGGAACATGTTCCGGAAGGACCGGAACATGTTCCGGAAGCGCCGGAACATGTTCCGGAAGCGCCGGAACATGTTCCGCAAGGACCGGAACATGTTCCGGAAGGACCGGAACATGTTCCGGAAGGACCGGAACATGTTCCGGAAGCACCGGAACATTCCGGAAGCACCGGAACATGTTCCGGAAGGACCGGAACATGTTCCAGAAGGACCGGAACATGTTCCGGAAGCACCGGCACATGTTCCGGAAGGACCGGAACATGTTCCGGAAGCACCGGAACATGTTCCGGAGGCACCGGAACATGTTCCAGAAGCGCCGGAACATGTTCCGGAAGCGCCGGAACATGTTCCGAAAGGACCGGAACATGTTCCGGAAGCACCGGAACATGTTCCGGAAGCGCCGGAACATGTTCCGTAAGCGCCGGAACATGTTCCGGAAGGACCGGAACATGTTCCGGAAGGACCGGAACATGTTACGGAAGGACCGGAACATGTTACGGAAGGACCGGAACATGTTCCGGAAGGACCGGAACATGTTCCGGAAGCGCCGCAACATGTTCCGGAAGCGCCGCAACATGTTCCGGAAGCGCCGGAACATGTTCCGGAAGGACCGGAACATGTTCCGGAAGCAGCGGAACATGTTCCGGAAGGACCGGAACATGTTCCGGAAGCGCCGCAACATGTTCCGGAAGCGCCGGAACATGTTCCGGAAGCGACGGAACATGTTAACATGTTCCGGAAGCACCGGAACATGTTCCGAAAGGACCAGAACATGTTCCGGAAGCGCCGGAACATGTTCCGGAAGCGCCGGAACATGTTTCCGGAAGCACCGGAACATGTTCCGGAAGGACCGGAAACATGTTCCGGAAGCGCCGGAAACATGTTCCGGAAGCGCCGGAACATGTTCCGGAAGCGCCGGAACATGTTCCGGAAGCACCGGAACATGTTCCGGAGGCACCGGACCATGTTCCGGAGGCGCCGGAACATGTTCCGGAAGGACCGGAACATGTTCCACAAGCGCCGGAACATGTTCCGGAAGCGCCGGAACATGTTCCGGAAGGACCGGAACATGTTCCGGAAGGACCGGAACATATTCCGGAAGGACCGGAACATGTTTCCGGAAGGACCGGAACATGTTTCCGGAAGGACCGGAACATGTTCCGGAAGCGCCGGAACATGTTCCGGAAGCGCCGGAACATGTTCCAGAAGCGCCGGAACATGTTCCGGAAGCACCGGAACATGTTCCGGAAGGACCGGAACATGTTCCGGAAGGACCGGAACATGTTCAGGAAGGACCGGAACATGTTCCGGAAGGAGCGGAACATGTTCCGGAAGCGCCGGAACATGTTCCGGAAGCACCGGAACATGTTCCGGAAGCACCGGAACATGTTCCGGAAGCGCCAGAACATGTTCCGGAAGCACCGGAACATGTTCCGGAAGCTCCGGAACATGTTCCGGAAGCGCCGGAACATGTTCCGGAAGGACCGGAACATGTTCCGGAAGGACCGGAACATGTTCCGGAAGCGCCGGAACATGTTCCGGAAGCGCCGGAACATGTTCCGGAAGCGCCGGAACATGTTCCGGAAGGACCGGAACATGTTCCGGAAGCAGCGGAACATGTTCCGGAAGGACCGGAACATGTTCCGGAAGCGCCGGAACATGTTCCGGAAGCGCCGGAACATGTTCCGGAAGCGACGGAACATGTTAACATGTTCCGGAAGCACCGGAACATGTTCCGAAAGGACCGGAACATGTTCCGGAAGCGCCGGAACATGTTCCGGAAGCGCCGGAACATGTTCCGGAAGCGCCGGAACATGTTCCGGAAGGACCGGAACATGTTCCGGAAGCAGCGGAACATGTTCCGGAAGGACCGGAACATGTTCCGGAAGCGCCGGAACATGTTCCGGAAGCGCCGGAACATGTTCCGGAAGCGACGGAACATGTTAACATGTTCCGGAAGCACCGGAACATGTTCCGAAAGGACCGGAACATGTTCCGGAAGCGCCGGACCATGTTCCGGAAGCACCGGAACATGTTCCGGAAGCGCCGGAACATGTTCCGGAAGGACCGTAACATGTTCCGGAAGGACCGGAACATGTTCCGGTCCTTCCGGAACATGTTCCGGAATCACCGGAACATGTTCCGGAAGCACCGGAACATGTTCCGGAAGGACCGGAACATGTTCCGGAAGCCCCGGAACATGTTCCGGAATCACCGGAACATGTTCCGGAAGCCCCGGAACATGTTCCGGAAGGACCGGAACATGTTCCGGAAGCACCGGAACATGTTCCGGAAGCACCGGAACATGTTCCGGAAGCACCGGAACATGTTCCGGAAGGACCGTAACATGTTCCGGAAGCACCGGAACATGTTCCGGAAGCACCGGAACATGTTCCGGAAGCACCGGAACATGTTCCGGAAGGACCGGAACATGTTCACGAAGCACCGGAACATGTTCAAGAAGCAGCGGAACATGTTCCGGACCCGCCGGCACATGTTCCTTAAGGACCGTAGCATGTTCCGGAAGGACCGGAACATGGTCCGGAAGCACCGGAACATGTTCCGGAAGGACCGGAACATGTTCCGGAAGCACCGGAACATGTTCCGGAAGCGCCGGAACATGTTCCGGAAGGACCGTAACATGTTCCGGAAGGACCGGAACATGTTCCGGAAGCACCGGAACATGTTCAAGAAGCACCGGAACATGTTCCGGAGGCGCCGGCACATGTTCCGGAAGGACCGTAACATGTTCCGGAAGGACCGGAACATGGTCCGGAAGCACCGGAACATGTTCAAGAAGGACCGGAACATGTTCCGGAAGGACCAGAACATGTTCCGGAAGCACCGGAACATGTTCCGGAAGGACCGGAACATGTTCCGGAAGCACCGGAACATGTTCCGGAAGCACCGGAACATGCTCCGGAAGCGCCGGAACATGTTCCGGAAGGACCGGAACATGTTCCGGAAGCACCGGAACATGTTCAAGAAGCACCGGAACATGTTCCAGAATCGCCGGAACATGTTCCGGAAGCACCGGAACATGTTTCGGAAGCACCGGAACATGTTCCGGAAGGACCGTACCATGTTCCGGAAGGACCAGAACCTGTTCTGGAAGCACCGGAACATGTTCAAGAAGCACCGGAACATGTTCCGGAAGCGCCGGAACATGTTCCGGAAGGACCGTAACATGTTCAGGAAGGACCGGAACATGTTCAAGAGGCACCGGAACATGTTCCGGAAGCACCGGAACATGTTCCGGAAGCACCGGAACATGTTCCGGAAGCGCCGGAACATGTTCCGGAAGCACCGGAACATGTTCCGGAAGGACCGTAACATGTTCCGAAAGGACCGGAACATGTTCCAGAAGGACTGTAACATGTTCCGGAAGGACCGGAACATGTTCAGGAAGGACCGGAACATGTTCCGGAAGCGCCGGAACATGTTCCGGAAGGACCGTAACATGTTCCGGAAGGACCGGAACATGTTCCGGAAGCACCGGAACATGTTCCGGAAGCACCGGAACATGTTCCGGAAGCGCCGGAACATGTTCAGGAAGGACCGGAACATGTTCAAGAAGCACCGGAACATGTTCCGGAGGCGCCGGAACATGTTCCGGAAGCACCGGAACATGTTCCGGAAGGACCGGAACATGTTCCGGAAGGACCGGAACATGTTCCGGAGGCACCGGAACATGTTCCGGAAGCAGCGGAACATGTTCCGGAAGCACCGGAACATGTTCAAGGAGCACCGGAACATGTTCCGGAAGCGCCGGAACATGTTCCGGAAGGACCGTAACATGTTCCGGAAGGACCGGAACATGTTCCGGAAGCACCGGAACATGTTCAAGAAGCACCGGAACATGTTCCGGAAGCGCCGGAACATGTTCCGGAAGGACCGTAACATGTTCCGGAAGGACCGGAACATGTTGCAGAAGCACCGGAACATGTTCCGGAAGCACCGGAACATGTTCCGGAAGCACCGGAACATGTTCCGGAAGCACCGTAACATGTTCCGGAAGGACCGGAACATGTTCCGGAAGGACCGTAACATGTTCCGGAAGGACCGGAACATGTTCCGGAAGCACCGGAACATGTTCAAGAAGCACCGGAATATGTTCCGGAGGCGCCGGAACATGTTCCGGAAGGACCGTAACATGTTCCGGAAGGACCGGAACATGGTCCGGAAGCACCGGAACATGTTCCGGAAGGACCGGAACATGTTCCGGAGGGACCGGAACATGTTCCGGAAGGGCCGGAACATGTTCCGGAAGCACCGGAACATGTTCAAGAAGGACCGGAACATGTTTCGGAAGCACCGGAACATGTTCAAGAAGCACCGGAACATGTTCCGGAAGGACCGGAACATGTTCCGGAGGGACCGTAACATGTTCCGGAAGGACCGGAACATGTTCCGGAAGCACCGGATAATGTTCCGGAAGCACCGGAACATGTTCCAGAAGGACCGGAACATATTCCGGAAGCACCGGAACATGTTCCGGAAGCACCGGAACATGTTCCGGAAGCACCGGAACATGTTCCGGAATCACCGGAACATGTTCCGGAAGCGCCGGAACATGTTCTGGAAGGACCGTAACATGTTCCGGAAGGACCGGAACATGTTCAAGAAGCACCGGAACATGTTTCGGAAGCGCCGGAACATGTTCCGGAAGGACCGTAACATGTTCCGGAAGGACCGAAACATGTTCCAGAAGGACCGTAACATGTTCCGAAAGGACCGGAACATGTTCCGGAAGGACCGTAACATGTTCCGGAACGACCGGAACACGTTCCGGAGGCACCAGAACATGTTCCGGAAGCAGCGGAACATGTTCCGGAAGCACCGGAACATGTTCAAGAAGCACCGGAACATGTTCCGGAAGCGCCGGAACATGTTCCGGAAGGACCGTAACATGTTCCGGAAGGACCGGAACATGTTCAAGAAGCACCGGAACATGTTTCGGAAGCGCCGGAACATGTTCCGGAAGGACCGTAACATGTTCCGGAAGGACCGGAACATGTTTCGGAAGGACCGGAACATGTTCCGGAAGGACCGTAACATGTTCCGAAAGGACCGGAACATGTTCCGGAAGGACCGTAACATGTTCCGGAAGGACCGGAACATGTTCCGGAGGCACCAGAACATGTTCCGGAAGCAGCGGAACATGTTCAAGAAGCACCGGAACATGTTCCGGAAGCGCCGGAACATGTTCCGGAAGGACCGTAACATGTTCCGGAAGGACCGGAACATGTTCCGGAAGCACCGGAACATGTTCAAGAAGCACCGGAACATGTTCCGGAAGCGCCGGAACAAGTTCCGGAAGGACCGTAACATGTTCCGGAAGGACCGGAACATGTTCCGGAAGCACCGGAACATGTTCCAGAAGCACAGGAACATGTTCCGGAAGCACCAGAACATGTTCCGGAAGGACCGGAACATGTTCCGGAAGCACCGGAACATGTTCAAGAAGCACCGGAACATGTTCCGGAAGCACCGGAACATGTTCCGGAAGCACCGGAACATGTTCCGGAAGCACCGGAACATGTTCCGGAAGCGCCGGAACATGTTCCGGAATGACCGTAACATGTTCCGGAAGGACCGGAACATGTTCCGGAAGCACCGGAACATGTTCAAGAAGCACCGGAACATGTTCCGGAAGCGCCGGAAAATGTTCCGGAAGGACCGGAACATGTTCCGGAAGCACCGGAACATGTTCCGGAAGCACCGGAACATGTTCCGGAAGCACCGGAACATGTTCCGGAAGCGCCGGAACATGTTCCGGAAGCGCCGGAACATGTTCCGGAAGGATCGGAACATGTTCCGGAAGGACCGGAACATGTTCCGGAAGGACCGGAACATGTTCCGGAAGCACCGGAACATGTTCCGGAAGCACCGGAACATGTTCAAGAAGCACGGGAACATGTTCCGGAAGCGCCGGAATCTGTTCCGGAAGGACCGTAACATGTTCCGGAAGGACCGGAACATGTTCTGGAAGCACCGGAACATGTTCTGGAAGCACCGGAACATGTTCCGGAAGGACCGTAACATGTTCCGGAAGGACCGGAACATGTTCCGGAAGCACCGGAACATGTTCAAGAAGCACCGGAACATGTTCCGGAAGCGCCGGAACATGTTCCGGAAGGACCGTAACATGTTCCGGAAGGACCGGAACATGTTCCGGAAGGACGGTAACATGTTCCGGAAGCACCGGAACACGTTCCGGAAGCACCGGAACACGTTCCGGAAGGACCGTAACATGTTCCGGAAGGACCGGAACATGTTCCGGAAGCACCGGAACATGTTCCGGAAGCACCGGAATATGTTCCGGAAGCACCGGAACATGTTCCGGAATCACCGGAACATGTTCCGGAAGCGCCGGAACATGTTCCGGAAGGTCCGTAACATGTTCCGGAAGCACCGGAACATGTTCTGGAAGCACCGGAACATGTTCAAGAAGCACCGGAACATGTTTCGGAAGCGCCGGAACATGTTCCGGAAGGACCGTAACATGTTCCGGAAGGACCGGAACATGTTCCGGAAGGACCGGAACATGTTCCGGAAGCACCGGAACACGTTCCGGAAGCACTGGAACATCTTCCGGAAGGACCAGAACATGTTCCGGAAGCACCGGAACATGTTCCGGAAGCACTGGAACATCTTCCGGAAGGACCAGAACATGTTCCGGAAGCACCGGAACATGTTCCGGAAGCGCCGGAACATGTTCCGGAAGCACCGGAACTTGTTCCGGCAGCACCGGAACATGTTCCGGAAGCACCGGAACATGTTCAAGAAGCACCGGAACATGTTCCGGAAGCGCCGGAACATGTTCCGGAAGCACCGGAACATGTTCAAGAAGCACCGGAACATGTTCCGGAAGCGCCGGAACATTTTCCGGAAGGACCGGAACATGTTCCGGAAGCACCGGAACATGTTCCGGAAGCACCGGAACATGTTCCGGAAGCACCGGAACATGTTCAAGAAGCACCGGAACATGTTCCGGAAGCACCGGAACATGTTCAAGAAGCACCGGAACATGTTCCGGAAGCACCGGAACATGTTCTGGAAGGACCGTAACATGTTCCGGAAGCGCCGGAACATGTTCCGGAAGGACCGTAACATGTTCCGAAAGGACCGGAACATGTTCCGGAAGCACCGGAACATGTTCAAGAAGCACCGGAACATGTTCCGGAAGCGCCGGAACATGTTCCGGAAGGACCGTAACATGTTCCGGAAGGACCGGAACATGTTCCGGAAGCACCGGAACATGTTCCGGAAGCACCGGAACATGTTCCGGAAGGACCGGAACATGTTCCGGAAGCACCGGAACATGTTCCGGAAGCACCGGAACATGTTCCGGAAGCGCCGCAACATGTTCCGGAAGCACGGGAACATGTTCCGGAAGCACCGGAACATGTTCCGGAAGCGCCGGAACATATTCCGGAAGCACCGGAACATGTTCCGGAAGCGCCGGAACATGTTCCATTAGCGCCGGAACATGTTCCGGAAGGACCGGAACATGTTCCGGAAGCACCGGAACACGTTCCGGAAGCACTGGAACATCTTTCGGAAGGACCAGAACATGTTCCGGAAGCACCGGAACATGTTCCGGAAGCACCGGAACATGTTCCGGAAGCGCCGGAACATGTTCCGGAAGCACCGGAACTTTTTCCGGCAGCACCGGAACATGTTCCGGAAGCACCGGAACATGTTCAAGAAGCACCGGAACATGTTCCGGAAGCGCCGGAACATGTTCCGGAAGCACCGGAACATGTTCAAGAAGCACCGGAACATGTTCCGGAAGCGCCGGAACATTTTCCGGAAGGACCGGAACATGTTCCGGAAGCACCGGAACATGTTCCCGAAGCACCGGAACATGTTCCGGAAGCACCGGAACATGTTCAAGAAGCACCGGAACATGTTCCGGAAGCGCCGGAACATGTTCCGGAAGCACCGGAACATGTTCAAGAAGCACCGGAACATGTTCCGGAAGCACCGGAACATGTTCTGGAAGGACCGTAACATGTTCCGGAAGCGCCGGAACATGTTCCGGAAGGACCGTAACATGTTCCGAAAGGACCGGAACATGTTCCGGAAGCACCGGAACATGTTCAAGAAGCACCGGAACATGTTCCGGAAGCGCCGGAACATGTTCCGGAAGGACCGTAACATGTTCCGGAAGAACCGGAACATGTTCCGGAAGCACCGGAACATGTTCCGGAAGGACCGGAACATGTTCCGGAAGCACCGGAACATGTTCCGGAAGCACCGGAACATGTTCCGGAAGCACCGGAACATGTTCCGGAAGCACCGGAACATGTTCCGGAAGCACCGGAACATGTTCCGGAAGCGGCGGAACATGTTCCGGAAGGACCGGAACATGTTCCGGAAGGACCGGAACATGTTCCGGAAGCACCGGAACATGTTCCGGAAGCACCGGAACATGTTCAAGAAGCACCGGAACATGTTCCGGAAGCGCCGGAACATGTTCCGGAAGCACCGGAACATGTTCAAGAAGCACCGGAACATGTTCCGGAAGCGCCGGAACATTTTCCGGAAGGACCGGAACATGTTCCGGAAGCACCGGAACATGTTCCCGAAGCACCGGAACATGTTCCGGAAGCACGGGAACATGTTCCGGAAGCACCGGAACATGTTCCGGAAGCGCCGGAACATATTCCGGAAGCACCGGAACATGTTCCGGAAGCGCCGGAACATGTTCCATTAGCGCCGGAACATGTTCCGGAAGCACCGGAACATGTTCCGGAAGCGCCGGAACATGTTCCGGAAGGACCGGAGCATGTTCCGGAAGGACCGTAACATGTTCCGCAAGGACCGGAACATGTTCCGGAAGAACCGGAACATGTTCAAGAAGCACCGGAACATGTTCCGGAAGCGCCGGAACATGTTCCGGAAGGACCGTAACATGTTCCGGAAGCACCGGAACATGTTCCGGAACCGCCGGATCATGTTCCGGAAGCACCGGAACATGTTCCGGAAGCACCGGAACATGTTCCGGAGGCGCCGGAACATGTTCCGGAAGCGCCGGAACATGTTCCGGAACCACCGGAACATGTTCCGGAAGCGCTGGAACATGTTCCGGAAGCACCGGAACATGTTCCGGAAGCACCGGAACATGTTCCGGAAGCGCCGGAACATGTTCCGGAAGGACCGTAACATGTTCCGGAAGGACCGGAACATGTTCCGGAAGCACCGGAAAATGTTCCGGAAGCACCGGAACATGTTCCAGAAGCGCCGGAACATGTTCCGGAAGGACCGTAACATGTTCCGGAAGGACCGGAACATGTTCCGGAAGCACCGGAACATATTCAAGAAGCACCGGAACATGTTCCGGAAGCGCCGGAACATGTTCCGGAAGGACCGTAACATGTTCCGGAAGGACCGGAACATGTTCACGAAGCACCGGAACATGTTCAAGAAGCAGCGGAACATGTTCCGGAAGCACCGGAACATGTTCCGGAAGCGCCGGAACATGTTCCGGCAGGACCGGAACATGTTCCGGAAGGACTGGAACATGTTCCGGAAGCACCGGAACATGTTCCGGAAGCACCGGAACATGTTCCGGAAGCACCGGAACATGTTCCGGAAGCACCGGAACATGTTCCGGAAGGACCGTAACATGTTCCGGAAGGACCGGAACATGTTCCGGAAGCACCGGAACATGTTCAAGAAGCACCGGAACATGTTCCGGAAGCACCGGAACATGTTCAAGAAGCACCGGAACATGTTCCGGAAGCGCCGGAACATGTTCCAGAAGGACCCTAACATGTTCCGGAAGCACCGGAACATGTTCAAGAAGCACCGGAACATGTTCCGGAAGCGCCGGAACATGTTCCGGAAGGACCGTAACATGTTCCGGAAGGGCCGGAACATGTTCCGCAAGCACCGGAACATGTTCCGGAAGGACCGGAACATGTTTCGGAAGCACCGGAACATGTTCAAGAAGCACCGGAACACTTTCCGGAAGCACCGGAACATGTTCCGGAAGGACCGTAACATGTTCCGGAAGGACCGTAACATGTTCCGGAAGGACCGGAACATGTTCCGGAAGCACCGGAACATGTTCAAGAAGCACCGGAACATGTTCCGGAAGCACCGGAACATGTTCAAGAAGCACCGGAACATGTTCAAGAAGCGCCGGAACATGTTCCAGAAGGACCCTAACATGTTCCGGAAGCACCGGAACATGTTCAAGAAGCACCGGAACATGTTCCGGAAGCGCCGGAACATGTTCCGGAAGGACCGTAACATGTTCCGGAAGGGCCGGAACATGTTCCGGAAGCACCGGAACATGTTCAAGAAGGACCGGAACATGTTTCGGAAGCACCGGAACATGTTCAAGAAGCACCGGAACATGTTCCGGAAGGACCGGAACATGTTCCGGAAGGACCGGAACATGTTCCGGAAGCACCGGAACATGTTCCGGAAGCACCGGAACATGTTCCGGAAGGACCGGAACATATTCCGGAAGCACCGGAACATGTTCCGGAAGCACCGGAACATGTTCCGGAAGCACCGGAACATGTTCCGGAAGCACCGGAACATGTTCCGGAAGCGCCGGAACATGTTCCGGAAGGACCGTAACATGTTCCGGAAGGACCGGAACATGTTCAAGAAGCACCGGAACATGTTTCGGAAGCGCCGGAACATGTTCCGGAAGGACCGTAACATGTTCCGGAAGGACCGAAACATGTTCCGGAAGGACCGTAACATGTTCCGAAAGGACCGGAACATGTTCCGGAAGGACCGTAACATGTTCCGGAACGACCGGAACACGTTCCGGAGGCACCAGAACATGTTCCGGAAGCAGCGGAACATGTTCCGGAAGCACCGGAACATGTTCAAGAAGCACCGGAACATGTTCCGGAAGCGCCGGAACATGTTCCGGAAGGACCGTAACATGTTCCGGAAGGACCGGAACATGTTCAAGAAGCACCGGAACATGTTTCGGAAGCGCCGGAACATGTTCCGGAAGGACCGTAACATGTTTCGGAAGGACCGGAACATGTTTCGGAAGGACCGGAACACGTTCCGGAAGGACCGTAACATGTTCCGAAAGGACCGGAACATGTTCCGGAAGGACCGTAACATGTTCCGGAAGGACCGGAACATGTTCCGGAGGCACCAGAATATGTTCCGGAAGCAGCGGAACATGTTCCGGAAGCACCGGAACATGTTCAAGAAGCACCGGAACATGTTCCGGAAGCGCCGGAACATGTTCCGGAAGGACCGTAACATGTTCCGGAAGGACCGGAACATGTTCAAGAAGCACCGGAACATGTTCAAGAAGCACCGGAACATGTTCCGGAAGGACCGTAACATGTTCCGGAAGGGCCGGAACATGTTCCGGAAGCACCGGAACATGTTCCGGAAGGACCGGAACATGTTTCGGAAGCACCGGAACATGTTCAAGAAGCACCGGAACATGTTCCGGAAGGACCGGAACATGTTCCGGAAGGACCGTAACATGTTCCGAAAGGACCGTAACATGTTCCGGAAGCACCGGAACATGTTCCGGAAGGACCGGAACATATTCCGGAAGCACCGGAACATGTTCCGGAAGGACCGTAACATGTTCCGGAAGGACCGTAACATGTTCCGGAAGGACCGGAACATGTTCCGGAAGCACCGGAACATGTTCAAGAAGCACCGGAACATGTTCCGGAAGCACCGGAACATGTTCAAGAAGCACCGGAACATGTTCCGGAAGCGCCGGAACATGTTCCAGAAGGACCCTAACATGTTCCGGAAGCACCGGAACATGTTCAAGAAGCACCGGAACATGTTCCGGAAGCGCCGGAACATGTTCCGGAAGGACCGTAACATGTTCCGGAAGGGCCGGAACATGTTCCGGAAGCACCGGAACATGTTCAAGAAGGACCGGAACATGTTTCGGAAGCACCGGAACATGTTCAAGAAGCACCGGAACATGTTCCGGAAGGACCGGAACATGTTCCGGAAGGACCGGAACATGTTCCGGAAGCACCGGAACATGTTCCGGAAGCACCGGAACATGTTCCGGAAGGACCGGAACATATTCCGGAAGCACCGGAACATGTTCCGGAAGCACCGGAACATGTTCCGGAAGCACCGGAACATGTTCCGGAAGCACCGGAACATGTTCCGGAAGCGCCGGAACATGTTCCGGAAGGACCGTAACATGTTCCGGAAGGACCGGAACATGTTCAAGAAGCACCGGAACATGTTTCGGAAGCGCCGGAACATGTTCCGGAAGGACCGTAACATGTTCCGGAAGGACCGAAACATGTTCCGGAAGGACCGTAACATGTTCCGAAAGGACCGGAACATGTTCCGGAAGGACCGTAACATGTTCCGGAACGACCGGAACACGTTCCGGAGGCACCAGAACATGTTCCGGAAGCAGCGGAACATGTTCCGGAAGCACCGGAACATGTTCAAGAAGCACCGGAACATGTTCCGGAAGCGCCGGAACATGTTCCGGAAGGACCGTAACATGTTCCGGAAGGACCGGAACATGTTCAACAAGCACCGGAACATGGTTCGGAAGCGCCGGAACATGTTCCGGAAGGACCGTAACATGTTTCGGAAGGACCGGAACATGTTTCGGAAGGACCGGAACATGTTCCGGAAGGACCGTAACATGTTCCGAAAGGACCGGAACATGTTCCGGAAGGACCGTAACATGTTCCGGAAGGACCGGAACATGTTCCGGAGGCACCAGAACATGTTCCGGAAGCAGCGGAACATGTTCCGGAAGCACCGGAACATGTTCAAGAAGCACCGGAACATGTTCCGGAAGCGCCGGAACATGTTCCGGAAGGACCGTAACATGTTCCGGAAGGACCGGAACATGTTCCGGAAGCACCGGAACATGTTCAAGAAGCACCGGAACATGTTCCGGAAGCGCCGGAACAAGTTCCGGAAGGACCGTAACATGTTCCGGAAGCACCGGAACATGTTCCAGAAGCACCGGAACATGTTCCAGAAGCACAGGAACATGTTCCGGAAGCACCGGAACATGTTCCGGAAGCACCGGAACATGTTCCGGAAGCACCGGAACATGTTCCGGAAGCACCGGAACATGTTCCGGAAGCGCCGGAACATGTTCCGGAAGCGCCGGAACATGTTCCGGAATGACCGTAACATGTTCCGGAAGGACCGGAACATGTTCTGGAAGCACCGGAACATGTTCAAGAAGCACCGGAACATGTTCCGGAAGCGCCGGAACATGTTCCAGAAGGACCCTAACATGTTCCGGAAGCACCGGAACATGTTCAAGAAGCACCGGAACATGTTCCGGAAGCGCCGGAACATGTTCCGGAAGGACCGTAACATGTTCCGGAAGGGCCGGAACATGTTCCGGAAGCACCGGAACATGTTCAAGAAGGACCGGAACATGTTTCGGAAGCACCGGAACATGTTCAAGAAGCACCGGAACATGTTCCGGAAGGACCGGAACATGTTCCGGAAGGACCGGAACATGTTCCGGAAGCACCGGAACATGTTCCGGAAGCACCGGAACATGTTCCGGAAGGACCGGAACATATTCCGGAAGCACCGGAACATGTTCCGGAAGCACCGGAACATGTTCCGGAAGCACCGGAACATGTTCCGGAAGCGCCGGAACATGTTCCGGAAGGACCGTAACATGTTCCGGAAGGACCGGAACATGTTCAAGAAGCACCGGAACATGTTTCGGAAGCGCCGGAACATGTTCCGGAAGGACCGTAACATGTTCCGGAAGGACCGAAACATGTTCCGGAAGGACCGTAACATGTTCCGAAAGGACCGGAACATGTTCCGGAAGGACCGTAACATGTTCCGGAACGACCGGAACACGTTCCGGAGGCACCAGAACATGTTCCGGAAGCAGCGGAACATGTTCCGGAAGCACCGGAACATGTTCAAGAAGCACCGGAACATGTTCCGGAAGCGCCGGAACATGTTCCGGAAGGACCGTAACATGTTCCGGAAGGACCGGAACATGTTCAAGAAGCACCGGAACATGTTTCGGAAGCGCCGGAACATGTTCCGGAAGGACCGTAACATGTTTCGGAAGGACCGGAACATGTTTCGGAAGGACCGGAACATGTTCCGGAAGGACCGTAACATGTTCCGAAAGGACCGGAACATGTTCCGGAAGGACCGTAACATGTTCCGGAAGGACCGGAACATGTTCCGGAGGCACCAGAACATGTTCCGGAAGCACCGGAACATGTTCCGGAAGCGCCGGAACATGTTCCGGAAGGACCGTAACATGTTCCGGAAGGACCGGAACATGTTCCGGAAGCACCGGAACATGTTCCAGAAGCACCGGAACATGTTCCAGAAGCACAGGAACATGTTCCGGAAGCACCGGAACATGTTCCGGAAGCACCGGAACATGTTCCGGAAGCGCCGGAACATGTTCCGGAAGGACCGGAACATGTTCCGGAAGCACCGGAACATGTTCCGGTGCTTCGGGAACATGTTCCGGTGCTTCTTGAACATGTTCCGGTGCTACCGGAACATGTTCCGGAAGCACCGGAACATGTTCCGGAAGCACCGGAACATGTTCCGGAAGCACCGGAACATGTTCCGGAAGCGCCGGAACATGTTCCGGAAGCGCCGGAACATGTTCCGGAATGACCGTAACATGTTCCGGAAGGACCGGAACATGTTCTGGAAGCACCGGAACATGTTCAAGAAGCACCGGAACATGTTCCGGAAGCGCCGGAACATGTTCCGGAAGGACCGTAACATGTTCCGGAAGGGCCGGAACATGTTCCGGAAGCACCGGAACATGTTCAAGAAGGACCGGAACATGTTTCGGAAGCACCGGAACATGTTCAAGAAGCACCGGAACATGTTCCGGAAGGACCGGAACATGTTCCGGAAGGACCGGAACATGTTCCGGAAGCACCGGAACATGTTCCGGAAGCACCGGAACATGTTCCGGAAGGACCGGAACATATTCCGGAAGCACCGGAACATGTTCCGGAAGCACCGGAACATGTTCCGGAAGCACCGGAACATGTTCCGGAAGCGCCGGAACATGTTCCGGAAGGACCGTAACATGTTCCGGAAGGACCGGAACATGTTCAAGAAGCACCGGAACATGTTTCGGAAGCGCCGGAACATGTTCCGGAAGGACCGTAACATGTTCCGGAAGGACCGAAACATGTTCCGGAAGGACCGTAACATGTTCCGAAAGGACCGGAACATGTTCCGGAAGGACCGTAACATGTTCCGGAACGACCGGAACACGTTCCGGAGGCACCAGAACATGTTCCGGAAGCAGCGGAACATGTTCCGGAAGCACCGGAACATGTTCAAGAAGCACCGGAACATGTTCCGGAAGCGCCGGAACATGTTCCGGAAGGACCGTAACATGTTCCGGAAGGACCGGAACATGTTCAAGAAGCACCGGAACATGTTTCGGAAGCGCCGGAACATGTTCCGGAAGGACCGTAACATGTTTCGGAAGGACCGGAACATGTTTCGGAAGGACCGGAACATGTTCCGGAAGGACCGTAACATGTTCCGAAAGGACCGGAACATGTTCCGGAAGGACCGTAACATGTTCCGGAAGGACCGGAACATGTTCCGGAGGCACCAGAACATGTTCCGGAAGCAGCGGAACATGTTCCGGAAGCACCGGAACGTGTTCAAGAAGCACCGGAACATGTTCCGGAAGCGCCGGAACATGTTCCGGAAGGACCGTAACATGTTCCGGAAGGACCGGAACATGTTCCGGAAGCACCGGAACATGTTCAAGAAGCACCGGAACATGTTCCGGAAGCGCCGGAACAAGTTCCGGAAGGACCGTAACATGTTCCGGAAGGACCGGAACATGTTCTAGAAGCACCGGAACATGTTCCAGAAGCACAGGAACATGTTCCGGAAGCACCGGAACATGTTCCGGAAGCACCGGAACATGTTCCGGAAGCGCCGGAACATGTTCCGGAAGGACCGGAACATGTTCCGGAAGCACCGGAACATGATCCGGAAGCACCGGAACATGTTCCGGAAGCACCGGAACATGTTCCGGAAGCACCGGAACATGTTCCGGAAGCGCCGGAACATGTTCCGGAAGCGCCGGAACATGTTCCGGAATGACCGTAACATGTTCCGGAAGGACCGGAACATGTTCTGGAAGCACCGGAACATGTTCAAGAAGCACCGGAACATGTTCCGGAAGCGCCGGAAAATGTTCCGGAAGCGCCGGAACATGTTCCGGAAGCACCGGAACATGTTCCGGAAGCACCGGAACATGTTCCGGTCCTTCCGGAACATGTTCCGATCCTTCCGGAACATGTTCCGGAAGCACCGGAACATGTTCCGGAAGCACCGGAACATGTTCAAGAAGCACGGGAACATGTTCCGAAAGCGCCGGAATCTGTTCCGGAAGGACCGTAACATGTTCCGGAAGGACCGGAACATGTTCCGGAAGCACCGGAACATGTTCTGGAAGCACCGGAACATGTTCCGGAAGCACCGGAACATGTTCCGGAAGGACCGTAACATGTTCCGGAAGGACCGGAACATGTTCCGGAAGCACCGGAACATGTTCAAGAAGCACCGGAACATGTTCCGGAAGCGCCGGAACATGTTCCGGAAGGACCGTAACATGTTCCGGAAGGACCGGAACATGTTCCGGAAGGACGGTAACATGTTCCGGAAGCACCGGAACACGTTCCGGAAGCACCGGAACACGTTCCGGAAGGACCGTAACATGTTCCGGAAGGACCGGAACATGTTCCGGAAGCACCGGAACATGTTCCGGAAGCACCGGAATATGTTCCGGAAGCACCGGAACATGTTCCGGAATCACCGGAACATGTTCCGGAAGCGCCGGAACATGTTCCGGAAGGTCCGTAACATGTTCCGGAAGCACCGGAACATGTTCCGGAAGCACCGGAACATGTTCAAGAAGCACCGGAACATGTTTCGGAAGCGCCGGAACATGTTCCGGAAGGACCGGAACATGTTCCGGAAGGACCGGAACATGTTCCGGAAGCACCAGAACACGTTCCGGAAGCACTGGAACATCTTCCGGAAGGACCAGAACATGTTCCGGAAGCACCGGAACATGTTCCGGAAGCACCGGAACATGTTCCGGAAGCACCGGAACATGTTCCGGAAGCGCCGGAACATGTTCCGGAATGACCGTAACATGTTCCGGAAGGACCGGAACATGTTCTGGAAGCACCGGAACATGTTCAAGAAGCACCGGAACATGTTCCGGAAGCGCCGGAACATGTTCCGGAAGCGCCGGAACATGTTCCGGAAGCACCGGAACATGTTCCGGAAGCACCGGAACATGTTCCGGAAGCACCGGAACATGTTCCGGAAGCGCCGGAACATGTTCCGGAAGCGCCGGAACATGTTCCGGAAGCGCCGGAACATGTTCCGGAAGGATCGGAACATGTTCCGGAAGGACCGGAACATGTTCCTGAAGGACCGGAACATGTTCCGGAAGCACCGGAACATGTTCCGGAAGCACCGGAACATGTTCCGGAAGCACCGCAACATGTTCCGGAAGGACCGGAACATGTTCCGGAAGCACCGGAACATGTTCAAGAAGCACCGGAACATGTTCCGGAAGCGCCGGAACATGTTCCGGAAGGACCGGAACATGTTCCGGAAGCGCCGGAACATGTTCCGGAAGCACCGGAACATGTTCCGGCAGCACCGGAACATGTTCCGGAAGCACCGGAACATGTTCCGGAAGCACCGGAACATGTTCCGGAAGCGCCGGAACATGTTCCGGAAGCACCGGAACATGTTCCGGAAGCACCGGAACATGTTCAAGAAGCACCGGAACATGTTCCGGAAGCGCCGGAACATGTTCCGGAAGGACCAGAACATGTTCCGGAAGCACCGGAACATGTTCCGGAAGCACCGGAACATGTTCCGGCAGCACCGGAACATGTTCCGGAAGCACCGGAACATGTTCAAGAAGCACCGGAACATGTTCCGGAAGCGCCGGAACATGTTCCGGAAGCACCGGAACATGTTCAAGAAGCACCGGAACATGTTCCGGAAGCGCCGGAACATTTTCCGGAAGGACCGGAACATGTTCCGGAAGCACCGGAACATGTTCCGGAAGCACCGGAACATGTTCCGGAAGCACCGGAACATGTTCAAGAAGCACCGGAACATGTTCCGGAAGCGCCGGAACATGTTCCGGAAGGACCGGAACATGTTCCGGAAGCGCCGGAACATGTTCCGGAAGGACCGGAACATGTTCCAGAAGGACCGGAACATGTTCCGGAAGGACCGGAACATGTTCCGGAAGCACCGGAACATGTTCCGGAAGCGCCGGAACATGTTCCGGAAGCACCGGAACATGTTCCGGAAACCCCGGAACATGTTTTGCGGAAGGACCGTAACATGTTCCGGAAGCGCCGGAACATGTTCCGGAAGCCCCGGAACATGTTCCGGAAGCACCAGAACATGTTCCGGAAGCACCGGAACATGTTCAAGAAGCACCGGAACATGTTCCGGAAGCGCCGGAACATGTTCCGGAAGGACCGTAACACGTTCCGGAAGGACCGGAACATGTTCCGGAAGCACCGGAACATGTTCCGGAAGCGCCGGAACATGTTTTGCGGAAGGACCGTAACATGTTCCGGAAGCGCCGGAACATGTTCCGGAAGCACCGGAACATGTTCCGGAAGCGCCGGAACATGTTCCGGAAGCACCGGAACATGTTCCGGAAGCACCGGAACAGGTTCCGGAAGGACCGGAACATGTTCCGGAAGGACCGGAACATGTTCCGGAAGCACCGGAACATGTTCCGGAAGCACGGGAACATGTTCCGGAAGCGCTGGAACATGTTCCGGAAGGACCGGAACATGTTCCGGAAGCGCCGAAACATGTTCCGGAAGCACCGGAACATGTTCCGGAAGCACCGGAACATGTTCCGGAAGGACCGGAACATGTTCCGGAAGCGCTGGAACATGTTCCGGAAGGACCGGAACATGTTCCGGAAGCGCCGGAACATGTTGCGGAAGCGCCGGAACATGTTGCGGAAGCGCCGGAACATGTTCCGGAAGGACCGGAACATGTTCCGGAAGCACAGGAACATGTTCCGGAAGCACCGGAACATGTTCCGGAAGCACCGGAACATGTTCCGGAAGGACCGGAACATGTTCCGGAAGGACCGGAACATGTTCCGGAAGCACCGGAACATGTTCCGGAAGCACCGGAACATGTTCCGGAAGCACCGCAACATGTTCCGGAAGGACCGGAACATGTTCCGGAAGCACCGGAACATGTTCAAGAAGCACCGGAACATGTTCCGGAAGCGCCGGAACATGATCCGGAAGGACCGTAACATGTTCCGGAAGGACCGGAACATGTTCCGGAAGGACGGTAACATGTTCCGGAAGGACCGGAACATGTTCCAGAAGCACCGGAACATGTTCGGGAAGCACCGGAACATGTTCCCGAAGCACCGGAACATGTTCCGGAAGCACCAGAACATGTTCCGGAAGCGCCGGAACATGATCCGGAAGCACCGGAACATGTTCAAGAAGCACCGGAACATGTTCCGGAAGCACCGGAACATGTTCCGGAAGCACCGGAACATGTTCCGGAAGCGCCGGAACATGTTCCGGAAGGACCGGAACATGTTCCGGAAGCACCGGAACATGTTCAAGAAGCACCGGAACATGTTCCGGCAGCACCGGAACATGTTCCGGAAGCACCGGAACATGTTCCGGAAGCACCGGAACATGTTCCGGAAGCGCCGGAACATGTTCCGGAATGACCGTAACATGTTCCGGAAGGACCGGAACATGTTCCGGAAGCACCGGAACATGTTCCGGAAGCACCGGAACATGTTCCGGAAGCACCGGAACATGTTCCGGAAGCACCGGAACATGTTCCGGAAGCGCCGGAACATGTTCAAGAAGCACCGGAACATGTTCCGGAAGCGCCGGAACATGTTCCAGAAGGACCGTAACATGTTCCGGAAGGACCGGAACATGTTCCGGAAGGACGGTAACATGTTCCGGAAGCACCGGAACACGTTCCGGAAGCACCGGAACACGTTCCGGAAGGACCGTAACATGTTCTGGAAGGACCGGAACATGTTCCGGAAGCACCGGAACATGTTCCGGAAGCACCGGAATATGTTCCGGAAGCACCGGAACATGTTCCGGAATCACCGGAACATGTTCCGGAAGCGCCGGAACATGTTCCGGAAGGTCCGTAACATGTTCCGGAAGCACCGGAACATGTTCCGGAAGCACCGGAACATGTTCAAGAAGCACCGGAACATGTTTCGGAAGCGCCGGAACATGTTCCGGAAGGACCGTAACATGTTCCGGAAGGACCGGAACATGTTCCGGAAGGACCGGAACATGTTCCGGAAGCACCAGAACACGTTCCGGAAGCACTGGAACATCTTCCGGAAGGACCAGAACATGTTCCGGAAGCACCGGAACATGTTCCGGAAGCACCGGAACATGTTCCGGAAGCACCGGAACATGTTCCGGAAGCGCCGGAACATGTTCCGGAAGCACCGGAACTTGTTCCGGCAGCACCGGAACATGTTCCGGAAGCACCGGAACATGTTCAAGAAGCACCGGAACATGTTCCGGAAGCGCCGGAACATGTTCCGGAAGCACCGGAACATGTTCAAGAAGCACCGGAACATGTTCTGGAAGCGCCGGAACATTTTCCGGAAGCACCGGAACATGTTCCGGAAGCACCGGAACATGTTCCGGAAGCACCGGAACATGTTCCGGAAGCACCGGAACATGTTCAAGAAGCACCGGAACATGTTCCGGAAGCGCCGGAACATGTTCCGGAAGGACCGGAACATGTTCCGGAAGCGCCGGAACATGTTCCGGAAGGACCGGAACATGTTCCAGAAGGACCGGAACATGTTCCGGAAGGACCGGAACATGTTCCGGAAGCACCGGAACATGTTCCGGAAGCGCCGGAACATGTTCCGGAAGCACCGGAACATGTTCCGGAAACCCCGGAACATGTTTTGCGGAAGGACCGTAACATGTTCCGGAAGCGCCGGAACATGTTCCGGAAGCCCCGGAACATGTTCCGGAAGCACCGGAACATGTTCCGGAAGCACCGGAACATGTTCAAGAAGCACCGGAACATGTTCCGGAAGCGCCGGAACATGTTCCGGAAGGACCGTAACACGTTCCGGAAGGACCGGAACATGTTCCGGAAGCACCGGAACATGTTCCGGAAGCGCCGGAACATGTTTTGCGGAAGGACCGTAACATGTTCCGGAAGCGCCGGAACATGTTCCGGAAGCACCGGAACATGTTCCGGAAGCGCCGGAACATGTTCCGGAAGCACCGGAACATGTTCCGGAAGCACCGGAACAGGTTCCGGAAGGACCGGAACATGTTCCGGAAGGACCGGAACATGTTCCGGAAGCACCGGAACATGTTCCGGAAGCACGGGAACACGTTCCGGAAGCGCTGGAACATGTTCCGGAAGGACCGGAACATGTTCCGGAAGCGCCGAAACATGTTCCGGAAGCACCGGAACATGTTCCGGAAGCACCGGAACATGTTCCAGAAGGACCGGAACATGTTCCGGAAGCACCGGAACATGTTCCGGAAGCACCGGAACATGTTCCGGAAGCGCCGGAACATGTTCCGGAAGGACCGGAACATGTTCCGGTGCTTCCGGAACATGTTCCGGAATGACCGGAACATGTTCCGGAAGGACCGGAACATGTTCCAGAGGGGCCGGAACATGTTCTGGAAGCGCCGGAACATGTTCTGGAAGCGCCGGAACATGTTCCGGAAGCACTGGAACATGTTCCGGAAGCACCGGAACATGTTCCGGAAGCGCCGGAACATGTTCCGGAAGCGCCGGAACATGTTCCGGAAGCACCGGAACATGTTCCGGAAGCACCGGAACATGTTCCGGAAGCGCCGGAACATGTTTCGGAAGGACCCGAACATGTTCCGGAAGCACGGGAACATGTTCCGGAAGGACCGGAACATGTTCCGGAAGGACCGGAACATGTTTTGGAAGCACCCAAACATGTTCCGGAAGCACCGGAACATGTTCCGGAAGCACCGGAACATGTTCCGGAAGCACCGGAACATGTTCTGGAAGCACCGGAACATGTTCCGGAAGCACCGGAACATGTTCCGGAAGCACCGGAACATGTTCCGGAAGCGCTGCAACATGTTCCGGAAGCGCCGCAACATGTTCCGGAAGCACCGGAACGTGTTCCGGAAGCACCGGAACATGTTCCGGTGCTTCCGGAACATGTTCTGGAAGCACCGGAACATGTTCCGGAAGCACCGGAACATGTTCCGGAAGCGCCGGAACATGTTCCGGAAGCGCCGGAACATGTTCTGGAAGCGCCGGAACATGTTCCGGAAGAACCCGAACATGTTCCGGAAGGACCGGAACATGTTCCGGAAGGACCGGAACATGTTCCGGAAGCGCCGGAACATGTTGCGGAAGCGCCGGAACATGTTGCGGAAGCGCCGGAACATGTTCCGGAAGGACCGGAACATGTTCCGGAAGCACAGGAACATGTTCCGGAAGCACCGGAACATGTTCCGGAAGCACCGGAACATGTTCCGGAAGCACCGGAACATGTTCGGGAAGCACCGGAACATGTTCCGAAAGGACCGGAACATGTTCCGGAAGGACCGGAACATGTTCCGGAAGCACCGCAACATGTTCCGGAAGCACCGGAACATGTTCCGGAAGCACCGCAACATGTTCCGGAAGGACCGGAACATGTTCCGGAAGCACCGGAACATGTTCAAGAAGCACCGGAACATGTTCCGGAAGCGCCGGAACGTGTTCCGGAAGGACCGTAACATGTTCCGGAAGGACCGGAACATGTTCCGGAAGGACCGTAACATGTTCCGGAAGGACCGGAACATGTTCCGGAAGCACCGGAACATGTTCGGGAAGCACCGGAACATGTTCCCGAAGCACCGGAACATGTTCCGGAAGCACCGGAACATGTTCCGGAAGCGCCGGAACATGATCCGGAAGCACCGGAACATGTTCCGGAATCACCGGAACATGTTCCGGAAGCATCGGAACATGTTCCGGAAGGACCTGAACATGTTCTCGACGCACCGGAACATGTTCCGGAAGCGCCGGAACATGTTCCGGAAGGACCGGAACATGTTCCGGTGCTTCCGGAACATGTTCCGGAATGACCGGAACATGTTCCGGAAGGACCGGAACATGTTCCAGAGGGGCCGGAACATGTTCCGGAAGCGCCGGAACATGTTCTGCAAGGACCGGAACATGTTCCGGAAGCGCCGGAACATGTTCCGGAAGGACCGGAACATGTTCCGGAAGCGCCAGACCATGTTCCGGAAGCACCGGAACATGTTCCGGAAGCGCCGGAACATGTTCCGGAAGCACCGGAACATGTTCCGGAAGCACCGGAACATGTTCCGGAAGCACCGGAACATGTTCCGGAAGCGCCGGAACATGTTCCGGAAGGACCAGAACATGTTGCGGAAGCGCCGGAACATGTTCCGGAAGCGCCGGAACATGTTCCGGAAGCGCTGGAACATGTTCCGGAAGCACCGGAACATGTTCTGGAAGCGCCGGAACATGTTCCGGAAGCGCCGGAACATGTTCCGGAAGCGACGGAACATGTTCCGGAAACGCCGGAACATGTTCCGGTGCTTCCGGAACATGTTCCGGAAGCGCCAGAACATTTTCCGGAAGCACCGGAACATGTTCCGGAAGCGCCGGAACACGTTCCGGAAGGACCGGAACATGTTCCGGAAGGACCGGAACATGTTCCGGAAGCGCCGGAACATGTTCCGGAAGGAGCGGAACATGTTCCGGAAGCGCCAGAACATGTTCCGGAAGCGCGGGAACATGTTCCGGAAGCGCCGGAACATGTTCCGGAAGGACCGGGACATGTTCCAGAAGAGCCGGAACATGTTCCGGAAGCGCCAGAACATGTTCCGGAAGCACCGGAACATGTTCTGGAAGGACCGGAACATGTTCCGGAAGCGCCAGAACATTTTCCGGAAGCACCGGAACATGTTCCGGAAGCGCCGGAACACGTTCCGGAAGCGCCGGAACATGTTCCGGAAGCGACGGAACATGTTCCGGAAACGCCGGAACATGTTCCGCAAGGACCGGAACATGTTCCGGAAGCGCCGGAACATGTTCCGGAAGGACCGGAACATGTTCGGGAAGGACCGGAACAAGTTCCGGAGGCGCCGGAACATGTTCCGGAAGCGCCGGAACATGTTCCGGAAGCGACGGAACATGTTAACATGTTCCGGAAGCACCGGAACATGTTCCGGAAGGACCGGAACATGTTCCGGAAGGACCGGAACATGTTCCGGAAGCGCCGGAACATGTTCCGGAAGGACCGGAACGTGTTCCGGAAGCGCCGGAACATGTTCCGGAAGCGCCGGAACATGTTCCGGAAGCACCGGAACATGTTCCGGAAGCGCCGGAACATCTTCCGGAAGGACCGGAACATGTTCCGGAAGGACCGGAACATGTTCCGGAAGCACCGGAACATGTGCTTCCGGAACATGTTCCGGTGCTTCCGGAACATGTTCCGGAAGCACCGGAACATGTTCCGGAAGCGCCGGAACATGTTCGGGAAGCGACGGAACATGTTCCAGAAGCGCCGGAACATGTTCCGGAAGGACCGGAACATGTTCTGGAACCGCCGGAACGTGTTCCGGAAGCGCCGGAACATGTTCCGGAAGGACCGGTACATGTTCCGGAAGGACCGGAACATGTTCCGGAAGCGCCGTAACATGTTCCGGAAGCGCCGGAACATGTTCCGGAAGGACCGGAACATGTTCCGGAAGGACCGGAACATGTTCCGGAAGCGCCAGAACATGTTCCGGAAGCACCGGAACATGTTCCGGAAGCGCCGGAACATGTTAACATGTTCCGTCGCTTCCGGAACATGTTCTGGAAGCACCGGAACATGTTCCGGAAGCACCGGAACATGTTCCGGAAGGACCGGAACATGTTCCGGAAGCACCGGAACATGTTCCGGAAGCGCCGGAACATGTTCCGGAAGCACCGGAACATGTTCCGGAAGCGCCGGAACATGTTCCGGAAGGACCGGAACATGTTCCGGAAGCGCCAGAACATGTTCCGGAAGCACCGGAACATGTTCTGGAAGGACCGGAACATGTTCCGGAAGCGCCAGAACATTTTCCGGAAGCACCGGAACATGTTCCGGAAGCGCCGGAACACGTTCCGGAAGGACCGGAACATGTTCCGGAAGGACCGGAACATGTTCCGGAAGCGCCGGAACATGTTCCGGAAGGAGCGGAACATGTGCCGGAAGCGCCAGAACATGTTCCGGAAGCGCGGGAACATGTTCCGGAAGGACCGGGACATGTTCTAGAAGAGCCGGAACATGTTCCGGAAGCACCGGAACATGTTCCGGAAGCACCGGAACATGTTCCGGAAGCGCCGGAACATGTTCCGGAAGCGCCGGAACATGTTCTGGAAGCGCCGGAACATGTTCCGGAAGGACCGGAACATGTTCCGGAAGCGCCGGAACATGTTCCGGAAGGACCGGAACATGTTCCGGAAGCGACGGAACATGTTCCGGAAGCGACGGAACATGTTCCGGAAGCGACGGAACATGTTCCGGAAGCGCCGGAACATGTTCCGGAAGCGCCGGAACATGTTCCGGAAGGACCGGAACATGTTCCGGAAGGACCGGAACATGTTCCGGAAGCGCCGGAACATGTTCCGGAAGGACCGGAACATGTTCCGGAAAGACCGGGACATGTTCCGGAAGCGCCGGAACATGTTTCGGAAGCGCCGGAACATGTTCCAGAAGCACCGGAACATGTTCCGGAAGGACCGGAACATGTTCCAGAAGCGCCGGAACATGTTCCGGAAGCGCCGGAACATGTTCCGGAAGCGCCGGAACATGTTCCGGAAGCGCCGGAACATGTTCTGGAAGCGCCAGAACATGTTCCGGAAGCACCGGAACATGTTCCGGAAGCGCCGGAACATGTTCCGGAAGCACCGGAACATGTTCCGGAAGCGCCGGAACATGTTCCGGAAGGACCGGAACATGTACCGGAAGCGCCGGAACATGTTCCGGAAGCACCGGAACATGTTCCGGAAGCACCGGAACATGTTCCGGAAGCGCCGGAACATGTTCCGGAAGCGCCGGAACATATTCCGGAAGGACCGGAACATGTTCCGGAAGCGCCGGAACATGTTCCGGAAGCGCCAGAACATGTTCCGGAAGCACCGGAACATGTTCCAGAAGCGCCGGAACATGTTCCGGAAGCACCGGAACATGGTCCGGAAGCACCGGAACATGTTCCGAAAGCACCGGAACACGTTCCGGAAGCGCCGGAACATGTTCCGGAAGGACCGGAACATGTACCAGAAGCGCCGGAACATGTTCCGGAAGGACCGGAACATGTTGCGGAAGCGCCGGAACATGTTCCGGAAGGACCGGAACATGTTCCGGAAGCGACGGAACATGTTCCGGAAGCGACGGAACATGTTCCGGAAGCGACGGAACATGTTCCGGAAGCGCCGGAACATGTTCCGGAAGCGCCGGAACATGTTCCGGAAGGACCGGAACATGTTCCGGAAGGACCGGAACATGTTCCGGAAGCGCCGGAACATGTTCCGGAAGGACCGGAACATGTTCCGGAAAGACCGGGACATGTTCCGGAAGCGCCGGAACATGTTTCGGAAGCGCCGGAACATGTTCCAGAAGCACCGGAACATGTTCCGGAAGGACCGGAACATGTTCCGGAAGGACCGGAACATGTTCCAGAAGCGCCGGAACATGTTCCGGAAGCGCCGGAACATGTTCCGGAAGCGCCGCAACATGTTCCGGAAGCACCGGAACATGTTCCGGAAGCACCGGAACATGTTCCGGAAGCGCCGGAACATGTTCCGGAAGCGCCGGAACATATTCCGGAAGGACCGGAACATGTTCCGGAAGCGCCGGAACATGTTCCGGAAGCGCCAGAACATGTTCCGGAAGCACCGGAACATGTTCCGGAAGCGCCGGAACATGTTCCGGAAGCACCGGAACATGGTCCGGAAGCACCGGAACATGTTCCGGAAGCACCGGAACACGTTCCGGAAGCGCCGGAACATGTTCCGGAAGGACCGGAACATGTACCGGAAGCGCCGGAACATGTTCCGGAAGGACCGGAACATGTTGCGGAAGCGCCGGAACATGTTGCGGAAGCGCCGGAACATGTTCCGGAAGCGCCGGAACATGTTCCGGAAGCACCGGAACATGTTCTGGAAGCGCCGGAACATGTTCCGGAAGCGCCGGAACATGTTCCGGAAGCGACGGAACATGTTCCGGAAACGCCGGAACATGTTCTGCAAGGACCGGAACATGTTCCGGAAGCGCCGGAACATGTTCCGGAAGGACCGGAACATGTTCCGGAAGCGCCAGACCATGTTCCGGAAGCACCGGAACATGTTCCGGAAGCACCGGAACATGTTCCGGAAGCACCGGAACATGTTCCGGAAGGACCGGAACATGTACCGGAAGCGCCGGAACATGTTCCGGAAGGACCAGAACATGTTGCGGAAGCGCCGGAACATGTTCCGGAAGCGCCGGAACATGTTTCGGAAGCGCCGGAACATGTTCCGGAAGCACCGGAACATGTTCTGGAAGCGCCGGAACATGTTCGGGAAGGACCGGAACAAGTTCCGGAGGCGCCGGAACATGTTCCGGAAGCGCCGGAACATGTTCCGGAAGCGACGGAACATGTTAACATGTTCCGGAAGCACCGGAACATGTTCCGGAAGGACCGGAACATGTTCCGGAAGGACCGGAACATGTTCCGGAAGCGCCGGAACATGTTCCGGAAGGACCGGAACGTGTTCCGGAAGCGCCGGAACATGTTCCGGAAGCGCCGGAACATGTTCCGGAAGGACCGGAACATGTTCCGGAAGGACCGGAACATGTTCCGGAAGGACCGGAACATGTTCCGGAAGCACCGGAACATGTTCCGGAAGCGCCGGAACATGTTCGGGAAGCGACGGAACATGTTCCAGAAGCGCCGGAACATGTTCCGGAAGGACCGGAACATGTTCTGGAACCGCCGGAACGTGTTCCGGAAGCGCCGGAACATGTTCCGGAAGGACCGGAACATGTTCCGGAAGGACCGGAACATGTTCCGGAAGCGCCGTAACATGTTCCGGAAGCGCCGGAACATGTTCCGGAAGGACCGGAACATGTTCCGGAAGGACCGGAACATGTTCCAGAAGAGCCGGAACATGTTCCGGAAGCACCGGAACATGTTGCGGAAGCACCGGAACATGTTCCGGAAGCGCCGGAACATGTTCCGGAAGCGCCGGAACATGTTCTGGAGGCGCCGGAACATGTTCCGGAAGGACCGGAACATGTTCCGGAAGCACCGGAAAATGTTCCGGAAGGACCGGAACATGTTCCGGAAGCGCCGAAACATGTTCTGCAAGGACCGGAACATGTTCCGGAAGCGCCGGAACATGTTCCGGAAGGACCGGAACATGTTCCGGAAGCGCCAGACCATGTTCCGGAAGCACCGGAACATGTTCCGGAAGCGCCGGAACATGTTCCGGAAGCACCGGAACATGTTCCGGAAGCACCGGAACATGTTCCGGAAGCACCGGAACATGTTCCGGAAGCACCGGAACATGTTCCGGAAGCGCCGGAACATGTTCCGGAAGGACCGGAACATGTACCGGAAGCGCCGGAACATGTTCCGGAAGGACCAGAACATGTTGCGGAAGCGCCGGAACATGTTCCGGAAGCGCCGGAACATGTTCCGGAAGCGCCGGAACATGTTCCGGAAGCACCGGAACATGTTCTGGAAGCGCCGGAACATGTTCCGGAAGCGCCGGAACATGTTCCGGAAGCGACGGAACATGTTCCGGAAACGCCGGAACATGTTCCGCAAGGACCGGAACATGTTCCGGAAGCGCCGGAACATGTTCCGGAAGGACCGGAACATGTTCTGGAAGGACCGGAACATGTTCGGGAAGGACCGGAACAAGTTCCGGAGGCGCCGGAACATGTTCCGGAAGCGCCGGAACATGTTCCGGAAGCGACGGAACATGTTAACATGTTCCGGAAGCACCGGAACATGTTCCGGAAGGACCGGAACATGTTCCGGAAGCGCCGGAACATGTTCCGGAAGGACCGGAACGTGTTCCGGAAGCGCCGGAACATGTTCCGGAAGCGCCGGAACATGTTCCGGAAGCACCGGAACAGGTTCCGGAAGCGCCAGAACATGTTCCGGAAGGACCGGAACATGTTCCGAAAGGACCGGAACATGTTCCGGAAGCACCGGAACATGTTCCGGAAGCACCGGAACATGTTCCGGAAGCGCCGGAACATGTTCGGGAAGCGCCGGAACATGTTCCGGAAGGACCGGAACATGTTCCGGAAGGACCGGAACATGTTCCGGAAGCGCCGTAACATGTTCCGGAAGCGCCGGAACATGTTCCGGAAGGACCGGAACATGTTCCGGAAGGACCGGAACATGTTCCGGAAGCGCCAGAACATGTTCCGGAAGCACCGGAACATGTTCCGGAAGCGCCGGAACATGTTAACATGTTCCGTCGCTTCCGGAACATGTTCTGGAAGCACCGGAACATGTTCCGGAAGCACCGGAACATGTTCCGGAAGGACCGGAACATGTTCCGGAAGCACCGGAACATGTTCCGGAAGCGCCGGAACATGTTCCGGAAGCACCGGAACATGTTCCGGAAGCGCCGGAACATGTTCCGGAAGGACCGGAACATGTTCCGGAAGCGCCAGAACATGTTCCGGAAGCACCGGAACATGTTCTGGAAGGACCGGAACATGTTCCGGAAGCACCAGAACATGTTCCGGAAGCGCCGGAACATGTTCCGGAAGCGCCGGAACATGTTCCGGAAGGACCGGGACATGTTCCAGAAGAGCCGGAACATGTTCCGGAAGCACCGGAACATGTTCCGGAAGCACCGGAACATGTTCCGGAAGCGCCGGAACATGTTCCGGAAGCGCCGGAACATGTTCTGGAGGCGCCGGAACATGTTCCGGAAGGACCGGAACATGTTCCGGAAGCACCGGAACATGTTCCGGAAGGACCGGAACATGTTCCGGAAGCGCCGGAACATGTTCCGGAAGCGCCGGAACATGTTCCGGTGCTTCCGGAACATGTTAACATGTTCCGTCGCTTCCGGAACATGTTCCGGAAGCACCGGAACATGTTCCGGAAGCGCCGGAACATGTTCCGGAAGGACCGGAACATGTTCCGGAAGCGCCGGAACATGTTCCGGAAGCGCCGGAACATGTTCCGGAAGCACCGGAACATGTTCCGGAAGCACCGGAACATGTTCCGGAAGCACCGGAACATGTTCCGGAAGCGCCGGAACATGTTCCGGAAGGACCGGAACATGTACCGGAAGCGCCGGAACATGTTCCGGAAGGACCAGAACATGTTGCGGAAGCGCCGGAACATGTTCCGGAAGCGCCGGAACATGTTCCGGAAGCGCCGGAACATGTTCCGGAAGCACCGGAACATGTTCTGGAAGCGCCGGAACATGTTCCGGAAGCGCCGGAACATGTTCCGGAAGCGACGGAACATGTTCCGGAAACGCCGGAACATGTTCCGCAAGGACCGGAACATGTTCCGGAAGCGCCGGAACATGTTCCGGAAGGACCGGAACATGTTCTGGAAGGACCGGAACATGTTCGGGAAGGACCGGAACAAGTTCCGGAGGCGCCGGAACATGTTCCGGAAGCGCCGGAACATGTTCCGGAAGCGACGGAACATGTTAACATGTTCCGGAAGCACCGGAACATGTTCCGGAAGGACCGGAACATGTTCCGGAAGCGCCGGAACATGTTCCGGAAGGACCGGAACGTGTTCCGGAAGCGCCGGAACATGTTCCGGAAGCGCCGGAACATGTTCCGGAAGCACCGGAACAGGTTCCGGAAGCGCCAGAACATGTTCCGGAAGGACCGGAACATGTTCCGAAAGGACCGGAACATGTTCCGGAAGCACCGGAACATGTTCCGGAAGCACCGGAACATGTTCCGGAAGCGCCGGAACATGTTCGGGAAGCGCCGGAACATGTTCCGGAAGGACCGGAACATGTTCCGGAAGGACCGGAACATGTTCCGGAAGCGCCGTAACATGTTCCGGAAGCGCCGGAACATGTTCCGGAAGGACCGGAACATGTTCCGGAAGGACCGGAACATGTTCCGGAAGCGCCAGAACATGTTCCGGAAGCACCGGAACATGTTCCGGAAGCGCCGGAACATGTTAACATGTTCCGTCGCTTCCGGAACATGTTCTGGAAGCACCGGAACATGTTCCGGAAGCACCGGAACATGTTCCGGAAGGACCGGAACATGTTCCGGAAGCACCGGAACATGTTCCGGAAGCGCCGGAACATGTTCCGGAAGCACCGGAACATGTTCCGGAAGCGCCGGAACATGTTCCGGAAGGACCGGAACATGTTCCGGAAGCGCCAGAACATGTTCCGGAAGCACCGGAACATGTTCTGGAAGGACCGGAACATGTTCCGGAAGCACCAGAACATGTTCCGGAAGCGCCGGAACATGTTCCGGAAGCGCCGGAACATGTTCCGGAAGGACCGGGACATGTTCCAGAAGAGCCGGAACATGTTCCGGAAGCACCGGAACATGTTCCGGAAGCACCGGAACATGTTCCGGAAGCGCCGGAACATGTTCCGGAAGCGCCGGAACATGTTCTGGAGGCGCCGGAACATGTTCCGGAAGGACCGGAACATGTTCCGGAAGCACCGGAACATGTTCCGGAAGGACCGGAACATGTTCCGGAAGCGCCGGAACATGTTCCGGAAGCGCCGGAACATGTTCCGGTGCTTCCGGAACATGTTAACATGTTCCGTCGCTTCCGGAACATGTTCCGGAAGCACCGGAACATGTTCCGGAAGCGCCGGAACATGTTCCGGAAGGACCGGAACATGTTCCGGAAGCGCCGGAACATGTTCCGGAAGCGCCGGAACATGTTCCGGAAGGACCGGAACATGTTCCGGAAGGACCGGAACATGTTCCGGAAGCGCCAGAGCATGTTCCGGAAGCACCGGAACATGTTCCGGAAGGACCGGAACATGTTCCGGAAGCGCCGGAACATGTTCCGGAAGCGCCGGAACATGTTCCGGAAGGACCGGAACATGTTCCGGAAGCGCCGGAACATGTTCCGGAAGCGCCAGAACATGTTCCGGATGGACCGGAACATGTTCCGGAAGGACCGGAACATGTTCCGGAAGCGCCGGAACATGTTCCAGAAGCACCGGAACATGTTCCGGAAGCGCCAGAACATGTTCCGGAAGCACCGCAACATGTTGCGGAAGCGCCGGAACATGTTCCGGAAGCACCGGAACATGTTCCGGAAGCGCCGGAACATGTTCCGGAAGGACCGGAACATGTTCCGAAAGGACCGGAACATGTTCCGGAAGCGCCGGAACATGTTCCGGAAGCGCCGGAACATGTTCCGGAAGCGCCGGAACATGTTCCGGAAGGACCGGAACATGTTCCGGAAGGACCGGAACATGTTCCGGAGGGACCGGAACATGTTCCGGAAAGACCGGAACATGTTCCGGAAGGACCGGAACATGTTCCGGAAGGACCGGAACATGTTCCGGAAGGACCGGGACATGTTCCGGAAGCACCGGAACATGTTCCGGAAGCACCGGAACATGTTCCGGAAGCACCGGAACATGTTCCGGAAGCGCCGGAACATGTTCCGGAAGGACCGGGACATGTTCCGGAAGGACCGGAACATGTTCTGGAGGGACCGGAACATGTTCCGGAGGGACCGGAACATGTTCCGGAAGGACCGGAACATGTTCCGGAAGGACCGGAACATGTTCCGGAAGGACCGGAACATGTTCCGGAAGGACCGGGACATGTTCCGGAAGGACCGGAACATGTTCCGGAAGCACCGGAACATGTTCCGGAAGCACCGGAACATGTTCCGGAAGCGCCGGAACATGTTCCGGAAGGACCGGAACATGTTCCGGAAGGACCGGAACATGTTCCGGAAGCACCGGAACATGTTCCAGAAGGACCGGAACATGTTCCGGAAGCAGCGGAACATGTTCCGGAAGGACCGGAACATGTTCCGGAAGCGCCGGAACATGTTCCGGAAGCGCCGGAACATGTTCTGGAAGCGCCGGAACATGTTCCGGAAGCACCGGAACATGTCCCGGAAGCGCCGGAACATGTTCCGGAAGCACCGGAACATGTTCCGGAAGCGCCGAAACATGTTCCGGAAGCGCCGGAACATGTTCCGGAAGCGCCGGAACATGTTCCGGAAGGACCGGGACATGTTCCAGAAGAGCCGGAACATGTTCCGGAAGCACCGGAACATGTTCCGGAAGCACCGGAACATGTTCCGGAAGCGCCGGAACATGTTCCGGAAGCGCCGGAACATGTTCCGGAAGGACCGGGACATGTTCCAGAAGAGCCGGAACATGTTCCGGAAGCACCGGAACATGTTCCGGAAGCACCGGAACATGTTCCGGAAGCACCGGAACATGTTCCGGAAGCGCCGGAACATGTTTCCGAAGCACCGGAACATGTTCCGGAAGGACCGGAACATGTTCTGAAAGGACCGGAACATGTTCCGGAAGCGCCGGAACATGTTCCGGAAGCGCCGGAACATGTTCCGGAAGCGCCGGAACATGTTCCGGAAGGACCGGAACATGTTCCGGAAGGACCGGAACATCTTCCGGAGGGACCGGAACATGTTCCGGAAGGACCGGAACATGTTCCGGAAGGACCGGAACATGTTCCGGAAGCGCCGGAACATGTTCCGGAAGCGCCGGAACATGTTCCGGAAGCACCGGAACATGTTCCGGAAGCACCGGAACATGTTCCGGAAGCGCCAGAACATGTTCCGGAAGCGCCGGAACATGTTCCGGAAGCGACGGAACATGTTCCGGAAGGACCGGAACATGTTCCGGAAGGACCGGAACATGTTCCGGAAGCGCCGGAACATGTTCCGGAAGCGCCGGAACATGTTCCGGAAGCGCCGGAACATGTTCCGGAAGGACCGGAACATGTTCCGGAAGCGCCGGAACATGTTCCGGAAGGACCGGAACATGTTCCGGAAGCGCCGGAACATGTTCCGGAAGCGCCGGAACCTGTTCCGGACGGACCGGAACATGTTCCAGACGGACCGGAACATGTTCCGGAAGCGCCGGAACATGTTCCGGAAGGACCGGAACATGTTCCGGAAGCGCAGGAACATGTTCCGGAAGCACCGGAACATGTTCCGGAAGCGCCGGAACATGTTCCGGAAGCGCCGGAACATGTTCCGGAAGCGCCGGAACATGTTCCGGAAGCGCCGGAACATGTTCCGGAAGGACCGGGACATGTTCCGGAAGCGCCGGAACATGTTCCGGAAGGACCGGAACATGTTCCGGAAGCGCCGGAACATGTTCCGGAAGCGCCGGAACCTGTTCCGGAAGCGCCGGAACATGTTCCGGACGGACCGGAACATGTTCCGGGCGGACCGGAACATGTTCCAGAAGCACCGGAACATGTTCCGGAAGCACCGGAACATGTTCCCGAAGCACCGGAACATGTTCCGGAAGCGCCGGAACATGTTCCGGAAGGACCGGAACATGTTCCGGAAGCGCCGGAACATGTTCCGGAAGCACCGGAACATGTTCCGGAAGCACCGGAACATGTTCCGGAAGCACCGGAACATGTTCCGGAAGCGCCGGAACATGTTCCAGAAGCACCAGAACATGTTCCGGAAGCGCCGGAACATGTTCCGGAAGCACCGGAACATGTTCCGGAAGGACCGGAACATGTTCTAAAAGGACCGGAACATGTTCCGGAAGCGCCAGAACATGTTCCGGAAGCGCCGGAACATGTTCCGGAAGGACCGGAACATGTTCCGGAAGCACCGGAACATGTTCCGGAAGGACCGGAACATGTTCTAAAAGGACCGGAACATGTTCCGGAAGCGCCAGAACATGTTCCGGAAGCGCCGGAACATGTTCCGGAAGGACCGGAACATGTTCCGGAAGGACCGGAACATGTTCCGGAAGCGCCGGAACATGTTCCGGAAGGACCGGAACATGTTCCGGAAGGACCGGGACATGTTCCGGAAGGACCGGAACATGTTCCGGAAGCACCGGAACATGTTCCGGAAGCACCGGAACATGTTCCGGAAGCGCCGGAACATGTTCCGGAAGGACCGGAACATGTTCCGGAAGCACCGGAACATGTTCCGGAAGCACCGCAACATGTTCCAGAAGGACCGGAACATGTTCCGGAAGCAGCGGAACATGTTCCGGAAGCGCCGGAACATGTTCCGGAAGCGCCGGAACATGTTCCGGAAGCGACGGAACATGTTAGCATGTTCCGGAAGCACCAGAACATGTTCCGGAAGCACCGGAACATGTTCCGGAAGGACCGGAACATGTTCCGGAAGCGCCGGAACATGTTCCGGAAGCGCCGGAACATGTTCTGGAAGCGCCGGAACATGTTCCGGAAGCGCCGGAACATGTTCCGGAAGGACCGGAACATGTTCCGGAAGCGCCGGAACATGTTCCGGAAGGACCGGAACATGTTCCGGAAGCGCCGGAACATGTTCCGGAAGCACCGGAACATGTCCCGGAAGCGCCGGAACATGTTCCGGAAACACCGGAACATGTTCCGGAAGCGCCGAAACATGTTCCGGAAGCGCCGGAACATGTTCCGGAAGCGCCGGAACATGTTCCGGAAGGACCGGGACATGTTCCAGAAGAGCCGGAACATGTTCCGGAAGCACCGGAACATGTTCCGGAAGCACCGGAACATGTTCCGGAAGCACCGGAACATGTTCCGGAAGCGCCGGAACATGTTCCGGAAGCGCCGGAACATGTTCCGGAAGGACCGGGACATGTTCCAGAAGAGCCGGAACATGTTCCGGAAGCACCGGAACATGTTCCGGAAGCACCGGAACATGTTCCGGAAGCACCGGAACATGTTCCGGAAGCGCCGGAACATGTTCCCGAAGCACCGGAACATGTTCCCGAAGAACCGGAACATGTTCCGGAAGGACCGGAACATGTTCTGAAAGGACCGGAACATGTTCCGGAAGCGCCGGAACATGTTCCGGAAGCGCCGGAACATGTTCCGGAAGCGCCGGAACATGTTCCGGAAGGACCGGAACATGTTCCGGAAGGACCGGAACATGTTCCGGAAGGACCGGAACATGTTCCGGAAGGACCGGAACATGTTCCGGAAGGACCGGAACATGTTCCGGAAGCGCCGGAACATGTTCCGGAAGCGCCGGAACATGTTCCGGAAGCACCGGAACATGTTCCGGAAGCGCCAGAACATGTTCCGGAAGCGCCGGAACATGTTCCGGAAGCGACGGAACATGTTCCGGAAGGACCGGAACATGTTCCGGAAGGACCGGAACATGTTCCGGAAGGACCGGAACATGATCCGGAAGCGCCGGAACATGTTCCGGAAGCGCCGGAACATGTTCCGGAAGGACCGGAACATGTTCCGGAAGCGCCGGAACATTCTTCCGGAAGGACCGGAACATGTTCCGGAAGCGCCGGAACCTGTTCCGGACGGACCGGAACATGTTCCGGACGGACCGGAACATGTTCCGGAAGCACCGGAACATGTTCCGGAAGCACCGGAACATGTTCCCGAAGCACCGGAACATGTTCCGGAAGCGACGGAACATGTTCCGGAAGCGCCGGAACATGTTCCGGAAGGACCGGAACATGTTCCGGAAGCGCAGGAACATGTTCCGGAAGCACCGGAACATGTTCCGGAAGCGCCGGAACATGTTCCGGAAGCGCCGGAACATGTTCCGGAAGCGCCGGAACATGTTCCGGAAGCGCCGGAACATGTTCCGGAAGCGCCGGAACATGTTCCGGAAGGACCGGGACATGTTCCGGAAGCGCCGGAACATGTTCCGGAAGGACCGGAACATGTTCCGGAAGGACCGGAACATGTTCCGGAAGCGCCGGAACATGTTCCGGAAGCGCCGGAACATGTTCTGGACGGGCTGGAACATGTTCCGGACGGACCGGAACATGTTCCGGACGGACCGAAACATGTTCCGGAAGCACCGGAACATGTTCCGGAAGCGCCGGAACATGTTCCGGAAGCGCCGGAACATGTTCCGGAAGGACCGGAACATGTTCCGGAAGCGCCGGAACATGTTCCGGAAGCGCCGGAACATGTTCCGGAAGCACCGGAACATGTTCTGGAAGCACCGGAACATGTTCTGGAAGCACCGGAACATGTTCCGGAAGCGCCGGAACATGTTCCGGAAGCACCGGAACATGTTCCGGAAGGACCGGAACATGTTCTGAAAGGACCGGAACATGTTCCGGAAGCGCCAGAACATGTTCCGGAAGCGCCGGAACATGTTCCGGAAGGACCGGAACATCTTCCGGAGGGACCGGAACATGTTCCGGAAGGACCGGAACATGTTCCGGAAGGACCGGAACATGTTCCGGAAGCGCCGGAACATGTTCCGGAAGCGCCGGAACATGTTCCGGAAGCACCGGAACATGTTCCAGAAGCACCAGAACATGTTCCGGAAGCACCGGAACATGTTCCGGAAGCACCGGAACATGTTCCGGAAGGACCGGAACACGTTCCGGAACCGCCGGAACACGTTCCGGAAGCGCCGGAACATGTTCCGGAAGCGACGGAACATGTTCCGGAAGGACCGGAACATGTTCCGGAAGGACCGGAACATGTTCCGGAAGCACCGGAACATGTTCCGGAAGGACCGGAACACGTTCCGGAACCGCCGGAACACGTTCCGGAAGCGCCGGAACATGTTCCGGAAGCGACGGAACATGTTCCGGAAGGACCGGAACATGTTCCGGAAGCGCCGGAACATGTTCCGGAAGCGCCGGAACATGTTCCGGAAGCGCCGGAACATGTTCCGGAAGGACCGGAACATGTTCCGGACGGACCGGAACATGTTCCGGACGGACCGGAACATGTTCCGGAAGCACCAGAACATGTCCCGGAAGCGCCGGAACATGTTCCGGAAGCACCGGAACATGTTCCGGAAGCACCGGAACATGTTCCGGAAGCACCGGAACATGTTCCGGAAGCGACGGAACATGTTCCGGAAGGACCGGAACATGTTCCGGAAGGACCGGAACATGTTCCGGAAGCACCGGAACATGTTCCGGAAGCGCCGGAACATGTTCCGGAAGGACCGGAACATGTTCCGGAAGGACCGGAACATGTTCCGGTAGCGCCGGAACATGTTGCGGAAGGACTGGAACATGTTCCGGAAGCGCCGGAACATGTTCCGGAAGCGCCGGAACCTGTTCCGGAAGCACCGGAACATGTTCCGGAAGCGCCGGAACATGTTGCGGAAGGACTGGAACATGTTGCGGAAGGACCGGAACATGTTCCGGAAGCGCCGGAACATGTTCCGGAAGCGCCGGAACATGTTCCGCTAGCACCGGAACATGTTGCGGAACCGCCCGAACATGTTCCGGAAGCACCAGAACATGTTTCGGAAGCACCGGAACATGTCCCGGAAGCACCGGAACATGTTCCGGAACCGCCCGAACATGTTCCGGAAGGACCGGAGGATGTTCTGGAAGCACCGGAACATGTTCCCGAAGCGCCGGAACATGTTCCCGAAGCGCCGGAACATGTTCCCGAAGCGCCGGAACATGTTCCGGAAGCGCCGGAACATGTTCCGGAAGCACCGGAACATGTTCCGGAAGCGCCGGAACATGTTCCGGAAGCACCGGAACATGTTCCGGAAGGACCGGAACATGTTCCGGAAGCGCCAGAACATGTTCTGGAAGCGCCGGAACATGTTCCAGAAGCGCCGGAACATGTTCCGGAAGGACCGGAACATGTTCCGGAAGGACCGGATCATGTTCCGGAAGCGCCGGAACATGTTCCAGAAGGACCGGAACATGTTCCGGACGTACCGGAACATGTTCCGGAAGGACCGGAACATGTTCCAGAAGCACCGGAACATGTTCCGGAAGCGCCGGAACATATTCCGGAAGGACCGGAACATGTTCCGGACGGACCGGAACATGTTCCGGAAGGACCGGAACATGTTCCGGAAGCGCCGGAACATGTTTCGGACGGACCGGAACATGTTCCGGAAGGACCGGAACATGTTCCGGAAGCACCGGAACATGTTCCGGAAGCGCCAGAACATGTTCCGGAAGCACCGGAACATGTTCCGGAAGGACCGGAACATGTTCCGGAAGCGACGGAACATGTTCCGGAAGCGCCGGAACATGTTCCGGAAGCGCCGGAACATGTTCCGGAAGCACCGGAACATGTTCCGGAAGGACCGGAACATGTTCTGGAAGCGCCGGAACATGCTCCGGAAGCGCCGGAACATGTTCCGGAAGCACTGGAACATGTTCCGGAAGCACCGGAACATGTTCCGGAAGGGCCGGAACATGTTCCGGAAGCGCCGGAACATGTTCCGGAAGCGCCGGAACATGTTCCGGAAGGACCGGAACATGTTACGGAAGGACCGGAACATGTTCCGGAAGCACCGGAACATGTTCCGGAAGCGCGGGAACATGTTCCGGAAGCGCCGGAACATGTTCCGGAAGGACTGGAACATGTTCCGGAAGCGCCGGAACATGTTCCGGAAGCGCCGGAACATGTTCCGGAAGCGCCGGAACATGTTCTGGAAGCGCCGGAACATGTTCCTGAAGCGCCGGAACATGTTCCGGAAGGACCGGAACATGTTCCGGAAGGACCGGAACATGTTCCGGAAGCACCGGAACATGTTCCGGAAGCGCCGGAACATGTTCCGGAAGCGCCAGAACATGTTCAGGAAGCACCGGAACATGTTCCAGAAGCGCCAGAACATGTTCCGGAAGCGCCGGAACATGTTCTGGAAGCGCCGGAACATGTTCCGGAAGCACCGGAACATGTTCCGGAAGCACCGGAACATGTTCCGGAAGTACCGGAACATGTTCCGGAAATACCGGAACATGTTCCGGAAGCGCCGGAACATGTTCCGGAAGCACCAGGACATGTTCCGGAAGCGCCGGAACATGTTTCTCAAGCACCGGAACATGTTCCGGAAGCACCGGAACATGTTCCGGAAGCGCCGGGACATGTTCCGGAAGCACCGGAACATGTTCCGGAAGGACCGGAACATGTTCCGGAAGCGCCGGAACATGCTCCGGAAGCGCCGGAACATGTTCCGGAAGCACTGGAACATGTTCCGGAAGCACCGGAACATGTTTCGGAAGGGCCGGAACATGTTCCGGAAGCGCCGGAACATGTTCCGGAAGCGCCGGAACATGTTCCGGAAGGACCGGAACATGTTACGGAAGGACCGGAACATGTTCCGGAAGCACCGGAACATGTTCCGGAAGCGCCGGAACATGTTCCGGAAGCGCCGGAACATGTTCCGGAAGGACTGGAACATGTTCCGGAAGCGCCGGAACATGTTCTGGAAGCGCCGGAACATGTTCCGGAAGCGCCGGAACATGTTCCGGAAGCGCCGGAACATGTTCCGGAAGGACCGGAACATGTTCCGGAAGCGCCGGAACATGTTCCGGAAGCGCCGGAACATGTTCTGGAAGCACCGCAACATGTTCCGGAAGGACCGGAACATGTCCCGGAAGCACCGGAACATGTTCCGGAGGCACCGGAACATGTTCCGGAGGCGCCGGACCATGTTCCACAGGCGCCGGAACATGTTCCGGAAGGACTGGAACATGTTCCAGAAGCGCCGGAAAATGTTCCGGAAGCGCCGGATCATGTTCCGGAAGCACCGGAACATGTTCCGGAAGCACCGGAACATGTTCCAGAAGCGCCGGAACATGTTCCGGAAGGACCGGAACATGTTCCTGAAGCACCGGAACATGTTCCGGAAGCGCCGGGACATGTTCCGGAAGCACCGGAACATGTTCCGGAAGGACCGGAACATGTTCCGGAAGCGCCGGAACATGCTCCGGAAGCGCCGGAACATGTTCCGGAAGCACTGGAACATGTTCCGGAAGCACCGGAACATGTTCCGGAAGGGCCGGAACATGTTCCGGAAGCGCCGGAACATGTTCCGGAAGCGCCGGAACATGTTCCGGAAGGACCGGAACATGTTACGGAAGGACCGGAACATGTTCCGGAAGCACCGGAACATGTTCCGGAAGCGCCGGAACATGTTCCGGAAGCGCCGGAACATGTTCCGGAAGGACTGGAACATGTTCCGGAAGCGCCGGAACATGTTCCGGAAGCGCCGGAACATGTTCCGGAAGCGCCGGAACATGTTCCGGAAGCGCCGGAACATGTTCCGGAAGCGCCGGAACATGTTCCTGAAGCGCCGGAACATGTTCCGGAAGGACCGGAACATGTTCCGGAAGCACCGGAACATGTTCCGGAAGCGCCGGAACATGTTCCGGAAGCGCCGGAACATGTTCCGGAAGCGCCGGAACATGTTCCGGAAGCGCCGGAACATGTTCCGGAAGGACCGGAACATGTTCCGGAAGCGCCGGAACATGTTCCGGAAGCGCCGGAACATGTTCTGGAAGCACCGCAACATGTTCCGGAAGGACCGGAACATGTCCCGGAAGCACCGGAACATGTTCCGGAGGCACCGGAACATGTTCCGGAGGCGCCGGACCATGTTCCACAGGCGCCGGAACATGCTCCGGAAGGACCGGAACATGTTCCGGAAGCACCGGAACATGTTCCAGAAGCGCCAGAACATGTTCCGGAAGCGCCGGAAAATGTTCCGGAAGCGCCGGATCATGTTCCGGAAGCACCGGAACATGTTCCGGAAGCACCGGAACATGTTCCAGAAGCGCCGGAACATGTTCCGGAAGGACCGGAACATGTTCCTGAAGGACCGGAACATGTTCCGGAAGCGCCGGATCATGTTCCGGAAGGACCGGAACATGTTCCGGAAGCGCCGGATCATGTTCCGGAAGGACCGGAACATGTTCCGGAAGGACCGGAACATGTTCCGCAAGGACCGGAACATGGTCCGGAAGCACCGGAACATGTTCCGGAAGCGCCGGAACATGTTCCGGAAGCGCCGGAACATGTTCCGGAAGCGCAGAAACATGTTCCGGAAGCGCCGGAACATGTTCCGGAAGCACCGGAACATGTTCCGGAAGCACCGGAACATGTTCCGGAAGGACCGGAACATGTTCCGGAAGCGCCGGAACATGTTCCGGAAGCGCCGGTACATGTTCCGGCGCTTCCGGAACATGCTCCGGAAGGACCGGAACATGTTCCGGAAGCACCGGAACATGTTCCGGAAGCACCGGAACATGTTCCGGAAGCGCCGGAACATGTTCCGGAAGCGCCGGAACATGTTCCGGAAGGACCGGAACATGTTCCGGAAGGACCGGAACATGTTCCGGAAGCGCCGGAACATGTTCCGGAAGCGCCGGAACATGTTCCGGAAGCACCGGAACATGTTCTGGAAGCCCGGAACATGTTTTGGAAGCGCCGGAACATGTTCCGGAAGGACCGGAACATGTTCCGGAAGAGCCGAAACATGTTCCGGAAGCGCCGGAACATGTTCAGGAAGCGCCGGAACATTTTCTGGAAGCACCGCAACATGTTCCGGAAGGACCGGAACATGTCCCGGAAGCACCGGGACATGTTCCGGAGGCACCGGAACATGTTCCGGAGGCGCCGGACCATGTTCCACAGGCGCCGGAACATGTTCCGGAAGGACCGGAACATGTTCCAGAAGCGCCAGAACATGTTCCGGAAGCGCCGGAACATGTTCCGGAAGCGCCGGAACATGTTCCGGAAGCACCGGAACATGTTCCGGAAGCACCGGAACATGTTCCGGAAGTACCGGAACATGTTCCGGAAGGACCGGAACATGTTCCGGAAGCGCCGGAACATGTTCCGGAAGCACCAGGACATGTTCCGGAAGCGCCGGAACATGTTTCTCAAGCACCGGAACATGTTCCGGAAGCACCGGAACATGTTCCGGAAGCGCCGGAACATGTTCCGGAAGCACCGGAACATGTTCCGGAAGGACCGGAACATGTTCCGGAAGCGCCGGAACATGCTCCGGAAGCGCCGGAACATGTTCCGGAAGCACTGGAACATGTTCCGGAAGCACCGGAACATGTTCCGGAAGGGCCGGAACATGTTCCGGAAGCGCCGGAACATGTTCCGGAAGCGCCGGAACATGTTCCGGAAGGACCGGAACATGTTACGGAAGGACCGGAACATGTTCCGGAAGCACCGGAACATGTTCCGGAAGCGCCGGAACATGTTCCGGAAGCGCCGGAACATGTTCCGGAAGGACTGGAACATGTTCCGGAAGCGCCGGAACATGTTCCGGAAGCGCCGGAACATGTTCCTGAAGCGCCGGAACATGTTCCTGAAGCGCCGGAACATGTTCCGGAAGGACCGGAACATGTTCCGGAAGCACCGGAACATGTTCCGGAAGCACCGGAACATGTTCCGGAAGCACCGGAACACGTTCCGGAAGCGCCGGAACATGTTCCGGAAGCGCCGGAACATGTTCCGGAAGCGCCGGAACATGTTCCGGAAGCACCGGAACATGTTCCGGAAGGACCGGAACATGTTCCGGAAGCGCCGGAACATGTTCCGGAAGCGCCGGAACATGTTCCGGAAGCACCGCAACATGTCCCGAAAGTACCGGAACATGTCCCGGAAGCACCGGAACATGTCCCGGAGGCACCGGAACATGTTCCGGCGGCGCCGGAACATGTTCCGGAAGGACCGGAACATGTTCCAGAAGCGCCAGAACATGTTCCGGAAGCGCCGGAACATGTTCCGGAAGCGCCGGATCATGTTCCGGAAGCACCGGAACATGTTCCGGAAGCACCGGAACATGTTCCGGAAGTACCGGAACATGTTCCGGAAGGACCGGAACATGTTCCGGAAGCGCCGGAACATGTTCCGGAAGCACCAGGACATGTTCCGGAAGCGCCGGAGCATCTTTCTCAAGCACCGGAACATGTTCCGGAAGCGCCGGAACATGTTCCGGAAGAGCCGGAACATGTTCCGGAAGCGCCGGAACATGTTCCGGAAGCGCCGGAACATGTTCCGGAAGCACCGGAACATGTTCCGGAAGGGCCGGAACATGTTCCGGAAGCGCCGGAACATGTTCCGGAAGCGCCGGAACATGTTCCGGAAGCGCCGGAACATGTTCCGGAAGGACCGGAACATGTTCCGGAAGCACCGGAACATGTTCCGGAAGCGCCGGAACATGTTCCGGAAGGACCGGAACATGTTCCGGAAGCGCCGGAACATGTTCTGGAAGCGCCGGAACATGCTCCTGAAGCGCCGGAACATGTTCCGGAAGGACCAGAACATGTTCCGGAAGCACCGGAACATGTCGGAAGCGCCAGAACATGTTCCGGAAGCGCTGGAACATGTTCCGGAAGCGCCGGAACATGTTCCGGAAGCGCCGGAACATGTTCCGGAAGCGCCGGAACATGTTCCGGAAGCACCGGAACATGTTCTGTAAGCGCCGGAACATGTTCCGGAAGGACCGGAACACGTTCCGGAAGGACCGGGACATGTTCCGGAAGTGCCGGAACATGTTCCGGAAGCGCCGGAACATGTTCTGGAAGCGCCGGAACATGCTCCTGAAGCGCCGGAACATGTTCCGGAAGGACCGGAACATGTTCCGGAAGCACCGGAACATGTCGGAAGCGCCAGAACATGTTCCGGAAGCGCCGGAACATGTTCCGGAAGCGCCGGAACATGTTCCGGAAGCACCGGAACATGTTCCGTAAGCGCCGGAACATGTTCCGGAAGGACCGGAACACGTTCCGGAAGGACCGGGACATGTTCCGGAAGTGCCGGAATATGTTCCGGAAGCGCCGGATCATGTTCCGGAAGGACCGGAACATGTTCCGGAAGGACCGGAACATGTTCCGGAAGGACCGGAACATGTTCCGCAAGGACCGGAACATGGTCCGGAAGCACCGGAACATGTTCTGGAAGCGCCGGAACATGTTCCGGGAGCGCCGGAACATGTTCCGGAAGCGCAGAAACATGTTCCGGAAGCGCCGGAACATGTTCCGGAAGCACCGGAACATGTTCCGGAAGCACCGGAACATGTTCCGGAAGGACCGGAACATGTTCCGGAAGCGCCGGAACATGTTCCGGAAGCGCCGGTACATGTTCCGGTGCTTCCGGAACATGCTCCGGAAGGACCGGAACATGTTCCGGAAGCACCGGAACATGTTCCGGAAGCACCGGAACATGTTCCGGAAGCACCGGAACATGTTCCGGAAGCGCCGGAACATGTTCCGGAAGCGCCGGAACATGTTCCGGAAGGACCGGAACATGTTCCGGAAGGACCGGAACATGTTCCGGAAGCGCCGGAACATCTTCCGGAAGCACCGGAACATGTTCTGGAAGCCCGGAACATGTTTCGGAAGCGCCGGAACATGTTCCGGAAGGACCGGAACATGTTCCGGAAGAGCCGAAACATGTTCCGGAAGCGCCGGAACATGTTCAGGAAGCGCCGGAACATGTTCTGGAAGCACCGCAACATGTTCCGGAAGGACCGGAACATGTCCCGGAAGCACCGGAACATGTTCCAGAAGCGCCAGAACATGTTCCGGAAGCGCCGGAACATGTTCCGGAAGCGCCGGAACATGTTCCGGAAGCACCGGAACATGTTCCGGAAGCACCGGAACATGTTCCGGAAGTACCGGAACATGTTCCGGAAGGACCGGAACATGTTCCGGAAGCGCCGGAACATGTTCCGGAAGCACCAGGACATGTTCCGGAAGCGCCGGAACATGTTTCTCAAGCACCGGAACATGTTCCGGAAGCACCGGGACATGTTCCGGAAGCGCCGGAACATGTTCCGGAAGCACCGGAACATGTTCCGGAAGGACCGGAACATGTTCCGGAAGCGCCGGAACATGCTCCGGAAGCGCCGGAACATGTTCCGGAAGCACTGGAACATGTTCCGGAAGCACCGGAACATGTTCCGGAAGGGCCGGAACATGTTCCGGAAGCGCCGGAACATGTTCCGGAAGCGCCGGAACATGTTCCGGAAGGACCGGAACATGTTACGGAAGGACCGGAACATGTTCCGGAAGCACCGGAACATGTTCCGGAAGCGCCGGAACATGTTCCGGAAGCGCCGGAACATGTTCCGGAAGGACTGGAACATGTTCTGGAAGCGCCGGAACATGTTCCTGAAGCGCCGGTACATGTTCCGAAGGACCGGAACATGTTCCGGAAGCGCCGGAACATGTTCCGGAAGGACCGGAACATGTCCCGGAAGCACCGGAACATGTTCCGGAGGCACCGGAACATGTTCCGGAGGCGCCGGACCATGTTCCACAGGCGCCGGAACATGTTCCGGAAGGACCGGAACATGTTCCAGAAGCGCCAGAACATGTTCCGGAAGCGCCGGAACATGTTCCGGAAGCGCCGGATCATGTTCCGGAAGCACCGGAACATGTTCCGGAACCACCGGAACATGTTCCGGAAGTACCGGAACATGTTCCGGAAGGACCGGAACATGTTCCGGAAGCGCCGGAACATGTTCCGGAAGCGCCGGAACATGTTCCGGAAGCGCCGGAACATGTTCCGGAAGGACCGAAACATGTTACGGAAGGACCGGAACATGTTCTGGAAGCACCGGAACATGTTCCGGAAGCGCCGGAACATGTTCTGGAAGCGCCGGAACATGTTCCGGAAGCGCCGGAACATGTTCTGGAAGCGCCGGAACATGCTCCTGAAGCGCCGGAACATGTTCCGGAAGCACCGGAACATGTTCCGGAAGCACCGGAACATGTTCCGGAAGCGCCGGAACATGTTCCGGAAGCGCCGGAACATGTTCCGGAAGCGCCGGAACATGTTCCGGAAGCGCCGGAACATGTTCCGGAAGCGCCGGAACATGTTCCAGAAGCACCGGAACATGTTCCGGAAGGACCGGAACATGTTCCGGAAGGACCTGAACATGTTCCGGAAGCACCGGAACATGTTCCGGAAGCACCGGAACATGTTCCGGAAGCGCCGGAACATGTTCCGGAAGCGCCGGAACATGTTCCGGAAGCACCGGAACATGTTCCGGAAGCGCCGGAACATGTTCCGGAAGCGCCGGAACATGTTCCGGAAGGACCGGAACATGTTCCGGAAGCGCCAGAACATGTTCTGGAAGGACCGGAACATGTTGCGGAAGTGCCGGAACATGTTCCGGAAGCGCCGGAACATGTTCCGGAAGCACCGGAACATGTTCCGGAAGTACCGGAACATGTTCCGGAAGCGCCGGAACATGTTCCGGAAGCGCCAGAACATGTTCCGGAAGGACCGGGACATGTTCCGGAAGCGCCGGGACATGTTCCGGAAGCGCCCGAACATGTTCCGGAAGCGCCGGAACATGTTCCGGAAGCGCCGGAACATGTTTCAGAAGCGCCGGAACATGTTCCGGAAGCGCCGGAACATGTTCCGGAAGCGCCGGAACATGTTCCGGATGGACCGGAACATGTTCCGGAAAGACCGGAACATGTTCCGGAAGCACCGGAACATGTTCCGGAAGCACCGGAACATGTTCCGGAAGCGCCGGAACATGTTCCGGAAGCACTGGAACATGTTCCGGAAGCACCGGAACATGTTCTGGAAGCGCCGGAACATGTTCCGGAAGCGCCGGAACATGTTCCGGAAGGACCGGAACATGTTCCGGAAGGACCGGAACATGTTCCGGAAGCGCCGGAACATGTTCCGGAAGCACCGGAACATGTTCCGGAAGCACCGGAACATGTTCCGGAAGCACCGGAACATGTTCCGGAAGGACCGGAACATGTTCCGGAAGCGCCGGAACATGTTCCGGAAGGACCGGAACATGTTCCGGAAGCGCCGGAACATGTTCCGGAAGGACCGGAACATGTTGCGGAAGCGCCGGAACATGTTCCGGAAGCGCCGGAACATGTTCCGGAAGCGCCGGAACATGTTCCGGAAGCGCTGGAACATGTTAACATGTTCCGGAAGGACCGGAACATGTTCCGGAAGCGCTAGAACATGTTCCGGAAGCACCGGAACATGTTCCGGAAGCGCCGGAACATGTTCCGGAAGGACCGGAACATGTTCCGGAAGCACCGGAACATGTTCCGGAAGCACCGGAACATGTTCCGGAAGCACCGGAACATGTTCCGGAAGTGCCGGAACATGTTCCGGAAGGACCGGAACATGTTCCGGAAGGACCGGGACATGTTCCGGAAGCGCCGGGACATGTTCCGGAAGCGCCGGAACATGTTCCGGAAGCGCCGGAACATGTTCCGGAAGCACCGGAACATGTTCCGGAAGCGCCGGAACATGTTCCGGAAGGACCAGAACATGTTCCGGAAGGACCGGAACATGTTCCAGAAGCACCGGAACATGTTCTAGAAGCGCCGGAACATGTTCCGGAAGGACCGGGACATGTTCCGGAAGGACCGGAACATGTTCTGGAAGCGCCGGAACATGTTCTGGAAGCGCCGGAACATGTTCCGGAAGGACCGGGACATGTTCCGGAAGGACCGGAACATGTTCCGGAAGGACCGGAACATGTTCCGGAAGGACCGGAACATGTTCCGGAAGCGCCAGAACATGTTCTGGAAGGACCGGAACATGTTGCGGAAGTGCCGGAACATGTTCCGGAAGCGCCGGAACATGTTCCGGAAGCACCGAAACATGTTCCGGAAGTACCGGAACATGTTCCGGAAGCGCCGGAACATGTTCCGGAAGCGCCAGAACATGTTCCGGAAGGACCGGGACATGTTCCGGAAGCGCCGGGACATATTCCGGAAGCGCCCGAACATGTTCCGGAAGCGCCGGAACATGTTCCGGAAGCGCCGGAACATGTTTCAGAAGCGCCGGAACATGTTCCGGAAGCGCCGGAACATGTTCCGGAAGCGCCGGAACATGTTCCGGATGGACCGGAACATGTTCCGGAAGGACCGGAACATGTTCCGGAAGCACCGGAACATGTTCCGGAAGCACTGGAACATGTTCCGGAAGCGCCGGAACATGTTCCGGAAGCACTGGAACATGTTCCGGAAGCACCGGAACATGTTCTGGAAGCGCCGGAACATGTTCCGGAAGCGCCGGAACATGTTCCGGAAGGACCGGAACATGTTCCGGAAGGACCGGAACATGTTCCGGAAGCGCCGGAACATGTTCCGGAAGCACCGGAACATGTTCCGGAAGCACCGGAACATGTTCCGGAAGCACCGGAACATGTTCCGGAAGGACCGGAACATGTTCCGGAAGCGCACCGGAACATGTTCCGGAAGCACCGGAACATGTTCCGGAAGGACCGGAACATGTTCCGGAAGCGCCGGAACATGTTCCGGAAGGACCGGAACATGTTCCGGAAGCGCCGGAACATGTTCCGGAAGGACCGGAACATGTTGCGGAAGCGCCGGAACATGTTCCGGAAGCGCCGGAACATGTTCCGGAAGCGCCGGAACATGTTCCGGAAGCGCTGGAACATGTTAACATGTTCCGGAAGGACCGGAACATGTTCCGGAAGCGCTGGAACATGTTCCGGAAGCACCGGAACATGTTCCGGAAGCGCCGGAACATGTTCCGGAAGGACCGGAACATGTTCCGGAAGGACCGGAACATGTTCCGGAAGCACCGGAACATGTTCCGGAAGCACCGGAACATGTTCCGGAAGTGCCGGAACATGTTCCGGAAGGACCGGAACATGTTCCGGAAGGACCGGGACATGTTCCGGAAGCGCCGGGACATGTTCCGGAAGCGCCGGAACATGTTCCGGAAGCGCCGGAACATGTTCCGGAAGCACCGGAACATGTTCCGGAAGCGCCGGAACATGTTCCGGAAGGACCAGAACATGTTCCGGAAGGACCGGAACATGTTCCAGAAGCACCGGAACATGTTCTAGAAGCGCCGGAACATGTTCCGGAAGGACCGGGACATGTTCCGGAAGGACCGGAACATGTTCTGGAAGCGCCGGAACATGTTCTGGAAGCGCCGGAACATGTTCCGGAAGGACCGGGACATGTTCCGGAAGGACCGGAACATGTTCCGGAAGGACCGGAACATGTTCTGGAAGCGCCGGTTAGGGTTAGGGTTAGGGTTAGGGTTAGGGTTAGGGTTAGGGTTAGGGTTAGGGTTAGGGTTAGGGTTAGGGTTAGGGTTAGGGTTAGGGTTAGGGTTAGCTATATTATCTCTAACCCATCGTGTGAGGGGATAATTTTAAATTATCCCCTCGCGCGAGAGGATAATTATGAAAAAGTGTTTGACCCCTTTTGGACCCTTTTGCGATCCTGAAATGCCCCAATGTCGAGCCCTCTTGTAATTTTGGAGGCTTGGGGGGGGGGGGACAATGGGTAACCAGAGAGTGTTGGGGGCCTGGGACTGAGTATTTGAAACCGAAATGCAGCACGTGCACTGCTTTATGATAATTTACTCCAGCCTGAAACCTTGAGCCCGAATAAGTGGACCCCCCCCCGTTTCCTGGGGTTCCATAGTGACAATGAGAGTTGGAGTGTACGTTGCTGCACCGCTACGATGCCCACCCCCTGCGTGTGATAGGACACTGTGCGCCACTCAAAGGCTGGGCCTTGCTCCAACGTCCTTTGAAAGGGGTGGGCCTTTCAGCATTTCAAAGGGGGGGGTGCTTTTACGGCAAGGGGAGGGGGGGGGGCTTTTGGGGCGGGCAAATCTCAACAACCGAAGGGCAAAAGATCAAGCCTAGTTAGTTGGGAGTCCCCAACTCTGCATCTTTGTATCACAGGCCTTTGCTGAAGCGGTCACAAAGGCTATCCGAAGGGTTTCCAGCGGGGGGACTTAAGGTTAAAATAGAAGAAGGCAAGGAAACACGGAAGATTAGAAGTGTGCAATGTAAGCACCGAGCGGCTAAGCCCAGGGACCGGAGGGTACAATCGTAGCACCAACGGTTGATGTCCATGGACGGAAAGGCAAAATTCAAGGATCCAAGGGTGAAATCTAAGGACCGCAGGGCGAATACTAAGTATCGAAGCGCAAAATCCAAGCACCGCAGGATAGCCATCCATTTGGACAAATCCTGTCGTTTGGGGGGCAATTTTGGGGCGTGGTGTTGCCACTCGTTGCCGACGGCCCCGTCAAGCGAGCCGTCGTGGTTGGAGTTTGCCAGTTTTAGGCCGGCAGTCATGAAGACTGAGAATGCCGTGGGCGTGGAATGTTGCTTGGGGGCTTTCGTTGCGGAGCGCATGCCACAACACAAATACATACAACTTTTCAATTTCGGTACATGAAACTACACAATTTGCCAGCAATGCGTCATTTGAGAGGAAGCAAGATGGGAAGCGAAAGGATGGACGGACCCCCATGCTTCCCGGTGTGCTTTCGCAAACATCAAGGAACTAACCCCTGGGAGATGTAGAATGTGTTTGTTGGCTCAACCCCTAGTTTTAAATTATCCCCTCGCGTGAGGGGATACTTTTAAATTATCCCCTCGCGCGAGGGGATACTTTTAAATTATCCCCTCGCTTTGGGGTAAAGATAGGGTTACGGTTGGAAATTCTCCCTTGATGCGAAACGAGATTATGAAAATGTTGTATGATGTGAGAGGATAATTTTAAATTATCCCATCACGCGAGGGGATAATTTTAAATTATCCCCTCGCTTTAGGGTGAAGATAGGCTTAGGGTTAGAAATTCTCCCTTGATGCCAAAGGAGATTATGAAAACGTTGTATGATGTGAGGGGTTAGTTTTAAATTATCCCCTCGCGTGAGGGGATAATTTTCAATTATCCCCTCGCGCGAGGGGATAATTTTCAATTATCCCCTCGCGCGAGGGGATAATTTTAAATTATCCCCTCGCTTTGGGGTAAAGATGGGGTTAGCTATATTATCTCTAACCCATCGTGTGAGGGGATAATTTTAAATTATCCCCTCGCGCGAGAGGATAATTATGAAAAAGTGTTTGACCCCTTTTGGACCCTTTTGCGATCCTGAAATGCCCCAATGTCGAGCCCTCTTGTAATTTTGGAGGCTTTGGGGGGGGGGGGACAATGGGTAACCAGAGAGTGTTGGGGGCCTGGGACTGAGTATTTGAAACCGAAATGCAGCACGTGCACTGCTTTATGATAATTTACTCCAGCCTGAAAACCTTGAGCCCGAATAAGTGGACCCCCCCCCGTTTCCTGGGGTTCCATAGTGACAATGAGAGTTGGAGTGTACGTTGCTGCACCGCTACGATGCCCACCCCCTGCGTGTGATAGGACACTGTGCGCCACTCAAAGGCTGGGCCTTGCTCCAACGTCTTTTGAAAGGGGTGGGCCTTTCAGCATTTCAAAGGGGGGGGGTGCTTTTACGGCAAGGGGAGGGGGGGGGGCTTTTGGGGCGGGCAAATCTCAACAACCGAAGGGCAAAAGATCAAGCCTAGTTAGTTGGGAGTCCCCAACTCTGCATCTTTGTATCACAGGCCTTTGCTGAAGCGGTCACAAAGGCTATCCGAAGGGTTTCCAGCGGGGGGACTTAAGGTTAAAATAGAAGAAGGCAAGGAAACACGGAAGATTAGAAGTGTGCAATGTAAGCACCGAGCGGCTAAGCCCAGGGACCGGAGGGTACAATCGTAGCACCAACGGTTGATGTCCATGGACTGAAAGGCAAAATTCAAGGATCCAAGGGTGAAATCTAAGGACCGCAGGGCGAATACTAAGTATCGAAGCGCAAAATCCAAGCACCGCAGGATAGCCATCCATTTGGACAAATCCTGTCGTTTGGGGGGCAATTTTGGGGCGTGGTGTTGCCACTCGTTGCCGACGGCCCCGTCAAGCGAGCCGTCGTGGTTGGAGTTTGCCAGTTTTAGGCCGGCAGTCATGAAGACTGAGAATGCCGTGGGCGTGGAATGTTGCTTGGGGGCTTTCGTTGCGGAGCGCATGCCACAACACAAATACATACAACTTTTCAATTTCGGTACATGAAACTACACAATTTGCCAGCAATGCGTCATTTGAGAGGAAGCAAGATGGGAAGCGAAAGGATGGACGGACCCCCATGCTTCCCGGTGTGCTTTCGCAAACATCAAGGAACTAACCCCTGGGAGATGTAGAATGTGTTTGTTGGCTCAACCCCTAGTTTTAAATTATCCCCTCGCGTGAGGGGATACTTTTAAATTATCCCCTCGCGCGAGGGGATACTTTTAAATTATCCCCTCGCTTTGGGGTAAAGATAGGGTTACGGTTGGATATTCTCCCTTGATGCGAAACGAGATTATGAAAATGTTGTATGATGTGAGAGGATAATTTTAAATTATCCCATCACGCGAGGGGATAATTTTAAATTATCCCCTCGCTTTAGGGTGAAGATAGGCTTAGGGTTAGAAATTCTCCCTTGATGCCAAAGGAGATTATGAAAACGTTGTATGATGTGAGGGGATAGTTTTAAATTATCCCCTCGCGTGAGGGGATAATTTTCAATTATCCCCTCGCGCGAGGGGATAATTTTCAATTATCCCCTCGCGCGAGGGGATAATTTTAAATTATCCCCTCGCTTTGGGGTAAAGATAGGGTTAGGGTTAGGGTTAGGGTTAGGGTTGGGGTTAACTTTCGGGTTAAAAAGCCCTCTAAAGTGCACTTAAGTGCACTAAAGCATCCCCCTAAGAGTACTTAAAGATGCTTAAGTTACATTAAGCACACTTAACATGGCAGTTAACTATCAACCAGCGTGAAGGCAACACACATTCAGCCAAATTTAAACAACTATGCCACACTATACAATAGCAAAAGGGAATTTTCGGGAATTTTGGACCAAGGCCCATGCCTTTGAAAGGACTTTGGAGCAAGGCGTTGCCTTTGGAATGGTGTTGAGAGCAAGGCACACCAATTTAAAGGCTGTGGGGCGAGGACCACCCCCTTTTTAGGGAACATTACCAAACTTAGGAGCAAGGACCACCCTTTTCAAGAGTAGTTGGGGAAATCGCAGCCGTTTGAAAGGATTCTGCTTTTTTGAAATGCTTTTGGACCAAGGCCCACGCCTTTCAAACGAGTTTGGAGCAATACCTGGCCTTTGAAAAGGTGTAAGCTTCAAGGCGCACCAATTTGACGGCTATGGGGCGAGGACCAACTCCTTTTTAGGGAATTTTGGTGCCTAGCATTTGAAAAGGTGTTGGGAACGAAGCACACCGATTCGAAGGCTATGGGCCCTTTTTAGGGAATTTAGGGGCAAAGCCTATCCTTTTCGAGAGTAGTTGGAGCACACCGCACCCGTTTGAGATAGTTTTTGCTTTTTTGAAATGCTTTTGGCTACCCCTCTCCAAGGGGTTGGATCTTGCTAGCAGAACCATTAGATCATTTTCATCTGGGTTGAATGGCAACCAATAGAAAAATTAAAAAACAGCAAAGGAAAATAGAAATGCCTGCACTTCGTGGCTATTGCCTTCTAAAGGTTTTCTCTTCTATTGCATCCCATCCCTCTTTCAATCAACCCCCCGCTCAATACCATTCCAGGCAGCCGAGCTGCTACAGAATTTTGCCCAATGCTATTTAGTGATCCCCAATAGGCACCTATTGCAACACAATGCTGGTCAATGTAATCGGTAGCCGCTGAGTTTTGCTTGAGTGCTATCCTTTAACCGTGCCACTTTGCAAATTGCTTGTTTTGCCAAATATCAAAATGCACCAGTATACTTGCAACCAAGGTTTGGAACCTCGTAGTTTTGAAACTAACCGGTGTTAAAAGATTATTTTTACAACAATAACCAGTTTTGCCGATTAATGGTTTTCAAAATAACCGATGTTTTTCCAAGTAGTTGCCCTACTACTACTAACCCTACTAACCAAAATGTCGCCGTTGGCAGAAATAAGCCCATACAACCTGGAACACAGTGATCAAAACTACGTTGCAAGTTGCAATTTACCATTCGCCATCGTTTATTGCTACCAAAAGCCTCCGTTGAGTGCAAAAATTGGACAAAATGGTACTGCCGAAAAGAACCCAAAAAGCTTGGAACCATTCCGATTGATTGGTTTAAATGAGTTTTCAAAATAAACGTTTGTGCCAATTGCTTTGAAAATACCCTCCTATTATTGCCTATAACCGGTTTTTCCGATTACTTGGTAAAACCGGTTCCGAACCCTACCTCCAACAACCCTGCAGCACAAAGTAATTGCAAATCAGATGATCCCGGCGATGTCCAACTTGAATCCCAGAGACCTCGGTCATGCTGCAGAGCAGCATGAGCACATGGGATATAAACGCAATTGGTTGCAACGACAAAACAATGCAGAAAAATTTGAATACTAGATGCTGCACACCACACTGCATGTCATTGTTCGAAAGATCACTGATGAATGCGCGACTTATAAAAACACTAGATCATTTGGAATCTTGGATTAACTCTAAAAACGCTAGATCATGAGTTAGCTACAAAACATCAGAATCATGTATTAGCCCTGCAATTAGCCCGATCTGATAATGGGACTGTACCGGCCCTTACAGTCAATGGCCACCACTTGCGGCCAATTGCTCTCCAATGCCATTCAACTGTGTTTTCAATGCGGTTCAATGCTTTTCAAGGCTCTCCCCATCCCCTAAGCCCCATGCCACCCCGTTTTCCAAAAACATGTTCCATACCATGGACATTTTCACCCCGCTTTCCGCTTACCCACAAACAGCCCCCCAAAAAAGCGATTTTATGTGCTTCTGTAACTAAGAGTGCCTAAGTTCGCATGCAGTGCCATGCTGTGTACATCAAACATTCAATAGCGACATATGGCTGCGTAATCGCGTACAAAGCTATTGACATGGTTTTTCATTGTCATTCAATGCCATTCAAGGCAATCAAATAAGCTACTGACTCCAACGGAGTGGGACTCCCAATGATTCGAACCTTGCTAAATGTAATTCAAAATACCGCTTACCACCCAGTGCCACCCAAAGTCATTCAGCCCCGAGGGCTAGACCCACCGCCCCCACCCCCGCGCCCTGGGACGGCCTCCTACCGGAGCCTCCACCTCTCAAACTGGTCCATACCATACCATGGACATTTTCACCCCGCTTTCCGCTTACCCACAATCAGCCCCCTCAAACCCCCCCAGAGCCACGCCCACCGCTCAAACCCGTCCCTCTCCATCCCCTAAGCCCCATGCCACCCCGTTTTCCAAAAACATCTTCCATACCATGGACATTTTCACCCCGCTTTCCGCTTACCCACAATCAGCCCCCCCAAGCCCCCCCAGAGCCACGCCCACCGCTCAAACCCGTCCCTCCCCATCCCCTAAGCCCCATGCCACCCCGTTTTCCAAAAACATCTTCCATACCATGGACATTTTCACCCCGCTTTCCGCTTACCCACAATCAGCCCCCCCAAAACCCCCCAGAGCCACGCCCACCGCTCAAACCCGTCCCTCCCCATCCCCTAAGCCCCATGCCACCCCGTTTTCCAAAAACATCTTCCATACCATGGACATTTTCACCCCGCTTTCCGCTTACCCACAATCAGCCCCCAAAAACCCCCCCAGAGCCACGCCCACCGCTCAAACCCGTCCCTCCCCATCATCTAAGCCCCATGCCACCCCGTTTTCCAAAAACATCTTCCATACCATGGACATTTTCACCCCGCTTTCCGCTTACCCACAATCAGCCCCCCCAAGCCCCCCCAGAGCCACGCCCACCGCTCAAACCCGTCACCACGCCGAGTGGCATGGAGATCTTGGAGAGCCAAGGTCATGGGAGTCTCCATTGGACTCCCGGTGGATCGCGTATGGAATGGCGGATCCGATCTCCAAGCCGGCGTGGAGATATACTATTGGGAGCACACCGATTTTTGGCTCATTTCAAGCAGCCAAAATGACCCAATTTTCGGACCCCAATTTCCCCCTTCCGTGTGGTCAATTGGCGGCCCCATTTCTCTAAGCCCATAGCCAGCCCGGACTCAAATCCAAGTTGTACACTCAGATATAAGTCCTAGGTCCTGCCTCCTACCCTGTCAGCCATTGGCCTTACTTTGGCCGGGCGAGCCACGCGTGGGAATGACGCCAATTTTGGTAATTTTGGCATCATGACCCCACATGACTCATCCGTGTTGCCCTGATGCCGGGACCTCAGAGGGAACCAGGTTGGGTGAGGGCTCCTACAACCCATTTTGGCGGGTGACAGGTTGGAAAAGACCAACAGTGCAGTTGTAATTGGAACACTAGGGGGCTTTGAGGACAGCATGTCAATACTGTGTAAAGGAAGTGGAGAGCAAGCGTGACTTACCATCATGTTGCCATTGCCGACTGTGAACCAGTGACCGCAACCAATCATGTCCCCCTTGTGAAGGCCGCAACAATGTAGTATACCTTGCTCTTTGGTGATGTAAGCCCCGAGATCAAACAAGGCTCTGCTAGCCCGCCATCCTTGCAAGCCATGGTGGATGTGATGTCATGCCCTCCCGCCACACATGCTCACTGCCTCGTTGTAAAAATGTAACATCACAAAAGTGATGGCTTGCATGGATGAGGAGGAATGGACAGTTGTATTGTATGTATGTATGCACACATGCATGCATGCATGCATGTATGCATGTATGTATGTATGTATGTATGCATGCATGCATGAACACACTCTCAATCCCTCTCATTAAGCCCCTCCGTCGGTCTCCCTACCCGTTCATCCCCCTCTGTGACCCTGTGTTGCAGGCGGGGATCTGGATTGTGCAAACACAATGCTCATGAAAGAAATTGATTGCAAGAGTTCCGAGCTACTTGGGATGATTGAAAAGCACGAGAACGATATGTGTGAATCGGCAGCATTGGTCGTTCAAGATAACGAACCTTGGGTACTAGTAACTCGGGGATGTGAGAGGATGATTGTCACTATAGGTGTGTGTGCTAGTGCACGCTGCATATTATTGGCTAGGCAGTAGATGTGTTTGAATGTTAAATTCTTCACCATCACGTGAATGAGTGAATGAATTAATAGCTGTGCTTGATACTTGTACTTGATACTATGACTATATCATTAAAATGAGAGAGTGTTGTGTTGCATACACCTACGCCCAAACCACAAAATGCAGAGCGTCCGTTTCCAACCACTTGCCCACAATCATTCATGCAAAAAAATGTGACTCTCACCCTATTGCTTACAGGCCCCGACAAGACATACAAAGTTGTCAAGCTAGGTATGCATTGTGGTAGTCAGATGGATCCCCAAGAAAAGTTTGAAATGGGCTAGTTGGGTCACAAAATCTACAGCTATTGTCATTCCTTCAGATATTGAGGTGCTTGGCAATGCACGGCTATTGCTATCCTTTGTTGGATCGGATCAACTGTTGGATCCCCCCGAGAATTTTAAGCGGGACATCATGGGCCCAATGTTGCAAGATTGTCCACAAGTAAAAAATGCTATCCATTGGAAGGACCTCAGAATTCAATATATTTCGATGCTGGAGCTGCACAAGAATTATGGAGGTATGTAGAATAAGGCCCTTGATGTTGCTGCATGTCGTTACATGGCTGCATGCACGTGCGAGTTACAGTGTGTCCAATCCACAGTCTTGGCAGTGTGTCCAAAATTGATGGACTTGACTTTGCTCGTCAGCGGCTTCTAGGGGCTTCTATAAAATGTGTCGAACTGCACGTGAGGAAGTAAGAATCACTATTAGGTGAGAGGGGAAGAGAGAGAGACAGAGAGAGAGAGAGAGAGAGAGAGAGAGAGAGAGAGAGAGAGAGCGAGAGCGAGAGAGAGAGAGAGAGTTGGCGCTGGGCCCCAACCAGGTAAACACTTCAGTCCATCAGCTCATTGAAGCAAGAACTATGCACAGACACGAGTATGTACAACTAAAAAGCGTAAGCCACCCGGGGCCAAACTGTTGTCCCCCTCCTCGGTTGGACCTTCACCTCATACACACCAATCATGAAGATACTCCCAGGCAAATTGGAACATCATCAACCATTGAGAGGCCCGACAAGCTGTACGCAATAGAAAACTAGAACCAACAGCGCAACCTGCTATGGCCAAACTGACAAGTTGACACAAAGGTGGTGACTTGCACTTTCAAAGTAGCGTCTCGCACCACGGAAACCTTCAAACAGTGAGGGGCAGCTCAGTTGCACGCTACAGCGAAGACTGGCGTCACTCCCACGGCAGTTGAGGAGGCTCCCATCTAGTAGTATCCGCGGAGGGGAAGGACCTCAAACTAATCCCTGTAAGCCGCACAACAAATCACGTGGGGTGCCATCGTTGGGTGTGTGTGCTGCAAGGCAAGTTGTTACTGCGTTGGGGGTCGGGGCTGGGGGGTTGCTATCTTTCAGTAGTTTTGGCACATTTGCGATCTAGTGCCTCCACATCTCCTTGCAGAGCAATTCCTCATGGAGTTGAAAGATGCCGTGCAGAGATTTGAGGGGAAACTAAAGGAAAGATTGATCTTTCTTGTTGACAAGCGCAGCAAGGTCTTCCTCTTCATGCCACTAATAGCCAAAATCTTCGCTCGACTGCATGTCATGTGAAATGTGTTGCTAGGAGCCCATTTTGCCTTTGGTATCCCCCTTCGCATCCACAAACTACCTATCTTTGCAGGAAAACCCGCAAATGTGCCGAGATGGTGCACGGGCACTGGCCAACGACTTCAAGGCACAGATACGATCAACTCAATGCAGCAATATTCCAGACTTTGAAGCTGAATACAGAATTTGGCACAAGAGTATCACAGATGCGTGGCCACTGAAATATGTATGCGCCTCAAAGTGACAGCACCTCATCGTGGGGCCGTATGATGGGGATAGCAAGGGGCGAAATGAGGGCATGACACAGGGTTGTCTGAGGGTGTAGCGTTGGGCTTAAATAAGGGCATGATATGGGGTTGCTTGAGGGTGTAGTTTGGACTGTGGTGGGCTCTCTTTGACCCATGAAGATTGCCCCCCCCCCCGGCCCCCACGGCGGTTCCACCTTAACGGCAATACCAAAAGTCTCTGAGCATTGTGCAACACCTCAAGTTAGCCGTTGATGCCAATGTGTGCACCACATGGTGTTCCTTATTGCACATTTCTTGGGGTTGAATACTCCTTGTTCTGCACAAATGTACTATGCACAGGTCATGGACGAGGTTGCATTCAAGAGCTGGAAAGACCGTGCAGCTGAGGATTTCAAGAAACTCATGCAAGTATTCTTTGACAGTGCAATGGGTATACCCGGACCTGATGGTTCATGGTTAGTGCCCCGGGCCAGGTAAACCATCCCGTCACTTGGCTAACCCACATATTTGTTGCAAATCGGAAGTGGTTCGGTTTCTTGGTTGACCATGAACTACCATTGTTTGGCTACCAGTGCTCGAGTACCACACCATTGGTCGTGTCATAGAACGTTAATCAACAACGTCTGCACAACATGAATGTGCCCCCGGCACTTTGGTTTTCCATGCAGCTGTTTGCGGCTCGTTCCCTGCTCGACAACCATAGCAATAAGGCACACGACTCATTGGGGTAGTGAAGACAAATGGTACACACCTAGCAAAAAATGTGTTCCGGAGAGGGGGGGATTTGGAGGTTTTTTTTTTCATGCCGTTGCATTGATATGCCCAAGTAAACTATATGTTTTATTGCAATGCCCATTGTACAGATGTCCTGAATTATGCCTTGAGGTTGGCATGAAAGAGGCTGCAGGCTTGGGCTTTCCGTTGAGAAGCGTAGAACCAGGAGACTACCATGCAGTGAGTACTGCTCAAAACAAGGTGTGATTATGCAGCAGATTTAGATGTGCTTGCAACTTGTCAAACTTTGGTAAGAATGTTGGTTCCTATGCATATAGACGACAATACGGCTTTCAGATTGGGATCAACATGTGGTCAACCACACTATTGCAGAGGTGATGTTTCCACTTTGCCGACAGGTGGGGCCGCAAGCATTTTCTGATTATAGTCACGTCGCTGAGCCCACATGCGGGGTACACAACCACTTTGAATCTTGAATGCACCTTCGAGCGTTGCAAAAGGCCCAAAACTGCAAGGGCTAGCTAGCCATTGTAGGTTTTTGTGCCTGAGCCAAGCATTGGGGTTCCCAAAGTCGGTCGGGTTGATGTACCCATTTAATCCACATATGGGCCAAGCAGCAATTGCTATCTTTTGGGCACCTAGTGAGCATTCGGGAGCCAACAAGTAACAACCGTGATTGACCCATTTTGCTTGCATGTGTGGTAGGTAGGCATTTCCAATTTTGGTCGCCACGCTGAGTAATGGTGACCCCTTACACGGCAGGCTCCTGGCACGGCAGGTGTGATTTAGCCGCTTTGCGGAGATGTGGGCAACAAAGATATTTTTGATTATTGTCTCCATGCTACCCATGGGCGCCCAGAGATGGTAGGGGTAAAGCAGCCGCTATGCACATACATGCAATGAAGGCATTGCTTAGTCTTGGGGATTGGGCACACGGGAGACGGCACAGTTGATGTAGCCAATCAACACACATGGGCGGTGTAGGTTTGAGCCCCGCACAGAGGGGTCTAAGTTGCCATTTGCGATTTTGGTTGTGTACTACACAACGCAAGATGAGAGCTAGTTCGGATCACAATGCCTATCTGCTTTTTAGCTTTCATCTTTAAGAAAACCCATGTGCCCCTTGACGTTCTACCGCCTTGCAGAAACAGTGGATATATCCTTCTTTCCTCGTTGATGAGGAAACTTTGCACCAACGACATACCATCCAACGTACATACTTCAGTGACCAGCTTGAGGATTGGTCTCGTGGGCGTGGTGCGGGGACCCCATGTGCAGAGTTGAAACGGAAAGGCATTGCAAGGAAAGATGGCAAGGTTTGTCCCAAGTCTCAGAAACTAGGGTGCGCGTCATGTAGTGCATGGTGTACGTCCCAAACTCTCGTTATCTGACAGGGCGTAAATTGGTTGCGTTACAACTACTACATGGATGATTCTTCTTACCTTCCATCCTTGCCATCACCAACCAACTCAATCAAAATACTAGCATCGTCTCGTGTCTCGGCTGCGTTTTGTGTTTGTACTTGAACCTCCCTATTCATGTGTTCAGATCCGAAAAGGCACCAAAAGAACGAAAAAAGTCCTCCGACCCGGAGAATATAACCTTAGCCAACAATACAAGACCATCCAAGGTGAGTGCTAACGACAATTGATCACCCGGCGTCATGCTTGCGTGATCCTTGTCCCAATGAATAGTGCTAACATGCTGAAACTGTGTCTAGGTGAATTCAGAAATGGACCTCCAACCTATGCAAGAAAGGAGAAGGAAAAAGGAGCTGCAACAACCGGTGAATCTAAAGGTAAGACCAAAGACGATGCGGAAGCCGAAGCCGAAGCCGGAGGTACAGAAAGAGATGGAGTAGGACTTGGAGCAAGCGTTGGAGCAGAAGCTAGACCCGCAACTGGTGGTACATCTCAAGCTGCACACCAAAGCGGCGGTGAAGTTGAAGGTGACGGTGATAACAAGAAGTGGTTTGATGTCCTCAGCACCAACGTCCCGTTGGCAAGAACGGTTCAACAAATGTACTTAGGCCGTAAACTGCAGCTTGGCAGGTGTTGTTTTGAAAAGAAATAGATAGGGCGAAACTTTGACCCCCCACCTGGCCCGCTAGCTTTCTCCTGATTGCCTTGCGGCATACTTGGGGGAATATTTGCGCATTCCTCCAAAAATAAAGTTGTAAGCTATAAGAATCAACACGCCTTGGATGCATATCATTCTTATTCAGTGACGAGGAGACGGAGCATGGAGAGGAAGGAGAACTTTCTGGGCAAATCCTCAGATTGCTGCAGAACCTAATTGCGCAGGAGGAAGTGATTCTATTGAATCGCAACAAGTATGATTTTTGAAATGATGCGTGCAAAGAGCTTGTCAACAATGGCACTAATGACCGAACACCATGAGTTTCAATTGCAAGTAACTGGAAATGTGCTTCAAGGAGGGCAACTTAGGAATGAAGCTAAAAATGGCAGCATGCTCGAGGGTCGTTTCTTGTATGGCTGATAGTCGAATCGTTACGGATCATCAATTATGTGACGGCTGGTAGGGTGATAAATGATCAGTGGTTGAGATCCTTCAACGGATCGGTGATTGATTCATACCACGAAGGAAGCAAATGGCAGCAGGCTGGGCAACGATAAAATAAGAGTTGCAGACTAGCATTCTACTTTCTCACAGGGCTTGGCTACATGTTGCCAACCGCCTTGCGGCATTCATGAATGTCACCATCGACGACTTGAAGACCGAGGATATCATTGTATCTTTGAGTAATGGCCGAACGGCACTGAGCCGTAGTGTCAAACGACTCACATCTCAAATCGTGGTTTATGCAAAGTTGCAAAACCAATTTGCAGGTCTTTCATCCCTCGTTCGTGTGATTTGGTGCACAAACGTGCTGCATTTTGTTCTTCTGCCGGGGGTGAATTGGTATGCAACTGTTCTCGCTGCCATCTGAAAATGGGGTCAATGCCACAAAATTGCTAGATACAAATTGCTTGATACTACAAATTGCTTGTGCATTGTGCATGTGGATACAAAGGTAATTTTCACCGCTCCTCCTCCAAGCACTCCTCAACGCATTGAATGTCCCACCTTGTCCCATATGGTTGTCAATCAGGGTTGGTGCACTGGATGATGCCATCTGTCAAAATTTTGGAATCAAGAAAAGAAGTATTGGAGGCACTACGGCAAATGCACAAAGTTTGGCGAGAACGAGCGCAAATGACGTTTGAGGAGTGGGAATATTCGTCCGAACTAGTAGGCATGATGGACAATATTGCATGGTATACAACCTCTCAAATACCTCTGAGCCCGCATTATTTGAAGAACATGAATGTGTTTGTCATGTAGTGACTTACTCCAAAGATGCATAGTCTGCGAGTGATTTGCTTTTGGAGTCTTGGATGATTCGGTATGTGAAGAACGTGGGAACCATGTGTTTGCCTTGTTTTGATGTAGGTCATCACCCAAAGGGGATGTTGTCAACGCGCTGGAAGAAAACATTGAGACAACTGTGGAGGGAAATGACTGCAGGTTTCGTCATGCACGCATGCTTGCGCATGTGTTGGATGGCTATCGGGCAACCTGTGTTCGCCTTATGATTCACCGCCATCTGTGGCATGGGTCGCATGGTGAAAGAAAATTTGAATTTTTGAAAAGAAAATTATGATCATTGTTGGCCGACTTGAAAGAGTGGCATTTTTCAAACAAGTCCTTAGTGTTAACAGCCGAGAAATGCTGTGTGTTTGGGGAAACATTGCAGAAATGAGAGGGCCGTTTAGCCCGAGCAATCTTGGGACAGCATACACTTGTTTCACAACACGTGCATACCCACTACCTCTCTTCACAGGTACCTCCGCATAATTGCCGGAATGAATCAGTGGATGGGCCCGAACACTCAAAAACTGATGGAGCCAGTGCCAGGATGTAAAGACGACACTATCACAGTGGTGGCATTTGGCAACTATCACCCCATATCCGCATGCGCATTGATCTTTGAGGAAACAACAGTGCGCTGCATAAGTGTACAACAACTCGACTGCAAAACGGACTTTGGACCTTTGTTGGCAAGCATTGTTTTCAATACTTGCAAGAAGATGGGGTATACCACATCTGGTATGCGCGCTAGTAGCTATTGTTTGCATTGATGACACATATATTGCTTCATTCATTGGTCTTGAATCATGCATCGCCCATAGTGTCTAGCTTTTTGCCTCGCGGCTAACTGTTCTCATGCGGTTGTATGCTTTGGGCTTTGTAGATGTATTTGACCCGCATGCACCGAAGCTATGGTGCTTGTTGTCCCGACAATACCATGTGGAGTGGGCTCGAAAGAGCTTGAATTACAAGATTGTCCGAATCAGAAAGCCATCACATTCAGCGCGGTGTGCTGTTGCATGCAAGATCGACCAGAATTTAGATATTTGCAACAATCCATGTGGCATGTGGTTGCACACACCTCGAACTTGCATTTTGCTGCCTTTCCTTTCAGGTGCCCCACACAAGAGAGGAGATGGAACGCATTGACTCAAATCATGGCTGAAAGCTTTGACGATGCTCGCCAAGATCAATTCCCTAAACATGAATGGCAAGGTGCAACTGCCAATTGCTCTGCATGGCGATGTTTATCGATGTTTGGTGCAGTTTCGGTGGATCGATGCATACTTATCGTATGGATGTGCACAAAGTGCCAATGAATGACTACTTGGCATGTGTGGTAAAGGCAAAATTACCAAAATGCAATGAATAGCATGTTATACCAAATGCATTTTTGTGTAGGTCTTGAGTTTGGAAAGAAGATCATCGCAGTAGCTGGCTACCAGCTGCATTCAACGACGCAATTCCCAGAACCATTTGAAGACCAAAACTTGCTTTCGTGGTTGGCTGTGCGTAGTTCCTATCGCAGGCATGGTTGGGGTCAACTCCTCCTCATGGAGCTTGAAAGCACGGTTTTGAAGGGAGAGCCATGCAGAACGGAGATGGCGAACAATGCAGCTTCCAGAGGATTTTGGAAGGCGCAGTGTACTTGGTACCCAACGGGAGAGAGAGTTGGACATCAGCATCGTGAGTTGTGTGTCTATCCTCGTGCTGACCCAAAGTGCGGCAATACCCTGTAGAAGAACCGCAACTGCGACCACCTCCCTTGCACACCCACACACAACTATGTGCGGCTTTGTGTTTGCTTGGGAGCGAAATTTGATTGGACGCCGTTTTGAAGGGCATAGGTTGCGGGGGGCATGCACGTTGGTGATCCTAACCAAGATAAGAGAGGAACTATGGTATTGTGTGCCCTTGTGTTCTTGAAATTTCACGAATTGTGTTTTATTGACCCGTCGGAGCCAGAACACCATACACGGAGTCTTTTTTATTTGATGCAGTGAAACCAAAGGATTGTTGTGCAAATGCATTCAAGAAGGATGGATAATCACCTCAATTTGGAAAGGGTGCTGTAATAGTTTCAGGGTTGGTGATGGAGATTGAGCATCACATTAGCACACATAATACAGTGCTTTGTACGCATGTCATGATTGATGTACTGCTAACGACCATGGGTGCCAACACCCAAGCTATTGGATCCTGAACTGCGGAAGGTGGCAGTGGCAAGGCTTGAATTTCGCCCCTCTACATTATTAGTGTTTCTTGCACGTGTTTTTGTGCGGACGTTGCTCCGCAGGGTGTTGCAATCCGGTGATCAGAATACCCAGCCTCAACGATGGCAAATCGGGTGTGGATCCTTGTGGTCAAACACAAACAAACAAAACGCCACCTTGTACATAGTGTAATGGATTATGGCACAGAAAGAGGTTCCAAAGGGTATCACGTGGCTTTGTGTCACACCCAATAAAAAGCCGTCCAGGATGGACAAAAGTATAAGTTGGGAACAAAGGGAAGATCTGCGTATCCTTCTTTGATGTACATTGATTGCATTGGTCATAGGGTAAGCACATTGATGCACAATGTGTATGGGGGGCCAAGCACTGCATGACACTCCTTCTAAAATGGCAAACCTCCACCCACCCGCATTATTTGCTTCCTTTTGTTGTGTGATGTGCCCTCTGCATTATTTTTTGAGGTAGAGCCAGTGCGCTGGTTTGCTATAGGTTGTGTGCCCACTGGCCTCAGTGCCAAACTGGGAGTCGCTTCATCAATAGGAAGGTCACATAGAGATGGTTACTTGAGTCTCAAACACACTAGAGTTAGGGGTTTTCGGCTAACCACCATGGATAAATAGGGTTGTCCGAGCTCGCAACTGTATGTCGTGTTGACTGCCCCCCTCCAGACACACATGCACATACACACACACACACACTTGTGCAGGAACCAACAAGAAAACCACTGACCGCGAGCGCAGTGGAGAACGACGTTAGCACCAGGAACACCTCGTCAGGCCAGTTAGCATCAAACCAAGAACAAAGCAAAAAGCATTGAGAATGTCATGATGTCAAGGCTAGGCGCCTTTCTGAAGTGAAGTGATAGAGGAGACAGTCGTGTTATCTTCCTAGCACAGTGCTGGAGTCATATACGACACTACTCTAGGCACCCACTGACCATGGGGAGGGGAAACAATCGCATGTTCGCACTACGCAGCGGTCCTTTCATGCCGACGAGATATCCCTGTCCGTACTTAACGCGTGCCATCGCGCGGAGGAAAGGCGGGGACAAGGAGTAGGCTCGTATTACCAAACCCATCGGTGTTGACGCCAGAAGCCGGTGGCTGGTAGTGCCTGGCCCCTAGCCTGCAGGAGAAAGGAATAAACAGACAGGGGGGAACAAGAAGAAACATGGAGCCGGGTGTAACCACCCGCTCACAGACACACAATGACTGAACTGGGATGGCTGCTCGGAGCGGGGGGAGGGGGGGGGGGAGGGGGGGAAGGGGAAGGGTGGGTGGCAGGGGGGACAGAGGGGAGGGAGGGAGGTGGGTGGCGGCACTCATCCGAACATTGGTGACCCGGGAGGGATATTGACTGGCGGTGATAATCCAGTGCATGCCAGTCTCCATTCCAGGCGCCCGAGACTCCCGACACGCGCAAATGAGGCGGCAAAGCCCAGCTGCTGTATTGGTCCCCCACCCATGTTGCCCGGTGGCGGAGCCATTGGAGACAGAGGTGGAGGATGCAACAGCGGCGTCTTGGGAGGTGGGGCACACACACACACACACACACACACACTAGAGAATAACACCCTAACAATTATCGACATAGGTAGGTCTCCAAGGATTGTTTTTCAAGATAAAGAAGAACTGACTGCCAAGGCACCACGTTTCTTCATTGTTTGCAGCACAAAAACCGTGCACAAGATTTGCCACGCACGTGGGATGCGCACAAGGAAGCAACCAAGCCGCAACTTGGACCCTAAACAAGCAGTATTACCTCAAAAAAGTCAAAACTCGGCTTTTCATGTGGTAAACCGTAAAGCAGAGACAACAATATGGGTTTCGGGAAAACTTTTTCACAATTTGGTGTGTACATCCCTGTCAGCTAGCCCTCCTGTGCTTGGTTTGCAAACTCCCCCATGAAATGTGTAAATGTGGTTGAAGTGCTAAAAGGTTGAAGGGGATGCAGGGAGCAAGGAACACAACGAGCGATTTGATGCAGCCACCATGTTCACGCTCAAACCACCCACCCCAAACCAAAAGAAAATAGGCAGGCAAAGATGAACATAATAGGATGGCATTGACAAGGATATTATGATCAAACGTCAAAAATATTTGACGGATATCTGGGTGTTACGTGAGCCAAATGTAGCGCTAGGTTTCGGATGTGTCGGAGGAAAAGCTGTGCTATGTTTCCATGGTGAGGCATGTTGAATGATTCCTTTTGTCTCGCAAACATTCAACTTCGTACCTGATGAAGCTAAGATACACCAGTGTGGGACAATGTGCCCATCAGGTGCACACAGTCAACTATTGGTATTTGTGAGGGGCTATAGCAAGGTGGAGTTGAAAAAGAACGAGATTTATTTGAAGAAAGATCGATGTATGAGCACGTAATGAATTGACGCCCGAACACGAAACGCCAATAGCCGTTGCCGAAAATAGCTGCGCAAAGAAATAATGGATAGGTCGCACACACAAATACAAACATGAAAGTCAAGAATCAAGTCTAAATTGAGTCACCTTGCTCGTGTGTGCGTAACATAATAAAGTTCTGTTTGTGATAACGATCGGGTAGCCATTGGGGTTGTGTGTGTCCGTTGGTCGGTCTTGGCAATGTGGTAGACAATTCCAATGCTTAGATAGCCCGGGGGCCGAGGATTGAGTTGTCTATGGGCCTTGGCAGCAAGGGGCAAGTGGTTGCGGGCATTGCTTGTTGGAGCTCCAGCTCTACAATGCATTAGGACCCGCAATCGGTTCAATCTAGGTGTTCTGAGCATCTTTTTTATTGCTCTCCTCCACCTCCTCGTCTCAGCGATTTTGATTGGGTGCCGGTTGGGGCAGTGGTGTAGGGCAATCTTCGCGCATTTCTTCCTTTTCTTGCAAGACCATCATGTGAGGAGATTCCCGATTCACAGTAGCAGTCGCCATATTTGTGCGTGTGCTGGCGATAGCAAAATTGTATTTGTTCCCCAATTTTACGAACAATGAACGTCTTGTCTTACATATTTCTACGAGAGATAAGACAAGTTGACTTTTCAATGCATCAACAGTTTGGCCTTTACCTCCCGCTAGGCCACTTAGAGCATTTGGGATTCGCAGACGGGTCCAAATCCGTTGTGGTGCTAGAGCCAATGAGGCCTCCAAGGTTAGGGTTAGGGTCCGCCTCCAAATACTTTCTCCATGGGACTCATCTATGTGGACAAGGTCAGTAGTCTTCCATAGCACCATGCTGAAGCACACATTGGACTGCAGGATATGCCCAATGGTTTCGATGTTGCCAATCAATTACCTCCATGAGGTACAGACGATGGCTGCATAGCCCTCCAAACACCATTTGTGAAATCACATGTCTGTTTAGGCGCGGCGGGTCAATAAAGTCCACCACTTACCACTAGAGCCATGGTAAAAACCGGGTATGGTGTTTGGCCGGCACAAGCGGCAGGGGTTTGCTGGGGTTTGCTGCTTACGTCTTGGATGGGATAAAAGGATGGGGGGGCAAACCATGGGGCGGTTCGCTGCCTATTCATGTCATGTTGGTGCTTGTGGCGTAGCCCTAGTTTCAAAGTGGGCTGAGCTAGCCATGGTTAGGTGAACTTCTTTCTCCATGTATCCACCCACCAAAAACGAAACGGCTCTAGCTAAATTTTGGTGGAGTTGCACGATGTTGAGTGGTTCGGTAAAAGTATGGATCACTACTTGACTCCAACTGCCCCATGGCAGCCCCGATAGTGATGATCGACCTTGGGAAAAACTTGAAACACACATTCCCTTCTCTCCGGCATGTACCCTACCCTCCCTAGCCGCTTGCAACTTTGTCGTACGCACTGGACATGTCTTTGTGATGTCAAATGTGTCTTAAATCTTTTCAAGGAGAGTGCAACACTGACTGTGACATTTTATTATGGCTTACAAACGTCCGCCTGCCAAATTTTGGAGAAATAAGGC